>VIBL01000229.1:0-624054 GCA_008271625.1 Lutraria rhynchaena | reverse complement strand
AAGGTGAGGTGTTATAAATGTATGTGTTTTTATCTAGGAATGTATTTTATTTATATTTAAAATACAACTGTCGTTTTTGCCTTGCTCAGTTGAGGCTTAATACCTTTCCAGTGGAGGTGCTTCCATATGTTTTATGCACCATTATATTATTTGTTAATGGTGTTGTTATTGGCAAGTACTTGTTGTCTGGCTTGTTTTGTAATAATGGTGTGGAACGGTCGATTTTATTGCATGTTTTACTTCCAACGAATCTGTTTTTATTATAATTTTCTTTTGCAATTGTTTGTCTGATCTATATCATAAGCGTTTCTTATATGCATAAAATACAGCTATGTACGAAATCGATGTATGTGCACTCTTCCTTAGCAACACCTGTGGGTAAGAACAAACGAAACATGAGGAGATATTAAATTAGATAAGCATAAAGTCAATTAATACCTTTTGAACCAAATGTTCATTCAAAGAGAAGTGGCAAGCTGTTATTTACATGCATTGAACACATTGTTGCGCGTGACCGCGCCTGAGCGTAGCCGGAAAGATAGTTTCATTTATGCAGAAAAGAAGAGGTATCTCAAAATAGATTGTTCGATTATTCTACAGTAAATGTTACAGATAGTCTTTTGATTTAATTCACCTTTTCAGAACACCATACTCTGCAGAAATCTGTTGAATTTCAGATTTTCGCCCAGTGACATTTGACATTCAACATATTCTTGCTTTTCCAATTATATTACATTGTATTATATACCTCGTTGAAGATCATATATCCATCATAAACATTGATATACGGGTGTTTAATGATTGCTCACCTAGTGGTTTTATTCTTTCATAACCTTTTTCATTGTACGGCAGTCTTAAAAAATTCGATGTATTAAAGGAAACCTGTCGTTTGCCACTCCTATATAGTGTTCATTCTTTTATTCATCCCTTCTTACTTGGATATTAATCCAAAGGTAGCACGATTAATTATTTACGTTTGAATGAATGGAATGAAAGAAAACATAAAGGTGCTTAATGATTGCTCACCTCATGATTTTATTCTTTCATAACCTTTTTCATTGTACGGCGGTCCTAAACGGTTTATTATTCCTTATGGGTCATCGGGGCGTGGTGTTGTTTCTTTTTTAGTTTGGTCGTGATAGTACTGATTCTCTCTTTTGGTTCCAGCTTCTATAAAGTTTTTGAATGCTTGTATACTCTATCACATTTATCATCCCTGGTGCTTTCCAATATGATGCCACAACTCGATGTCACTTCGTATAATTGTGTTAGTTAGTTATAAGTTATGGAGGACGAGAGCAATCCATATTGCAGTTGATTATATAGTGTAACCTCTTCAAAGCAACATTTTTGGGGAGAAGTAAAATTTTGTTGTTGAGGGTTGTGGCTCTGGAGAGGTTATATTAATAGTTAAGTTGTACAGTAGGAAAAAATAATGCTGTTGAAGGTTGCTTAAGAGGGCCGCTCTGGAGATGTGCATTGTAGCGTCTCTGCCGTAGCCCTCTCCAAGGTTGTACTGTCCGGAAGACTGTTTTTGGTCCTCTATGTTTCGTATGAACCTATGGTTTGGTGGTGGGATTTTTTGGGAGGTAGGGGTGCTTGACATGTGTTTTTTTTCTTGGAATCTTTTTTCTTATCAAGACTATAAAGTGCGATATGGCAGGGTAAGGTTATGCTTCTCAGTCAATAATTATTTTAACAGACAATTGATTTGACGTATGATTCAAACAGACTACTCCGAGACGATTTTTTGTATTATTCTTGCTCAAAGATTTTATGCTTTTATAACAAATTCATTTTTGTACCGTGTGTATGAACTGCAAATGAACAGTTGGCCTTTCCGTGCAAAACGAAAAAGTAGCAACTATCATGCAATGTTTAAATTACAATTACTGTATAGACTGGTGATTACGAATGTCGATATGTACAGACAACAGATTACAAATGTCCAAATTGATCACTTGATAAGCTCAATATATTAATCACTGGATTTGATCATTTGCATAATATATTTACACAAAGAAGTAAGGTTCAACGCGCTACCTACAACTATACTATAGCAGCTCTTTCATTGCTGGGTTCCAGGTTCAAGCCTTCAAACCATGCAGTTTTTCCAGTAGCACAGTCCGCAAAACCCGGTGCTAAGTTATAGCAGGCGTCAGATTAAAAACCTCTTTAAGTTACGAAACAATATTAACATATGTAGTATTCCCCCATGCCTATTTGGTTATTAGAATCAATGTATTTCTCTGTTCATTGCAATAATGCAGTATTTATACCGTGAAACCTCGTGACCAATGGACAATCCTATTATTCGGAATATTCCAACAGTAGGGGTGACAGCATGTAATTTTAGAAATAATAGCGCAAAACAACTTTAAATCGATGTGCAAATGCACGATATGTAATATAATCAAGACACTGCGCTCTGGCCCAAACATTTTTTATAATGATTAGGCGAAATTTCATTCAAATTCATAAATTAATAATTATGAATAATCCTTTAGCAGAAACTCGGAAACTGCAGCCACAGTTTTTACCGTGGTAATATCTAATGTAATCTTTGTATATAAATTATTTCACTGGAAGAGCATAATCCTATCTGAAAACCATCATTATGTTCCATTACTTTCCATTGCAAGTATTCGGTAATAATGGTCATAAATTCTTCACTCGCATTTTCAACTTCATATCTGTAATAAACAAACTTTCAATTATACCGTAGCATCGAATTTATTAGTTTATACATCACCACGTACTTTAGACAGGCAAGGAGTATTTCAATTATATGATAGTATGTGTTTATAAAACAATCAGTTTAGACTAGATAAACGGTGTCTTTTAACAAGTTTACTGTACAATGTATCAATGTAGGTAGTAATTATGTCGATTTTGTTCTCAAATACGGGATGTTATTACATCCTGTAAACTGGCTATATCCACGCCCCATATTTGTTTATTTTCGCTCTAATACTTTATAAGAACTGGATGAATTATTCTCAGCATTCTGTATAAGTTTTCATTCAGTTTTCAATATCTATGACTTAAACAGTCGGAAATTGTGACTGGCACCAGGATGAACGATGATACAATTTTGTCCAACTTGAAGGAAGATAAAATGTGGCTGTTTTTACAAATCAAGCTTAATTGCGTAGCTAAACTGTACCATTCATTCGTGACTACAACGCATCTGTACAGGTACGTTTAATCGACTTCTTTTTGGTACTTTTAAGCTAATACTCTTTATTGGCGGAAAATTTTAGATACAGTACAACCTCTTCAGAGAGGCCCTCTCTGGAGTGACAACCTCCCTTCAACAACAACATGCTTTTTCCCCACTGTACGATTTTACTATTTATCTATTCTCTCTAGAGCGGCAACCTCTCAACAACAACATAATTATGCGTCTCCCAAAGGGTGATGCTTTGGAGAGGTTGCACTGTATTTAGTTTGATGTATGATCATTTTTATTTCAAGATAATCAACTGTTTGTATGGTAACAAGAAAAGATATTTCATGTTAATTTTTGCCCATGTTCATTATTTGACCGGATTCGCTTAACGTTCTTCTATTTTCAACCAGTCTTCCTACTAATACTTAATAATATTTACTTTTTATTCACATCTTTGTGTCATTTTATTGCCTTGAATTTTATCACCATATCGTAATACATGATTTTAAAAAACGGCCTGGTCCAACACGGGATATCGGTGTGTCTGGCTGACATACCGGGGTGTCTAATGACCATCATGAAGAAAGATCATTTGCCAATCGGAGAAATTAAAAATGTATTAAATTGTTTAGTTCGTGCTTATGCAGGGTTTCATATTTAAACGCTCTAATCATAACGCCATAAAATTGATGCATGAAGACTGGTTGGCAGGCCACTGCCGGTCGGTCAAATTAGTAGAATATGTTCTGTGTGCGGTTAAAATTAAAATCAAGTATTTTGATTTATGCGGTTAATCTCCTGTTGATATAGCGAGAGAAGAAAATAAAAAAGTGAATTTTCACGTTTATTCGTTTTGTTCCAGTCCAAAGACTTTGCTATGCTCTTCTTGTGTTTCTGAGCGTCAGATAATGTAACTAATTATTCCATTACAAACTCGTTGCATACAAATTACATTAATTTTACTGTTATTATGTAAAAACGAGATCAATATACGAACAAATAAGTATCGGAGCCGTATTAACTGCTAGCTCATCTCCATATTGTATAATATATCAACAAATATGGTATATGTGTGTTAGATAGCTCCATGATGTCTAAAGAATTCAGACTGTAGACTTAATGGATAAATGAAATGTTAGACTTTTCAATACAGACAATATCATCAAACGTACGAAAACGCAATTATCAAACATCTCGAAACTGCAATAAAAAGTAAATTACATGTATAAATAAAGTGGCTTATTGTCTAGAAACGGCTTTGTGAAATTATACTGAGAGCGTATTATATAGATTATTTATGGTATGTTTTGTTTTTATGATTGTTTAATGCAATCTAATAAATATTTACTGTTACTCGTTTTTGATTAAATATATCGAGATATACATGAAAAGTCCATTTTGAATTAGCAAGCTCGTGCAGATCAGTAGATAATACTACTGTCTTAGCAATCGCCGGTGATAACTGGGTGAAACAACAAGCTTTTAACATTCTTTTAATCTGCACTGATATCAACTTCCATGTCTCTTCTAAGGATCTTTTATCAACACTTAAAGTCATTCTTTAAGTGTACCACTTTGTATTTACGTAGATCTAGATACTGATTTTCCTTGAGTAGTGGGTCACAAACATTATGTCAATAGTGATGAGTTGAGAAAAATATTTAGTCTCACTAAACTATTAAAAGTCACTTGAATGACTTAATAATAGCGTCTTTAATGCGATTTAACAGGAAACTGATAATATATTTGGCACTTAACAGTGTAAATTAGCTGCAGCGTGGACAAAGAAAATCCCCATGTCTTCTCACACCCCTCACTGCTGAACAAAACCTTAAATGTCGCCAATGCGTGCACTTACCTAACTGGAACATCATCTTCTTTGCACTCTTTAAGACCTGGAGGATAGAACAAATTGCAAACGCAGCATTTGTATTCATCTTCTTAACCAAAATCAGTGTCGAAATTGTCATGCGCAAAACAAAGTCGCCCGTAGCGCAACATTGGTTTTTATACAGTAGGCTACCAATAGTTTGGCGAGATAATTTTGCTCAAAGTACCATAAACAAACAACCTTTCATTGCGGGTGACAAAATGTAAATTAACTAAAAACAATGACATCATGATGCTAACCACATTTATAAACAAAAGATGTAAAGAAATATCGATCTTTTCAAGTCTATGCTGATAAATTTCAGACATATTTAGCAGTGCATCGTGAGCATGACATTCTCGACAAGTATCCAGATAGAGCGTTTGGGAGTGCGATATTTCCTGTCTTAGAAATTCGCGTTCCACTAACCCACGACACAAGGAAAAGTCACGACTTTAGGAAAACATACAACTGAACTCTTACTTTTTGTGATCGCCATTTACATAATACCAATTTTACAGGTCCAGTCAAAATAGTTCTAAATCATTTTGTCACATGTTTGAGACTTATGTGAATAATAAAAAATATAAGTGTCCTCACTATGTTTCTAGAACCTACTTATCATTTTATGTCGGCTGTACTTGATTACGGATTAAGACCTAACTTCAAATATACGACCAATATCAAAGTTTAAATCAGCCCAATACTTCATCCTACAAGGAAATTCAACTTCTGACCCCTTTGTAGTTCCGAACAACATCAGTGCCTTCAGAGCTTTGATTTATTTCTCTCATTAATTACGGTCAGTTGCGACCGTGGTCCAGTGGTTAGTGCACTGGACTTTAAATCCCGGTCGCGGCAGGTCACGCCCTTCCATGAACATTTTGACAAAAATGTCGATTTTCCTCTATTTTTCTCTAAGTTGCCGGTTCCTTGTGTATGTGTGTGTGTGTCGGGGGGGGGGGTAAGTTAGCACTGGTTAGTGTTCAGTCCAGAGGAACTGGCGGACCAGTCGCCGTATGTAACTGCAAAATTGTTAAAAACGGCGGTAAATGGTAAATAAACCCGGTGGAAAAATCATTTACGGTATTTACATTTCCTTAGTTACTTTCTTTGAGTCATTCTTTAGAATACGATGATGTTATAAGTCCAGTTGTATAGCCATTATATGTATTGTATTATGTAATAATTGCAATAAGTTACGCTGTATATATATATATATTGACAACACGATTATAACTAATGTATAGTAATAGCCAAATAAATTGTTGTGTTAATTGTGTGTTTGCTGTTGCAGTTGAACATACTGGATATTTAGCAAGGTCCAAATCACAAACATTTTGCTATTTAGTACAAACTTAATTCCTGATATACAACGGTTAGTATATTCATGTTAATTATAAACATTTATTATAACGTTAAATAATTGAAGAAAGGAATGTATTTACAGTCAAACCTGTGAACATAGGTCATCCATAGGAAAAACAAACTGTGGTATTTATTAACATGTGGTCTTTATTCGGAGGTCAGTTTGTCCTAAATAATCAGAGATGGATTTTCAAAGAATGGCCTTTATTTTCAGGGTGGCCTTTATTCTGAGCTGACGGATTTTCAAAGAATGGCTTTTATTCTCAGGGTGGCCTTTATTCTGAGGTGGCTGCAAACACAGGTTGCACTGTACATGCGGGGCTAAATAACCTATATTTACATAAGTATTTGATTTGATAATACCAAAAACATTGCATTTGTTTATAATTTCTAAATAATATAATAGAGGATTGTATAAAGATAAGTAAATGATTCATAGAAAAAAACACATGCACAAATTACCACCTTCCCCAAAATACTGCCCTCCCCAAAACACCCACCCAATACATGGGAACATACAAAAAAAATAAAGGACAGAACACAGTATCTCGCAGGGTAGCACTGAAACAAAGCATCATGGTGTTTTACATTGGATTTGTGGGCCAGACCTTGCAGTTGCCCCCCCCCCCGGGGGGAAACAAACACAAAAATAATATTGAATAAATAAGTAATAGACAGATACAAATATAAAAGACAGAACAACCAACAAATATATTAGTAGGCTTGTGTTGAGCAATAATTTTCCATGCGCAAGCATGCAAATTACCGGAACCTTTAATATTGTTGTGAAACAGCAATGTGTTTGAATAATTCTCTTTGTAGTAAAATACGGTCCTGTGATGTTTCCAAATAATTTGATTCGAGTATCTTATTTTTTTCGCTAATTTCCCTTATTTTCCTTGTGATAACATGCGAAACGGTCACGTTAAATGGTTCATTAAAATTGTTTAAATTGTACTGGTAAAACTGTGGGAGATTTATGTTTATTACGCAATATCCTTTTGTGCGTTTTGCCTCTTCGTCTGGAACCCGTTATTACCGATAAAATACTTGTAATGTATGACACAAACTGAGCAATAAATTAATAATGAGCGAGTTTCATACAGGTCATACCGTTGATCTCAAATTCCTACTAGTAGGGACTGTGAAAATTTATTTGAGATAACCAGAATTTGGGATAAACCATTATTGTATAATTTGAACTTCTTAAAGTATTCGTGTGTATTACTTTAATGCAATGTATGTATGTTTACGTCTTGCTTGCATAAAGCATATGCATTAGTAGAAAAGAAACAAATATGTATATATTCATAATCATAATAATAATTTATAATTATAAAATTCGTTACTATAATAATAATAACAGTCAATGCCCAAACTTCAGATACTTTTCAGATAAGATAGATTTAAATATACTAGTATTTAGGGCTGTAATATAACTAGTTTTTTACGCACAATGATATTTATTATGCATTCTAAGACAGGACGCGTTTAGCTTTTCGTATTTTCGGATAGGTACGCTTACGGATAGGTACATTGTAAGACGAAGTACATTGTACTTCTATTCATCCACCAGAGTCATAATCGTCGTATTCCCGGATCATGACCATGATTGTATTTGTCGTTTATTTAAACATTCAAAACAACAAGAACTCCCAGCATCCCAATGTCTGATAACTGTGGCAGTATTCACTCATAGTGACAATGGATATACAATATAAAACAAACAAACAATGTGCTGCCTAGGATTACAAGTTTTTTATTAGGATAAGTAACGGGGTATACAGACATTCCATAAGTCTTATTATCGGGCCCTTGCCTCGTATTAAGAGCATATTCACCGATCATTTCTGTTCAATGAAGCTTTGGTGAAAGACTTCACTTTCTTTTGTTGCTTGTTGGAGTCTGCATTCCTCTTTGATAAAAAAAAATATATTCATTAATTGAATAATATGCATTCATATTATTTGTTATGGGTCTAAAAGTATTGATTAGCTGTGTTTTTTTCAGCTATGTTTGGCGGACAATTGAAATTTCCGATGCTATTTGGAGACCTACGAGCATTATCTTAAACTGCTTATTTTCAAAACCAACATGTGATTCAAACAATCTAATTATCATTAGATGTGACATTCGCCATGCAATGGCGCAAAGTAGAAAAGTAATAACTATTCAAGTAGGCATCGTCGTTTGGAGATAGAGCGTCTGACCTCTGATCCGAAGGTCGTCGTTTCGAATCCCCACTTCGACGGGTTACGTTCAAGAATTTCACAATCCTATTTTTCGGACGTAGTACTGGTGTAGTGTCCAGGAAGCGGACTCGAGCGGGTTTTAATAAAAGGAAAGCTGCTTTTTTCGCAATCGAGATAAAATAAGTTAGTATACAAATAAATGCGCGCTACATGACCACTGGTTGTCGATGTGCCATAAAACACCATTAAACATTAAACTGTACAATGCATTGTCCTGATCCGAATCCCGCAACCTTTTAATTTACAACCAAGTGATGCCTCGACCGAGTGAAACTTGGTAGGTGTAAAGAGTCATGTCAGTATTAATACATTTATATAGTTGGACAATTGCAATGGGTAATAATAGAAATTAATGCATAATACTTGAGAATTTCTTCTTTCATTGTAAAATAAGCTCAAGTAAGTAAGGGTATACATTTTATTGGATAAAATAATTTATCTATGTTTACACACCTTTGTTCCACATGTTTTTAATTCAGACTCAACATGGTCGGCAATATTGTCGACGTTGTCCACTCTTTCAAAATATATATTGCATAGTTGAATGTCTGAAAATCGCAGTATTTTTCTATTTAATGTGTTTAATGAATGAATGTATTCATCTGCGAATGTTTTTTTCAACCGCACTATAGTTTATGCACACTTTAAAACATTCAAAGCATTCTAAACATTCTAATTGATTAAATACACAAATAAAACATTTATGTTATGATATATGTACATGTAACCTAAGTCCACACAATCAGTAAAAGCGAAGTTATTTAACAAATATATTCAAAATATGAAGTTAAATAACTAATACAACACACACGGTCTCGCTTTACCGTATCTACCCACAAAGACGTACTTGTGTTGATACATGTTGTATTGACAAATGCCATTAGTCATAACGAATTTACGTACAACCAATATGTGCATTCTAAAGTTAAACAATTAATACAATACAAACCTAAAACAGTCGACTCTGGGTTTGTTTGGACGTCATTTCCCGCAATGATGTACTTAAAACCAGTTCTCAATGGAATACTAGCACATGGGCCATTACCTATCATTACCAAATTGTCCATCGCCGATGAATTTCTATCAAATGAATTTATTACATAGATATGAAACTGATGTATTCAATACTTTGATGTACAGTAAAACCTCAAATAGCGACCACCTCAATATTACGACAACTTTGTTATAACGACCACTTATTTTCGGACCGGCATTCCCTAAATCCCCTATGATTCATTTTGATAATAAGACCACCTCATTATTACGGCCAATATTTTTTTGGACCCGAAGATGGTTTCATTACTGAGGTTTTACTGTATATATATACACTACCATGTTCAAAAATATAGCGCGAGATCAAATTAATGAAACAAACTAGACATATATAAAAAAACGCCTGTATATTCACACGACAGTTACAGATTTTAGTAAGCTAATGTATTTTTTAAATCACTTCACACGGCGGTTAGGCCGCGGCCGTGGTCCAGTGGTTAGTGTGCTTGACTTGTATCCAGGGGATCCGGGTTCGAATCCCGGTCGCGGCAGGTCATACCCTTCTATGAAAATTGGACAAAAATGTCGATTTTTCCTCCAAATGTAGAGAAGGTGCCGTGTCCTTGTGGAAGTTAGTACTGGTTAGTACCGGTTGCTGAAAATTGTTGAAAAACGGCGTTAAACCCAAGTGACAATAAGTCACACACAAATACAAACTCACACGTCGGTTACATTTTCAAGATTATCAATAAAACAAAAATAAGCTTACCTGTATACTGTGACATCATCTAGGCTAACAATCTGGCTATATCCACCAATGAATGATTTTGTGGAACTTGTCACTGTTGCGGATATCACGTAGCTTTTATTACAGATAACCGGCTTAATACAAGAACATGCATCCGTGACATCACGAGTTAGAAGACATACAGTCACAACTACAATCCCAATCAACGTTTTCATTGTCATTATATGCTGAAATGAGAAAAAAATATTCCGCCATAACCTTTGTACATAACGTAAACAAAAAGTGTTACAAAAATGTGTTTATCAAAAGCGCTATTTCATACTGAATTTACAAAAAAAAACATGTATGTTTTTATTCATACCAATATTTTAACTTTAAGGATTAGGCTTGAGTGATCAATTATGAAACACATGAACGAAAAATCATGCTATATGACACAATATTGCATAAAAAATAACCATCTACAGTGGACTCTCGTTGGCTGGACCCCGGTAAATTCGAGAAACACCGAAAACCTGGAACTCATTCCCAGGTCCTGATTGTTTTGCTACATGTTCTATATAGTTCAACTCCGCATGGCTAGGAGGAACTCTGGACAACTAGAACTGATTCCGTCAGTCCCGTCGAATTCGAGCCAATGAGAGTCCACTGTACTTCCATTCTGACACGCCCGCTTTCGTTAATGAATGAAATAAAGTCTAATTTCTTTTTATGCGTAGTAATAAAAAAACACTTCAAGCTACGCGCCTGTAGTTACCTATAGCGCCTGTAGTTACCTATAGCGCCTGTAGTTCCATTGGCTGTTCCGATAATTGGAAAATCCGTCGGTAACTATGGCATTTTTGGTTGAATATTATAACAAAATAGATGCCACACAATTTAAAATTTTCATAAACAATATTTTATTCATCATACTAACACTTTTGTCCAATATAAACAAGCGCTCAAGTCATCATTATACAAAATTATACACGGGAGTAACGCGGAAGAGCCAAAAACCAAAACATGCTATATTCCGTGCCTTATAACACGATTTTTGCCTACTTTAATTATATAGGAAAATTTTAGTCAATGTTAGAATTAATCTTTACATTTATAGTACTAAAAGTGTGTTGTTATGAGAAATTTGTATGGCCTTTACGCTTCCTCAAAGTTTTTCAGATTTATTCCGGTTGGGATTTAACCAAAGCAATGTTCCCGATTCTGTACCAGTTCTATCCAAGTTCTTCGCAAGTATTACGAAAAATTTCCACATGATTCAGAGAATTATCCAGGGAAAAAGAATAGCTCTATGCGCAATATCATAACCCGGTCGCGACCGTGATTCAGTTGTTAGTGCGCTGGACTTGCTACCCGGAGATCCGAGTTCGAATCCCGATCGCAGCAGGTTATATATGAAAATTTGACAAAAATATCGATTTTCCTCCATATGTGGAGAAGTTGCCGGCTTCTTGTGGAATGGTAAGTTAGTACTGGTTAGTATACAGTCAAGGAAAACTGGTTAGGTGAACCGGTCGCCGCATATAACTGAAAAGCTTATTGCGTTATATGTTATCCTTGAATATCTTTTGAACAATATCAAATTCATTTCCTCTGTATAAAGGGAACACGATCATGTTAAAATTCTCGAGAATTATGAAATTACGTATGCACGTAAAACTTTTAATCAATATCAATTTTAATGAAACACAGTAAAACTATTTATAGTACATACCAAAACAATGCGAAACGTTGCTTTCTGTAGAGTATCCGTGCAAGCTGAGCTACCTGAATCAATGTCAGAATTTGGTAGAACCAACTGGTATTTATGCATATAATTGAATGCATTGGTCCTGTTAATTGTAGTTATATAAAATGTATATTTGTATATCATATAAAATGGTACAAATAAACGCCATCATTATTACTTGACAGTCGCTTTGACATTTTGCTAACTCATTTAAAAAAGGTACTTGGTGAAGGCATTGAAATTACAGCCTCTCATTAATGTTTTCATTTCTGGTGTAATATGGTATACCATAGATTAGAGATAGGGAGAGTTTTGACAGTGTGGACATTACTAGAGCTCCGCAGATTGACATCAACGCTCGTCTGTTTTACATTTCTGAAACGGGGGCCACATTTGATATTTCGAGTTTCAACGCGACAAGGATAAATTATCAAAATTCTAAGTTAAGAAGGGACATAACTCTGATATAAAGCTTTCAGAACTGTGCGCATTGTCATGACAGTCAAGTATTCCGGGTGTCGGGTTGATATCGTTAAGTTTTTTGAGTAATTGGCTACATTAAAGTTTTTTGCACGACAACAACGATCCAGTGATCATAATGGCTCGAGTATTTAAAAAATCATCCTTCATACAAAAATGGCTTGCATCATGATTTAGAAAAACATCCGGCAACCGGGTAGAGCGGAGTTTTCAGCATCATCAGTGACTTGTTTAAACTCCACAAATATATACAAATATATATACAAATATATATACAAATATATATGCAAATATATACAAATATATATGCAAATATATATACAAATATATATGCAAATATGCACAAATATATACAAATATATTATATATACACAAATATACACAAATATATACAAATATATATATAAATCTTTACACAAATACATACAATATACACAAATGACATTTAGCTGCTCAGTACACCTTTATAAAACCATTTCAAGTAGCATGATCAGAAGAGAATTTGACCAACTCAAAAAAGGATGTTAAGGTACCAGCATGATGACGTAAAGCTTTCATTTCAAAACTGTAAAAAATACAGATCCGGATTCAAATCCCGGCCGCAGCAAATCATACCCTTCTATGAAAATTAGACAACAATGTAGATTTTCCTCCATATGGGTAGAAGTTGCCGGCCCCTTGCGGAATAGTAAGTTAGTAATGGTTAGTATACAGTGCATGAAAACAGGTTAGGTGAACAGGTCGCCAAATATAACTGAAAAAATGTTGAAAAACAGCGTTAAATCCAGTGACAATAAGTCACATAAAAACAAACAAAAACAAATAATAAATTACATAAAACCATGGCTTATTGGTCACAGCGTAAAACTGCGTGACACCGTGAAAGGAAAACCACAAAGTAACGAAAGACAAAAGAAAAAAAACTGAAAAGGATGCGTGTACAATCCCCATTAATGGAAAGAAAACAACGCGAGTGGCATTTTGTGGTCATAGTGAACGCCTAAGTTAGGTTTAACGTCATGTCATGGCATCAACGATTATTTATGGAATCCTATAGAGTCCACATTCAAGTTCGCAAGTACCACGCGATTATTATAATTTGTAAGTCCGAATAAGAGTTCAAAGACACATATACCTACGAAATTTAACGATTTAGCCTCGATGATTATCGTCTTAATTTTCGTTTGTAGTGCAGTATCCGGACGACAATTACCGTGTTATAGGATTCCGTAATTGTTTGATGACTTATGAGGAATTGTACTTTCCAAATGTTTTAAATATGCGCTGACTTCCTGAACAGTTCCGAGTCAGACACGGATGACAATTTTGATTCCAAATACTATTTATGACAAGGAAACACATTTTTGTGACCTGCGTTGTAAGTAAATGCTGTTAATAAAACAAATCAAGACATTGCTTAACATAAACCGTTGATTTACTGTAAATGATCACCATAATATGTGCTGATAGACCTCTATAGGCAGTTAAGAACGTCGGTAAAATCAGGCTGTCAGAAGGGGCTATCAACAAAAAAATACCTAATATGGCTTTATCCATGACTTTCAAGTTAAATATTTTGTGTGTGTTTTGACCTTTACATGTACAATAACTTTTTTGTAAATTTAAGCCAGCTAATAACACTTACTGATTTTTCAGTAAAGTAGGAAGATTTAAACGCGTTTTTCTCAAAACTATAAAAACTGCTGATAGCCCCTTCTGGCAGTCAACAGTCGATGTATGAATAAAGTGGCTCATTGTCTCGAAACGGCTTGGTGAAATAATACTGATAACATAGTATAATTCTGTATATATAAAACCTCAAATAGCAGACAGCTCAATATTTCGATCACTTATTTTCGGACCGGTTTCCAAAAACTCCCCTATAATTCAACTTGCTATTGAGACCACCTCATTATTATTACCAATTTTCAAGCTCTTGGAGGTGGTTTCATTATCGAGGTTTTGCTGCATACGTTTTGTTTCTAGAATTGTCGGATCAAGTCATTGTTGCAATCTAATAGTTATTTGCTATTATTTAAAGTGTCAAGATATGCATGAAAGTTCTGTTTTGAAATACAATTAGTAAGCTTGTATAGATCAGTCGGGAGTGATGTATCAGCCATTCGGCTGGGAGATACACACTTCTCCGTGAAAGATGAATTTGGGATTTATTTTTATTTGCTCATGTGGTAGATATTGGGTTAAAGAAATTGACAGGAGACTGGCGGGGTTAATGGTTCTGTCTGGGGGTCATTTAAATGCCCAACGAACCAAAATCAAACTTTTGAGCTCTATGCGTCTAAAGACGAACGTTTCAGGCCGCGGCCATGATCCAGAGGTTAGTGTGCTGGACTTGTAACCCGGAGAACCGGGTTCGAACCCTTCTGTGAAAATTTGACAAAAATGTCGATTTTCCTCCATATGTGGAGATGTTGCCGTATCCGTTGTGGAAGCGTAAGTTAGTACTGGTTAGTATACAGTCCAGGAAAACTGGTTAGGTGAACCGGTCGCCGTATATAACTAAAAAAAAATGTTGAAAAACGGCGTTAAACCCCAGTGACAATAAGTCACATAAAAACAAACAAAACGAACGTTTCATTAGCTGATGATCGAAGCTGATAAGAATAATGCCATTAACACGAAATGACAAATTCGATGCGAGATTATTTTTTTCATAATTATAAGAATATGACCGCGTATACATAGTAAGATACAGTGCAACCTCTATAAAGCAACACCCTTTTGGTGTTCAACAACTTCATTGTTGAGAGGTTGTTGTTCTAGGGAGGTTATATTAATCGTTAAATCGTACATGGGAAAACATGCTGTTGTTGAAGGGATGTTGTTGTTGTTCAAGAGAGGGCCGCACTGGAGAGGCTGCACTGTATTTGATGTTCAAAATTTTAATGCTTAAATTAACCAGGCATTATGTAGATGGATTGCCAACTGACTGTACTTGATTTTTTTGTTGAACTCGATCATTAGCTATTAATAATACCCAAAGTTAGCATGCATTTTGATCAACTTATATGCATATTTACGATGTTTTTACGACTGGTTGATGCTTACGACAACTTGCGACAAAAAATGTCCTTTACAATGCTATTAAATGGATATAACATTGATTGGGTAATGTGTTTTAAATTGAGCTTACAATTAATACCAACTATCAGAAAACCGAAACGTTGGCTGTTTTGCAATATAATGTTTAGGCCAAAGGATAACACGTCATCAAATCTATTCTGGTGTTATTTTATAATTGTATTGAACAGCTTGTAGCTTACACTGAACACTAGTATTTGACAAAAATGTCGATTTTCCTCCACATGTGGAGAAGTTGCCGGCTCCTTGTGGAAGGGTAAGTTAGTGCTGGTTGGTATATAGTCCAGTAAAACTGGTTAGGTAAACCGGTCGCCGTATATAACTGAAAAATTGTTGAAAAACGGCGTTAAACCCCAGTGAAACAAAAAAACTGAACACTCGAATACTGATATTTCATAGCGATTTTTAAAATTAGTTGTGCGTATAAGAAATCATGATAGTGTATTGTGTAGTCATTCTAGCCGAACATTTGAAGCAGCCAAGATGTTAAACACGTTCACAGTTTTTCATAAAAAAATGAATTGGTCTGTTTTGTTCTAAGGTCATTTAAGGATGAGGCCCAACATTTGTGATAGCTTCATTTGAAAACGGGCACAGGTCTCCATGGTTTTCCAATCAATATTTTTAAATGTTTTATCTATGGTTTTTCCTGGGCTAGAGCTATCGGGTTTTACATGATCGTGTTTTATATTATCATAAGCAACACCAAATTTCATGTTCATATTATGCATGTATTAGATTTGATGTTAATTATATATAACCAACAAAGTATCAATGACCTTGTTATTACACCATGTAATTCCCTTAAGCTGTTTCTGTAACTCTCAATATATTGTTTCGGCACTGCATAATATTGTTGAGTTGTATAATATACTATATTGTTTGAAACAATGTTTAGCTAAGACTGTATGTATACATGAACAATAACTTACACATGGATATAAAAAATAAACAGGGAACATCAAACAAAAGAAGATTAACAGGCTTGATGTACAATCATGAAATCATTTAATCTCAATTTTTAATGGGTATCATGTCGATAGAGCTGAATTTTATGATCAATTATTCAGTATGTGCAATAAGCCTATTTTGTATTAAAATGAATTCTAACGTATGATAACTGCGTTAGTGTTCACTCATTGTGACAATGGATATAAAATATAAGACAAAAACAATGTGCAGTACGTGATTACACGCCCTTTATTAAGATATTAAGTACACGGTTTTTATCAGACATTCCATCATTGTAGTTATCCGGTCACTGCCTCGTATTCCAAGAACATTCATCAACCATGGCCAAACAGAGCGGCTTTGATGAAAGACCTCACTTTATTCTGTTGCTTGTTGGTGTCAGCGCTCCTCTTTTATAAAAGAAAAATGATCACCGGTTTCATAAGAGTACAAAACTATTGTTTATGATGGGTTTGAAAGCATGCATTGACCAACTGTTGTTTTTTCCATTGAAATGACCGGTGCTATTGGGATAACCACTAATGTATGTGTTGCCATTCCATTAGCTGCCTATATTCGAAATTTTTGTGAGAATCAAACATGTAAGATAATTTGTCATTGGATGTATTATCTGCTGGGTAACGGTGCAGAGGGGGAACGTATCGTCTGCATCAGAAAACCGTGACTTGTTTAAATGATGTGGCGACAGAGCGAAATACGTTGAGTATTAGTTAGAAAGACCCAAAAGCTCATTATTAGTGACTTGATGTTAGTAGAAATATATTTCTATAGTTCTGCAACTGAAAAAAATGTCTTTTGCATGGGTTCTAATATATAATAATGCTTAGGCTTTGAGAATACTTTCTTTCATTGAAAATAAGCTCAAGTAAGTAAGGTTATATTTTTCTTTCGATAAAATGATTTAAATATGTTTACACACCTTAGCGCCACATGCGTTTAATTCAGACTCAGTATAGCTGCCAATATCATCGACGTTGTCCACTCTTTGGTAGAAAATACTACAAACGTGAATGCCTGAAAACGAACGTATGCATCTTTTTAATGCATTTAATCGTTGAAATTATCTGTCTGCGTTGTACATCTTAGTTAAAATCGTGAACAAACACACTGCGTTTAACATTTACCCTTATTCACATATAGAGCGTTGTAAGCATTTCAATTGATACGTATATAATGAATCATCAATGCTAGAGTGTTGATATACATATATGTAGTATTGGCTCAGGCCATTTGTCATATTTTTTTCACTGGAGTTTAAAGTCGCACCAACGGCCATGGTTATTTGGCGACTTTCCCACTATAACAATGGGGGAAGAGCCCAGGCTTAAACCTGGGTAGAACCTGGGTTAGCTCGCTGGACAACTTCCTCACACGTGAGATTTGGTCCCGGGTTGAATTCAAACTCACAGCGGTGAGTGATGTTACCACAGCGGCCATAGACATTAGTCATAACGAATTTTCTTACTACCAATATGTGAATTATAAATTTAAATACTTAATACAATACAAACCTAAAACAGTCAACTCTGGGTTTATTTGAACGTCATTTCCCGCAATGATGTACTTAGAACCAGGGGTCACAGGCATATCAGCGCATGGGCCATCACCTATCATTATCAAATTGTCCATCGCCGTTGAATTTCTTTCAATTGAATTATAACATAGATATGTAGTCACTAAACTCAACGTTTCTTCGTATATATACAGCATCATGACTTGTTCAATAGTATTGCATCAGTTATCAAAAAAGTAATTGTACAATATTTATCAACGTTGAATTGACACAGCAAATATTACAATGCCTACTAAAGCCGCAAGTACATTATAGATTTAAACGAGCTATATATTTATGTTTTAAATGGTCACTTGACACATTATCTAGCATTTAAAATCCTCAATCTGGATTTATTGCCGTTTTTTCTAGTCATTCTAGTTTTTCGGTCATTCTTGAAAATTTCGTCATGTTCGTTATTTCGGATTATTTTCAGTCATTTGTTAATTGTTACATAAAACAAAAAATAGATTTTTACAGAAAACGAAAATTGAAACTTCTGTATTGATTCGAACCAGGGTTGAACAAAATTATGTTGCTGTATAGATCTGATCTTGCTATAAAAAAACAATCTTACTTGTGTACTTCAACATCACTCAAAACAATTATCTGCTCAAAATTCCCATTATTGAATGATCGCATGTCCTTTGTGACCGTTGCGGATATCACATAGTTTTTATTGCAAATGACCGGCTGTATACAACTACAAGCATCCGTGACGTCACAAGTTAGAAGACCTACAGCCACAACCATGAACCCAAACCACGTGTTCATTACTGTTATATGCTGTAATAAGAACAATATTTCTTTCTAACCGTGGTAAATAGCATCCAGTACGCGAACGATATGGTATCTAAAAAACTTGTTTTATATCAAGAGGGCTAAATCGTGCTAAAAATACAAAACCAATCAGGCCATACCAAATCGCGTCTATGTTTAGCGTAACATCGATGTTCAAAAACCTATCTAGCTATCCGGAAAAAAAACAAACAAGTGCCTCAGGAAAAAACACAAATTTCCTACTTAATTGCTACTTAATAAAATATTAGCTTCCGTCAAAAGTGAGAATAAATATGTTTCATTTCTTCAATCAAAGCATAAGCATAATGTCGATCGATTTTGAAGGTATATTGATACAAAGCAAATATATCAAATCAGATATTTCAAATGATCAAATATTCAATATTACGATTTGTTTTTTTGACTCAGGTGATCAAAACCTTTCCGTCCGCGGACGCTAAACATAGATACGATTTGGTATGACCTTACTGTTTACGATCTATTCTGCTAATGAAACTCTTTCTATATGAGACTGTTGTTTAATTTTTTAAGACTAGTAAACTAAAGTAACCGGGAAACGATTCTCCAATAAGGAGATTCCGACATCAACGCCACCCTTCATTTAGATCTAAATTTAGATTATTCGTATAGTAATACAATTTGTATGATTTGAAGAAAAAATAATTTAGTGTTTCGTCACGAGACGCCCGCCGGAATTAAACGCGGATCGGAAGATTTAGAATTCACTTTAAGATCCCTTACACGTTGGATATTTTGTATCACCATTGAATTAAATTGCATGTGCTTCGATCATTAACCCCTTTTTAAAGTTGTTTATATCACTCTCAAATCGAATTTCTTGCGCAGTAAGAAAGGCAAATTGCGATGACTTCAAACTTTAAATACAAGAACGATCAATGCATGGGTAAACGTCATGTACAGCTCAGTAACAATAAGGTGAAACCATATTAACTGATAATTCATGTTTGACAAACAAACCTAACCTGTGTTCCTGGATTCTTTACCAGTACCAGACTTGTTCTCCGCAAGTATTCTCGATAACTTCGAATAATCGAAGAACCAAAGGCGAATGAAGAATGGCTTTAGGCACCACCTCTAAACAAATAGACACAATGACTATGAGCCGCGCAATGGGCTCGAACTCTTGTACCCGATCTCATTAGAATTAGATCATCGACCTGCTCCCGTTTGGTAAGTCGCGATCCAGTTTTAATGAGATCATCTCGAACCAAGTCTGTAGACCTTAACCTCTCCGAAATGAAAAAAAGCGGACTGGCTTAGTTTCCGATAATAACCCAGCTACTAAAGTAAATGCTATAATATTTCAATTTGAACAATATCAGATTAATTAAAATATCATATACAGAGAAGATTTCAATGAAAACAGTCAAGTATTATAAAATTACATATACACGTATAAATTTATTATCAATGTGAACTTTGTACGTACCGTTTGAATATGTCAAAAGAAAGAGGAACTATGCTGGCTGCAGAGTATCCGTGCAATGTGAGTTACCCGAATCAATGTTAGATTTAGATGAACCAATTTGTCTATTTATACCTTTAGCTGAATGTACTGACGGCAGTAAATGTTAGTTTTATAATGGAAAATGACACAAAAACACACTATTAGCCTGACTTCATAATCGCGTTGACATTTCGCTGGCTCAATTTTTAAAAAATGTATTTAGTTCATATATCGAGATCATAGTCCACGGAGGTCTCTTAGGTTTGTTTAATAAGAATAATATTTCATTTCAGATACAACTGGACGTTGACATTAAATAGAGAGAATTACAGTTATATAAGTGTTAGTATTTATGTTGTTGTTTTAAGAAATAAATATTAAATCTTATTTTAGAGACACCGTGTAAACAGGGGACTAAGGCGTACATGTAGTAGATTTGTTTGTAATTAATTTATTTTATGATTTCAATCCACAGTCAACACTTCGTTAAATATATACACATATGTGTCCAATAATCTTGAGAAAAATGAATGACGTCCTATATGCATTATTTTATTTATTATGTATCATGTTTTAATAACCATGTTGTGTACTTGATGCCAAATAAATCCATCCATCCATCCATCATATTGATTGTAGACATTTTGACAAATAACCGCACAGTACACCTGAATTTTTATTCTTTGTTTTATTTATTTATGTAATCTAGTGTTCGTTAGTGTGAAATGAGGTCCACTTAACTAGTTCAACACTTCTGTAGCTTAGCTACAGACCGTTCCTAGGCGGTACCCGTCGGGAGAATTCGTTCTGTCGCCCTGTCTTTTGCATGTTTATGTGTTAGATACGGATATGGAAGGAGATTTGTGGAGGCTAGTATTTTGGGGAAGGAATGATAATTATACCTCATTTTCTGGGTACCCTTTTCTTATCCATATTAAAAAATATAGCCCAACTACATTTTTCACTTTTTGAGAACACTCTAACACCTTGCTTAGCCTTATTTTTCTTATTTCCCATTTTAGTCCGCTTGATGTTGATAATCTGTCGAATTTGAAATACTTATGTTAACATACGGCAAGCGATACCAAATTTGATATCGATTAATACAAATTTGCCCTTGAGGAACCCCTTACAACGCCGCATCCTAGATCGCTCTCGCTGATAAAGTGGAGTCGATATGGGGGTGCAGTTTTTATCGTGATAAAACACTATTTTTGCATATTCGGATCGAATTTTTTGTTGCATGGTATGATAGCATGATATTTAATTATTGTTAGTAACTTAAAATGTCATTTTCGCATTTTTTTACGTTTGTAGGCACTTACGCTAACTTAAATATTGTGTTATAACTTATTAAAACTTATAATGAATATGCGGCTTTATTAACGTTTGTGACATATGTTGTGTTAATTGAACGTTTATAAAAATTGTACACTGTCAACATTGAATAACTCACGCTGTAATATTGAGATTTTTTTACAATTCATTATATATTTCCAGAAATATAAGTTTGCGTTCATGTGAAATTGTCGTGAGGCTGTGTTTTGTTGTCATTTTTGTATATTCATATGTGTTTTATATTCATGGGTTTGTTGGTGACACCATAATAGGAGTGACATTTCATGAACAACATTACATGAAACCGCAAAGTATGCCATGAAATCAAAATTAGAAAGGCAGGAACTTCATCAGAACCGGAAATGGATTCGTAAATAAAACATACTACGGGATAGAAAATAACGTGAATTGGTAATAGCTGTCAATGTCAATGACAAAATGCTTAAGTTTAGTCTAACGTCCTGTCGTGGTATTTATGGTCACCAGATCCATCATGTAAATTATAGTATCCAATTACTCCAAATAAGTGTAACAAACTTCATAGACTAGTACAGTCGAATCTCTCTTATCCGAACCTTTTCAATCCGGAATCCTCTCGAAACCGAACACGTCAGCTGGTCACGATGTTTTATTATATATTTAATGTTAAACAAACTGTGTAATCTGGAACCTTTGTATTCCAGAAACCTCTCTGATCCGAATTTTTTGTCCGTTCGAACAAGTTCATGAAAGAAAGGTTCTACTGTATTACACGTAATGAATGAACGATTTTTTGGACTTGTTGAAGTATATAACGCAGTGATAACCTCCAATTTGGAGGAAAAAAAGCTGGCTAGAAGCGCCGGCTCCATCTTTTGGATTAGATTCAATAGAGGCTATATAATTTCAATCGTGTAAGGCTGGACCCTCAAGACTCGTTTAAACCCCCTCTAGCAGACCGCTCTAAGGCCGCATTTTGCGTATGGTCTTATGTGTTGGCGGGGTTTTGGGTCGGGTTTTGGGAAAGGTAGTATTTTGGGGTATGTTTTATACGTACTTTTTTCTAGGAACTCGTTTCTTATCTATCTTCACAAAACAAACTAATCAACGAATGAACAAATATATTTACAGATAGTATTGTGGCATGCCAATTTACAATATTGTTGACGTGCCACTTAAAGCAAAAATGTCGACGAATTCAACTGGTGTTATTTTATACACGTCAGTAATCTTCATATACATTATGCACAGTTCAAAAATAGAATAATTACTTTCCGGAATGTTACTCCAATTTTGTCTCTTATTGTAATTTGGAATACTTGTTTTGTAATTCAGAGATGATTTATTTAGAGTGTCCATTATTTCTCATAATTAGATTACTGACAGTCATTTTTGATGTTTATAGATATCTGTCACTGATTTTACAACGATATCACTAGAATTGGTCATCAGACAAGAGTATTATACCTTATCTCATATATTAAACATGAGGCAGCTTTCATGTTCCGGGACAATTACGTATTTTTACGTTATTATAATACATTCATTCCTATTTTTCATATCAGAAACAATCACATGATTTACATGTGTTGCATTGTTTTACAAGTAACTTAGGTATTTAGTGCACAAACCTATGATAAATACGAAGATATATTTTGCTTGCTTATGCATTATGCATGATATTCTACAGATATTCGACTGTTTGATATTCAAGTAATTTCAATATTATGACATTGTTTCAAATAATCTGTATGAACGTTAGACAGCCCCGACATACCGGTATATAAATTGTAAATTCGTCTGTCGTGAAATCCCTGACGATGTTTATAACGTATATATGTCATTATGATAAGAAAGATCATTACATAAAATTTACGGTAGTTATTTTCCCATACTCTGTTGGATTCAGTGTGGCTGTAAAATCATCCAAAGTATATTTCATTGTCTGAAATGATATCCGGTACATGGTATTTAGGTGTGGATCTAGAACTGAAATTCATAGGATTGTTTCAACTACTGATCCGTATTTTACTGAAATGTCGACTTTAGCGAGCGAGATAAAACGTGGTTTTGTCGATAAGAATAGTTTCCTGTACGAAATAGAGAAATTATTTTACGTACATATGAATATAAATATCATAAAATGCTAGGGAAATTATTCTGCAATTTTAAAAGACAGAAAATACAATATGTGGTATATTATAAAATCCCTAAAGGTCACGTAAGATGCCACAAAAGGTCGTACCATGAGTGGTTCCGTCTATACTAGTGTAACGTCGCAAACCTTCCAAAAAGATTATATAAAAACATAATTATATAAAACATTTTTACGGCTACAATTAGCCTTACTGAATAGGTATGTCTGTATATAATGCTTACAGTGTAACCTGTGCTTGCGGCCACTTCCGAATAAAGGACACCCTGTGAATAAAGGCAATCTTTGAAAAACATCATTGATTAAATAGAACAAACAGACCTCCGAATAAAGGTCACTAAAAAACACATTTTGTCTTTCCAAGGAGTGGACTTTGTTCACAGATTTCACAGTATATACGTTACTGTCTTCAATTATATAACATTATTATGAATGTTTACAGGTTTGACCGTACTTTCATGAGTTTTGATAAGATATGCTCTGTACATCAAAGACAATTTATTTTAATGACCAGATTCAAAGGAACTCTGTTGAGACTTGGAGGAGAATCGTAAAAGTTAATATTATAAATGAACCTTCATACAATTATGCGCCAATAAAATCTTCGATATTTTGAATGTAATAACATAGAAAGCACATCACATTCTCTCCACAGATAAACTTATGATATGATACGTTTGTAATGGAAACGTTTGGTTTACATACGATACAAAATCACAAAGAGCTACATTTTGAATAAACTCTACAAACGGAACATTATTTTGACTATAAATAATAACTTCGGTAATGAAGAAGGAACAGAATTACGTGTAAATTATCAATCAACATATTTACAGTTATATTTCAAAATGCTCAAGAGAGTTTAACCATCTAAATGTGATTATTCAGTTTACTTTCTTTTTTTTCTCGTGAAATCATGGGGCGGGAAAACTAGAAGAATCAGCGGTATCTGTGTAAACAATATAACTTATTTTGCATCGGCTTATACGCAAGAGATCTTCTTTTAAAAGTGTGAAGATGTATAAACTTGTATGTATGGTCGAGAGATTATGGTCTTTGATTTGTAATTACTAGCATCTGCTCACTGTGAGTCTTTCCAGCTAGGTGTACGCCTGGAATCGTCCTCCACCGTTAAGGCTGGAAAGTCTCCGAATGACCCTGGTTGTTGTTGCGACGCTAAACCCCAGTGAGTGAACTTCTTACTTAATTATACACAGTGTGATTTATATTCATGACAAAGAACCTATGCGTTATTTTCTTCCTCCACAGTTAAAGAAAATGCGACTATGAGGATGAAAAGCATAATGATATTCCTGTTTAAAACTCTCTAGATCTGCGTCTAATACAAGAATGGATCATTAATCCGTAAGTCAACATGGAATGTGGTCTCTTTTCAATGTGATCTATATTGAAGAGGATCAGTATTTGAAGCGGTCTATATTGAAGGTAGTCGTTTTTAGGTGAACTCTATTGAATAATGCCTTTTGTAAAGGTGGTCTTTATTGATGGTGGTATTTATTTGGGGGGGTCTGTACCGGAAGTGGTTTATAGGTCAGAATCGCATGAAAATACACATATTTTACTGCCATGCAATTAAAGCCAATTGCAGTTTTTTTTCTATCCTATCTAAGTAATACTATAATACAAAGGTTCGCAAATTATGGGTTTTATACTAATTACAATAAAACATGAACAAAACGTTTAAAAATATACGCGTACAAATAACAAAATCATTTCATACACGAGCAGATCATAGTCAAGACCGGCCAATCAAATTGACAATATCTATTAAGCTGATAGTTCTCCTTGTCCGTGGAACAACTTAATTCACAATGACAGTGTTCATTTTTGGCTACATTCAGATATAGCGATATTCAAAAAAGCCACTTCTAATTAACGTAACAACGCAGTCATTCGAGTTGTTGTATGATTGGATGACACTAATGCTAGGAGACATTGCGGACCACCGAGCGCCTATCATTCTGGTACGGTGAATGCTGTTGTTTTTCTTAAGAGAATGTGCACGTAATCTGTCAGACAGTCTCTAAAATATGTCAGTCACCATTTTACACCTTTTTGATGTCTCAAGAAAATGTGAAGGTCGATATTGAGATTTGTTTTTGAAATAAGAATTCAACGAATAAAGCATGCGATACATCAGGGGAACAGAAAGCAAGCACACATGCAAGATTGCATAAGCTTTGAAGCATTTAAGGATATTTATGAAACTAGGGATTGAATAAAACGTGATGAAAAGACACAGTTCAAACGGAATACAAGACATTAAGTATTCCAAAAATAACATTACAGCTGCTTACTTAAATCCCCTAAATATAACTTCACACCATAATTGACTAATTGGGTATTAGACCGACCACAGACCCACTCGACTACACATTCAGATGTTGCCAATGCATTCGGGTCTCTGGTTGTTAGATCCAATTTTAGAGAAATGCAATCAATAGTATAATAATCATGTTTTACCTTTTAATTAGGTAATTTGATGCTCAAATAATGCGGTTCCGTTGACAGCAAATAAAGAAATCTAAGCTACTCATTGTCATATTTTCGTTTGCGTTAACAACACAACGGAGAAGATCAACTTGTATCTTTAGGTTTTCAAATGTAACGTGACGAAATAAAGTCGCATTTTAGAAATTTTGCTTCAACTGCATTGAATTAAATTCCTTTCTCTATAACATTCACAAAGCGGGTCAGTTGACAAAATAGCGTGATTGTAATCTGCATCATTAACAAAGATGCATCAGACACAAGGTTTCCGCCATATCCGTTCATAGTCACTAATTAGCGGGCGCCTTTCAGAGTAATTATCATTGCAGTCTGGTTGCGTGTTTTGCATCAAGTAATCAATGCATGAGGGCTGAAGTTCCAACATACAATATGCTTCTGTGGTATTTATTTCGTTGCAAATGCACGACATGCGCATATAAGAGTCAAGAATAAAGTAAACAATTAAATGATTTAATCCTATTATGAGGCATAAATTGCTTGGTATGACATCATTCCGAGAATTCAGTTAATCTGATGTACAGTGTAATAAGAATAGTGTATTGAGGTGTAAGTTATATATTTTCACCTCCGCTTCATAGGTTTGTACATTATTGCGAAATTGTAATTGTATATAGGCCGGTGGTCTTGAATTGAATTGAATTGAATTTAGAAAGTCTGCCTTCCAATAACAGCCACTCGTAAGCCACGACTATTCAATGCTTCAAGTTTCATTTCAAATCATCGTGTTTTCTTCGAATAAAGAATTACAAACATTTAATAGGAAGAAAAATTAGCAAACGGTTGAAATCCATAAATTATTGAAGCGATAATCATCACAATTTATCAGTAGAATATCTTCGGCAAAATTGTCAAATTCAATTAAACGGTTGAAGTCATTGCGGATCCATTATCATTTGTATCATATCGATACGTCATTATATTGCACATCGACACGCAAAAAGTATTGCGCTTGTTTTTGGGTAAAGCAAAACAACAATAAAAATAATGGAAGCATAGGAGCAACAGCATCAACGGCTAAATCTCTCATATATAAATCTTCGTAGACCGATTCTAAATGATGTAACAATGTTTCTCTGACTTTACTCCAGAATAAATAATTCGAAACAAGTCAAGTTTGCTGAATCCTATTTAATGCAAAGTCGAAAGTTCAAAAGTAACGCAATTAAAGAAATGGCATCAATTTTCATAGATGTCTTTTCTTGAAAGATAATCCATCTTATTTCTCTTTGTCTTCGAAAGGAAAAGATTATGTAAAGATATACATCTAGATTCCCGATATCTATGACAAGACAAATATGCCTTCTGAAAATGAGGTTTCGGATGACTGTATGCAAATAAACAAACCTTTCAGAAATCTTTCCGATTGTCTCAGTGTACCCACTTTCAACATAAGCGCGTACATTTCAAGTTCTACGGTTCTCGAGGTCGCGGGTTCGAAACTTCGGCTCCGTGTATTTTGCCTGTTACGACTTAGTTGAAGTCATCATGCCTGTGGCATTTCGTCCTTCACCTCAAGTCATTCATGTAGAGAAGTTTTCAGTTGCTTTCAGAGTACAAGGTTGTGATTATACAGAATTTAGTAATGTTGATAAGGTTGCCTGCTGGTGCGTATCTAAAATACTACTGAAAACAGACGTAAAATCTCTGCAATATTAGAACATATAGGAACGCACTCCGCGCGTTACTCCCTTAGGCTATCATCAAAACACTCTTAAATATTTTGTTTCTATACAATTATATCGAGTGATAAAAACCGTACCCATTAAGCATCAGGCTATTGAATTTATTCCGAGAGATTCCATAATAAGGTCATTGTCCTTAAGCTTAGCCGTGAAATCAATCACTGGTCAAACATTTCCGTTTGTATCAGATTGACTCAGCTGTATGATACAAAATTAACACCGTTTTATTATTGAAGAGGCGTTGTATTAGATTTGATCCCCAATTAGCAAAACAAATATCAGAAGCAGTCCTTCACAATAGCTCTCCAACACGAGTTGTTTGTCAGTCCATGATGATGGAGCTTTATCATACTGGTGTCAAACTTACGAACACTAAGGGTTGTTTACACCGACACACGGAGCGGAGATAGTAATTTTAGACATTAACATCATGCCAATATGACACGCAACAGGCATTTACTTCTAATAGCTTGAAAATTGACCAAAGGCTAGAACAATAGTCCTGTTCAAAGTTGTCTAACAAAAAAATAAGATAGGCAGTCGGAAAACTTCTTTCCCATTTTTCTAAATATTCCTTTGAGTTGCATGATCTTTTAAATTTGAACTATGATACTGTTATAAAACAACATCAAGCTTCTTTTCGTTTTGTTGTAAACTTTTCATAATTTTATGTATGGATAAGTAAACTTCACAAACGGTGAAGCATGAAATTTTGTTGTATTTTATGCTCTTATACCCGAGGCAATAAAAATGAAAAGGAACAATAGAAAAAGTCGCATGCAAAAAGAATCCTACCACGAAACACTACCTTCAATAAATTCCATCCAACACATAGGAAACATATAAAAATGGAGAGCAATACACAGTCTCTAGGTGAGTACCGACTCGGAAAACTGGTTCGGTGAACCGGTCGCCGTATATAAATGAAAATTGTTCCCGCGAAGGCACAAAGACATTTTTGCGGTGTCAAATATTAACCATTACAGGTTACATAAGTCAGACAGCTTGTTAACATATCTTCAGCCCACTAGTGGTCCGTTTACGGTGTATTAAGTAAATAGAAAACAACAAGATCATTTGTGACCCGTCACGCGAAGAGGGCCCTTCAGGGCGTGAACGTCATATTTAGAAAATGACGTCAAAAGTGTTTTAAAGTATCAAGTATCAAACTCCACGTGTACGTTACTTGTGAAAATTTACGATAAATGTCCACCTACCGTATTTTTCTATCTAACCACTATCAGACCAACAGAATAAATAAAGTTAGTCAAACCAACCTTGCCGTGTTAATTAACCATTTTTTTCCGTCTAATATTTTCGATTCAGGTGCCATTGTTTAGAATGGGTGGTAAATTATCATACCGACGAATCGGTGAAGGTCACTGTGCTATAAATAAATTTAAATACGTCATCGACGATTTATTTCCCTTAATATATTGAAATAAACTGTGATGGAATATGTGACTATTTAAATTATTTTATCTTAAACATGTACAGTCGACTCTCATCATCTCGATATCGTCGGGACCGTCAGAATTAAGTCGAGATATCAGTTTGTCGAGATATCAGTAGTTTGGGTATTTTTGTTGTTTTCCTAAAATTCAGCAATAGGATCATTCCTTTGTTTTTCTTGTAGCTAATATCCTCGCTGGTTGATTAAAAACGACTAACATTGAACATGGTATAAATATATTTCGGTATTTTGCTCCATGTGAGTTGTATTCATTATACAACTGGTCGTAAATACCTTATTGTTCCGGGATAGGCTTTCATATAGAACACTTAATGTAAAGGGGGGGGGTTACTCTGCAGTGCTTGAACACCAGAAAAATTACACTTCGTGAGAACTGCAAATGGTTAAAAACAACTAAAACTGAAAACATGACACTTAGTCAATTTGATATTTTTATTTCAATATACATTTTAAAACGAAAAACAAGCACAATATTACAACTTTATATAGATAAATACACACAGAGACAATTCAGAAGCCATAGTCGTTCTCTTTCTATTAGAGATATTAAAGAATGAAAATCAGAACTCTATTTATACATCTGGTAAAATTGCTCAATTTTTGACACGAATTAAATGACATTTTAATTGCATAAACACTTTTGTTTATTCGTCTTGGGTATGTAAACAAACAAACGTTGAGTAATTAACGACACTCGTTTATAGCGTCAGTTTGCGACACCAATTAGTAGAGAGTGATTATCGGCGCGTGGTGTTATCCACACCTCCCCGCGGTCGCCACTGATAATTTCTCGAGTTGAGATAAACTGTGAAATCATATAGCAAATTAGAAGTTTGGAACTTAGATTTTCAAGTCGACATACCGGAATTGTCGTGATAAAAAGATCGACATAAACATCCATTTTTATTATAGATAAAGAAGGAATAATTTTGGGACCTTACAAATCTTGTCGAGATAACGGAAAATCGACATATGAGGAGTCTAGATAACGAGAGTCGACTGTATTTTCCTTCCAATTTTACTGACTATATTTTATGACGTTCTTATGTGAAAATATCCGCATAAACCGTATAGACTAGCCCTCTGTTGGGAAATATATTTGGTAATATTCAAAGATAAGCAAAAGGCAATTTTATTGACACTAAAATAAATTCACCAAATGAATATACATTTCGCATATTCATTTGTATAAGTAAAACTTCAGAAAATCGATCGTCCGAGGACATTTTTCACTGTGGTTATACGTCGCACTAACAGCCAGGGTCATTTAGCGATTTTTCCAGCTTTAATGGTTGAGGTAGAAGACCCCAGGCGAACCACTGAGCTTCCTTACGCAGTCTGGACAGTTTCGTCACAGTTTTTTTTCTGGTCCCGGAAGGGAGTCAAACTCAAAGTGATGAGGGTCTGGTGAGAGCCAACCACTCGACCATGTAAGCTCTCCAGACTGGGAACTATGCGATACATTTTGCTTAGTTACTGTGAGCAGCCAAAGGGATCCGGATAGGAAGCGGTTCACCGATTTCTGCCAGAGTGTATTTAAGAGTGACGCAAGACCAAGAATTTCGCAGAATACTCTCTGTAAACCGATACAAGGAATTGAATTATAAATTGATGAACGTGAAATTCAGTTCAGCTCAAGACGGAACATGTTTATTTTTTGCGGTCATTAGTCATAGAAGCATGGTATATAATTTGGCTAGGGCAAGCTATCAGAGAAACCAGATTGAATATCAAATTAGCAATTTCTCTTTCTCTCAGCAGAAGTTTGTCTATAGTGTGATTAACATTTCTACAATTTCATTAGCGTATCCCTAACATCTTACAGACATTGCAATTCACTTCTACGTGAAAAATGTTTGTAGAGTTCATCAGCGATTTGTTATGTTTCTCTACAGGATAAAGTGCTCTGCAGGATGAAATTCCATGTTCGGCACACGGAAATTGGCACGCATTCATGCAACTGTGAATATTGACTATGTCTTTGAAAAAAAACTTAAAACAACCCGGTTACATGAATTCGAAATATGAACACAGAATGTTTTAGAATAAGGAGAATACATGTTCTTAATTAATTAACTTTAGGCGCGGTTTTAGATTATAAAATATGCACTGAGTCAAATTTCAAAGCGCCCACCTTGTATTTCATAACACCGGAAGAATATCATTGAACACACTTGGTTGATTACCAGGCAGATTAATTATAAATTTAATCCAACAATGACGTTGAATACTGGCTTTCTTTGTGTAGATCCATTGTTATACATAACAATTGCCTTATTTGGTTTCTCCAAAAAATCAAGCATTATCAGATGGACGTTTAGAAATTCGGCAGTGATCAAGAAAGTAGAATACTGAATGGAATTAAAATGTTTGAACGTTTGCACAGAGCATAACTTCAAAAGCAATTAAGATTTTTATTTGGATATTCAAATATAGTAAGTAGGCAATGAGATAAGTTCAGTGTTAAAAACCCGTGACCCCACCACAGATAATTTTTTAGTTATTACCTTTTTTGACACCGCCTTCGGTGGGGGGGGATGGGCAATGCCAACACGGCTTTTGTTCATTACGTTAACTTGTTGTTTTGTAATTGATTACAGCCATTTTTCTATACATTTGTTGGCTTTATTTATTCAAAAGCACCAGTCTCGGTGCCCTTGCTTATTTGAATATTTCAGCTTTTGCTTTTTGAACGTGACGTTTCTTCATTTAGCTATTTTGTGGTATTTATAATACACAGTAATGATGTAATCAGAAAGTATCACCACATACTAGGCCGCAGTGATTAGTGCGCTGGAGTTGTAGCCCGGAGATCCGGGTTCGAATCCCGGTCGCGGCAGATTATACCCTTCTATGAAAATTTGACAAACATGTCGATTTTCCTCCATATGTGTAGACGTTGCCGGCTTCTTGTGGAAGGGTAAGTTAGTACTGGTTAGTATACAGTCCAGGAAAACTGGTTAGGTGAACCGGTCGCCGAATATAACTGAAACATTGTTGAACAGCGTTAAACCCCAGTGACAAAATGTTACATAAAAACAAACAAATCACCACATGCCAAAACAAATTCCATCCACAGTTGTCGTTCGTTATTCATCACTTAAATCTTTGTCAAGGTCTAAGCTTTTACAAGATTCTTTTAAAGCAAGAAATAAAGCCATAAATGATGCACAAGTTTTACAATTGAGTGAAACAATTTCTTTCCTTCAATACATTGGAGACAAAAGATTTTATAATTTACAAGGAAATCAGAGAAAATATTTTATTCATCAAGCACACTATTTCTTTTATTTCCATTAATTAGGTTACAAAGTCCAGTGGTTCAATTAATGGAAACAAAATGCGGAAGTTAAACGTATTAGTGATAAATAATGACAACAAACGCAAATAAAGAGAAAAACACAAGAATGCATTCGATTATCAGATGGAAACTAAAGGAGAAACAGTCAAAAGTTTTTGAACTATTTTCAGACGTTGACAGAGATGTATGTGTAGATTAACGAACGAAAACTCTGGATGGAGATTGATGCCAAACCAGAAGACGAATTATTGTAAAACATTCATCGAAGTATCCTGTACAGTTATGCGTGTAGTTATTAAGTTTGACTGCAGACATTAGTCTTGCTTTATGAATAGTGGTAGGCTGGTGTGTTTTATTAACTGCAAGCATCTAATGGGACTCAAAGATGATGCCATTAATGGCTTAAGAAAATTATAAAGATAAATCTATAAAATAGTTTTTGTATCACACAGGAACTAGAACCGCTTTAACGACAGAGGCAACATTAGGAAGTAATAATGTACGGGTAAAAGCTTAAGAGATATTTGAATTATTTTGGACGGTTGATGATAAATTCATAAATTCCACTATAAAAACACATGTAGCAAGTTGCAGTTGTTCTCCATTGAATGCTTTATCAAGCTTTAAATTTTATTTTTGTAAAACCTAGATTTTTACAGTTTTAATTAATGATTCAGTATGGATATATGCTGAATACATACGGACCCACGTGTTTATCGAATCCAAATTTCGCTTAATCTACCACACGTGAAATAAACAGGGACTTGGTCGGGGAATAATTATTTCACTGTAGCCGACATTTTCACTATATACGAGTACACAATATTATTGTGTATTTAGCACAGATGTGTAATTTTCAACTCCTTTAATGATTTTTCAGCCGCAGTTCATGGGACTCGTACGTTGACCTCTGAAGGTCATTCGTGACGATTTTCCATAGTCAGTTTTCTATCAGTATGTACTCAATTTAGTATTAAACAATTTAGTACAAAAATGTACAATAATGCAGCACAGTGAATTGCTTTTTTCGTTTAATGTATGGTTAAGAAAGTTATGTAGCAATACGGTGTAATATGGGAAAAACAACGTTTGAAATCACTTCGTTTTGATTATTTTCCATTCTCTGGAACTTATTCTTTGAACGAGCGCCAATGATTACAGTTTTTTTTGGTAAGACTGTCACAAATTGTTATTTAATCGAATTATGCACCAAGAAAAAAGAAGAAAAACAATATTTATTAGCAAAAACAAAGCATTTCCTGACCGTTGTACCAGATGAATGTACATTTTATCGAAGTAATCTGACATATTAATCAGAAACATATTAAAAAATCACACTCAGGGTTGAAAAATGGTTATTTACGAATGTCTAGCATTCTCTTACAATATGAAAAGAATATGATAGGAAGTCGTGAAGTTAGATCAGTTCGGGTCAAAAAACTAAAAACCCAGAGACCCGGGTTCGAATCCAGGTCGCGGCAGGTCATACCCTTCTATGAAAATTTGACAAAAATGTCGATTTTCCTTTATATGTTGCGAAGTTGCCGGCTCCTTGTGGAAGGGTAAGTTTGTACTGGTTAGTTTACAGTCCGGGAAAACTGGTAAGGTGAACCGGCCGCTGTATATAACTGAAAGTTTGTTGAAAAAAAATGGCGTTAAACCCAGTGAAAAAAAAGCTGAAAACTGAAATTGAGTAATAAACGATCAAGATACAACAGTGTGCTACTCAAGTTTTTAATCAAAGGGGACATACACGCATCTATAAAATATTCAGTTCCTTCAAGAGTTATCTGTCCATGGATTATTCTACCGGCATACCAGGTAAAGTTATTGGGGTTTTTTGTTTGTTTTATGTGACTTATTGTCACTGGGGTTTAACGCCGTTTTTTCAACATAGAAGGGTATGACCTGCTGCGACCGGAATTCGAACCCGGATTTCCGGGTTACAAGTCCAGCGCACCAACCACTGAACCACGGCCGCGGCTTCCGTGGATAAGAAAATCGTTTTGCTTTACAGAATTTTCATATGTTTAGATAATATTTGTTGAATGCTTAAGTTAATATGATCTTGTATAAAGAATTGTGTAGTAGAAAGATCGCAGCATTAATATTATCACGAAGTGCACGAATTTCGGACTAGTAATTTTGGATAATACCATTTCATGGTGCAGGGTCTTTCAAATGAGTGACTTTGAAAGGTGTAATTATGTGTTATAAGCGCATTTAAGTAAAATCAGCGCAAATTGTTGTGTCTCAAGCTTTAAACGCACAATGATATGCATAGAATATTTATGCACTTCACCGTGAACTCCATTTGCTAGAACAAATTCACAAGTCAGTACCAATAAAACGGTATTTGTTGAAAACAAAGACGAAAGTGAAATGTACAAAACAATAAATTTTACCCGCAAAGATCGAAAGTTAATGTAAATAGATTTTAAACATAAAAGGTAGCAATCAACAATTAAACCTAACAACATTGTAAGCAGTAGAAAACAAACAAAATACAAATATGACTCTATCAAAAATGATAAATGCCAACGTTTTTTGATCACTGGGGTTATTGCCGTTCTTCAATTTTTCAGTTTTATACGACGGCTGGTTAACCTAACCAGTTTCCCTGGACTGTATACTAACCGGTACAAACTTACCTTACCACAAAGAGCTGCCAACTTCACTCATGGAGGAAAATCGACATTTTTATCAAATTTTCCTGGAAGGTTACGACCTTATGCCGCGACTGGAGTTTGAACCTACACCGCAGAGCTACAAGTCCAGCGCACTGACCACTGGATCACGGTCGCGCTCGCCAACAAATGTGAGAAACAACTAAAATACAAGCATACATGTTGAAATATGTATTAGGTTTATTCGTTTGACATTACGGTTTGGACTTTATAAAATTGGATAGAAATCCCGACGTCAAATATCGGAAAGAACAGCTTTAACATCACATGGTAAGAAGAGTTGAGATGCGGAAGAAATTACTGATCAAAATCAATTTTAATACTCATTTATCAAACATAATCTGCTCATGTGAGAAACCGGAAGATTAAGCTAAGTTACAGATTTGAATCAAGTTTCGCATTATTAATTATTAATTCTAATCGTGTTTTCATGTGATTTAATCTATGTTTCACTTTCATACATATAAGTAACATTTAACACACTAATAACAAGAAACAATTGTACCTTTTGTTTTAAATTGACAACAATCAAGAAAAAAAGATACTGTTACAATAATTAGTTAATCCTTGTGACCGGGGCTAAAGCAAGTATCCAAATATTCGGATTATCGCGATTTAAATATATAAATAATAGCCACGTTCCTCTGGTTAATCAAACCTCCGAATGTGCCGCTGATTATTTAGAACAAACTGACCCCCGATTAAAGGCCATCTGTCAATAAACGCCATATTTGTCTTTCCTAAGGGTGGTCTTTGTTTACTGGTTTTACTGTAGTTGTCACCGTTAAAAAATTTTTGGTGTTTCTTGCGTTCCGTTGTCCTTTGTTCGTTTTTTATATAAATTAAACTCTAGCACATTGTCACTAGTCATATCTGTGTTATTTCATTCAGTTTTATCAGCATTCTAAAGTGACAAAGTGACAAAAACATAAAATGAGAAGTGTGCATTATTTTCTCTTCTATATAAGATCCATGGTTCGATCAGTGAATCGTTGGTCCCCGCTTGAGGATCGTATCGGATCCCCACATGCCTAACGATCTACAGTCATACTGTTCACAGACATAGAATACAGAAACGTTCAAAAGATTCTCATATTAGTGGTCTTATAACATACTAGTAATTGCACGTTTTCTTCGACATGTTAGATACATGGTTACAAAACCAAACGCGGACATGCAATGACGAGGAAGGACAAACGCTGTGGATGAAAACTCCGAAACGAGATGAAATAGATACTGATAATCATGTAGTTGCGCACGACAACAGTAAATACTAGCTATGTAAATACACAGTTTATAAGTAAATCATACATACAACGCACGCGAAAAAAGTCATGACAATATTTATTGAATGAATTTTGTCAACATTCTTTCATTGCAATATCAGCAAAATTGCCAATTTTTTAATGTTCATGGTATTATTAAATTCATTTAATGTAGGTCAAGTATTATAATATTTTGGTACATATTTTTTCTTAACTCATAGTAAAACGGACATACTTAAAGGAAATTATATTCCGTTTCTATTTGTTTCATATTAACCATTTAACCTTATTTTAAATGTTTTTTCTTTAATTTCTTGTTTATCACTTTAACATTTAAACCTAGCTAATGAGATTATTTGTATCATATTATTAACACAATTTGGCCGCGGCCGTTGTCCAGAGGTTAATGCGCTGGACTTGTATTCCGGAGACCCGGGTTCGAATACCGGTCGCGGCAGGTCATACCCTTCTTACATGTGGAGAAGTTGCCGGCTCCTTGTGGAAGGGTAAGGTAGTATTGGTTAGTATACAGTCCAGGAAAACATGTTAGGTGAACCGGTCGCCGTAAATAACTGAAAAATTGTTGGAAAACGGCGTTAAACTCCAGTGGCAACAAACAAATTAACACAATTTAAATATTTGTCAACTGCAAAATACTTCGGACGTCTGGCACTATTTGTACAATTCGCTAGGCATTAATTTATGTAAATTAATACGGTCAAATTTGTGTTTGCAGCCACCTCCGAGTAAAGACCACACTGTGAATAAAGGCCATTCTTTGGAAAGAAAACGTCATCGACTATTGAAAACAAATTGACCTCTGAATAAAGATCATCTGTCCATAAAGGCTACATTTCGTCGTTCCAGAGGGCGGCCTTTGTTCACAGATTTGACTGTATATAGGATAGTGTTGAAAATATTACTCCTGTGAAGAGCGATATTGCCCGGGATTGGCAGGAGCGCGTTTCTGATCGCCGAAAGATGGACTAAAAAGGCAGATGAATCATGTTGTTGAAAAGGCCTAATAGCAATTAAAACTATCAATATCTAGTTCGGCAATTGCTCTTTGACGTGGTATATTTATTAAACAGATGCTATGTATACATGTACATATATATATAATTGTGATTTTCCGGAACGGACCGGAGATAATTGTGTGGAAATGGGTATCAAAATATTATCAATGATTAAAATTCCTGCTTTAGATTATTGATAAACGCCAATCATTATTAAGTTTTGCCTACATACAGATGACCAAAGTGAGTTCTGCAAAGACTAAGTGAAATGAATACTATTCAGATAAGTTTTTACCTCGTTCTTATTTTTGGAAGTTTTAGGTATATATTTGAAGCAAGTAAGTATTTAACTACATGGTAATTTAGTGTGTACATATTCCATATTGATGCTTAGAAGTTTATACAAGAAACATATTAATCTTCGTTTGACTTACTGAGTCAAGTTCATAAATTCAAGCCGTTTTTTGTGAATGACGTCATCTGATTAGCTCAGTCAGTTACGCACAGAGCTGTTGATCAAAAGGCATGGGGCCTGACAAAAGACGTGTTTACAGAACATTCAATTATCCACTGTCCTTTGTCTCTCAACTCTTGATTCACACGATTCTTACGAAATAAAGAAGGACTCTGGTCACTGGAATGTGGCTGGCTGCTGGAACTAGTCCAGAATTTTTTTTTTCATAATCAACACCATACTTTGCACTACTTTGGGGGTTTAACAGTAATGTAATGATTGTCACTTTCTTCGCCTATGTATTTATATGTATGATTGTATGTATACATGTTTTTATGTTTAATTGTATGAAGGTATGGTTTTAAAAATGTTCGCATGGGTCTCAGTGCCTACTGGTTCTGAAATAAACTTTCATGAATGTAGTGCTCATATTATGAATACTATACTAGACGTTGTTATAAACCTTTCACCATTGTTATACTCATTATGTACTCTTGAATGGAAATAATATATTTTTATCGAATTATTTTCATGCAAATGCATGAATTAACAAATTAACAGATGCACTATTTCAAATAAAGGTGGCGCAAGCGGGAGATATGACGCAAGAATATCAAAACTCGGTCAGTGTGGAGAAGATACGGTGCTTACCTGTGCTGCTTATGACGATGATTTTGAATATTGGCGATGGGTGGTTGGAGAACGGCATACTATACGCGGAAAATACGATGAAAAAATAAATGAAGGGAATAAATACACGGCGTACGTTGAAAACGATATACTAAGGCTTATAATACATAACACAAACGCATCCTCAAAACAAGGATATTATCATTGTGCCACAAGGAGTGTAAGCAGTCGGTGGTTATATCTACCATATGAATGTAAGTAACTTACCTGCATGCAGCTTGATCCAATTAAATATTTAAGCTAACTTCACAAATTAGATGCCATATTTCATATAACATTTGAGATATGGTCTTGTGGGTACGTTTGTCTGTTGAAAACGTGTTTGTATATTTATTATTCTGTTGCATATATATTTATGCAGGTATTGAACTAGTTCATTTTTTTAAATGTATCTTGCGTTATTGTAATATATATATTATTTATATTCTAATCACCGTAATTGTATATACATGTAAATGTATAAACTATAGTGACAAATCCACGTTGCGGTATTTCAATTAAAGGTGTTAAAAGTGGGACATATACACCAAGTATATCAAAAGGCGGTCAATGTGGAGAAGATACTATACTCACATGTGCTGCTCATGAAGATGATTTTGGATATTGGCAATGGGAAATTGGAGGACGGTTTTCCATAAAAGAAAATTACAATAAAACAGTACAAGAAGATGCTAAATATACAGCGTACGTTGAGAACGATATATTCACACTTGTAATACACAACACAAGCACAATGGACCAACAATATTATGGTTGCGTCACACGTAGTGCTAGTACATATTGGATATATCTACCAATTGAATGTAAGTAAATCACAAATATGCATCACGATTCAATTAATTATTTCGTTGTTTTTCTTATTCGATTCCACATTTTATATGATTTGTGTCTTGTAATTAATCGATTTTTGTGTTTGAATCTGAGGTTTCAGATTTCTGACGTAATATGGATGAAAACATTTTATGCATATTTCGTCTTCGATAAGGACAAACCACAGAAATGCGCATGATTTGTTATAAAGGATGACACTAATAAGTTAACAATAGAATAAACAGAGCATTAATATTGAGTGCAAAAGACTGTAATTGTTAAGAAATTTGCATAGTCATATTTATTACATCAATTTACTTATTACACATAAATTATTACAGGTAAATCATCGTCTGCAGATTTCGTCCTAAAAGACGATAAAAAACTTGAAATAACAGTGGACAATCTTTATCCGGAAGAGGCAGAGATGGCTGTAACACTTGATACGGAAGTATGCAACATAATAATGCGTCCTTAATCAGCATTAATATCGTCGGCTTATTTCTACAACCCCGTAACACAATTTTTGGCAATTGAGATTTTGGTATCATTTTTTTCGTCCAGATGAGCTCTTTACAATAATCATACTTACCTGCTTGTAGATCTATCATAAATAGGGTTAATCCCAAACCCACAAACCCATAACTCGCGTAGAGTTTTTGCAGTTCAAAACTTCAAATTTGATTTTCTCAAAATGGGAAATAAATAAGATGCGGGTTTGTAGAAATAACCCGATGAATTATGTCTACATGTAAGAAAAAGTATCATGTGACACGTGACATAATTGAGTATAACGTTAGGTTTGACCCGTTAATTCGATTTAAATCCCGCTCATTGTAGGAAACATAAGTTTCCAAGATGGTACCTCATAGAATTTCTGTACTCAGAGATTTAGTTGTAGGTCAAGATCTGTTTTGTATTCTTTTGGTGTAAATATTGTTATAAGCAGTTTAATCGTATGTGGACAAATTTTTTATTTGATTATTGGTAAAGTAGTGTTTGTTAGTTTGTGGATTTTGTGCTGTCCGTGGAAAGATGGAATACAATCAAACCTGTGTTTGCGGCCGCCTCCGAATACAGACCACCCCGTGAATAAAGGTAATTCTTTGAAAAACCGTCAACGATTATTTAGAACGAATTGACCCCCGAATAAAGGCAATCTGTCAAAATACGGCCACAGTTTATCTCTGTCAAGGGTGACCTTTGTTTATGGGTTTGACTGTATATAGCATAAAGCATTCATTTTCTTTTATTTTGAATATTGCCCAAAAGCATAATATTAATCTTTATTTTAAGGGAATCTTATCAGCAGTACCCGGAGAAACATCATGTGAAAGAAGTCCAGAGTACGAAGGGTATTTCAAGTGTATTTGGTACTCGTCAAATTCAATGCAAGATGGGTATCGAAACGTTAGCGTCGTGGTTACAACATTAACGGAAGCCAATCCTTTGTCAGAGACTATTCTAATAGGTTAACTAAATACATTTATGTTTAGTTAATGCTAGTTTATTTTAGCTCGATTGCGAAACAAGCAATTTTGCTCACATTAATCACGCTCGAATCCGCTTCGTGGACACTTCACCAGTACTGCGTCCGAAAAATGGGATTCGAGTTGGAGTCGGAGCCGGGATTCGAACTCAGGACTTTCGGATTAGACGTCGGACGTTCTACCTCTAGACTACGATGTTTAAACCACAACTGTGATGCGCCTAACTGGTCAATGGTTAGGAATTTTTTCGATTGTCTTTTTTAAATTTTATTTATGTGGATGAAAACAACAGTTGATTGTTATTAAGAATATATTTTAGACCAGCAATTCGATTAATCCTGACTCGGTAAATATCCTGGGAGCTTTTATAAGCAAGCTCTAATATCTTTACTATTACTTACACGGAATATACATATCTGGTGTATATATATTTAATGTGCAAAAAAAGTTTTAGTCATTTGTTTTAAAATATGTTTCTAACCAACGAAATGAATGGGAGACAAACTATGTGAATCATTGAAACTCCAATTTAAAATTACTTTCACTTCAGCTACGCCTGAAACCCCAAAGATTGAAAACGTTTACAAATTACAATACGGTACAGATGTTATTTTTGGAGCTATTTCGAACAACCTTACAGTAACATGCACATCAGAGGGCGGAAGTCCTAGACAGACGGTCGCGTTGTACATTGACACCGTCTCGACAGACAATGAACTGACGACCAGCAGTTATGCCGATTTTGTGATGAAAAATGGCAGTACACACAGTGTAACAATTCAGCACACCTTTTACAACACAGAAATGTCGTTACATGGAAGAACAGTCATCTGTCGATCGTATTATCCGAAAGCCGACAACGGATTTCAAGGCTCAAAACTAAGATCAGTGGAGATTTACCTCATTGGTAAGGTTACAGCTAGCTTTTTCACTTAACGAAACTTCTAGCACCCAAGTTTTCCTCATTGAATATTTTGGATTAGAAATATTAGAGTTAAAATTTTACATACACGACTTTTTACATATATCCAGCATCAGGGTTCGGGGTTATAAAACTTGGGATTGGTCTCCGAACTCAAGTGTCATAATTCAAAGTTAATTATGATCAGAAAATAATGATATTGATATTAATGATAGAGTATTCTGACAGCATAATCGACCTGGATATGTATTTAAACATTAGCGTCGTTATCTTCATCTTTTCAATCATAATACTTTGAGAAAGGAATTGAGATTTGAGATCGGAGACTGTTCTCAAGTTTTATAAACTCGAGACCAGGGTGAGATGATATTGCAAAAGTGGTTAATGGTTTACCGACCTTTTGAAAGGGAAAACGAAACAGTGAAAATTGCAAATTTCTTTCTAACTATAGCCAATGTTTGAGTTATTTGAAAATATATGTTGGTGGTTTCGTGACTTCTTAACGGTCCAAAGTTAGGTTAATAAATTGATTTCACATCCATTTGAGACGTAATATTATTTCTACATTGTTTTGGACTATACAATGTTCTGCCTTCATCTAAATTTGATAAACATTCATTTCGAAATACATCAAATTCGAGGATACATATATTATGTTTTATTATTTTTTTTATTCAATAGTCATTAAGTCCCATGAGAACAGCACATTATTATACATATATACACAGATGCATAGAAATATACGGACGTAAACAGTTGACTGAGAATTGGTACAATCTTAACTTAATGTTAATTACCAGATATATGCTCTTAAAATATAAGCAGAGAAGGTGGACAAAAAAAATAAAAATGAAAAAAAAAATAAAAATGAAAAATTATTTTTAATGAAATACACAAATGCATGTATACACAGGGGTGTAACTATATCTAAACATGTAAACGGTAACTCCGGAATTATTTGAAGAACTCTTCATAAATGCGATCAAACGTCTTGGTATTATTTCGAATTTTGCAAGATAGAATAATTAATTGGTGGCACTACCTTACGGTCCAATTATACCGTGAAATACGTGAAATAGTAGATTTTATTTTTTAAGTTGGCTATAATGAGTTGATTATTTTTTAGGGAATATCGCGACTGAGAGTGTCATTCCCATGATTGGTGGATTTGCTGGTGGTATATCAATAATCATCACCATTGCAATTGTGGCCGTAGTTTTTGCCTATAGAAGGATGTGTTGTTTTAGTTCTCGACAGGGTATGCAATTTAACAATATTCGTATATTACGACTTTTTTACTTCATACTTAACACAAAATCTTGTTACTATTAATTTGCTACGGTATCAAAAGCCGACAGGTGTGGAAAAATAGAAATACAACAAAATCCCTACTTACGACCACCCCTAAACTACGACCGCCTCGCTATTACGACCGATTTTTTAAATGAACGGAATATTTTGTTCTAAAGTTTCAATGGTCATTTGTCCGGAAATATGACCACCTCACTTTCCTACCAGTACGAACCACTTCATCATTTTACACTATAAATTATAATCCACCTCAACGACCACCAAAATTTTGCTTTGAAATTACCCCCTGTGCACCCCAGGTATTAACATGTATAATGTCGATTTTGGGTAATAGTCTAATTGTCAGCTGTTTGTACATTATGAAAACCCAGTGTCAAAAACTGTATTGTATTCGCCCTAATTTGCTGGTATTAAATGAAACTAGGACTATTGATCTGAGTAATATTGAATACATGAACACAAAAAATAATATGCAAGTAGGTCATAATTATATGACAAAATACTTACGCTTAAACTCGGATACCTTGTTCCACTAATAAAACCACCCACTGTTAAGACAACATTGTTTAAGGACGAAAGGCGGTCGTAAGAGCAGGACTTTATTGCATTAAAAGGAACAAAGAAATACGTATGTATTGTTTAAGATGACACTACTAATTCCCAAGTATTTACCATATCATATTATTTCTCTATTATTTCCCGTAGTTAACTAAGATTAACAATATGTCCACCGGCCAGGGTTTGTGAATTGAACCCCGGGCGTGATACACGTTTTCTGTGACTGTTTGGTTGAAGACGTCTATGGTCATCCTTCCTCCATTGCTTATTCTTCATGAGGAAAAGTTAGTAGTTAGTGGTGCAGATCAAAGTTTGTACTGGAACAAAATCCAGGAAATCAGTTAGGTTAACTGCCAGCCAGCACTGATCTGAAAAACTGTTATAAAAAACATGCGAAATCCCGAAAACTATACAAAACTACATTTCGCTTTGTGGTGGGTTGTAATCATGACTTACTGATGTTTTTTACAGATGGCACAGCAAATCAACAGGAAGAATTTTACTTGACAACGACGTAAGTTGAACTTCTTGTTTTGTATCATTAATTGACATGTACATTTATACTTCAACCTTATAGAAGACACTAAATTTCACCTGTTACTCTCTTTTTTCCCTTCAGTAACATTGTAGCCTTACCAGTTTCCCTGGACTTCATACTAACCAGTACTAACTTACCCTTCCACAAAGAGCCGGCGACTTCTCCACGTACGGAAGATAAACCTGCCGCAACCGGGATTTGAACCCGGATCTTCGGGTTACAAGTCCAGCGCACTAACCACTGGACCTCATAAAACAAACAAACAATAATATTGTAGCTTCATTTATTAGAAATTGTTAAAATACAGATTGGTATAATTCCGTTTTTGATTGTTCTATAAGTATAAATCATACCGAACTTTTAGGTCCATCGCTTAAATACAGTCTTCTTGCACCAATCATAGATACGTCAATTTGACCACTTAACTATAAACGTGATGTGCCGCCCCTGCTGTATTAATTTGATTTGGATCATAAATCGAGACAATTAATGTATTGATAATTACACTTATCTGAATTGTGCCTTCAGGGTGTAAATTAAAAAAAAATATACACAAGTAGACAGATAGCATTGTTTGTTCAGTGACTTCAAAAGGTTTAGGCTAGTATCGAAAAAATATACGATTGTATTATTAGTTCAATTAGAAATTGAAGTGTTTACAAATAAAAATACAAAATGAACCCATATCTCATCTCTTTATTCTTTTATTGACGACAATACAAAACGGTTTTGTATTTCGTTTAGAGTGGCTGCTGAAAATCAAAGTGTTCCCAGGAAATCTGTAGTTTATGGTAAGCCCATTTGATTAACCCATTAACCTGTAAATTGCTTCAGTAATCTGTGTTTTGCCCATTCTTTCTTCAAACATATGAGATGGGAGTATTTCATTTGGCCCCTTATTTAGACTAAGTTATACGAAAATCAGAATTATTGGCTCAAAATATGCAGTAATGATATTCCGACAATATATTTGTATTCGCTTGATACAGGCCATGATGTTTTCAAAAAAACCCGAAGCATAACCTTGTTGAACATATTGAAGTTAGATCTGATCACTGATACAAATATCCTCTTCTCATTTCCAGCGACATTGCCTGTAAAATAATTTACCGATGTCGCTATGGATAAAGTTTTGGCATATAAGTGAAAAAAACTCTGAAAAAAAATAAAATAAAATACAAATACTTGTAACTGTTTTTCAGAAATCCCAGACTTCAATCCTGAACAAACGTAAGATACAATATATATTTTATACTAAAAACATGACAAAGTCTTTCAGTCGTAGAGCCAAACTTGCGAACAAAGGCCACCCATGGGAAAGACAAAATATGGCTTTTAAGGACAGGCGGTCTTTATTCGGAGGTCAATTTCGCCTAAATAGTCAGTGACGGTGTTTCAAAGAATGGCCTTTATTCACAGGGAGGTCTTTATTCGGAGGTGGCTGCAAACACATGTTTGACTGTAATGTATTGTTGTTATTTATTAAATTTATTTCAATCGTTTGGATATAATCAGTGTGTCAAGAAATAAATGCTCACATATTATTGTTTGATGTCCTTGTTGTACTAGCTATTCAAGCATTTTTTTTTCATTATTCTTATATGATGTTTAGACCAATCGCCGCAGAATATGAAGATATTGGAGAACGAGATGCACCAACTACTTATGAGATGCTTAATGAAGGAACAAATGTAAGACATTATATATTTTGAATACTTTTTTCCATCGGGTTTAACGCCGATTTGTCAACGTTTTTTTTTCAGTTATATACGGCGGCCGGTTCACCTAACCAGTTTTCCTGGACTGTATACTAACCAGTACTAACTTACCCGTCCACAAGGAGCCGGCAACTTCTCCACAAAGCGACATTCTAGTCAAATTTCCATTGTAGGGTATGACCTGTCGCGATCGTGATTTGAACCCGGATCGTCGGGTTACAAGTCCATCGCGCTAACTACTGGACCCCGGTCGAGGTCTTACTTTTAATACTAAAAACTTATGTAAGCGATATAGAATAGTTTGCAAGTAGTATAATTACGATGTACGTATTGTACACAATAGACATACATTGATTTATACGTTTTGGGGTTGTATTGTAGGCGGTGCGAACGATGAAAATTTCGTCAAGACGTTAAAAATGGACCAACCAGTGTAACGTGCACTCATTTGACAACAAGATGCAACTGAACACAATTAGAAAATTAGAAATTGATAAACCAGCAGTGGAGACCCCACCCTGCATTATTTTTTTTCATGACAGACTTGCGAACAGAACATGATGTACATATGAGGAACTTTAGAAATCACAAAATAACAAAAAAAAATATAAACGATTATGTCATTGATGTTAATGTGATTTTTTCAGGATATAATATGAGTTTCTAGTTTTCTTATGCGTAATAACAAAAGAAATGTTTCTTTTTGTAAATATTAATACATGTATCTACTGATAATCGTCTTTAAGCAAGGGATGTAATTATGTATTTATTTTCCAAACATTTGTATAAGGGTTCAAATATATAGGGTTCAAATCAGGACTATCCGCAGGCCAGAATAAATGTACATTGTTTACTAGATAGATTTGTATTGCCATAATGTTAAAGCGACATTAACGATTGAAAAGTGGGTACTTTCTTGTTTGGATGAGTATATACTACTACAATATATATTGTATTAGTATATACAATTCAATTGTTAATGTCGCTTTAACATTATTTTAGTACAAATCTATCTAGTAAACAATGTACATGTAATCTGGCCTGCGGATAGTCCTGATTTGAACCCTGTAGAGCATCTGTGGGAGGAGTAAGGGTGCCGTGTTCAAACAAAGCATGCGATAAACACAGTAAATGACTTTGAAGCAGCCTTACACGTTGAATGGGATCATTTGGATGTGCCTTTAAATATTAAGTCAACAGCATGCAGCGGCGAATCAAGACGTGCATTGAACAAAATGGTGGACACACGAATACTGACTCCTTCCCATGAACTTACAATCCCTTTTGGTTACTGAAACCCTATTCAAAATGAATTTAAACCTTTCCCGTCAGTTAATCGAGTCTTATCGAAGCAAATGTCATTTTTGAAACTGCTCCGTATGTCGTAACGCTCAAATTTTTTCAACGAAAGAAATATCGCAGCAGCCTAAAATTTTCACGGATTGTGAGAAAGGAATGGTTGTTGACTCCAGAAAGAGCAAACAGTCAGAATATATGCCAATTTCAAATTTATAGACAGAAATGCACGATAGGTATTTTCTTTTTTTGTCTCAGTATATATTTGTATATATAACTTCCATTTGATAATAATTTTAGGACAATGTTCCAAATATTTTTACTTTTTTTACTCCACACGTTTTACGATATTCTTTTGTTTTCAATTGTGTTATTTCACTTTTCCTATAAGCTTACTGTTTTATTTTTACGTACTCATAACTCCACTATGTGTATTGTATACCTTTTTAATCATTTTACAGTAGTGTATTTGTTCGTTCTATATTACCATTTATATTCATGTTTTGTTTAATTTCACCACCCATTTTCATGTTTAGTATTCCATGTGGTAGAAACTCATTATATCGAACTCGCTTACATCGATTTCCCGCTTATATCGATTTCCCGCTTATATCGATATAATTATAAAGTCCCGAATTTTATCATATAAAAAAGAGTACTTATTTCGAATTCGTTGATCTCGATATTTTTGTACATCGAAGTGGATTTTAGGTGTCAAACATTGATTTCTCTCCTGATCGGATATTTTTGTAATGAACTCCGAAATCATTGTTTAATTAATGACATTTAGATAAACACGTCGGTGTTTACGCACGCGATTATAAAATCATCAGTCGAGTGAATAGGTTTGTGCATTTTATTTTTGTATTTTTTACATAAATGTTGCAAGTCTTAAATACAGCGAAAGTATAAATGCAGTGTTTCGTTCATGTTCCGTACACGTCAAAAAAGCACGATTAAATTATTACTACAACACACCGACGATCGCTCTAAAAAGTAAACTCAGTCATCAATTTCCCTCGATTTAAGTTCGTTTATACCAAACAACTTTACAAAGTCCATTAAACTTCGATATAACGAGTTTCGACTGTATATACAGAGTGTATGCTGCGTTCCTAGTATATAATTTCATCTCTTTCGTCTACCATTTCGTACATCTGCAAATAAACCTATGTACTTGTTTCGACCTCTTTTTTCTTAAACACTTTGAATACTCACAGTAGTTTCGGCCCTTTGACGGGTAAGTCCGATTTTAAGAGAATAATGTATCAAGCATGAAAATATATTCAAATCTTAAGATCAATTATTTCACTCTGATATCAAAAGCTTAATCATGAAGAGCATTCAAAAACAACTAGTCAATGCGGTTTGTTCCTTTAGAGCAACTATCCTATAGCATACTGGATACTTTAATACAAAGGACCTCCCCTCTGTTAAGTCCACTTTCTCAAAGAACCACAGATGGTCTTATTAGTGCATTAGTGTATTATTTACACATACACGCACACACGAACGCACGCACACACACACACACATACATACATACATACATACATACATACATACATACATACATACATACATACATACATACATACCGGTTTCTATGTAATTATCAAAAAAAACAACACGTGAAAAACGTGGCACGTGATTGTATTTGTTTGGCTTGAATTTCATTGACGGGAAAGCAGACGGAATGTTTGACACATAACATTTCAGAATACAGTCTAACAAAATGTAATGGCCATCTTTTATCAAAGATCAGCATTTCATTGGAAACGGTCCCTTTTGAAACTGCAGAATTTTTGGTACTTTTATTGTTTTGTTTTTATGTGACATTGTCACCGGGGTTTAACGCCTTTTTTCAACAATGTCTCAGTTATGTACGGCGACAGGTTCACCTAACCAGTTTTCCCGGACTGTATACTGACCACTACTAACTTACCCTTCCACAAGGAGCCGGTAACTTCTCCACATACGGAGGAAAATCGACATTTTTGTCAAATTTTCGTGGAAGGGTATGACCTGTCGCGACAGGGATTCGAACCCGGATCTCCGGCTTATAGGTCCGATTACCTAGAAATATCACCAATTTGAGTTGATTGGAAGAGCAATAACAACAACTAACCTGAAAGTAAATGAAGGAATGTGTCCTTTAACACAATTCCATCAACACATCTGGTATCGCTTTATAAACAGAATCTGTTCCATGTTGGGCCATTCGCTGGGTCCTCATTCAAATTTTGCGTCATTGGAATACAAAATAGAACATAGAATAATTGACGCACGAACAACGATGAAAATTCTAAGTTAGTTGCTATCTATAATCCAAATTTACGACTGTTCAAACACCTTTTGGATTTTCTACACACGGCAAATGCAGGTCAAAATTCAAATTGCACGTTTTTTTTCTCACGTACAATTGAGCGGGTAAACTGGTCCCCGTTCCACGTTGCAGAGCACCAAACAGACAAAATTAATGAGAACTATTTCAATGAAAAACGGTTGTAAACTGGTTCCCGTGGACTCTGGCTGTACAGAGCACTGTATCGTGGAACGATGACCAGTTTAATAGGTTTCGGGTCCAATAGTTGGGTAAACTGGTCCCCGTTCCATGTTGCAGTGCACCAAAGGAACAGGTATGGACTAAAATAGCTGGCGCTCTGATTGGTCAATGCGTTTGAACCATGTAATTGGCTGTCCATTCGTGAAACATCGGGGATTTCCGTATATCTGTTAAATATAACGAAGGTGTTTCCGATACCTAAATACTTTGGATGCTAATTGCACCTTTTAATAAAAACAAAACAGTGAATGCTAAATTTAGTGACTCTACATAACACGATGTAGAGACCCTGATGTTTTATTTATTTTTAAATTACGCGCGAAATATGCATCCGGTGAAAAATTTCGATGTGTTCCGAATGCGGAAAATCTCGCGAGATCCCGCTGGAAGAATTCTGCCTGGATTTCGACCGCAATTGACCAATCAGCATCCAGGAAATTTTAGCATCCAGTGTCAACGGATACCAGTTTAATAGCAGGGGCGCATTTGAATTACCAGAAACGGGAACATGTTTCGGATAATGTTTCGCCGAATCAGAAGAATGTGGGTAAAAAAAGCCACTCCCAAAACTGCCCAATACCCAAACGGCCTAAATCCATATCGACCCGTACAAAAAACGGTCCGTTTTTAAAACTGCCGTTCGAAGTGTAGCTAAATTGACTTCATCGAAATTCTGCATCAGAAAATAAGTATATAAATGTTGATTGTGTATAAGTAGGCAAAATAAAGGAGGAAAAGTTGATTTTCCTTCAAGATATCAGAATCTTTTACATGCAAAGAATCTCCAAATTTTTTTCAAGTAATAAATTCATAATAAGAGAGCTCAATGCATTTACAAAGTCAGACACTGCAATGATAAAAACAGAATATATCCCAATTTTCTAACAAGAAAATATCGTCATGACAATTTATTCATTTACATGTATATATTCATTTATGTCGAAGGTGAAAAATACATGGAGGTAATGACTATATATTATAATACATGTAATAATAAATGAAATGTGATGTTTCATCCTGTGCAAGGATTTATTCCTCGGAATTACGCCGACGTCACAACTATTAATTAACCGTGTATTGTCCACCTAAATAGTTGACAAATCACTTTTAACTGCATAATTTTTTCCCTCGGGTTTAACGTCGCACCAACAGCCAGGGTAATTCGGCAATTTTTCCAGCTTTGACGAAAGGCGTCCACATGAGTAGAACCACCGACCTTGCGTAAGCTAGCTTGACAACTTGCTCACATGTGAACTTTGTCCGGTATCGTATGGGATTCAAACTCACAGCGGCAATATAAGATGATTATAACTGCATGTAAAATGTTTTTCTTCTTAACCGGCAACAATAATTTTCATTTGCATAGGTACAATGTTTACATACATTAATAAATTGTTAGTATACTGAGTATTATGGGACCATAATAAAAACACGAAAGGAACGTGTACACGCGCTTTCAGGGATTCACAAAGCTCCTTGGAAACGCGATTTTCAGACGTATTCATTGGTATCTGATATTTCAAATTGTGTGTCAGTTTGTATTTCAGCCATAGGAGTGATGTAAACGTCGGACGCATATTTCCCAGTCTTATGTTCCTCTAATCTTGGACCCCAATCTATAGCTGGAATTGTTTGTTCTTTGAGCTGAAATTTCGTCAAAATTAGTTGAACTTAACTTCATTGATTATGCTAAATACAATCTGCGTTGTTTACCTTATTTACACAATTTATGTGAAAGAAATGTGTGCCTCTACTTTTGCGACAGCAAATCGTCCATTAAGGAAAGAAATATAAAAGGTATCTACTGTAAAATATTAAGTTATATAATAGTAAATTTCTTGCCAATTTTGCAGTCATTACAACTTTTAGTCAATGATTCTTGCAATCAAAATACGCACAAAGATAGTTTGGTCATGAGCGTTAGTTCAAGTTGGTATTGTACATTCAGGTAAAGGCCATCTTTTTTGGCTTGATGTAGGTAAGCATTTTTGTTAATACGAGTATTATATTCTTGCACTCTGCAAAGAACGAGATTTTTTTGTCAAAATCGCTGAATGATTTTTTTTTGGGGGGGAGGGGGGTCTGGAGATTTTTAATGAGACGGTCGCGTAACTGCAAACCAACGATTTTTTTAAGTCTGGCCTAATGAATAGTATATATTTACCGTTTGAAGTAGAGTTTGATCCGTGTTATGTCTGATTACTGTATAAACACACAACACAATTATTACAACAATTGGCGTCAAAGTAACCAGCCAACCCACAGCTTCACCGCCTGCAGAGGTTTCCTGCCCGCCATAAGCCGGCTTTCCGTATCCGACAGCTGACGCAATAAATATGAACTGCAAAATAAATATTTTTTTCAGAAATATGTCATGTAATTATTTCATACTCTATTTAAGAATAGTTCACGGTTATACATGTATACACTTGGTAACACATTATTCAGATAACACAAGACTGGCAGGTATATATTTAGCATCATGTACATAAAACGCGCATTAAGATTAAAAACTGCCACCAAGATATTTTAGTTTTTACATTAAATTGCTAAAATCGCATTAAATGTACAATCGGATGTTTTGGTAGATAATAACATAGATAGATGGGATTCGAACACGCCGGTGAGGGGTTAGTGATTATTGGTCAGTGACCATAACCACTCGACCACTGAGGCCCCTATGAAGTTATATTACTTACCATACAGAATAATGGAGATGTTATGGACCATGTAATACGTAGATACCAACTAAACACACGCGACTGTTTGCCCAACATCATTTCAATATCGTTGATAAAGTTTGAGAAACCATACAACCAGCATATTGCTGCGGATTCCAGCAATAAAAATATAGTTAGTGAAAAGTCAGCGGTATATCTGTCCAACAACACAACCATATGTATACCACCCTCTGTTACCAGCGGGAGACCGAGCAAGAATGACAAAAGGCATAGAACTGACAAAGAAAATATCTTCCATTTCTCCGCAAGTTGTGGAAAGACGTCCATTACTGCCTGATATGTTGTCCAAGCCATAACGAAAACGCTGTCTAGTGCCATGGTGAACACCATCAAAAAGAACAAAGTTGTCCATACTGCAGAACCTGGGAGTTGAGAAATGCCTTGAATATACGAAACAAATATGATACTCGGGCCTTGATTTTTCAGTAAACCTTCTATTGGTGCGTTTAGTCTGTATGAAGCGTGACCAAGGAACGCGAACACGATGAATCCTCCCAGTATGCTCGTCATTGTATTCGCGAGGACCAAGATGATGACGTCACGGATTAAATTGTTATGGAAGTGATTGTAGCTAGCTAACGTGGTATGTGACCCGTAAGCAACTCCGAGAGAATACATAGCTTGTGTGGCTGCACTGGACCACATGGACATATCCGAAAGTTGGCTCCAGTCCGGCTGCGTGTAAAATTTAATCCCCTCGTTGTGTCCATTCAGTGTCGTTCCTAATACGAGTAATATCAGGAATAACGCTACCGGAAATGTGACGGTGACGTAAGCAATCTGAAAGATGAATACAGTAAATATGGAGCTATTAAAGTATGGGATGAATTAGTATCATTTTTATATCGCGGACATTCTGCATGCATGAACTGGTTTCAATTTCAGCCGTATAAACTACGTTCATCTACGTAAAGTAATGTAGTTAATAAAGCATATGATTTTGACGCCTGTTGAGGTTTGCCTAATAGGAAGTCAGATAAATAGATGATATCTCTACTAACAAGGAGACGGCGTAGAAAGTTTAAAGTTATTTTTGTCATGTTTAACATTGTACTAAAATTTAACATGTGTATCCGATGCAGTAATTTACTAGCTATTAATCCACTGAAGCGAAATAATAATAAAACCTTTATGTATAAAACATGATATGAGACAAGCTATAAAATTTTCTCGTATGACCATATATAATGAAAAAATAACACAAACCTTCACAATAGATCGGATTCCTCTAATACAGCAATAGAAAACAATGAACCATACTAGAAGAAGGAGAATGGCACTCCTTCCGACAACCGAACCTAGATTGTCGAAACCATGGGATTCGTGTACACCGAGAACAAAACGATTCCAATACTCGTCCTCCGGTGCACGATATTGTATTTCACATTCTGTAAACTCATTCCTAAGCATGGCATAATCATTATCATTGATAACTGAGATATTTTTCGCAAGTTTTGTTTCTTCCATACACTGATTATCCATCATACCAAGGAGTACGCGAGTCTTTTCCGTGATGGACATCGCCGCAAAGTCTGGATAGGCGTCGCTTTTGCATTTATCCGTGCTCCAAGAGTTCACCTGACACTGCTCCCATGGTAAACTCCCCCCAATATTCACAAATGCCACAAGCATGTAATATAATGAATACGCGACGAACATTACGTAGTAAATATTAGTGATAAGAACGTTAAAGACTATCGCCCAACCAACTCCTTTTAAAAGCGGGCAAAACTTCCACACAGTTATAGGACCTTCAGACGAGAACTGTCCGAGAAATGTTTCCAAAAACAGCATTGGAGATGTACACAATATAACAGCTAAGCAATACGGCAACAGGAAAGCACCACCGCCGTGTGTATAACATCGGTACGGGAAACGCCACAAATTTCCAACTCCAACGGCAAATCCTATCCCCGCGAATAAGAATTCTAATTTCCCGATCCACTGTAAACGCGGTCTTCCCAACATTGGTGCGGTTGTTGTTCTTGTGTAAGTTTTTAAAACTTCAATCTTTTCTATTTGAGAAACATTTCAGTCAACAAATCAAACCGTAATTCACATGCAAACCTTGTTTCACTATCGTTTCGTTATATGATAAGTATGGAGTCCCGGACACACAGCAGTTATGTGTATATCTATGTACCGTAATAACATGCTTGTTCCGGTGAGTAAACATAAAACTCTATTTCGCAGTAATCAGTAAACCTGATACAAACGTTAATATTATTGTGCTTAAAATCCGAATAGTACACGCTCAGGTGAGTTTTGGTTTCTTTTTAGGACGAACAAACAATATTCTGTTATGTATGTTCAGTGCAACCTCTCCAGAGCGGCCCTCTCTTGAGCAACAACCTTCCTTCAACAACAGCATGATTTTTTTCCTATTTAACTATTAATGTAACCATTCTAGAGCAACATAAATTTGCTTCTCCAAAATTGTACAGTGGGAAAAATCATGCTGTTGTAGAAGAGAGGTTGTTGCCCAAGAGAGGGCCGCTCTGGAGAGGTTACACCGTATTGGACTGCTTCACTTCACTGCAACTGATTTAAAAAAATCAAACGTAAAATTTAGGGAAAGTACAATATGACGACATGAAAATAAACGAAACAGTCTATATAACACAAAATATGAAATGTGGTTGGTTGTTATGTGTATTTTAATATTTTTTGGTTTGTAGAAAATGGCTATATCACTTTCAAATTTCGAAAAAAAATCGAACAAATAACAAATGCTAATTGATGCTTGTGTTGCTCGTAACTTCCTTGTCTTATTAAAAAAATTTATAAGTTTTATCTTTTGCATAAACCTGAGGATATCCAATACGTGCATTCAAACGTTTTTGGTAATTAGCGCGCATACCATGAATCGTGCAATAACTTTGCTATTTTTATTGTATGTGTGACATTCTGAGGTTTCCTTTCTGTTAATTTGCTGTAATACAGATGATTCACATAGTTTCTTATTTATAAAAAATAATTCAAAATGTAGGCAAGAATTACCCTCGAAAACCAATGATAAAGCGGACGTAGAGCGCGTATCATTTTACAAATTTGGTTGAAAATTTTTATTTTTTTCTAAATAGTTTGATATTGATATCACATGTTCTTAGTCAAGGGTATACTCTTTACAGCTTTTATAGATTTCACGAAAGCTTTCGGTAATGTTGTTGTATGTTATTTTTATTTCTATCTGTGACTTGAATTTTTTTTTCTCGCGATGTTGATTCAATATTGAAGGAGAATAGCGCGTGGCTTTCGAAACGAGGTGTCTACACTTATACACCTCATGTTTTGTTGTTGTTGTTGTTGTTGTTGTTGTTGTTGTTGTTGCTGTTGCTGCTGCTGCTGCTGCTGCTGCTGCTGCTGCTGCTGCTGCTGCTGCTGCTGCTGCTGCTGCTGCTGCTGCTGCTGCTGCTGCTGCTGCTGCTTTATGTGACTTATTGTCACAGGGGTTTAGCGCCGTTTCTCAACATTTTTTCAGTTATATACGGCGACCGGTCCACCTAACCAGTTTTCCTGGACTGTATACTAACCAGTTCTAACTTATCCTTCCACAAGAAGCTGGCAACTTCTCCACATATGGAGGAAATTTGACATTCTTGTCAAATTTTCGTAGAAGGGTATGACCTGCCGCGACCGGGATTCGAACCCGGATCTCCGGGTTACAAGTCCAGGTTCGGCCTGTAGACCTCAGGATACAATGTAAAACATTAAAACAGAATTAACGATAAGAGATCGCTGAAGCAGATTTTAAATACGATTACATGTACTTGACAAAAAATCAAATACGCGGTAGGGCATGCCCTTCTATGAAAATTTGTCAAAAGTGTCGATTTTCCTCCACATGTGGAGAAGTTGTCGGCTCCTTGTGGAAGGGTAAGTTAGTACTGGTTAGTATACAGTCCAGGAAAACTGACTAGGTGAACCGGTCACCGTATATAACTGAAAAAATAGTTGAAAACGGTGTTAAGCCCAGTGACAATGTCACATAAAACAAACATAACTTGAAAAAGTCGGATATGATACTGATAATAATAGAACAAGGGGGACAAATGCTACATCTCTAATCAACATTATTACCCGATTTAGAGGACTTAGTTAACTAGCTGCCATACTTTCTCAAAGGTATTTCCTCATCAAAGTTCTTAAAATATGATTTATAGCTATTTTAAGTGCAAAGATCCAAGTCTTGAAGAACACAGGACAGGAAGAAATTATTATTAACAATCCACAAACCGGAAGTCAACATGAGCTAAATGATATCCATGGATACACTTATATCATAATAATGTGTAACAGAATGACATTATGTAATTCAGCGCTTTCATGGCCTACGTCCATCTATGATTGTTGTACCAAGAAAATCCTAATTAAAACTTTCTTTGTTGAGTGTTTTGGTAATTGATGTTTAGTACACAATGTACTCTGTAATGTACTTCAATATGTATACAATGTACACTGTAATGTACTTCAATATGTATACAATGTACTCTGTAATGTACTTCAATATGTATACAATGTACTCTGTAATGTACTTCAATATATATACAATGTACACTGTAATGTACTTCAATATATATACAATGTACACTGTAATGTACTTCAATATATATACAATGTACACTGTAATGTACTTCAATATATATACAATGTACTCTGTAATGTACTTCAATATGTATACAATGTACACTGTAATGTACTTCAATATATATACAATGTACACTGTAATGTACTTCAATCTGTACACAATGTACTCTGTAATGTACTTCAATATGTATACAATGTACACTGTAATAACTGCAATATGTATACAATGTACACTGTAATAACTGCAATATGTATACAATGTACACTGTAATAACTGCAATATGTATACAATGTACACTGTAATAACTGCAATATGTATACAATGTACACTGTAATAACTGCAATATGTATACAATGTACACTGTAATGTTCTTCAGTTAACGAGAATTATTATACCTTTAATATACAACATCGTTTGTGACTGACGTTTGTAAAGCGGGCACCTGCAGAGTAGACAGGACAGGAATTAATATCAATGTACTAAGAAAAAAATCATCTGCTGTAAAAAGATGCATCGTATCATGTGTTATAAATACGTTTACTATGCAATGGCTTCTACACAAATAATGAATTATTAGATCCTGCTGGCACGCACGACTGCATCTTGTGAAATGACACTTTAATTGGTATTTTGAAATGTAAATACAAACAGTTAGGAATTTAGAAAATACTCGTTAGTTTTTTGCGATCATAAACTTGATCCGGACTAAGATTTCTCACATCATCTGTACACATGATAGCTCCATAAGTGCCAAAATGTAACGATATTTTGCAGTCTCTAAATTTTCGACGTTTTCGTAACCAATCAAATTCCTGATATATTTGCGTGAGAATATTCGTTATCGTCAGTAAGAAATAAAGAATTATCTTACACATCAAGTCTGATGATTTGCCTTTTGTTTCTGGCTTTTGTTTAACAACAGTTATGCTTTTTGTAGACAAATCGTCTCACCAGTACGACTCGATTACTCTTCAGGGGGTTAAAAATCAGCTGGAAGCCTGAAAAATCAAGCGGGTATCTGAGCATTCTTGCCGGCTACTTTTTCCCCACACGGGGCGTTGCCCCTTTGCGCCTTTTGGGGGAACCCTCAGAACCTCCTTTTTACTTTTAGTAGCTTACCGGCTGCTTGAAAACTTTTCTACACCCCTGTTGTATCAGCAGATTTTAATAACACGCACGGTTCACGAATTGCCCTACGCGTTATAGGAATGCCAATAGTGTTCGTCGATTCCACAATTGCTGTTTGAGATTTTAGAGTTGAACAAGAGTTATTTCAACTGCAAAGAAACCATTATATTAAAATAAAGTCTGTTCAGGAATAGTTGGCACATAATAGGAATGGTGCAATAATTGGTTAATATCTTAACCATTTCACAGAATGAATGCTCACACATCATGACTAGTTTTTCAGACGCATTAATTACACTTAGAAACAAAGAAAGTGTCTAGTTATTTGGTTGTATGTTGTCCTCGTCAATATGAATTATAAATTAATGGTATTATTATACAGACTTATTAAAATAATCTTAAATAACAAAGCAGTCAAACTTCAGTGTAGTTCGTACGTATTGTTATACGCTCTTACGTAAGTTTCTTGTATCTTATTGTACTTTGGTTTATTTCGTATCTCTTATGAAATTTGCATGTAATAAATTAATATTTAATGAATAGCTTTGTGCGTAATGTTTTTATTATTTATGTCAATGATGTGTTTTACTGATTAAAGTCACACTAGGTTTATTTACCACTTTTTAGACGCAAAATTAGTTCATACAAACGCATTTAAATACATGTATATGAAACAATTTTAAACTTACTCCTTGCATGTTATCAAATAGTCTTGTTTCACTTTTTAGCCATTGGGGTTTACCTTGAAGGAATTGATAAATTAAAATTGACTAAAAATGATCGAATTTTTTATTCATACGACGGTTTGAAATACCGTAAGTATGTATACATAATAATAATAATAATATAACAATGGTAATATTCCAACTTTGTCCTGATTCCTAGAATTGTCCAGCGCTTTTATTGGAATTCAAATCCTGTCGGGCGTCAGTTAAATTGCTAAAACGCGCAGGACAATTATTCTTGAATCGCGCATATATAAAGAGCACAGAGCAGTATTAACAAGTTTTTTAAAGGAATGGACAGCTTCCCACACAAATTGGGAATCAGACAAGAGTGACATTGCATTTAGGCTTAGCTTCAGTCATATTCCCGAGGCGTCCTATTACGCTGAGTTTCGACATCTTAAATGTCCAGCGAATTATCGGTAGCTCCTAACCATGGGGTAATACACGACTGAGATACAATCAACGTAAAAATATCTTTATAAAACTAGTGTTGAATGCCAAGACTAAATTGGCACCCTCCACAGACCCAGCAACAATGCTAAAAACCACAAATTATCTATGATATTTGATCAATTTTATTTACAAGCAATTTGTTTACAAGCAATACCGTTCCCGCTTCTCTGAAAATTTGTTTCTTATATTCGTTCCCAAAACCTTCCTATCAATGTTTGTATCCGTGGAAAGGACATTCTTTGTTTATTATTTTAGTTTGATTTAATTGTTATTTCTATTCTATATCAGCTTCATTTTTAGTTCGTCTCTTTCACTAACTTAACCCGCGATTATATCTTCCATAACATCTTGATTTATTGATGCAGCCATCTCATTGCTGAGTATTTAATATTAATCCTTGTTTCAAGAGCTTTCGTGGTTATGGCCTCCGACTGGTTATCACTAGCCCGTCACCACTTAGAGCTCGAACCCCACCCGGAACCAAACAAAATTCACATGTGAAGAAGCTGTTCGTAGCTTAAGTAAGGTCGATGGTTCTACCTAGGCATAAGCCTTCGGATACTGTTAAAAGGCTGGAATTTCGCCAAATAAACTTGGCTGTTTGTGCGACGTAAAATCTTAGAGAAAAAACTCTTATTTCCATCATATAATATTTTCGGATTCTACGTTTCAGTTTTCAAACTGGTTTTCTGTTTTATTATTACAATGAATAGGTAATGAAACATGCAGTTTATAAAATTATATGTAAACATAAATAGCGACAAAAGCAACATTTCATAGCGTGATATAATGATTTAATGGCAAGAGAGTCATTTGTTTGACCAGAAATAATTTCAAATTTAATACCCGGACGAGATACGTTCGACTGCAGATGTAAGATATATCTAAAATGATGGAATAAACTTCGAACTTGCAGACAAAAGTTATTTGGTCTGGCATTATATCAGTAAATATAGCAATGCATGATTAAAACAAAACAAAAATAATCGTACTTTCAATGAATAGAACACATGCGATGTAATCACTTGTGGTTTACCTTTCAGCACGCACCTTGTATTCCACACGTGCAAATTCAATTAAATATTACGGCTAAACAGACGAAGAATTAAATGATGAAAGGAAAATAAGCCCTAGGTATTTGAAATCAAATCGCTAAGTGCGAGCTTAGTTTCAGCTAGTGAGTATTACATAAAATTGTATTAAGTGACTCAGACATGTTTGCTACGGTGTATAGCGCCGAATAATTCTAAAATCAAAATATCACCCATTCTTACTATTTTTTTATTTTATGTGTTACAAATCTTGATAAATATGGTAGATTGTATCATCGATGTAAGTGCTTTCCTGGAAATGGTGGTCTCATGGAATGGTCAAATTAATTGCAATAGGCATTTATAGAAAATCTTCGAGAAACATACACAGCCGGGCTTCCTTTCAATTGGGTGTATCTTCTTTTCACAGAAAAGGAAAGTCTTATTGAAAGGTCTTGAAGTATTTGTGCTATCGTATTTTTTCTTCCCAGCTTGTAGTGTTAATCTGGATGGTATCAATAATTGGTGTTCCGTTTCTATACAACGGTCTTAACATGAACATGTGTATGTACAAAAAAATCATGTTCTGTATATTATCATACATGTACATTCTTCTGTGCTGTAGAATGGCTCGTGTTTGACTTCAAACATATACTGCTTAATCAGTGTTTGTTTTATGTGACTTATTGTCACTGGGGTTTAACGCCGTTTTTCAACTATTTTTCAGTTAGATACGGCGACCGGTTCGCCTAACCAGTTTTCCTGGACTGTTTACTAACCCGTACTAACTTACATTCCACAAGGAGCCGGCAACTTCACTAATAATATTGGAAAATCGACATTTTCGCCAATTTTTTATAGAAGGGTATGGCCTGCTGCGACCGGGATTCGAACCCGGACCTCCAGGTTACAAGTCCAGCGCACTAACCACTGAACCATGACTGCGGCATATACTGTTTAATAAATTAAATATAGATGGAAATATACTTTGTTAAATTCAACCCTTAGATATAATACTTTTGTAAGATAAAACTAATAACGAATAGAATAGGTTGAACACTGACAGGTGATAGAAACAACTGTAAAAATATCACCAGAGAGCATGCTTCATTTATCTGTAAATGATAAAACACGTTTTGTACCCAACTTATTTTTCATTTTGTTCATCTCATAACTATAATTTTACGGTACAGCGCAACCTTCTCCAGAGCGGCCCTCTCTTGAGCGACAACCTCCCTTTAACAACCGTATGCTTTTTCCCCTACTGTACGATTTGACTATTTATTTAACCTCTCTAGAGCGGCAACCTCTCAACAACGTCATAATTTTGTGACTCCCAAAGAGTGTTGCTTTGGAGAGGTTGCACTGCATTTAAAAAAGTAACTCGTGCTATATGGAATATGATTTAGTAGATTATATTAACTAACAGACATGTGAATTTCATTTCCCTCATAAATATTTCATGAACAGGTTATGTTGTGTTCACCCCCTCGCTGGAAGTTTAAAAATATAATAAATGAAGCCGAAATACAAACTAATGTAAAAAAATAGTTTTATTTTACTGTTGTTTCCATTTCCTGTCAAAATAGTTGTATACATTATTTGTATTTAATGCTTATAAAATTATTGCAATTAGTATTATTTCATTATTTGTCCAATTTCCTCTTATGACAAAATCTGCAATGGACAACATTAGAAACACAGTATTGAAGTAAGTTACAGGATTTAACAATAAGTCAGGTATATAATTTACAGTACAGTGCAAATCAGACACATTTAAGAACAACAAAAAAGCAGGCAAAATGTTAATGGAGGACAATTTTGCAATAATGCAGAAATCAAGTCTACATAGCATTGTCCAATTAATCATCTGCCGTAATCATTGTCGCTCATGTTTATATAATTTGTAAATTTCCAGAATGTCAATGAATGAAATATACTGGCCGTCATAAGAAAGTAGCATCACAAAAATCTTCATTTTTGGCCTAATTTACTGACCTAAAAAATTTAATGGTGTACAGCAATAATGGATAACAATAAATCATATCATGAAATGTTCCAGCTATTTCCAGAATTAAATTCATTTCGATTACTTGCGCTTTGTCTATTTTATACCAACATCACTTACTGGTTACTTTCTTATGACGGCCAGTATATATTCATGCTGTGTTTGTGATTTAAACAAGACACAGCTAGATGAAAAGACTAAATTAAAATCAAAATAGTTCGTATCATAACACATTGGACGTGTTTACTTGAAGTTTCATTTGTTTATTTTAAAGGAATGTGTTTTATGTCGATACTTCGTGAATGCAAACCGAGACTGTCAAAATATCTTGCTTGTGGGCGTTCTCGTTTTTTTTTCTTTTGAAATTTCTTCATACATTCGTATATTGTCTATCAACACAATCGTAGACAAATCCATTAAATCTAAAGATATACGTAGATACGCATACGAGTAAAAATAGCCACATACTGTTTACAATAAAGCACCCACCATATTCTATAAATTTTGCAAGCTTTAGTATGTAAAAAATAGCCTGCAGTTTGCCATCGATATTGTGCAATTTTCGGTTATTTGCGGTGCGTCGATTAAAGGAATGTATGTACATTTACATGAATACGTATGCACGTATTATATTGCAATGGTTCTATTTCGCTACTCTGATATTTTTAACGAGTGCAAAAGCGCGTTCTGATATATTAGAAATAAAGTGATGATGACAGTTTTACCTATTTCCAAATTCTATAGAATTTCCCAATTCCGTGTTAGTAATATTTTCTTGTTTTCTAATTGTAGTTTGGCACATTTTTAGTGTTGACAACCTCCACTGTCAATTCACTTCGATCCATAGTTTGGATGTACTAATACAATCACCAACGCAACTAATGAAAAACGTTCTCTATTTAACAAAGTAGTTATGGATTAGTACCATAACGATATCCCTGTGGTTTTTGTGTCATATCATGTTTGTCATGTTTCGAGTTCCCATTTCAGTATGAAGTCCATTATCTCTGCCTTTACAATATTAGTCTGTGCTATAATGATATCTACCACATTTCAAGTTTTGCCATTAGGTTCGTCTGATTCTGTTACATTTGTACCAATTCAAAAAAGGTGAAGCCGATCTCATACTTGTAAGCAACCATTGGTAAAACGCCGAATCATTAATGGAATCTTATAGCAATACTTATGCATATTTCAACCAAATCAATTGAATTCAATTTCATACCATCTGGACTGGCAGCTTTTGAAATATTAGTACAGTTTGTGAAAACTACTTGAATTTTTGTACTGAAATGTCAGATCTGTGATCATGGCGTTTCTCAATTTTATCAGACATCGAAAGGTAAATCATTTCCATTGAATTTATAATCTAGTTGAAAAATATATACAACTTGCAATAAACAAAAGAACAAAAAATGCAACTTACACAACGTGACATAAGTTGAAAAGAACTTGAGACCCGTACCTAAATGCATGGGTTTAGAAAACCATTCTCCAGTCAGCTCGAGGAAGATCGGTGGTTTTACCCTGGTGTACGCCTTGGGTCTTCCTTCACCGTTAAAGTTGGAATAGTTGCTAAATGACCTTGGTTGCTGATGCGACGTAAAACCCCGGTGTAGTTAGAAAACTACTTAATTTTTTAATATATATGATAAGTCGTATCTCTAAACGTCCACTTTATAAAACTCGATTCCAGGAAAAACCTAAATAAGTGAATTAATTCTTAAGTGTACAATACTTACATTCAGTCAACACAAAGACATAACGAGTATTCAAAGTCAACGTTGAATTGAATATATTCAAAGTTTATCTGATAATCAATTAAGTGAGTATAGTGGTTTTCTTCTAGTGCTATAAAATAAATGTGGACATTTTGAAATTCGACTCAGTGTAGACCACGACTTGAATGACACAAGGACAATGGGTGAATAAACTTTGACTCCTCGTAAGAAAAGATCGTAAAGTGTTATATTTCATCGCCTGTTTCGTGATAGAATGCAGTTCTTGTTATCAAACTATTAAGTTTATCTATTACTTAATAAATGTTAAATTGAACGGCATTTCTCGTTCATAACACACTTGAAGAATCTGTTAGATCACATATATAACACGGATTTATACGATACGGTTCCGTAGTCTGGCACTATAATATCCCACTTTGAAAGCACTCTTTACTGGTGAAAGGTTATAATTATGTACATATAAACGCTGTGTATGCTGAAACGACTATATTTCCCAGCCCCAGTAGTTTGTGACGGGAGGTCACTCTAAGTACCTAGGTTGTACATCAATTGACTTATACGAAAAGAATAAAAACGCGAAAAGTATGAATATGTATAAGTAAAGGACTTAAATGGAATTCCGCAAAAAAAAATTGTACCTTACATGTGACAAAAACTGGTCTTAATTTTAGGTGGACTCATTATCTAGCGGAAATATAGAAAGTATAGTTATTTTAAAAAAAAACCTGTTTGAAAGCAGGGGTCATTATAATGTGGAGGGCTTTAATATAGATTTAGTCACCGAGTGATCATACTGTATTTGCATGATAAAAGACAAGTTTAAAAATGTTACGAGATAGCAAAAAATAAAGAACCTTAAACGATTTTATTGACAACATTGTAAGTTCTTCTCCACCGATGAATATAGCTCAATGTCTTGCAGCTACTGAAAGCGATACTAGCAGGCCCTAACCACGTGTGATATGTTCATGCAAATTATGTGGGACAAACTTAAGTGAAGAACAAAAACGTCAGAAAATCCACTCATCAATACCTAAGTACTAGATAAATATTTAATAAGAGAAAGATCTGATAACCAGAGAGGAGGTTTGAAGTACGTACGAACACGTGCCTATTAAAGTGTGCATTAGATCATAGATACACAGACTTGTTAATGAGGAACGCACTTCAGTTTTTCAATCAATCCACCCTCGTTATAGGAATACAGTCAAACCTGTGTTTGGGGCCACTTCCAAACAAAGACCCTCTGAGAATAAAAGTCATTCTTTGAAACACCGTAACTGATTATTTAGAACAAACTGACCTCCGAATAAAGGCCACCTGTTAATAGATGCCATATTTTGTCTTTTCCAAGGTTGGCCTTTGATCACAGGATTTACTGTATTTGACTTTATTTGATCGTGCAATTTTTTACATTGACTGTTTTCAAAAAAAAGATAGCCTCTTTTGTATTCACACCATTCACAAATAGGATTATATGCATATAAATGTGGAAATAGATATTTTCAAAATTATTACAACAGATTTTATACAATCCAAGCAAGCTAATGGATCATCGTATATTCAAATATATTATGACCAACGAGGGCATTTAGCTTGGCGGAGGACAAATATGTACTCCACTGTTGCTATGTGACTCACTGTATGTTGAGTATGAACATATTTTGCTATCAAAGCTTCTCTTGACATTTTTATGAGAGTTCTATAAAATTGTGTTCGATTTGGATATGAAACTCGTTACTGTATAAGCATCAAGTTGAAGTTTTATCGCAAACCGTTCAGCAATTCTAATGATTACATATCTAGGATTTACTGCCGATCGAATCAAGTATATTCTACCATAAATTACATAATCTTTGTTTTTTTTTGGGGGGGGGGTTAAAAAAAAGCCGACACTTTTCATCAGATGTTTATTTAAAGTTATGATTCCAAGAAAAATTAGTTAAAACCCGATTTTGTGAAATTTGTTGCCAAGGCCTTCTCAAAATGCTTCTAAAATGAAAACAGACACGTCAACATTTATGTCTGAGTGTTAAAAGCCAAAAGTGGAACATTGGCAGCAGCGATAAATGCCAAAAAACTGCATTGAAGAATACAGCATGCTGTTCCTGTCTTTGAATAACCAACGCTGCTGCGTAAAACGACGCACGTGCACAAACGTACTGCGATTATAATACATGTATTTGATTTTTTTCTTTGGGGTTAAATGTCTCACAAACAGCCATGGCATTTGGCGACTTTTCCAGCTCTAACGGTGGAGAAAGACCCCAGACATATACCTAGGTAGAAAAACCGACATTCCGTTAGTCAGCTGAACAGACCCCACACATATGCATTTATTCTGGTTACGGGTGGGGTTTGGACTCACTGCGATGTGGAGGCTGATGATTACTAGTCGGAGACCAGAACCACTCGACCGCAAAGGCACCGGCTAACATTTGATATCAATTTATTCGCATGTATTGTATTAAGCTTTTTGAAATTATTTCTCAGTACATAAATAAATACAAGATTCAACAAAGAATAAATAGATACTCGAGCATCGCATATTTGGACTTGTAATGCTTCCGCGAATATGTAACAATACATGAGAGATTGCTCACGAACAACATTAATTTTTCAAGGGTTTTATTTGTTTCTTTTTTGGGGGGGATCCGCATTCATTTTAATTAAAGAACAAATAAGGGAGTTCTGTATACTTCTGCAAATTGACAGTATCGTCATAACATTTATTAAAGGAGATATCTATTTGACAATACAAACTACTTTTGTGTGTATGTTTTAGGTGTTTTGTAAAATCGACCTACACTATTACAAAACTGTAACGGTTAGTTTACGTTAATATAGAAAGTGCCAGAGGATTACAAGATAATTCAATTAAGTAACTAGCCTGTAAATATACATGCAAGATGACCACTGCTTACATTGTATGCGTCATTCTTGTTTCCTGGAGGGCAGTTTCATCAATCAATCTTGCTTACAGTTTACGTTAAGATGAATTTCGGAAATTATACTCTAAAAGAAAAGCCGAAAATGTACATTGAAGTTCTCATCGTTGCCCGCACCTAGTGTTTAATTCCATGTGTTTATTTTACAGGAACGTGTTCTGTTTACGTCACCACTTTGAACTTAGATTATCTTAATCCTGATATATGTATATGCTTCAAGGCAATCAGGTATTTCTATGGGTTTTTTTGTATCGTTGCTGTTTAATGACCTCAAAATGAACAAAAGGACTGATAAAAACAGAAAATAGACGAGCATAAATAAAGCTGATGTAAAAGACATGGAAATGATTGGGTAAATTATGACTATGTTGTATGTATGTTTGTTATACGTACGAGTATATATTGAGGTAATTGTAGTGTATGTATACATACATGTATATAATAAAATTATTGTATGAGTGGAAAGTGTTCATTTGGTAAAGGTACAGCCAAACCTGCGAACAAAGGCCACATTTGGGAAAGACGAAATATGACCTTTATTGACAGGTGACCTTAATTTGGAGTTCAGTTTGTTCTAAATAATTAGTTTTCAAAGTATGGCCTGTATTGATAGGGTGGTCTTTATCCAGAGGTGGCCGCAAACACATGTTTAACGGACCATATTTTATTTTGTCATCGTCGGAACACTGCGACCGTGGTGCAGTGGTTTGTGCGCTGGACTTGTAACCCGGAGATCCGGGTTCGAATCCAGGCCCCGGCAGGTCATACCTTTCTATGAAAATTTGACAAAGATGTCGATTTTCCTCCACATGTGGAGAAGTTGCCGGCTCCTTGTGGAAGGGTAAGTTAGTACTGGTTAGTATGCAGTCCAGGAAAACTGGTTAGGTGAACCGGTCGCCGTATATAACCGTATAAATAATTGTTGAAAAACGGCGTTAAACCCAAGTGATAATAAGTCACATAAAAACAAAGCATCGTCAGAACAAACAAATTAACTAACTAATTAATCGGAATTTGTAATAGATGCTAGCCCATATTCTGTAAAGAATTACAAGAAAACGTTTTAGTGAGTGTTTTCCATGCTTAGTCGTATGTCTCTATAACGTTAAACCATGTTTTAATGTACCCGTTTCAATACGACATCGTTTAGTGTCAGTCGATTTGTGAACGCATTCACATAGTTTTGGGGGCCCTCTGTTCATCCATCCTTCCTTACACTTACGACGAACTATCTACGAAATTTTGTGTCCGATTTGAACTCAAGTCAATCCATATTTTCGTTAAGAAACTGCAATAAATATGAATATCTATTAAAACAAATGTATGAATCTATTTCTGGTAAACAAGACTCTTCGCAATAGATTCATTCGTTAAACACCTTGCCACAAACAAACTTAATATTGACGCATGTTCAATTTATGCTGATTATAAGTCGTTTCTATCAACCATTTGAGGAACGGTGACCTACACAGCACAGTCAACAATAAATATTCATTGTATTACATTCAAAACAAGGGCGATAATCCACTGTTATAACTCATTTTTCAAATAATTGAAAGTGTCATTTATTGATCCCATTTCTCGTTCGTTTCCTGCATTGTTCTAACATAGATCAAGAAATAAAAACAAATCAATTGTAAAGCAATAAAACAGAAGACATATTGACTTATAATTAGTTTATAACTTCCCCCATTGACAATAAAATGCGTTCCGAGCTGAAACATACAAATATTTGCACTTAAGTCAAAATCCACTGGTGAATCATGCAATTAAAATATAACCCGAGATCAAAAAGCTACACTAAGTGAAAGTGGCAAGCTGAATACTGAATTTCTTTTTATATGATACATTAAACAACAATTTTGTATAACATGCCGTCTCGATTTTCCATAAATATAAGTCATTCTAGAAGCTTATATGTGAACAAAGGAATATTATTTTATAATATTTTCACTGATACTACTTCAATAAATGATTGGTGAAGTTCTGTATTATCTATTTCAAAATAAGCAAACATATTGTTTTTTCGGACTCTAGTTGACTGATCTATTGACATCAGCTCAGTGTAGCCCAGGACTGGAGATCGAGTGGATGCTGGCTAGAGTTCTGAAGACGCCAAATATTTCTCAGTGCCAATGCACACTGAAGATATTATTATTTCAACCCCACCTCTAGCTCACTTATCATATAGGATATATGATATGATATCTTTCCAATAGCGGGGGTGGGGTCATACATACCATGATGTGTAATACAGAATGCCTGGTTGGGTCAACTTTCCGCCATGCAAAATTTAAATACTGACGGAAGAGCACAAAACCTTTAAAACAATACGTACAAAGTGATTCGTCATCATCCAATGCTTCAACAAACAGTTTTGTTTTTAGACTGAACAAAGCCTTGTTTTCTTCTCTGGTTCCTTCAAGCTGGTTTCATTTCATTTTCATCAAAATTACCAAGGGAACAAATGAATAACAGAATAAATGGATTTATCATCCAGCTATGCTTGATTCATGTTTGTACAATTTGCATGTGCGTGTTTTTTTCCCCTCTGTATAAAGAAGAGATACGTCAAAACGATAAACCAACTTTATTGACGAGGTTACAATAGCAGTGCATCCGTGTGTTTTTTTGTTGTTGTTTGTTTGTTTTTTTAGCATGATGCCAATCTTTAACTCGCCAAAAAACAGTACTAGAAATTAATGTACAGTCAAACCTGTGAACAAATGCCACCCTTTGGAAAAGACAAAGGGTGGCCTTTATTGACAGTTGGCTTTTGTTCTAAATAATCAATTATGTTTTTTCAAAGAATGGGCTTTATTCACAGGGTGGCTTTTATTCGGAGGTGGCCACAAACTCAAAGTTAGACTGTACATGCGTACAGATCAATAAGATTTGTGGATTTAAATAACTATTATGACTTAAATATATTCAATGCCAAGAAGGTGTTGTTAAATTTCCGGGAAATTATTTCTATCATTGAAAATATAACACTGACGCCAAATTGTTCCCAATCATACTAACCAGGGACCAACTATACAAAAAAAATTCTTCTATGCATTATTTTGCCACAATTAAGGAACATTTATCAAATTTAAATAATATTTTCTAATACTTTAATACATTTATATTGGTAACAGTAAAATAGCAGATGAATAAACGGATGATTCTCGTAAAGACAGCGTAAATCCATGTCGATAGTCGAGGATGAATGCTGTGTTATGATACTTGTACGCGGGTTTATTTTTTATACGGTATTTCATTCTCTATTTATGAGTAATATTTCGAAATTGTAAGAATTTGTTCGAAGATATTTTACATAAAACCAAAGGAAGTATTTTATTTAGATTTCAAAACGGCGTAACGCACTGAATGATAAATATGTTCTTTTTCTTTTTTTGTTTTGTTTTGTTTTATTTTGTCTTGTTTTGTTTATAGGGAGTCACCGCTAACTCACGACGGAATCAAATTTTAAACCAAATGATTGTTTTGTTTAAGCTCCTATGGGATACACTCAGCATTATCAATAATTGAAACAAAATATTTTCTCTGTCACAATTGTTGTCATTCTCCTCTGCTGGTGCGTTGCCTTTTTGGCAAAGCACCAAGTAACCACTCAAATTTTGTTAATATTTCATTGACTTCATTTTTAGGCCAGCCGTCCACGTGAGTAATTCTGTCTGCTTCTCTGCTATTCCAAAACTGATTCATGTTTGTCAATTGTTTGTGTTCTTTGATATAAATGATATTTATATACATTAATAACTTAATATCAAGCTCGTCACTGCGGTAGAAAAAGATAGAAAAAAATATAAAAAAAAGCTTGTCGTAACAATTTTGTCCTTACTTCTCAAGATCTATGACTTGAAACTTATGTTTATTTACACCAACTCTTACTTAATTAATCAGAAAAAAATACCTTAGTTCATCAGTTTGGTAGAAAATATCTTAGCTCATCAGTTTGGTAGAAAAATCTTCAACCTTGCCCTGGCAAAGGTGGACGATCAGACTTTAACAAGCCAGCGACTCATCTATCGATTCCATCTGAGATTTTCCTTGGTTTCTCTTTTCGGTCCCGTTTAGATAATAGATATATGAGTTAAATATACCTGCGAATTATTAATATAAATCACATTCATGCTACAATTACTTCAATATATCATTCAGGGCCTCAAGTAATTGTTACCCGGACTTAAAATTCAAAGTGTATACGATGGATATAGTAATAAATAATGATAATAATAGAGTTAATGTTTACAAATAAGGGTGGGTTTGGGGGCAGAGGAGCCGGCGTGCGCCCCCTCTAAAATTTGGCAATCATAAGTGAAAAAGTCCATATTCTACGTAAACATCGAAACTTTACGCCCCCCTATCAAAAATCCTGTATCAGCCCATGTTGTCAGTTAGAACATTATGAATGTATAGTGTGAAACACTTCCGTTTGGCTTTCTATTTCTGATGAACTGTTTCATAGACAGATTGCTTACATATTGATGTTAAATAAAGCACTTTTGTTCTCCAATACGGCCTACGTTAACACGACCATGACGTACCAATCTATCTTCCTCTTCAAAATGAAACGAATATCGTTGATAGTTCTATATTCGTTTACAAGATTTTAAGTAGAGAACTTAAAGATGTCTAGTGCAATTTCAAACTCATTAATTTTACGTCGATCGTGATCAACTTGTTTGGTCTTTATTAGTCACTTCAATGAATGGATCCTTTTTACCACCCAAACATCAAATGTAAGTCCATAACACCGACGTTATAACGGCATGGAATGTTTTTAGCTGTGACAATTTGTGTAAAACTAATACATTTTTGACTTGTCTTTTTTTACTCTCTTTTTCCTTTAATAATTCTGTTGTAACAGGGAAAAGAAACATTCCGATTCATAGTACTGTGATGGAATTCAGATCTTGTTATCACATACTACGACTTATCAAACTAATGATGAATGTTGAGTTGAACGATTGACCCAGTAGGCATTGAAGGATGTGATAGATCTTTGATATAAAACAGAATAATTATATTATATTATAGAATTCTTAGTCTTGTATAAAAACAAGACATTTGTTTTGTACGGTCAAACCTGTAAACAAAGGCCACCTCTGGGGAAGACAAAATGTGCCTTTATTGACTCGTGGCCTTTATTCGGAGGTCGGTTCTAAATATTTAGTGACGGTTTTTCGAAGGTGGCTGCAAACATAGGTCTGTCTGTATATACTCTCTTATTCTTGACATATTCTGACAATTCTTTAGCCTCTATGATGCCGTTTTAACAACCAGTTCTTGTGTTGGCATTAAAAAACTTATATACTTAGATTCGCTGCTGTTCTCATAATTAGGTTCAAAATGAAAGGCTGTATAAGTAATTAGCCTTGTACGTTGAAACCAATTAAACTATATCATGTTCTCTGTAGATTGTGACTGGAGCTGGTAACTCCCATGAGCGATACACGTATCATGTTACCCCGTCCTGAATCTGTGATCAGCAGTTTGGTCGAACTTATTTCCAATTTATCTGGTGTTACGGATAAAGATGGATATCTAAGCATCTATCCCAACCAAAATACATGTAGCACTAATCCAGCAGTTTTGGATATTTGCAAGTGGATGAATTCAACCTCCAGCGCTTGACTAATGTTTTAATTAATTTATATACAATGTTTCAATGTAAGTATTACAAACATACCGTATATTGTCTTATAAACGCCCCTCCCCTAATAAACGCCCCCCTTTTGGGACAAGAAAGAACAAAAGTGACTTGCCATGACAGGCTATTTCAATCCGAGATGAACAATAGAAATTAGTGGAAAAGTAGACTTTTTGAATCCAAGGAATGACACAAACAAATTTTCAAAAATGTAACTCCCCGGGGGCGTTTATTAGGGAATATACGGTAGTTTAATTAGACTGGATTCATTCAAGATGTTATTTCAAGCAAAAAGAGACAGTAAAAAACAATTTGTTTGATGGTAGCCTAATTGGAGATTGTTTTTTTCTGTACACTGTACATATCGTACATGTGCATTAAAGCGCGGTACGTATTCGTATTGGTGTACATGTACCGTGATACGTACCGTATCGTAACGTATCGTTAATATCGTGGTGATACACTGTCCTAGTTGTGACCACGTTAACCTTGATGTGTTTGGTGTATTGTATGATTTTTGTATTATTTTTGTACTGCTAATTCATAGAAAACTGCGCAATTATAACAATTGTATTGGTCGTTTTTTTGACAACTAATAAATTTATGATTTGTTTGTTTGTTTTATGTGACTTTTATTGTCACTGGGGTTTAGCGCCGCTTTTCAACTACTTTTCAGTTATATAAGGCGACTGGTTCACCTAACCAGTTTTCCTGGACTGTATACTAACCTACCCTTCTATAAGGAGCCGGCAACTTCTCCACATGTGAAGGAAAATCGACTTTTTTGTCAAATTTTCATAGAATGGTATGACCTGCCGGGGCCGGGATTCGAACCCGGGCCTTCGGGTTACAAGTCCAGCGCACTAACCACTGGACCACGGCCGCGGCTGTAATAAATTTATGAAAACAAGCATATTTCGTGTAACATGCACCCAGTTTGTCGACTGTTTCTTGTGTAAGTCATTAGCATTAATTGACATATTAAGAAACAAGATATGAAAACAAATTCTGACTGCCCAGGATTGCACACAGCCACTTGCTCTTTCATATTACTTACGTATATTCTAGACCCTTCTTATCAGAAGATTAAATACTAGATTTCACTCTTCATTAAACTAAGACACGATTCATTTTTATTACATTCGGATAATATTAAATAAATATTTCTAGCTGAAGCGTTTGATATAAATCTTTATGAACATGTGTCTATCTAAACGATGGCAAAGATCCAAGTTTATCTGTACTAATGAAGTGCGTGTCGTATTTATCGAGTCAATCAAAATACTCTTTTAAGCATATTTACCGTAATCTGATGGTATTAATCCGGTATCAAACATTTATACCGTCGGTGTAATTGCAATAATTGTGAAAGATATTGTCACTTAATGATACTTTAAATTCAAAATGTCATTAATTCTCAATTGATAGTATTGTGAGATGTAACTATACTGAATTAAAAAAGTGGACGCATTTTGTTTTTGCAGAGTAAAAATTAAAGAGCATAAAACGCTAAAAATTTGGTCGAACACTAACTACAAGAATGAGGAAGTACTTTTTCCCATATGTTTGCTATATAAGATTATCAGACATTGGATAAAGTAAGCTAAATTACCAATTACTATGTAAGTAAAACCCTGAACAGCAACCACCTCAATATTACGACTGCCTTGTTATAACGACCACTTACTTTCGGATTGACTTTCAATAACTCCCTTATTATGAAACCACCTCATTATTACGACCGATTTTTCGGACCCCGAAGGTGGTTTCATTTTCGTTGTTTTACTGTAAACTAAATCATTTTAAAAGAAGAAGCTTCCTCTCCTGCTAGATCACAATTTTTACTCACAAATATATTGATTTTATCATTCATAAGGAAGTCCATTCTTGTCGAGGCGGTTACGCGATCCAAACTTTTGACAATGGTTTTGTATATAAGTTTGTATTATAACATACTTGAACTGAAGGCGAAAAGCTGGAATTAAAATTTTGGGTGTCGCTGGATATTTGAATGAGTCAGTCGCGTATCTGCGAACCAACTATTTTTACGATGACTAAATGGTAATATTTTTATTTCCAATTTTCGCGACCATCTTAGAGAGACACAGATCTTTGGTCGTAGAATTCTTCGCACCATCCCGAGCTTACTTCGATTGCCTTAAAACAGACAGGCTACTTTGACAACTCATCTGATAGAGATATCGGATGTTATAAAGAGAAAACTGATGACAATTTGATGCTCTTTAGGGCTATAATTAAGTAACCAGCGAACGGAAGGAATAAATAAATTCTGTGGTTTTAAATAAGATTTAAAAGGCACTGATTAATAATCGACTTATGCACTGATGACGTATATTGCACCGTAGAAAATGTCTGCGGTAATCTCACGGAGCATAAATCACGACCAATGCTTAGACAAGCAGTGCTATACAACACTATAATAACGGCTTTTCCTCACAGTTTGTTGTATTTATCTTAATATTCAATAAAATTGTTATCTCAACACCTTCATAAACCTAGGCGTACCCATGTCTTTTTCGTACTTACAGCGCAGCAAGCATGCACCATTCCGAACATAAACACGGAAAGTTAGAATTAAAATTATTTTACTCGATCAGAAACGTATTGTTATTTTTAAATCGAGTATTCGTAGCTTTGTGGGTTTAGCATTCGATCGGAAAATGAAATATTACCTTCTATAATGATCAAGCTGGGGTATTTGATGTAGTGTTCTTGCATATATACAACATTTCATATGATAGCGTATCAGTAAGGTATTTATAACCGGTATAACTACACTTATAATACTATGAATGCCTATTAGTATAGTGAAGAGCTTTTATCAACAGAAAAATCATTTAGGACGTTTGAAATTGCCATCTTAGTATTTTTATTCTACCGAGCTGATAAATTTATTTTTCCATTTAGAATACTTCATTAAGTTACCATAGAATGTGTTAACGGATTTTATTCCGCTTAAATATCCTTTAATATACAGTCGAACCTGTGTTTGCAGCCATCTCTGAATAAAGACCACCCTGTGAATAAAGGTCATTCTTTAAAAAAAATCACCGATTATTTAGAACAAACTCAGTTCCGATTAAAGGTCACCTGTCAATAAAGGCCATATTTTGTCTTTCCTAAAGGTGGCCTTTGTTCACAAGTTTGACTGTATACTAGTGTTTTCGTATCTGATTTTACAATTTTGTCGCCATTTGAATTTATATTGAAATGCGATGTGATACAAATAGTTTTCAAAGCCCACGTACGAATCAGAACACTGAACGGAAAATGTAACAAACTTTATTTCATTCACATTGACGACGAATACCTGAATAGATAAAATAACTATAGATCTTTTTTAATTCAGTAAGTACATCACCACACATTCTTTCTAGATTATGGAGTGCAACAAGTGCTAGCGTCTTGATCTCTTTGTTCATTTCTTAGCAACCGTTTCCATTTCAAAATTATGTTTTATTAGCCAACGCACGAAAGAATGCGCGTATGAAAACGCGGATAGGTGCGTGTGTGATTGCACGAGAGCAAACGCATGTGCGAAGCACACGAACGTAATAGTGTAGATGCAAAAGAAGTGCGAAATAGAAAATGAAAATGTAAGAAAACTGTTGAGTTCATGTTTTGCGTAAAGTATTGGTTAATATTCAGACACTCGATAGCATCTGGATATTATATAAATTTCATTATTAACAAAACATTTAAATGTTTTTTATTTCAAGTAAGGATAAACACATTGTGTTGTTTGGAAAACCAATTATCATGTTTTGCTATCGTGACCTTTTATTTGCCTCAGGATTTCCTGTAACAAGATAACTATCGAACATTCGCTCAAAATACGAAGTAAGTTCTGCTAATAGACAAATTTCTGGTTGAATGCCAAAGCCGATTGGTAATTGAAAAAGAAATACCAATATTTGTCCGACATTTGAACGATACAGAAAAAACAGAAGTAATCCGATTGATATCTTAATCGTTGATCTTAATTGGTTCGTTTTTTCTCTATAAAATTACGTAGATTTATCACTTAGAAATCGTTTAGACAAACTCAATATCCCCGAAATGGTTTGCTTATATGTCTAGTATATCTTCGAATATTTCATTGATAACAATCTGCATCATATACAGATACGATATATCAATACATTAGGAAGGAAATATCAGATAAAAATCAGTTACATCTCATGCAGTTTATACAAAAAATGTTTTTCTGCACAATGTCAACATCATTGTATTAGATGCACAATTATAATTTATATTCAAGTGTTTTACCTTGATATAATTGCACTACATCACGTCATATTTTTTATCTCTCTTCACGGGAGCCTCGTTTTATCTTTTGCCGTTTTCAAAATAAAAAAGTGATTTATTCTATTTTATGGGACGGCCCTTGTGAGGTTCCAATCCCTGCGAACAATAGGGGCCCCTAATACAACAAAGACTACTCTATTTGGGAGGGAGGGGAACGTTAAGTTTCATATTGGGTTACCGCTATTTTATCAGCTGTCTCTGGATTTAATTTATGTGTGCGAACTGCAATATGCTTTCCATACGTACATTCGAATTCTTTTTCCAGGAAAAGCTTTGAAATCTACAATAACCGTACTTCGTATGATAAATCAATCAGTCATGCCGTCCTTTAAATATTGTAAGTTTGCACTGAGTTGCGTGACTCACTCATTAAAAAATCCACCAACTCTGAAAAAAAAAATTGTTTCCGTACCTTATTCCAGCTTTTCACAAAAATATCTTCCTACCTTCCCACGGTTAAAACGTTTGGGTCGCTTAACCCCGAACCAACATTTTTAAAGAACGACCTTATAGATAAAGATTTACTGACTTATAGGAAATAATTAGGAAATAACTTTATACAGACGACTCTGTATACAATATACCGGAAAAGGTTTAATGTTTAGACTTTCGTTGTGTCCTTCAAAAATTTATCAGGCACTAGAGACTAGTTCTTGGTATTGTAAATTTCTTTTGTTGTGATTAATAAAATTACGCATGTTAATAGTAAATGTAACATTAGTAAAAGTTTTTATATTAAATGAATCTAAAATATAGATTGAATAAAAACGATTCCTAGGCTAATTTACTAAATTTCATGCACAAACATTTTTGGGATGAAATCAGTTCCATACCTTCAAGGTAAGGTATGTCCTAATTACTGCTGATAATGTAAACATCTAGTTCAACTAACCGGCGAGGTATCAACCTATTTAACTAACCAGTGTTGTACTGATCAATTTAACTAACCATCGTTGTATTGATCAATTTAACTAACCAGCGTGATATTGATCAATTTAACTAACCATCGTTGTATTGATCAATTTAACTTACCATCGTGGTATGATCAATTTAAATAACCGGCGTGGTATTGATCAATTTAAATAACCGGCGTGGTATTGATCAATTTAACTAACCAGCGTGATATTGATCAATTGAACTAACCATCGTTGTATTGATCAATTTAACTAACCAGCGTGGTATTAACCTATTTATATCATGATTGGGAGAAAAAAAATCAGATGCATTTTTTTATCAATTTTTTGCCTCGCCCGAGTACCGAACTTATGACTGTTTGTTCTCTTACTATACTGATTGAGTTTGCAGGATAGGCTTACTGTCACCGAGGGAATTAATTTAAAATAACCATATAAATGACCTTACAAATTGATAAAAGCAATTAAGACTTTATTATATTTAAGCACATGTACAATTCGTATACAATCATATCAATAATATCACCATACGAAAAAATAACGGATAAAACAGCTTTTGGCGTTAGTTAATGTCATCATTCTTACAATCAGTCACTTTTATCAGAAAATCTAAAGAAATACAAAATTATGTGTTTTAGGCAAATAAGGCAAGATTTTATCGGACATCGTAATTTATTGACTAAATGTCATTCAATGATTGATATTTGTACAATTGTTCGTACAGAACGGGAAACACTCCTTTACAATGCTGGAAAAATCAAGTCAGTATTCCCTTGGTCTGTCAAACTGGTCTCGCTCTCCGTAACAACAGCCAGTATTGACAGAAACAAACTGATTACCGTGTCATGTTTATATCTATGGATAGACATCAGGACTCGTTAACGCGTGGAAGACCTCATAAAATGTCGCCGATCCTTTAGTCAGAGAAACTACGATCTTAGGAATTTGAAATACCAGAACTTAAAGATTTAAGACATCAATGGCAATTCATTTAATGAATATAAATGATCAATCAAAACAAACGGCGCGAAACTGAGGTCGAAGGATAGTGCGAAGTTTCAAAACTTCTCAGTAAAGTAATTGACTCGATCATTTTATAAATGAGGTCTTGTCACGCCATGGTTAACACAGACACTTAGCCGTCTGCAACATTTCCACATATTATGATCATACGCTAATTAAATTTGCGCGACAAATGGTATGCATTACATGATACACAAGTTCCCTAAAAAATGTAAAATACATAATTAATTTTTAATCATAAGATTCCGAAAAAAAACGTTGATAAATCAAGATCAGTAAATTGTGTTCTATGCTGCCGGTATGAATTAATACAAAATATATATTAATATGGCACTGAATAGAATTGTATAAAACGACGGGTCCGATATCAGATTACAGTCCAGTAGCCCAAAGTAAGTTGTGGTCATCTCGACAAAGACAACTGCAAGAGTCCATATCTCATTAAAGTTTTATTGGTCTTACGCCTCCTCCTACACTCGTCCATAGTTGCTGACTAGTATTTCCAGTTTGTACACATGTTCTGACACGTTCAATAAACAATCCGTAAAAATATCCTAGTCGAAGCCACGAATGATATTCGGATATGTTCAGATTTCATCCTTTTTTATGGACGTCCTGTGACTCTAGTTTGTGTCACTTCAGTGTAGAATGAAAACCACAACGTACAATAGTAACATTATAATCACCAGAACAAACACAACAGGGGCGATAACTGTGTAAAAACTGTACATAAACCCAACAAACCCCGGGGTTGAACTTGGACCTATTGTTGTGGTTACGTTCATACTAGAGCAGGGTTTTTAATCGTTTTTACTAAAGTTTCAGTTACAAGCGAGAGAAAGTTCAAATGACACGACACAATGATACATACTTGTCAAATACGCAATGAGCTGCAAATATCATTCAATCCGAGGAATTTCAACACAAGCAGTCATTCCCAATAGCTTTAAAAGAGACACAACATCACTTACTTCTTATGTATAATTATTTCATGTTTTCATTCAAACTTTAAAAAAAATCCTTATTGGAAATAGTTAAATCCACTGTAATTCAACGTTCACGTGTTTACAACCCAAACACTGCACGCACGAGTTTATTAATATTTTCAGTCGAATATTGCATTCGAGATATATAAATGATTCAATTCTCGAGGGATGGATATGATCCCACGGTGCTGCGATCTGAGCGTAACAGATTAAACGGTTTTAAAACTAGACAGCGCAACATATTTACGTTACGATAAACTATATTGTAACATCCGAATCTACGTAATCAAGCAGAAAAAAATTCAAACATAAATCAATGTGATTTTTTTTTGGCAAACTTCCTTTCCACGAACAAAGTTCACTGTTATATCATTGCAGTGTTTTATCCTCAAATATTCATGTACACACCACCAATTTGTAACAATATAATTGGCCTATGTTTCTAAACAATTTGCATAACTTTATTCTTTAACAGCTCGCACGCAACTTCATCGACGGGACAGAAGTTTCAGGAACACATGCATTTAACATCCGCAATCGACTTAGGTTATAAATTAATCGTAACTCTTAAAATATATGTGTTCCATATTTTTAGTTCTTTCCAATCATTCTGATCTTTATTTCGTAACTTGAAAGTGTTGCTTAAGCATCTATTAAAAGCTTTTCCTATAAAACATTATCTCAAAATCCGATTTAATGCACTTCCCTTGCCAAGTAAGCTATTCTCATCACTAAAACATTATTTTTTCGGAGTAATATTAAGTCCCTTCAATAAGAATTGGTTTTCCGTGAAATCGCTTCTCCCATTTCATACCTATTTACAGTTTCTTCTTCACTGCCTATCGACATTTCCCCTAACATCCAGCGTTGTTTCTTTCTTTTACAATCATTTCATTGCGGTAATATTCCCATGAATTCTGGCATGGTGACAATATGCTGCTATTTCTATGTTCTCTGTGATTGATCTGTGAGATAGTTCGATCTGTTTCCCATTTTTTACTCGCACATTTTTACCTCCAGTGTTGTAAAGAAATCTTTACATTTGCGAAGTTGTTACTCATGTTCATAATCTGCTTGAACAAATAACAGAAATGTTCACGTGATCGAATGTCGTTTTTTTTTACCAAAAACAGCCAGATAACAGCGAGATCAAAGTGTTATAACATTGCTGATGAAGCACCTTTTGGGCAATTACATTAATAGTTTTGACAAACAGAAATAACTGTTAGTGGAAATGAAAACAAGATAATTACAAAAATGTGTTTTTGCTCGTAACCACTCTCCTGATATCAGTAAATGTAAATGAGGTGCTATCTGAATACTTTGACGGTGGGGAGGAGATAGGAATTTAGAAACAAAATATTGGATTAGAGTAGAGAGCATGATCTGTAGAATTATAGAATAGAAAAGGTATTGTATTTCGTGGCTTGCAATGACTTTCATCTAAGTGGGTAATGTTTCTGTGCATGAGGCACTACCTTAGAATCCTTACTTTCTACTCAAGTAGTTTCACTGCCTACAAAAGAAATCCGTCCAAAATAACACAGTCGTAAAACACGATCCTTTCAGCAGCTTTAGAAACTATCTTTCATGTGGGGCACTAGAGCCACGACCAACCACATCCCTTCTCTCTAGTAACAATTCGAAAAACACACATATTCCAAATATTGTTTAATAGTTGATAAACGATTTAATTTACTAAACAACAATACGACATTTTATTGCAAAATCTTCCTCTATATTGATGTTTCGTTAATTTTCATTGATTGGTTAGGCTTAAGTGTGTATGTTTTATGACATGACGCCAAATTAATGTTTAATAAAACTTGATGCATTATCGAGCCCCATGTAAAATTTTACAAACATTAATCCACCATTCAAAAAGTTTATACACAAGACAGTTCGAGATAATGACCTTCTTATTAAAGCCAAGAAAGTACATGTGTACTGAAACTGGGCCCCCAATTTAACAGGGGCGGATATATGACGTTTGGTTGTGGGGCGTAAAGTCTAGATGTTTATGTAGAACATGGACACAGTCAGCACATAACTGATGTTTTTTTACTTACGCTTGCCAGACTTTAGAGGGAGGCGCATCCCCACTAAAACCGCACTTGTTTACCATTAAACAATAGGCAAGAATATTGAAAGCTTGTAACACCACTACTTCGGAGTTGTAGTTTTTCCCATCACCATATATGTATATGACGACGAATTTTTAACATAAACAACATTGCAATGTCTTAAATAAATATACAGACTTTTCTTAAACTACTGCATCAATGGTTTGGGAATGGGTAACTAGAATTGGAGAAGTACAGAAATTACTTACATGTACAAGCATCATAGGAGGGGTTGGACAGGGGGTGCATCGCATATAGATAGAAAATATTCACATATACATGTACTTCTATATGCATGTACTTATTTTTTTTTTATTCTCCGTGGTAAGTGTGAGGCTGGGCTCACAAAAATTGTTTCCCCCTCCCCCTGTAGCTTCGCTACAGACTGCACCTAGGCGTTTCCCTCCTGGAGACTGACTCCACCCATTTATTGTATGATCCTTGATGTGGGGAGGGAGCATGGGTGGATTTTTCTCAGGAATATTTTTCTTATAAATATCTGTATTTAACGACCAGTGGTATTATAGCTTTGTGCACAAAATCTAAGCCTAAAATACTAAACGTTGAAAAGCACAAGAAACGTCAATGAAGGTGTGGTAGCAAATAACATGGAAGAGAATATACGGCTATCTGGAAGTCACGAAAGGCAAAAATAGATTTATAAATATATGCATTGTGTCATAGATCTTTAAAATGTCTCGCCATTTCAGAGATACTTCAGATTAATGACCATTTCGGCTTTCGTCCGTACTCTTCGTTTGCATTGACTTTCTTAACCTTTACGTGTTTGTTGTCTGTAGTTATTCCGCATTTCGGTAGACTTGTTTGTTAAAGAGAAACAATAAAATCATAGCGTAGCAAATACCTCAGGACATGGATATCATAAATAGGTCTTTCCGGACACAGAAATAACATATTGTCTTGTTTTTATGTGACTTATTGTCACTGGGATTTAACGCCGTTTTTCAACAATTTTTCAGTTCTATACGGCGACCGGTTCACCTAACCAGTTCTCCTGGACTGTATTCTAACCAGTACTAGCTTACCCTTCCGCAAGGAGCGGGCAACTTCTGCACATATGGAGGAAAATCGACATTTTTGTCAAATTTTCTTAGAAAGGTATGACCTGCCGTGACCAGGATTCGAACCTGGATCTCCGGGTTGCGAGTCCAGCGCGCTAACCACTGGACCATGGCCGCGGCCAAACATATATAATATCATGTTGACAAATGTTCATACATAAAAGAAACGAATATGTTGTGCATATATAAATTGTATGGTGTTTACATACATAGCAGAATCATTAGAACATAGCCATGTCACAGTCAAACAAAATAATATGCCACGTTAAAATCTCTGTGGATACCGACTTCTTTTCATGTTGCATTTCATGACGATCCGTTTTATTCATTTCTATAATATAACAACATTGTATGCACGTCTAATTACATTTGAGAACCGTGTATTTCACACATATATATTAATATAAATGACCGTGATTATGAGTGTCCTTATCTAATTGTTAAAACCTCAAAATCTGAGTCGACTGGACTTTTGACAGCAAAATATATGTTTCCTATATCTCTTATTGAGTTTTAATCACCATCATAAAGATATTTCTAAAATATTGAAGCAGACTCATAATTTTGATTTTAATGTAGCAAGGTAAACAGAGACATCTTTGAACGGCTTTGCAAACAGTATTTTTTCACTGTACATTTTCAACGTTGTGAGGTCGAATCCCACTCGGGACCAAATTGCACATGTTAGAAGCTTTCCAGTTAGCTTACGGAAGATTGTCGTTCTGGAACACAGTTCACAGTTCGCAATTTGAATCGCAATTAGATCTAGTCTATCATAAATGATGCAATAATTCATTAAGCAATAGTCTTCAATATAACTAATCAAACTGAGTTTCGTTTCGAAACAGATCCTGTCAAGTGACGCTTTGTTAATGCTGCTCTAATTCAGAAAAGCTGGTGGGTGGGGTAATCGTGCCACTCAGCACCCCATTCAGCGCGGTCGTTTTCATGCGGTTTGTAATCTGTAAGCTCGTGCTACCTTGTGCTTAAGATATTGATTATTTTTGTCGATTCCCAATGTATTTCGGCGCGAGCAACTGGTTTTGCAGTAAATATTTGCGAAAATGCATTTGTGCATAGCCCCTATGCAGCCCTGTTGTTTGTTGATGGCCATAGTTACTAAAATTTCTGAGCCAGTACGCACTACAGGCAACATCTACATACCAAGCACAATCTATAAACATATGTTAAGCATAAACTGAGAAAAAATCAGTGATTTAACACTGGAGACAGGTCTAGAGCGATTTTCAAAGGTCGACTATGGAGTGGTAAAAACTATTACAGTCATGTATTTTTTAATTTTATCATTTCCTGCGGTAAATGCACCTGTCGTTCCGTAAAAACCATGTATTTTGTCAAAGTGATTTAATTTGCAAAAATGTGATTTTGGAGACCTGCCTAACATGCCTTTAAGAGTCGCTCGCTGATTGGTCCAATGACCCTAGTCTCGCACGTCGTGATTTGTTGGATGCAAGCCGAACAGGCGTTTGAAAGCCGCAATCTGATTGGTTCATTTTCTATCCGTTTTTTTTAAACGAAAAATGAAGTGCATCGACGCTACACAAATTAGAAAACGGCCGTTTTTAGGGCCACAAATCTTTTAAGAGACTTCTACTTCTGCTGTCTATCAGTCACGTAAATCCCATCCCACCCCCAAAATACTATTACAAAATAATTTATAGTACTAAAGCGTGCTAAGTGTACCTATGAGTAAAACCTAACATTCGGACATCGTTATTTGCGCCATCGTACTGGGCAAGTTCAATTTACGGCAACAACTGGGCGCATATAAATTTATGTTTACATGTTGCAACTAAAATCCCCGCCCGCGTCCGGCAGAAATACAATTTTGCTGCTGAATGAGCAACGTACAAGATCGCTGCCCGACATCACAAATAATGCGATAGCCGCTAGTAATGGTGAATTTTCGAGAAATTCACCATTTTTTGTCAACAAATTTAGATATTTGTACGCAATGTTCGACATTTGTACGTAATCCACGCAATTAAATAAAATATTGGGACAATTCGTAATAAAAGTAATGCACAAAAAAATAAATATGCTCACCATGCTGCCGTCTTGCGATTTTCTCGATTGCGTCATGCTTAGAAAGTCTACAAAAGTACGATAAGACGACAGAGCGCCAAGCAGGTGCGCTGACCTACTAACCCAGATGTACCCCTATATAAGCCGTTCATTCGTGAGATTCGAGACTTCCGTGTCTGGGAAAAAACAACATAGAAAAACAAGAAGAAGAAAGAAAAATACTTCCAAAACAGTCTACAAGACAGCACTCTCCTCCTCCTAACAACGGCACATCTACAGCTCTCTTATCAACGATTGGTAAACCCTTAGCAACCCCAAAATTTCCAGTAAAGTTGGTATCCTTTGAGTTTTCAGAAACCGGAAGTTTCATTTTTTTCTTTGTTTTGATTTGTTGAGGTATTTTCGGACATAAATTTCCGGTTGACAAAATTCTCCCTTTTTGTAAATATAATGGTATTGAGTTTGTTTATCTTTGTATGTGTGACGACTATTATTACACTAGTAATACACGGTGTACGTTACACTCACCGCACCGTCCTTTTATCTAATCCATTTATCTGTCTATATATAGTCCTTTTTCATATTCATTGTTTATTGTGTAAAATCAAAGCACTTAGAGTACTATTATTATACTGAGACATATTATAGTAATTATATGATCCACGTTCTATAAAACATTACCACTATAAGTTATTAATGTAATCAAACTGGGTAAACAAATAAGTATACATATGCATGTAGTCCAGCGGGTGACCCCATTATCTTCACGATCAGTGATGCTGAAATTCCCGGGTATCGAACCTCTGACGAAGGTGATCAATGATCACAATCTGTGGCTCGGGGGCTGTAGGATTGTAGCGTGACTGCCTCAGCAAGACCGAGTCACAGATATGATAATCCATGAGGTGCCCACTGACATCAAGCTTAACGAGCTCCTCCCCGATTTAATTTTCAAACCGGCTTATGGGTTGGAGCTCATAAACATAGATAGAATTACTAATAAAAGGGGTGAGGGAACTGGGGCAGCCATATTATCTTTTAGGGGGGGCTGTACCTTTGTACATAAAAATTCGGGATACCAAAAATTAATTTCAAAACAGAACCTTTTATCTATGCCCCCATGAGATGTTTCTGGTGCCAGGGGTTCGGCCACATGGGCTATCCCTTAACGATTAGCATCATAATCAAGATTTGCTAAGTATTTATGTACAGTATACCGCGAGTATTCTTTTAGAATTTATACTGTCTGTTTACATGACTCAGTATCATTCTCTTCTCCTTCTACATCCGTCAGTTTATTTGTTTTTCTCTCTCCAAACTCGAACAAATGATTTCTGGATCCAGACTGTGGCATTATAACTCAAGACTAAAAAGCCTGTCTATCACTATCATATTTTCCATTTTAAACAAACATCGAATCAAAGCAATTTACATTTCCAACTATGTTTTCGTGATTGAGCTGCGATATTCGAGTACCTCATCATTAATACATATCTTGGACTATTAAAACGGATACGTCATTTCAGTACTTTTGTGGTTTTGGAATACCAACGACGCATATTGTATTCATAAAAAAAAACGAAAAATAGATACAAAATACGTATGTCGTACGTCGGACAAAGGGAGGTAATCGTTCATGTACAAATACAAATATCCTGTAACATTTGTCCTCAAAAGATAATTTTAACAACAGTATCAAATTTTAATTATGAGCTTGCTTCAATTGCATTAATACAAAATATTTTCGTATGTATCGCCTTCATTTAATATAAAATGATAAACATACTTTTGAACATGTACGATAATTGAATTTGACCTTGGTCATGACTGAATCGTTTTAATACTGAACGTATGGGTTTGAATTCATACTTACCTGGTACAGGGAAAACCATGATCATCAAGGTGGTTTCCCCAGGAAGAGGCCCTTCCATTGCACTGCGGTAGGGCTGACGCCTGCGATAGCCCCAAATGTGGGCTACTCGGGTACGCAATTTATTAGTGTGGGGACTGCGTTCGCGCTATCCCTCTAAAAATCAAATCATCCACTACTTATACTCGTCAGTAATTTAACGTACAGTATTTATTTACATATTAGCAATCTTCATAATTAATGCATCAATTAACGATTTGTTGGTAGTAACTATTGTCTGAACTATGATGTCAGTTTACATCTGTGGCTCTGACGGAAAATGAACCAGCGACATTTTTATAAGGAATACGGAACTTAATAAAAAGGCAAACTTACCTACCTATTATGTTACAATTTAAAATAAATAATTGAGAGCAATTTCTATTTTCTATTTAACCGTCTAATGGTACAATTATCTAATTAAGCCTTAAACCTGTGGGGTATAATTTTTTGGAACCAATATACAATCAACTTTTATATCAGGTCTATTTTGAATACTAGTATTTTTGTGAACATAATTTTCAATTTCTTCATTTAATACTTCTAAAACGTATATTGTCATTTTATGCCATCGAAAGTTTAGGTTCATTTATTCTAAAATATTATGACATACAATAACTTTTTTGTTTTCATAAGCTATAAAAAAAAATAGTTAATTGTTTTGTTTTTATGAGTCTAATATATATAAAATGTTTAAAAATCTAGATGACCTATCATAAAAGTTGAGCTGTGTATTCGAGTTGGGAAAATGGTTTTGTTTCTATGGTCACTCACGTTTACATGTTTGTTCTATGGAAGATGTCGGCTGTTGATTAACCTGAAAATTTGACGAATTCAAAAACTGGTATATTCGTTAAATCACGCACCAAGTACGTCCCAAAGCCCCAAAGAAAATATAGCTTTGGGGAAATGGAATATCTTGGATTGCATGTAGTATGAATGTTGTTATGAACTTTGTCGATTTGTGCATGAATTTGATAGTCAGTGTGGAATGGTATTCTTGACAGTCTGTTTAAATGAATGAGCAAAAATGAGCATTTGTTTTGTGTAACCCCTCTTAAGTGTAAAGATAACTAACGCTAGTTAATTCTAATTTATTTTAGCTCGATTGCGAAACCAATAATTTTGCTTATATTAATCACGCTCGAGTCCGCTTCACCACTACTGCGTCCGAAAAATGGGATTGTGAAAATCATAAATGAAACCCGTCGAAGCCAGAATTCGAACTAAAGGATCTTCGCCGAGCTCAGTATTCTTATCACTGGTTTTCCTTGTAATAACATCATGTGCAGGAAAAAAACGAAAACCGGACTTCCTAAAAACCGGAATTCTCTGAAAATCGGACGACTTTTCAAGTCACATTTTTTCTCATCTATGAACAATAGTTCTCTGAACACCGGAATTCAGAATGCCGACTTTTGGCCTATTCAGGAAGGGGTCCGGTTGGCCCTTGTTAGGCCTATACTCCAATGCAATTTGAAACATTATTTTAAGTTGTCCATAATAGTAAGAATACAATTTATTATGAATATTAATGACACATTCTTTCAGCGGAATAAATATATCATAGTCGCGTTTGACGTACAAACTTCCTTTTACATGATATATATTCTGTCACGTGATCTGTGCTACTCAATGTGATACGCATGATTTAGATATGCATTTGTTTGTGTAACCTAGGTACATAGTTTTATGGTGTGCGAAATATATGAAATAGTATACATGAACATTGGAAATCTTGAGGCGACAACAATGTGCAATGGAGTTTTTTTAAGTTCACCATAAACGGATGTGTGTTCAATTCCAAGAAGTGAATTAGACTAGGGAAGAAATACGTAATACGTAATGTCTAGAAAATATCTTAAATGATTCGTAAAGTACGTGAATAAAATGTTTAACGTGTTCTTGGAATTAAGAAGATACTATATGTGACTAAATGATATCTTATTGGTATTCGTCAGTGATCGCAGATATTCCTGATATGCCTCAGATGAGTATTAAAGGCTGATCACTGCTGACTGAAAAGAAATTTTTTGTGCTACGAACCAAATAGAGGGACATTATTTAAAATTAAGAGGCTATGACAAGTTCTTCATTCTTTCTCCTTTTTTAGCAACTTTTGGTTCATTTTATAACTGTGGAATCATATTTCGTCAAATAATGATATGATAAAAATTGGTAGAATTTTGAATATGCGATTATATATAAATGAGGCCATTACAAATACAGTGTACGCGCGAAACATGCAATACATGCATGACAAAACCTAGAAATGAATATTTTAAACAGAAATGATTTCTCATCATACATTTCTTCTACAGTTTGAATTTCCTGAAAAAAAACTATGATTGGAATTTACTGTATTTACTTCAATAGAGTAATGTGACGGATGGATGGATAGACGGATGTGGTCTTTTTATTTCAATTTTTATTTCTCATATTAACAATGGCAACAACAGCAACAGCAGTAGTGCGTTTTCAATCTGGATTTGATGATTTCATGACTTTGTGTTTTAGATTTTTTTCACCAATTGTTCTAGTGTTTACAATTATTGTTATATTACTTTATATTGTCTTATTTTGGTGCAGATAGGATTTTTTTCTCGTCTCTCTTTCAGTTAGTATGTTACTTTGACAATGATATACGTATAACATACATATGTGTACATTTATTTGAAATTGTGAATTATTCTTAATTCAGCCACCATTCTTCGTTTAAAAGCAATTTATCAAGTGCATACAGTGGGATTTACTGTATATCGTTATTAAGTAATTTATCAGTGGAATTTAGTGGTTTTTACTTTATGTAGTTAATTTTAATTCGATTTGAAATAGAACTAGAATGTTTTATAAGGCCACAGGGAGAATGTTTGCCTGTGTGCTTCAGTCAGATCAAAACTTTTCATATGATTCGAATGTCAGGCAAAACGTTTACTAGTTGTGCGCGGTCCGAACTGTTCTATGTTTCGCCTAAAATCATGAGTTCAAAATCAAGATAAAATATAAGATAAGGAATCAGGAAATGATCATCTAGATTTGATCAGATTTATTAGCTAAAAAACTTTGTTTACTGCGCATGCGTTGTTATAATGAATCATTCATATCAAGGAAGAAGTGTTTCACAAAAAGGCGAGCCATGTTTGTTCTGTTAAAGATTATTTTTATTATTTCTATCCTTGGATGTTGTCTGTCTCTAGAAGAGCCACTGTGTGCTTCTAAGTACGAACATGAGTACAGGTTAATTGAGAAATATTTGCTTATGGAGAAGGAAGTTTCGTTATTGAAAGAAATGTTATCATCCCAACAGAAGACTATCAACAACTTGGAACACCAAATCGCAGGTAGATTTTTTATTGGGGTCATTCTTCCATATTTCAGGTTGGAGTAAGACCCAGGGTGTATACCTGGGTAGAACTACCGACCTTCCGTAAGCTGGCTGGACAGCTCCCTAATGAGTGAATTTTGTCTGGTACCGGGTACGATTCGAACCCACACCGGTGAGAGGATAGAGATTACTAGTCAGAGACCATAACCACTTGACCAGGGATGTCCAGCGCCGATAGATGAAAGGACCTATAGTTCTATACATATCTTTATATGTATATCAGTATTATTCTAAAACGGTTAATTTGAACTGTTGAATTCATTTCTGCATTTTTAGAAAGTTAAATGAGGTTTGGAAATAAGAGTCTGATTATGTATGACAATGAGATTAAAAACTAAGTGCACGTGCCATCATTAATTTGTTGTGTAAGTGGTTAAATTCATGCATATGAATTGATTGATTGTGAGTAAGGTTAAAGGTGTATTTATAGATAGATAGATATTTTTTTTCAATAAACATAAGGCATGACGTCCAACAGTTTACAAGTTATATATATGAATAGAACATAAATACATTATAATATTATGTGAATGGTGTAAACACTCTAAATATTACATTGGTAATGGCATACATATATAAATGCAATGAGAAAAATGCGAGACGCATACAAACAACAGTCAAGTATGAAAGAAAAATTGAACAAAACTATTTCGTAACCTAATACTTTTTCAAATATAAGAAGCAAGATTTTGAATAGTATTTCAGTCAACAGGTGTAAAAGTTAAATGAATTTAGGTATGTTTGGACGTTTAAAACATAACCATCAATATATATTTTTAGGATCAAAAGCGTGCTTATAAACCCGTCAGCTGTGTGAAAACATTAATCCGCAAGCAGGCGTTAAATCACGTGTGTTGAATTAAAGCAAAATCATCAATCAAACTCAAAACGTGCGCATTTTTGCGTGATGAAAAACACGTGAAAGTTAACACGGTGTAGTATAATCTAATCCCTGTGAATTGAAATTAAGACAATTTGAACATTATTGTTTATTAAAATTGGCGTTTAACATATGAAGAGTATTGAATTTAGAGCTGGTGCTGGTAAATTTAGTTCGAACAGACTTGCAAGGGCGACTTTAGATGTAAGGGGCGGAGTCTGGCGTGCATGATGGGAAAAATACATGTCATACATTTCATAGGAAATAAATGACATAAAAAAGAAATGTTGCTGCAGAATGAAAAGTCATAAAGAGTGCAGCCGAAGTTGACACTTATACCGGAATCAACAAAGCTGGTTCCCCATCACGGTTTACTTCTGGTAGGCCTACTGCCGCATTTCAATCATTTCAGTTAACAGGTCTTCCGTTTTCTTGCTACCACTGAAGCTCCTCAGCACCTGTACAATTGTCTCATTAGAGTTGATAAATGAGGCAGTTGGGTGTATGAAGATTAGGCAGTTTAGATATACTAATTCAATTAATACACTCCAGTACCACTGCTTTATCAGATTGCATTAGTAAAACGGTCTGAAAGCTCTAAAATTCATTTGGCAATGGTCATTGAATGTTTTTTGATGCGATGAATTCACGTACGTTTTGCGCATCGACGCTTGCTTACAACAACTTGTATTGTATCATAAATGTCCTAGCATTATAATACACGCTCGTCCCATGACAAGAACGCTTAAAGCTAATGTGTTATATGGCTGAGACCGTGGTCCAGTGGTTAGTGCGCTGGACTTCTAGCCCGGAGATCCGGGTTCGAATCCCAGTCGCGGTTGGTCATACCCTTCTATGAAAATTTGACTAAAATGTCGATTTTCCGGTCGCCGTATATAACTGAAAAATTTATTGAAAACGGCGTTAAACCCCAGTGACAAATAATGTGTTATATAAAGCTAATACATGTATATTAATATCGTTTCAGTTGCTGGAAGCAAATATACTCGCTGGGGTAGAAAAGAGTGTCCTGGCAATGGAACTTCGCTTGTATATTGGGGTAAGAATTTGAATGACGTAATATGAACATTACTTCTTAGAACGCACACAATTAATGTTAAAGTCTTTTTATCAAGTCCGATATTTAATTAAACTGGTTCGTTAATCCGGTGTGACAAATTTAAGTCACATTTTAGTGGTAATTAATGGTATGTATTGTGTAGCTTTTTGCATCGCTCATGGAATTCCTGTAGAGTTGGTCATAAGGTGTCATTGTTGTAAATGTTCGGTTATAAAAACAGACGTTAAGTTATTGTAAGAGAAAATGCTCATTCCGCATTTCTGTAAATACTGTCAGTGAATATCAAAATGACATCACGCGTAGATAAGTCGTATGTTAAATATTTTGACGTTTTTACCAACAGGTTACATGGCGGGGTCAAATAAGGACCACTCAGGAACGGGATCCAATTACTTATGTTTACCAAATCAGCCTTTATGGGGCCACTTTGATGATTCTGTAGAAAGTTTGGCTAAGATTACAGGCGTTGAGTATCAATTTTGGAATCACAATGCTGATGGGGCCAAGAAGTTCCTAGGTAGTAACATGTACAACGACAATGCACCTTGTGCGTTATGCCACACCTCTAGGGGCGTGTCCGTCATGATTCCTGGGAGAAATGCATGCTACGATGGATGGACAATGGAGTACCGCGGCTATCTTGTGGCTGGATACTACGGGGATAAGAGCGCAACAGAATATGTTTGCCTTGACGAACGTCCTGAAAAGGTCACAAACGGCAATGCTGATGATGATGATAATAGATTGTACTTTGTCGAAGCAGTTTGTGGGAAAAGCTTGGCGTGTCCTCCGTACATTGGTGGTCGAGAACTCGCGTGTGTTGTTTGTTCTATTTAAACTGATCCGCTACTTACAGTAATGAATTCATGTGTTATGGAATTAATAAAAATACAGTAAAACAATTATGTTAAAACCACAGCGTGATCCGAGTAAAATAGTCTAAATGACGGTCTCTAAAAAGGCAATACATTACGATGGATTGTATATTTTTAGCGAGGTATTTTATACATACAAGCTATTTTTGTAGATCCACTGACATGGGAAAAGTATTATTTAATTCGTTTGTTAACTTTTAATTTGATATCCGCAACTTTATACCTACTCCATGTGATTCAAATAAAAAATCTGCATTGTAATACTACTTTTTTTATTGGTCTCTCCTGGATTTTGTGTCACAGAAAAAAAGGACCATCTTGGCTCTCTTGTTTATTATTGTTATTATGTGTGACAGCTGCTTAAAAACATTCTTGTATCACTCTCCTCCCTCCCGCTTCCCCTCCCTCTGCTCCTCCCTTCCCCATATTCCCCCTTCTCTCCCTTCCCCCCTCCTCTCACTCTCAACCCTCCCCTCCACTCATCCCCTTCCCTTCCCTCTCCCTGGGGAGGACCCTCCTCCCAGGGTACTCTACTGCAACCCCTTACCTTCCCATTCCCCTATTTGGGCCTTCTGATGCCTTTTTTCCCAGTCATCTCCCTGTATTCTGATTGAAATTTATTGGTGCAAACAGACAACGAACAAAGAGCGGGAATGTATCGGAGCCAACGAATAAATATCAACGGACAATTACTTTCAGGTGAAAACAACAAAATCTGATTTTGATAATTAAAGTTTCATATCTAAATCAAAAGAACATCCGCTGACCTTTTCAAAAATATATTTAGTATTGTCGTGCCAGCAATCGACTTACCTAGAACGTGGTTCATTTAATATAGACAAAATTCGTTCAATTAAAAGTTTAAAAAGCCAATATCATTTAAGGAAAAGTCATTCTATTAACTGAGAAGCACATATTTTTTTACCAAAATGCACATAATATTACTTAAGATAGAATAGATACCTCCCTTAGATTTACGAAACATGCTTAAAATAAAACAAGCAAATATATGTAAAAAGCCACCAGGTCCATGAGGTGCAAGGTACTATAGTTTTTTGCGAGATGACTGTCGTTTTTCAATCAAACCCATGACACGTTTTCCGTGTATTTTATTTATCTATTTTCTCTCTTCTTCCTTTCTTGCTCATGTCCATTTCCAGGTATGGTTTTACATTTGCAAAATCGTAAATCACCTTACCATGTGAATGCATAAATTTGCAACAAAACAATAAGCTGCATTCAAAACCCGATCATAGAGCAAATTACAATCCTTCCATTAATCATAATCAGAAAAACAGAGATTTTATCGCCGTGGTAACACATACAATTTGTTTAACCCCTGATGCACGATGAAAATCGATTCGATCCGAGTTTATCCGGTAATTTTCGTAATTGTCCGTATGATATACGAACTCAAAAGTAAAATGATACTTATTTTATCAATCTCAAAATTCCCCCGCCTAAATTTTATTTAATATTTTATTAAATAACATCACTGGATTGCCTGATAAAATGAATTTTAACGCACGGGTGGGACATTTATTGCTTCATTTGTCAGATTTTAGAATAACGGACTTAAATCAGACATTTTTAGAAATTTTCATATCAGTTACTCTATATTTAATGTAAAAAGGGTAATTGTTTTTAACTGCTAATTCCCCCGCCTAGATATCAAAATAAAATAAATATTTTATATCAATAAAGCTGAATAATTTAAGTTAATGAATATGATGGGGCATTTTTTTGTAAAATGATTAATAAGAAAAAATATTAAACAAAATGTCAAGTACTCCTTCTATATTCTATAGCGCCGATTTAATTAAGCGTAAAGCGCCAATCTGATAAGCGAAATTGTTCCACATGGATGTCGGTGTTCAGCAGAGTGAGGCAATGCACGTCCACTTAGAAAATTAATCTTGCTGGTCCCGAAGAGAAATCTCGATTTACAAGTATATAAGATAATCTCCGAACACAAGCATCTCTAGATTCGGCTTAAACTGGTACCCGTTGGCTCAGGTGTACAGAGACATTTGGTGCACTGCAATATGGAACGGGGACCAGTCTAGATTCGGCTTTAAGTCGTATTACCATAATACCTTAGGGTTGATACTCATCAATAGATCTATCTTTCGGTGGCTTACACATTATCTTCACGTCACTAGATTCTATGTAGAGACAGCTATATAAAAGTACAAGCATTTTTACACAACCTGTTGTAGGTGGATCTTTAATATATTTGAAATCTGAGACCATTACGGTCTTAGTTGAAATATAGCTAACAGCTAAATCTGATCACGTATAATGCAGGAATACATCAACTTAAATAAAATTTAGAACAAATTTGACGACGACCTTATAAGCTGGCACTCATACACTGGTCATACGTTGGAAATTTCAAACTGCGTGATCAAGTCACCTTCAGGGTGCCGTAGTCAATTTGTCAAAGGTCAAGGACAAATAATTCCAAGATGGCTGCCTCCAGCAAAAATGGGAATGCTCCGGCCACGATTCCGAAATATGTACGATTTCTTTTCGGCGGAACTGCCGGGTGAGTTATTAAGATAAATGTGACATCTTTATAGTATACGCAACAGCGTTAGAATGGATGCATCATTGGTTCTATGAATGGTTTAAGTTGTATTTAACCTTCATTCTCCACCCACTGGTTTTTGATGCTTATTCGTACTCAGTTATTTTCGCGTGACAAGTTGTAAGCAGATGGAATTTCATTGTTACGTTTTGAATTAATCTACTGATCGTCTATTTATAATTATATGGTATTTAAAATATATCCTTAAAGGATGACATCCCATGCTTTCAACTAATTTTGTCCTAATGGTAAAAATCTATCATATTTTTTAATTTTACTGATATATTTTTTTGGTACACTGCCATCATTTTTTGTTTATTTTACAATTTTTGTAATTTATTTTTAATTTAGACAATCTTTTACCAATTATTTTTGAACAACTTGCAATTAGAAAGGACTGAGAAGAATCCAGACATTTAATCTGACAAAGTAACCTATTTGTGTCAGTTTGAAGGCGAAGTTGCTTAGATTTCTTTTAAATTATTCATCAGGAATGCAGTAATTCAGGCCTTACAAGGTCAACACTGTATGATTATTGATCTCTCTGCTCAGGACATAGGAGGTGGAAAATAATGTTCCCGATTCGGGGCTCAAACCCACGACCTTCTGCTTGCTAGTCAGCTGCTCTACTAACTGAGCTAATTGGGCTGAAGCGGGTAGAAACTACTATAAACACATCTAATTAGTATATATTGTATATACAGCCCTGTTACAGTGTATTAACCAGTACTTACTTACTGTTCCATAAGAGAAATCCGTACATTCAACATTTACTCAGTGTCATTACTGATTTTTCCTTCTGTCAGACAGAAGGGATATTTTGTAAAAAATTCACCCAGAATTTCCGCTAGAAGATAAATTTTTTATGACTTTTGCATCGGATTATTTGGCAAAATCTACCTGTCCGGTAGGACAACCACAGCCAATTTTGTACTTGTCCCGACCCTAATTCACTCATCAATATGAGTGGACGACAGATGAGTGGATTTTTCGTGCCCTGAATTAATACTTCACATGCACTTGTGACATATGCTCGCCTATATGGTATTATCCTGGAGATGAGGGTGATCTAACTCTATACTCCTATCATATGACAGTTAGTCCAAGTAAATTCAGATAAAAAGTGGATCATGGATAACATATTTATTTCAGAATGGCTGCCACATTATTTGTACAACCATTGGATCTTGTCAAAAACAGAATGCAGCTGAGTGGTGAGTTTTCAAGATTCCCATGTTTGTTAAGTTGCCGAACTTTCCAAAAATAAAAAAGGGCTCAGTATAAAAGTTTTCAATATGTACTTTTCATTTCGTTTTTAGAACAGAAAATAAATTGACGCAAATTATTTGTGTAAGATGTAGAAATGTGGTCCCTTGGACATATTTCAGTCATTCCTGTGTCAGAGTAAGTGGAAATACCAGTATTTGTCTAAAGGCTGGTAAGCTGTTGGATATTTGTATGTTTATATTTTAATGTTTTATGCAGGCGAGGGAGGAGCTAAGCGTCAATACAAGACCAGTTTTCATGCATTAAGGTCCATCATTGGTACTGAGGGAGTGCTTGCAGTTTACACTGGGTATGCGTAATTCTGGTATCGTTTGCAAATTTATGTACATTAGTGTTACTTCTATGTCAATCTTTAAGATATTTTTCCTTACATCAGTACAACTATCTGTGTATGTGGCAACATTGACAGTCCGAAAAATTTGCCTCCTACTTTGTTCAAAACAATTAGCTGCAAAGGACAAAAAGAAATGGAGCTTCTCCATTATTAAACTATTGTGACAGTGCACATACCATATACTTCCTAATAAATGCCCACAGGGTGTTACATTTTTGAAAATGTGTTTGTGTCATTTGGTGGATTTAAAAAGTGTTTTCTACTAATTTCTATTGTTCATCTCGGATTAAAATAGCTTGTCATGGTATGTCACTTTTGTTTTCTCTTGTCCAAAAAGGGGAGGGGCGTTTACAGAGGAATATACGAGATCTCTGGTTTGTAAGTCCAGACCATTGGGGCAACATGTTCTCTATGATAATTAATTGAAGACATTGCTCCTTTGATTGTTCTTCTGTTTCATATGGAGATGTTTGCAGCCATATTTGAAACACAAGGTTAGTACTGGCAGAGAATCCAGGAACCATTTTTAGGCTATCATCCATTCCCAACACCGTATAACTGAAATTCTGATAAATACAGGCCCAAAATTTGAAAATCTGACTTGTGATTTTTTCAGTTCATTTTACAGCTGAATATCGGCCGTTTCCCCTAGCCCAAAAAAGTTATATTTTCCCCTAAAAATGCTATATAAGTAAGTGATAGTTTTTCAAATTTCCCCCCTTTTTTCTGATTTATCACACTATATTTTCCCCTCCAGAAAGCCTCAGGTAGTTTTGAAAATTCAAAAAAATACCACTGGTCTGACAAAATTTGTGTATACATGTTTGTTTATCTAACATTTCAGACTGTCAGCTGGTTTACTTAGACAGGCCACATATACCACAACTAGACTGGGTATTTATACCTCATTGTTTGAATATGCTACTAGGTAATAGTCATTCTTATTGTTAGTGAATAAGAAAAAAAACATGGTATTATTAATGCTAACTGTTTGATGTCCATAGTCTGGACATACGAAAAAAGTCCATAATTTAGTCCTGACTAGTTCAGACTTGTTGCATTTTATTTCATCTAGACTTTAATCTTTTGTATTTAAATACTAAGATGCATAACTTATTTTCATGTATCACAGGGCTTTTTTTCCTTCAATAGCAAGGGCGGTTTATAGGCGTCTTCCCCTTAGGAAAAATCCTTAAATTCATGCAGATTTCCCCTAAAATTCAGTTTGCATCAAGTTTTTTCTTCCTCTTTTGCAAATATAATGTGTTAATTTTTCCCCAAATTTAAGAAAGTCCCCTTCCCCTACCAGTGAAAAAAATCCCTGTATCATTTAAATACGAATGATTGAATGGAAATTATTATACTTAATAACTTAATGGAATGTTGAATACATCTCGTGTTATAATGTACATATCTGTGTACTAAGTACAGTCGACTCTCGTTATGGCAAAGTCTGTTAACACAAATTTTCCGTTATGACGAAGTATTTTTTCGGGCCCAAAAAAATTGACATAACGAGAGTTGACTGTATTTGCATGTCATGCAAACTTTAAATCATGAAACAAGTCCATATCCAAATTTTTGAAAGCTTATCAACACTATCCACTAATTATTCTTTTTAAGTTACTAAAAATCCAACTAAATATTCCAATCTTTATGTAATTAGTTTATTATTTCCTGATCTCACTTAAATCTAGGAATTTAAGCAAAGTTAAGTGTTGACCTTGAGGAGTGCTTCTATTTACAGCGATGGTAAAAGTCCCAACTTTTTCATGAAAGCAGCTATTGGTTTAACAGCTGGTGGTATAGGTGCTTTTGTTGGTACTCCAGCCGAGATCTCACTCATTAGAATGACAGCAGATGGAAGGTTTGCAAGATGTATTGATATCAACATTCAATCGCATTAAAAAATCAAAGCCAGCTGTCCGTTATAATTCTGTACAATTTACTGATCAAAGCCAGCTGTCCGTTATAATTCTGTACAATTTACTGATCAAAGCCAGCTGTCCGTTATAATTCTGTACAATTTACTGATCAAAGCCAGCTGTCCGTTATAATTCTGTACAATTTACTGATCAAAGCCAGCTGTCCGTTATAATTCTGTACAATTTACTGATCAGTCGTTAAGGGACATCTGTCTTTGATCTTTGAATGAGCGCAAGCATGCTGAAAAGACATCGCATAAGGTTACATGTTTGTTTGTTGTTAAAACTGTTCAAATAATACTTTGAACTTTTCAGTTTTCATGAATAAGAATACATACACAAGAACCATAACTCTGTTACTTGCGTTTTTATTCTACTTCTTTTCCCTGTAGCATTTGATTGATGATTTCTCACACAAGATGACATAAAACTGTTAAGGGAGTTTACTTCAAACCTGAATTGTTGGTATATAACAGATAGGAATATAAAACGTGAGAAGTCATCCCTAGTCCCAGTACATGTTAAATAGATTTTTTTTCTCCCTACCTGTTGATCATCAGCTGAATGGCAGATACCGAGTATCTAATTTTTTGTAACACTTTCATTTATAGAGTATCTTTTTCTAATAGAATTTCCTCTTATAATTGTCATTATGAAAAGGCCCCATTGGCCAGTATATTTTTTCTTTTGTTGACCTGAACATGCTGGCTGGCACTAATTGTGTAATATTATCTTTTATTTGCTCAGGCTGCCGGCAGCAGAACGACGGGGTTATACAAATGTATTTAATGCTATTGCAAGAATATCCAAGGAAGAAGGTGTGACCACTCTATGGAGGGTATGTTTATATATAATGGATATTCAATATGAAGTTCATTTGTCTAGTTGATTCAAAACAGCAAAGAGGATAAAAAGTATAACTTCTTTTATTAACCACCTCATTTGGCCAGAAAAATAGTTTTACAATACTTGATCAGAAATTATGGTATGTAAGATGCAAAACTTTTCTTTCTATTTTTTTCCTAGGATAGTTTTTGTACTTCATAGATCCAATTAATCCCCACATATTTTCATATACTATGATTTTGCTGTTGATCAGCACAAAAATATAGGGCCAGTCAGGTGACCCTAAACATAGCATTTTTTTGGGCCTTGTTATGAAGACTGTAGCAACAACTCAATTTCGGATAGTCTTTCAAAATTTTCTCTTTGAATCAGCTTGATAATGAGACTTTTTGATATTAAGACAAACTTATTTGAGCCTTATGGTGTTTATGATATCAAGATTTTACAGCAGGCCAATAGGGTCAAATGAAGGTTGCTCTGATAATTTTAAATCTTTGTGTCTTGTATGATGCCAGTGCTCTAAGAATTAGTCTTGATGTCCTGATATATTAGCAGGAAAACACTGCCTGTATCATACTATGGTATAAATCAATCAGTTCTGTTAAAAGTGAGTTTTATGAAGTCTACGGATATTTTTGTATAATTACAAACTTATTGTAGTCTTATCTCAAAGGATGAGTGGTTATGGTCTCTGACTAGTAATCACTACCCCCCCACCTCTGTAAGTTTGAATCCTACCCATGAACACACAAATTTCACATGTGAGGAAGCTGTCCAGCTAGCTTACATATGGTTGATGGTTCTACCTGGAGTCTTCCTACACTGTTAAAGCTGGAAACATTACACAATGTTGGCTGTTGGTGTAATGTTAATTAAACCCCAATGAAAAAAAGAGTTATCTTTACTACGTGTTCACACGATTGTGTTGCATATTATTGATCCCCGTTGTCAAGAATGCTATACATTTTGTTCGTATGTCTTCAGGGTTGTTGGCCAACAGTTGCTCGTGCCATGGTTGTCAATGCTGCACAATTAGCTTCATACTCTCAAGCAAAAGAAGGTCTTCTAAATACAGGTACATAATAATGCATTATTTTTATCATCTGCCTGGCCGCGGCCGTGGTCCAGTGGTTAGTGCGCTGGGCTTGTAACCCAGAGATCTGGGTTCGAATCCCGGTTGCGGCAGGTCATACCCTTCTATGAAAAGTTGACAAATATGATTTTTCTCCATATGTGGAGAAGTTGTCAGCTCCTTGTATAAGGGTAAGTTAGTACTGGTTAGTATACAATCTAGGAAAACTGGTTAGGTGAACCGGTTGCAGTATATAACTAAAAAATTGTTGAAAAACAGGGTTAAACCCCAGTGACAATAAGTCACATAAAAACATACCATCTGCCTTTTTATTGTTAATAATTGATGCAGCATTGTCTGCTGTAAGGGCAAAACTATTTGACTCATTTTGCGAACCCTATCTTTATGATTGGATTGTGCTGTTTATAATCACTACTACATGTTAATTTGAATTTCAATAAACATTTCCTTACTTGGTCCTATGGTGTCTATTGCTGTAAAATTTATGAACTTATTCAAATTAGCATGTCAATTATGCTATATCGAATTAAAATGCAATGTAATGTAACAGATGTGCATATAGTGATTGTTGTAATTACAGGATATTTCTCAGAAGGGTTGTTCCTACATTTCGTTGCCAGTATGATAAGTGGTCTGGTTACTACGTTCTTTTCAATGCCTGTAGATATTGCTAAAACCAGGTAAGTTCTTTCTGTGAAATATGTATCATTCATCACTCATTTATCATGTACCTCTAAACCCAAATCGCTCATTTATTTTTTTACATTTGTATCTCTTTCATAAAGTAGATTAATTAAACAGAAACCTAGTCTTTGATGTTCCTCGAAAGCAAAGTGCTTCGAAGGATTTAAAGCTTTTGTGATATATTTGTACTTTTTTATTATGAAGATAATGTGATAAGTCAGACGACTAAATTATCTTTCGTTGGTGGGTCCCAGTCATGGTTGTAGTTACTGAAGAGTCTTCCTTTTGGCAATGAGTGATTTCTTTGGAATAAGGATGGCTAACATGTGCATCTTTCTGAAATAGATTTTTCAGCTCACCAGAACCAAAGGTTCAGGATGAGCTGTTAGGATGGATGCTCTGTTATCCGGCGTCAACAATGGTCTTCTCCTCTGAAACTACTTGTCAGAATTTCTTCAAATATGCTGTGTAGAAGCCTTTTGACGTTCTAACTGCAATTCGCTTATATTATACCAGTTGACCCCTTTTAGGGGCCACCAGACTAAAAATAGAAATACCTTAAAATGACTTCTTTTCATTAACCAATGGTTGGATTATCACCAATATCCTCCAGTCATTACAAATATTCCTTTGTAGTATCCTTTGATGGTCCTTTATCGAGTTTATTATTGTTTCCCGTTATCTGCCCAGAAGCGAAATATTACCAAAAATATTTCCACTTAGTCTAGATGAAAGGTAAAGTTTTTTCACGTTGATTTAAGGTGTTTTTAGCAACTTTTTTAGATTCAACATTGCAGGAGAATTCCTGATGTACACCTGGGTAGAACTATCAACCTTCAGTAGGCTAGCTAGACAGCTTCCTGACTTGTGAATTTGGTCCTCGGTGGGATTCAAACTCACAGCAGTGAGGGGCTAGTGATAACTAGTCAGAGACCATAACCACTCGACCACAAAGTCCCCCCAGATGATGGTGTAGCTATGATTTATAATAACTACAGTGTAACCTCTGAATACCGGACCCTGTCCAGACCAGGTCAAAAGTCTGGTATTCAGAGAGTTCCAGTATTTAGAGAATCTGGTATTCAGAGGTTGCATTGTATAATCATATCATAGTGTGGGTGGTATTTATCATAGAAGTTTATGTTAATTTCAGGGTTCAGAATATGAAGATTATTGATGGTAAACCAGAATATAAGAGTGCAGTGGTATGTTAATTTTTCTTCAGAATATGCTAACAATGTTTCATCATTCTCTGGAGTATTTTAAATATCTTCCTTGGCATTGATCACAATTTTAAGGCAAAAAATAATAAAACGTGCTTGTACAAAAATAACTACTGAAAACGTTTAAACAAAATATACTTAGGTCCTAAACAGGTTTCTGCTACAAAACATTGATTGATTGCCTTTAGTTTAGGATAGAATCTACAATATGAAATCAGTTCATTATTTTAGTCGTATTTTATTGGGCCTTAAAGCTAGCAGGAAAACTATAATTGCCTTCCTGGCAAGGCAAGATTTAAATAAGCATGATTTATTTCTTAGAGACTAGAATGTGAATTCACTCAGTAGATGCGACTGTACTTCCAAGTTTTCCTGTGTGATGAATTTTTTACAATATTAACTTATGTTTAAAAAACATGTGGTTTAGATATGGATTTGATGAAAGAAAGATTTTTTGTCAAGAGAATATCATCATAGGCTTATTAGTGTGTATTGCAGTGTTGTAACTGTATGTTTAATTTTAATAAAGTTCCATGTGAAAGAGTTTGGCTTATACTAATTTATTTTAGCTCAATTGTGGGACATGCAATTTTGCTTATAATAACCACGCTCGAGTCCGCTTCCTGGACACTACACCAGTACTGTGTCTGAAAAATGGGATTGTGGAGTTCATGACTGAAACCCGTCGAAGCAGGGATTCGAACTCAGGACATTTGGGTCTGAGGTCGGATGCTCTACCTCTAGACCACAATGTCTCCCATATGTGAAAGAGTCTCATCGAGGACCGCAATTTTATGTTTTTATCTGACTACATTTTTCTGTTCCAGGATGTTGTTGTGAAAGTTGTACGTAAGGAAGGTATATTCAGTTTATGGAAAGGATTCACACCATACTACGCACGTCTAGGACCTCACACTGTTCTCACGTTTATATTCTTGGAACAGATGAATAAATATTACAAGCGTATTGTGTTGAAAGACATGTCAACAGGCGGTGGTGGTCTCTAAGGATTGGCGTATCCTAGGTTACGGGAGAATTCTCATTCTAAGTATATGTGCTGTAATATTCAGTTATTTTTTTGTGCTAATTAATAAAAACGAAAATACTTGCACCATTTATTTAGCTGCAATTCTTATATTCTTTTAAAGCTTCATCTTGGTATGTTGATGTATGAATGCTATATGAATCAGTGTAAGTTAAAAACTCTTAATTGATGTAAGGTAACAAGGCATTTTAATGCATTTCATCTTTTGTTCATCAATGGACAGTGAATATGTTAATATTGGACTGAATTGAATGCAGTCAACATACAACTATTTGGAAGGGGTTATATCAGCTTTTACTCGTACACTTTTGTTATCCAAGTTAAATACTCCTGTTTGAATATTCTTTTCAAGAACGATTTGGAAAATTTTCAACACTCAAATGTATAGCAAGACTAATAATATTACAAAATGTTGCTTGACTGGTTAGGTTAGTAATATCTTCTATTGTTACATGGTTTTGTTAATTTGATTCCAATTCTAAAGTGAAACTATGAATTTTTAACATATTTGCGTAAATTTGTGGAATTTATACTATTCATTTATGTTGTCTTTCCCTAAATTCTATTAGCAGCAGTTGTTTTTATATATAATATGTCTCTGCTAGCCAGATGTTAAGCTCTATTTTTGTTTATACATAAATTATGGGACAATTTGTTGTTACTACATGTCTATAATTATGATACGAGTCTGGTGCATATTAAAAAACAAATTTACAACTCAGGTACTGAATTGAAATAATTCTATTATTAATTAATTGTACTTGAAAAAGATAATATTTTCACTGCCAAATATTGGAACACAATTTTTGTCGCAATAATTACCCTTAATCGATCAGTTAAGACATGGGTAGCTTAACTCACAGAATAATCAGGGTAGTGTGTGAATATTGTTTTGATAAATACAGTATATATACCAGCAGGAGGGATTTGAATTAGGGCCGTGCTTCTTTAGTACATACACTTACGTAACATTCACACAAACTTAGGCAGACATGCATGTCGTTTAATTGTCTACTTAATAGTAATTATTTTACTTTTGTCATTTCCACGGTTGTTATTTTTGTCCGCTATCTTGTCATAGTATACGTAGTAAATAACACACAAGTTTTATTTGTACTTATTCATTTTAATCAGAAAATTTTGTACCCTTGGGTTGATCCCTTTGAAACTTAATTAGCTGAAACTTGAAGCTAATTGTACTTTTTTGAAGTAATTTCAGTGAACTGGCAAGACTTCTGGGCTGAACTTAATGTACATATGATCATGATTATTTCATGGGGGCAACATGAATTAAAAAAATGTTTGCCGGATTCTAATTCTTATGTGATTTTAATGTGATTATTTTGGAGCAACACTGATTGTAAATATTCTCAACCATTTTAATAACATGAAAAAATTTGATGACTTGAGCTCATGAAATTAAATCTATACCAAGACCTCCAATTCTTAGCCATTCGTGGGCTATTTTTGATAGGTATTTAAATAAAGACAAACAGTGATAATGTACTTCGGAAGAGGAAAAAAATAATTTTAAATACCAGTATGGTCTCTTTACAGCAGAAAGTGCTATATAAATGTATGTTGTGTATTTTTACAAATCTTTACATGTCTTAATCTATCACTAAACAGTTGTATTTGTTAATTTATTGATGTGTAATGAAATATCTGTACTCTTCAATTGTGTATTGCAATCTTGCAATATTAAATGGATCATGCAGTGATGTAATAATAAAAAATAGAACTTTGTTAAATTTGAAATAGTTCAGTTGTTCTTTTATAGCTGTTTTGTGACCAATGTTAATTGAATGTAAATTTGGTCACATGTGAGAAGTCTGTCAGAAATAGTGCTATTGTCTGTCAGACATGAAAACTTAAGTTCCCAAATCATTATCTACTTATTGTTAAAGCCCTGCTTAAGAGCTTTGTAAATAGTACTGTAGACTGCGAAGGAAGATTTTGTTGGTTCAACATGTGTCTTTGGCTTCTCACCTGAGCTGATGCCAGAATGTATTCCATGTAGTACACCGCATTCTGTCAAACATATTCTTATTGATTGTATCGATCTTCAACCTATTTGTAACAAGCATTTTAATGTTGAAAACTTAAACACCCTCTTCAAGACTGTTTCACCTGAAACAATTTTCAATTACTTAAAGGAAATCGGACTTTACTATAAAATGTGATAACTTCTTATACACCCCTTTTAACACCGCAGACTATTACACACCCTTATTGTTGCAACAGTCCCATTTTTAAACAATTCATAACTTCTTCATTCTCATTTTTACATTTACATTTTAAGTTTACACTATCTTATTAAATGACTTATCATTGTTATCCTTATCATTTTGATGTGTGCTGCACGACCATTGGATGTTGATGCGCCATAAAACACCAAATAACTCAACATATGTCTTATGATGGTTGCTATGCAACAATTATGTCTGAAGGTACTAAAAAAGTTCTCCACCCCCACCTGTGACACAATTCGTAAGTTTTTGGCTTTAAACACCTGTAACAACAGTATTTGAATTACATTGCAGTTGGTTGTTAATTTTACAGGTATTCCTGTGCCAGTACAATTCTTGTTCAAAAGTTATTGTCAACTTTTTCATACGAGTCACTCTAATCAATATATGACCTTAGACTCAGATTGCCACAGAGGACTAGGTGATGTACCAAGGGCTTGAACTGATGAACCCAGGACTCATAAACAACACTCTTCCTGTTAAGCTAAGCTGGCAGGCAGGCTATGCATGTGAAGCTTTAAATGCCAAAATCAGGTAGGTATATGTGGTCACACATCATTATCATCACCTTGTCACATTATCAGTGTATTACTAGGCTGATCTGTTATGTTTTTTGTCGACATATTCATATTGTTTGGTCATCTGTATATAATCAAGGTTTGACTGACCATTGTAAATACATTCATTTTAATGATCATTTGCAATATTTCAATACGAAAGGATGAATGAAATATAATTTGTTTTTAGTGGGTGGGACAGGGTTTCCAAAGCTTTTGAGCTTAAATGTATCCTCAGCAAATTCCTATTTTGCTAGAACTTATTGTGGTTTTGATGTAAAAATTGCATGTTTAGAGCTGAGAGTGAAAAGCTAGTATTCAAAAATTTCATTTTGTAAAAACTGGTAAGTATTGATAAGTTACCACCTAATGGCCACCTTACGTTGTTGTATGAACATACAGATGAGAAACTCTACGCCAGCTAACAACTTGAAACAATATTTCTTGCACATCAAAAATTCCAGAAGGGTCTATAGAATGTTTTTGAAAAAGGTAATGAGATTCAAGACACAATAGCAAGTTGACAACAATGCTTTCAAAAGGGATTTTAGCCTGAAACACTTTAAAATGATTGGATTTACCGTCAATGCTAAAATTGGATACAGTCTGTCAACAGCTGTCATTACATTTACTTAGTTACTTATTCGTCTGTAAGTTAAGAAGGCAATATGTCTCGTCACGTATTTGGGCTCCAAATTGATGACTGTTAGTTGCTTAAAATTTAACAGTCTCCTGTGAGTTCTTGTTTTGCATGTGTGACTATTGTGGTATTGAAGCAGGGTCTTTGGAAGTAATTCTATACAGGTTTGGGCAAAAGGTGTGTCATTTTCTTTTGGTTTCGAAAAATAAGTAAATGATATTCACTTTGGGGCTATTTAAGGGATTATCTTGAGCACAATTAATCTTTTTTTCAAACTGAATTCTCCGCATAAAATGTTCTGATTTAATGGGATAGCAGTCAATATTTTTCTGCTGTAGATCCGATACTCTTAGCTTGTATATTGTGCACAAGACTTTCATTCGATGACTAAATATACATTTTGCATGCGCTGCTTACCTTATTACGTCCCTCACCCAATTGGTTCACGGTGAAGCATGAATGACTTTTGCAACAGAAAGAGGTTTCGTTCATTGAATATTTTAAACTGAATAAGACAGATAACATTAGCCTTATATTTAAGTCGTTCTAATGAAATTAACAAAAAAATGTACACGCATCATAGGCGGGTCCAGGATTTCTACTAGTTAGGGGGGCGGAAACTGAACAAGTAGGCTGGGGGTCCAGGGCCCCCGGTGGGTCTAGGACGAAGCCCTGGCCAGGGTTCCAGGGAGTCAGAGGCCCCCTGGAAGCTCCTGAGTTTTGGTCATTTCTATGGGATTCAGGCACATTTCCAGAACCCCACCTATCCTTTCCCAGGGTATAAAATAAACTGTAACTCATTGCATTTTTTTTGACATTTATATATGTTTCCATGTAAATATCATATTTCATGATAGAAAAAAAACTTGGCTTGGGCAATTTTAGGGGGTGTACGCCGGGTCCCCCACACACACTGGATCCGCCTATGCGCCTCTTACCTCCGTGGCATTTGTAAACGAAGTAGAGATTTGTGTCGTTTTAATAACGAGCTATTCGCGTACAAGAATGAACCAAGGGAGGTAAATCTACAAACACTGTGAAAGATTCCGGTGCCTTTGTGGATTTGAGTTATCTGTACACTTTAAACAAAACAATGTCGAGTGTTGGTTCGTATTAACGGCGACAACAAGACAATGAAGACATTTTTATGCGGTATTTATAACTTTGCTAAAAAAATCTGAACACGCGACCAACTGACTCACCAACCACCATTTTCTGAGAAGTGATTATGAAATACACTTACTTGAAAAATGCAGTTTAATCTACTTAAAAAATAATTTCAAGACATTGTGATTTCATTAAGCTTAAGTTTTTCATTGAACCTATCCTCAAGTGATAGTTCCCTCGGACATAAAATTGTATCAAAAATGCCTTGAACTGGCAATCAAATTGCAGTCATATGTTCAATGTACAATATAATATTACATCCAATTTCTACAATATATTATTACATCCAATATCTGAAATAAGGAAGTTATAAATGTTCTGCTGTTCCATTGAAAGGAGATTAAATTACTTAGCATACAATTTTTAAGCTTTATTTTCATTTCAAAAAACAGAAAAAATTATTCAAACCTAATACCGACACCGAGCTAATATATTAATTAACCGTTAAATGATGCATCAGTTTGGTCTACAAATATGTCGTGGAAAATAGGTCTACGATAATAAACTTATTATGAGACTCATTTTCATGGAAGCGGTTTTTGCCATTCTACAATGTTTGATAAACTATAGGATATTTTTTTACTGACTTTCTTAAAATAATAAATAAGACCGGTCCGGACCCGGGTTACTTAGAAAACCCAGATTAACGAACTGTTTGCAACACGTGTGAGATAATTTTAAAAAATGTAGAAAAGAGCAACGAAGCCCTTTTGATCAATTCATCGTCACATATTAAAGGGAAATAGCGTTTCGCGCAACTTTACACATTCCGTTAGATTTTAATTGGCGTGATTCATAAATACTATATCATAGATTGAAAATTTATTGCAGTGAAGTCGTGAATCAGTTAATATTCTTCTATTTTTCTAAACGTAACGTTCGCACACGACTTATCGTGAGAAAACTCCCCGAGTTGGAATTCAGGTCAAACGCGCGATGCGCATTTCTGCTGGTCATGGAACAGTTTCAGTAACCATGGCAACATTAAGTTAGCTGTCAAGTTTATAAAGTTAATATCTGAATCCGGAAGGCGATAAACATCGAAAGAGTGAACGAGAGAAAACCTATCAACCTGTGAGCACGTTCTGCAGTCATCCTATTACAAACTTAGAGCGCTAATTGTCAATCACGCACTTTTATGCAATTAACCCACTTAATTGGTTTTAATCGTAAGGATTTCTTTTTTTTCTCATTTCCGATATTGACCCGTCTATAACCTAATACACATTCTTATGAGGATTAGACGGACAGTGAGTGTAGTAATGGTAATATTTTTGTATTTACATAAAATTATTTCCGCTGGATAATTTTCGCTATTGTTTAAAATCTAGAATCGTGAAATTAATTTAATCGGAATTGAAAGCGAAAGTGACAATGCAAATCCTTTCGATATCTACGATACACTTTTCATAACGGGCGAGTATCTGTAACGTCACTTCAGAAAATCTACTTGTTATGAATGGAGTAAAGTTGACTGTGAAAAATGTAAACTTTTCTTTTAACTTGTGAACTGTGTGTTTAACTATTGTTTTATAACTATGGCAACCAAAGTGATTTATTTTACAATCGATGGAATTCCCGAACAAGCGGAATTTAGAAGTGACGACCCGTACGATGATGTTAAAGGTATTACGTTTATGTTTTCATAGACTGTCAGAACTGTCAAAGTTACGAAACTTGATTGACAGCGGTTCGACACCCATTGTTCCTTGCTCTTGTCACCAATTTTAATACCTGAGTTAAGTATTTTTTTAGAAAATGTTATTTACTGCAATGTTTACAACATATGGTATTTTTTTAACCCTTTTGAAAAGACTACTCTAATGACAACAAGAATCTAGAATAAATAATTATTTAAACAATTAGTTAGCTGATGTTAAACTTTATTATCTTTTAATGGTGTCTCAGTACAAGTGTAGACACTTTCTGTAAACTATTTTGTTTTTAGTTAAGTTTATCATGCATTAAAAAGGCAGTCATTTCTCCAAACAAAACTAGTCATGTGAATTAAAATATCAAATTTCAAACCTATTTGTTTCATTGCCTTGAAATCAAATCAAGTTATATACTTTGCATAAGTTGATAATTGAATTGTGTGGAAATATGAGCCACAGGTTTGCCTTTAAACATTCAATTTTACTTAAATAGCACAAACCATCTAGGTCAACTGCACATTTATGGTAAAAGTGACTTGAATAATACCCGTATTACCATGCAATAATGATCAAATATATCAACAGTATGTTTCTTCAATAAATTTTATTTTTTTAAAAAAATTGGCATGCTTGGTACTGTCAAAATATACTCGTAATTTAAAACTTCAAAAATAGCCAGAATTTATTTTGACCATTTATTTATGATTGAACTTTCTGGATTAAAATGGTCAAAGAAATGTTAGTTTCCATTGCAGGTATAATATCACGATAGGCTATAAATATAAAATTTTTGTTTTACTTGTTTTGCAATTATATATTCATTATAGATATTTATACTGTACAACTTGTATTAAGCAACCACCCTTGGGACGAGTTGAAAGTGGTCTCTTAACGCGAAGCCAGTATTAATTAGTGCTGTATAGAACAACCTAATGACAAATGAATTTGAATATGTGTATTGTGTCATTAATTTTATGTATTCATCATCATAATTTCAATCTATAACATGTACTTAGTCTTATTGAATGCATTATACCAAATTATTTACTATATTGATTATCCAAACATGAAATGGGTGTGACAGAGCAGTGAATTTTTCCTTCTTTGTTTGGGTCCGGTAAATGCACCCTTCCTGATAAAAAATAAAGACTTTTTTCCCCAACTCCGGACCATAAGAATTATAATTTTGGCATCACACCACCCATTTTTCCCAATTGGACCAGACCCAACCCTTTCCCAAAACTGCAAAAAAATCACTGCAGAGCAAAGGGTATGATATATGATATATTTTCATTATAGAGAGATATACTATTAGTATGATGAAAATATATTATTATATATCTAGATCTATAATCATCAATATTAGTAAACATTCAGAATTAGTACTTATTAATGCATCGTTGTAGTGACACAGGAATATTTCGAACAATTTTTGCCATAAACTATAGTTTTAACTTTCGTTGATTGATTGATAATTAATCAGGCAATTAAAATTCACACATAATACCATTTCACTTAAAACTTAGCTAATTTGTACCTTGATCAATAATAGTCCTGTGTAAAGCAGTTAATTAAATAAAGTTCATTAAATATTTATAATGAAATCGTTTTAAAACTCGTCATTTAGTTTAAACAGTTGATACATTCTGCAAAGAAACACATTGTACGCATCGTTTAATGACATCTCAATCACACAAATATGTCTGTTCATAGTGAACAGTTTTTGTTTTTTCAACATAGCTTAGGATAATAAATTTCAACATTTTAATTGATAAATCATCAAGACTTTTTGTGAAAGGTTTGATGATAAAAGTTTTAAATGTCCAAGCATGCAATGTTCAAGTTAAGCAGTTGCTTTGATAAGGAGGTTACTGTGATTTAACCACGTCCATGAAAATACTGCTTTGTGATTGGTTGGATTGCTAATTAATATTGATTTATTCATCATGAAATGGTCAAGCATGCGTTTAACTCTTTTTTATTCCATAGGTACATATTGCTCATAAGATAAAGGAACTAACAAACTGGCAGTCGACAGGTGTCACTAACTATGCTATGGTCTGTTTAAAAAGATCAATACTCTTTTAGCACCATTCGTATGGAGCTGGTATATATGACAGTTTCGTCAAATGTTTGGTGGTGACTGGGACCGTGGCTTAACAATTTTTGCCCAAACGATAATGTTGCTAGTCACATTGAAAAAAATCTACATTAAAATAACAGAATGATTTATAGAGCAAAAACAAACAGGAAGAAATTTTATAATGTATTGCTTAATACAAAGTCCACTGAATACACATGGTTGCTTGAGCAAGTTCGACTGTATGTATTACTCTGACTTAATTTTACAGTAGAATAGCTGAAAGAGTAAAATTGATTGTGTTATTTACACACCAGAATCCAACATATGGAGTAATGCATGGGATGCACATGTTTTAAAAAACTTGCTAATTGTTAATCTCACTCCTGTAAGACTGTACACAATTTTTCATTTCATATTCTGTTTACAATCATTTCAACATACTGTAATTTGCTCTAAATAATCTAGTATTATGTCTTACAGTGACATACCAGTTGTAAATTGTATATCAAGTCCAAAATTTAAGAGAATTTTTAAAAGATATAATGTAACTATCATTATAGCCTTGATGAATTTAAATGTAATTATCTATGAATAAATTGTATGCGTGTTTTGATTAAAATTTAATTAGAAACAAATATGCATGTAGTTGAATACTTTTTGTATATCTCAGAATAAATTTAAAATGAATCAAGTGTTAATAAATGTTTTTTTCAAACTTACGATCATTCTTTCTGTATCATGAAATAGATGAAGTCTGTTTTTTTTGTTTATTTATTGATGATTATGATATTATGGTTTTAATGATATGCCATATTTAATAATTTATCTTGTCTTTGAAATCTTGTATAGATATACATGTATAAACTCTGCCACATCTTTAAATAAAATTCATGTATTGGTAATAGTAATTGGAACCTGCCCTATCAATTCAAACATTGTGTACAGTACCTCAATACTGTCAGATTTGCCTCTGAATGACAAACTGTAATCTGAGGATTCGATGTTTGGATTTATTCAAATTATCCTCACAAAATTACTGATGATATTTAAAAGGATGAGAGCCATGCTCCATTGTACCGTAATTTACCTGTTTTGACTTGGACAATTTAAACCGCTTTAGACCTGCTGGTTGAAATCGATGTTGACAACTTAATAATGTTTATTGAATCTTCGGAAATAAGAAGATGATGTTGGACCGGTCTTCATTTTATTATCAGCTTGTGTGGTTGTGTGAAATATTTTTTGAATTTAATTTGACGTAATTATTTGTTGTTACTGGAAGTCATCAGTTTTGACAAAATTATTGTCTTTTAGTGCTTTTTTAAAAAAAGGACAAAACATTAATTTGAATTTGTTATATTACATTAAAGTTTGAAATTCATGAAAGATATTGGTAAATATATCATGTACTGCACAGTTTGACACTTAGTATTTGACTGGCATTAGTTCCAATGAAATCAATTTGTGTTTCACTCCGAGGAATTTGTAGATTTGCACCTTTAATTATTCCTAATTTGAATATGAATATAGTGTAATGATAAAATATGTATCACCGCTCTGTAAGTTAATACTTCCATTTGAATTCTAGTCAACCGATCAATTTGCTCTGAAAATCGATCATAATCAACTAATCCGTTAAATAGAAGGGTTAGATCAATATTTGATGTTGAGCCTTATAAAATGAACTGTGACTGGTATAAAAGTCTTTGATACCGTTTACTAATAATTTTGGATATTTGGCATAAAATGCACATGACTTGGACAATGCAACCAATTGAATGCCTGTCATAACTGCTTCAATGCTTTTCAGTGCTAACTTAATGATTTTCGAGATTGTCAATATTGTCCCTGTTGCTCTTTATGTAGTTATGTAACTCGAATAAATTGTGAAGTCTGTAGACATTTTAATGGTATAGTGATTTCATACATAATGCTAACCTCTATCATCGATTATGTATTGAAAAAAATAGTGTGATTGTTAATGAGGTGGATTGATTTTCTGTACAAACGTTTGTTGACAGTTGTCACATTTGTCGTTTTACAAGGTGTTTCATTGTAGAGGCATGGGTTATATATTCAAAGATGACATTAACGATGTACCAAGTGAGAATTGGTAGTGGCACATTTATTGGAAATTGAAATTTGTTGTAACCTGATGTTTATAAGCTATAATTGTCCTGAAAAATGTAATTAATGTGTGATTGGGTACTTGTATTCACCCATAATTATTAAGATATAGAATAGCATCAGTTCTATTTCCGCTAATTAATGGATTATTAAACTGAATTTGGAGTTGAGTCTCTGTCTTAACCCTTCTTTTATTGGTATCTTCTTCTGTCAGTGTTCAATTTATTTTCATAGGCTGGTGATGTACATGTACATTATTTAAGCGAGTTAAAAATCTTCAAAATTCCTCCTAATAAGGCGAAATTCAGAGTGCAGACTTAAACCAAAAGTTTTGAGCCATGTCCCTGAAAATTTTAAGTTTGTGGTTTAATTATTAACATTTTTGCTGAATATTACTTTCAACATTTTCTTTTGGCATAATTACCTCCCTTTGCAAAGTTTACTAAAGATTGCATAATGGATGGTAATTAGGAATAGTGTTAATGTTTATTTATGCTTTTTTATGTTTATTTATCTGTCAGCTAACTCAACTATGTTGATGTTTGTCTCAAATATGTTTTTAAGTTTAATCAAATGCTATGTAAAAAGTGAACCCTATAAAATGATCATTATGAATATATGTTCCAAGTTCTATGAAAATGTGGCATTTTGAGTGTTTGATGTATTATTTCAAATTTCTGTCCACCAGCCTTTTGTTGGAAGAATTTTTTTTTTAATAAACACATGCTATTCTCTATAAGTAAATGCCATTACTGGGTAATTATTCAATACACTAAAACCTTGCTTACCAAACAAGTCAATATTAGGACTTCCTCATTATAACAACCAGTTATTTCCCGACTTGTTTTCAATAAGTCCCAATGCCCTATATACTTCAACCAGCTAAAGAGTTTACCTCAATAATAAGATTTTGAGTCCCAAATGTGGTATTTATATCGAGATTTCACTGTATTTTTTTCTTTTAAGTTTGCAAATTAAACTATTAAGGATACGGATATAGCCTTAAGCATTACTGGTACATGTCGGTACAATTACATACCTTAATTAAGAAAATGGTCGTCTAAAATTTAGGCCAGTTACCATGAAACGAAAAGGATTGCCTTCAATGAAACGTTGAGTTCATTGTTTTGTACCTATGATATAATTTGTATTTCCTCAACACATAGCATTAAGTTTTCATAATAATTGTATTATTGAACTTAAAGAATTGAAAATTTTAATCTTTTGCCTCTTTGTACTTTTTTAAATTTAGGGTTTATGAAATTGGATCAGCCTTGATAGAGCCAAAAATGTTTTCTTGTATTGATTTACGGGAAAATCTTGTGCTACTTTATTTAAATGAATTAAAAATGACAAGTCAATGGTTAAATGGATGGGATGACGATCTGCTTATTGTATGGAATAAACTTTGTTACTATGATCAAAAACACGAGCATTGATTAGGTGTAAACAAAAGGTTTGTTTCCGGTTACCTGATTGACCTATCTTTTACCTGCCGACTCATAAGTTTTTATGGCATCCAAATCTTTGTGCTATATCGTAATTTTCACAACAGTGTTGCCGATATATGTAAAAAAAAAATCATAAAAGAAAAAAATCCCTACCAACTGACCCATATTTTTTTTTGGGGGGGGGGGCATGTAACTAGAAACAAACTTTTTTTTTGTTCAGGCCTATGGAGCTAGTGTCCACTGAACAAAAGGTGCTTGTTAATTGGTTGGCTTGGCTTGATTGGTCTCTATGGTGTTTGTACTCAGTCTCTTTGTATGATTCTCAGCTGAGTTCATTTTAGCTGATTAATTGGAAATTACTTTTGAGTGTATTTTGATAAATTACTTTATTCTTAGTCGTTATGACATTTGAGGTAAATTGATACACATAGTCTTTTACAGTGCGGAATATATAGAATCGATCAGTGCACTCATTAAAACCTCTATAGTTTAGAAGTGTAGAAATATGACAAATGACTTGGATGATCCGTAATACATTGAAACATTATGGTATGTCAAGTAATTGCTCTTCTAGCGCAGACATTGACTGATTTAGATAATGCATGACGTCATAGTATTTACACATTAGTGTGTTGCTAGTATACGGAACAATGGACTCACACTCCATTGATGAGTCGTACCTAGTTTATCATGTTATGTAAAAATGCTATATTATTTATGACTTTGCTGATTTAAATTTACAATGTTCAAGAATTCTAGTGACAGTGTTCAACTAATTTTCTTTAATGCACTTGCCCAAACTATAAGTGAGTTATTGACTACAAATAATTTACCATTTGGCTGTATACGCAATTTTGAGAAAGTTGACTACCGGTAGCCCAAATACAAATGTACTGGTTTCTGGTTTTGGACCTGTGGGTTAGTGCAGTGATTGCACTCCTATTAACAGTATAACACAACTTTTGTTACAAAATGGTTGGTTACATTATTTACCCACATTGACTTAAACATGCAATGTTTAGTGTGTAGATTTTACCAAAGCATTATGTGACAAGTGGTTTGTTCGAGACAAATTGCCAATTATATATCAATAAAAATAACTATATAACCAATTCCACCATTTGAAATGACTATTTTCGTTAGTTTAAGTCACACAATATCTTTCATTGTGATAAACAATTCATATAAGAACGCTGTACATTGTGGAATAATTATTGGACAGGATTTATTATCCAGCGATAGTTTCGTTAAATGACCACTTTACATAATAATATAAATGCTGAAATCTTGGATTGTATTGTAAAATATACATTAGCATCTCAATTGAATTATAATACTATCTAAACAAATAGTTGAATAATATTTGGTTAACAGATAAGTTCAATAATATGGTTAAACTTGGGTATGCGACTTAGCAAATATAAAGATCTGGCTTGAATTGAAGGAAATAGAACAAAAATACTTTAAATTGAACGAACTCTGTTTCATGAGATCCCTGAAGCTGTCTACTAATTAGTTGTTAATGATTTTAATTGACTGAACACATTTAATCCAAACTTGACCCAATCTTTAGATTTTAACAATCAGTTAGGCTGTATAAATATTATTCTGTATATTTGTTATCCTAGTACAATATTTGTTCAAGTTATTTTCTGCAATGTTGAAAGGGCTTTGAAGTAACAATTAAATGAAATGTGTACTCAAGAATAAAAGTGTTTTAGATACCAATATAATAACCTAATAAACTATTACAGACTTCAGCCTATAAGCTATTTAGCTTTAATACAAATAGTGTATTTACTCTCTTTTTACAATCTGAGTTGTACCTACTATATTCTAATAAACACCTGCCTGATGATATTCAACAACTTTAAGTCTGTTGTTAATCATAGATATTTTGATATTACTGCATTAACTTAGTTTAATATCTTATTTCTTATTCAACTCAATCTTTTACATTCAATTACTCAACAAATAAAATAATATGTAAAATGTAACACTGCCATGACCGTGGTCCAGTGGTTAGTGCCCTGGACTTGTAACCCGGCAATCCAGTTACAAATCCCAGTCATGGCTGGTCATACCCTGCTATGAAAATTTGACAAAAATGCTGATTTTCCTCCATGTGTGGAGAGTTGCAGGCCCCTTGTGGAAGGGTAAGTTAGAACTGGTTAGTGTACAGTACAAGAAAAATGGTTAGGTGAACTGGCCACCATATATAGCTGTTGAAAAATGGCATTAAACTAAGTGAGAAAAATATGTGGCACACTTGGTTGTATTTATAAGAGGATATTTGGTAAACTCTGATGGTAGAGATTTACTTATTTTGCTTTTTTTCACTGGGGTTTAAAGTTGTCCCATTTGATGACTTTCCAGCTTTAACATTGGAGGAAGACCCCAAGGCATACACCTGGGTAGAACCATCAACCTCCCATAAGCCAGCTGGGCAACTTCCCCGCATAAAATTTTTTGGGGTTCTGGGTGGGATTTGAACTTGCGGTAGTAAGAGGTTAATGGTTACTAGTCAGAGACCAAAGCCATTTGACCATGCAGGCCCTCTACCTATTTTTATAAACTTATAAATTCACTTGCCTGATTTGGTCTTTCCCTGGGAGTTAAGCTAGTGGAATATTGTTAAAACTTTTATTTTGAAGGTAATGAGGTACTTTTTTGAAATAAACTCTCATGTTTACACTCAAATTTAACTATTGAGTATTCACTCAGAAATTTCAGCTAGAGTTTTTAAGTATGTTAAGTGCATGTTATATATAGACCTGTATCTAGTCTGCTCTAATTAATCTTTAGATTAACAGATTATAACATGTCAGTAGATCATGAGGTAACAGTTGATTTTTCTTAACACCTTTGACTGTTTTACCCACATACTTTATACCTTATACAAATGATTTTATGTTGGCTTTAAACTTTGCTAAACCATATTGTTAAAAAGGTATACGTTCTTATATTGGAAGGCACTTTAAATATACTTTAAATTTGAACATAATACACAGAACTCAGGCTTGACTTTAGGATAATTATGGTATTGTTTACTGCCTTGTTGTAGGTTTTTTTATTTGAGTTAAGCTTCAAACATTTTGATTTTTTTGGGGTTCAACAACCTGATGTTGGTACATTACAACCTGTGCATTTAGAGTCTGCCCATAACAGACTGCTCTGTGGCCTTCAAAAGTTGAGGGTAAAAAATGACCCTTGACTATTATAATATGATGAGTCAACAATATTTCCTACTTATGTTATATGGAAAATTTGCGCCATTTAGTACAAATTCTCAAGAGTCAGATGCTTTATTTTACTAACTACTGGTACAAGACTGCTATTTTAAGTGTAAACTGAGGACCCCTGCTTGGGAGAGGGATGAAATTTTGCTGTAATGTTCTGTTGACCTTTATTTTGTGGTTTGTCAGCTCTAGTAACTATGACAACCAAAGTGTTTGGTAATCAGGCACCACTCATTATTAATGCATTTATTAAAATGCATTAACAGACCAAATAAGTCTCTGAAAAAGGCCAGCTGCATGAAGGCCAAAGTTTTTTCTCCCATTGTTTGCTATGTTCTCTTGTTTGACTGTATATAATTTTTGATGATGATAATAATATTTGCTTTAGATTGAATTGAAAATGAAATGCTTTTTTGTGATGATTACATTACATCTCCTTCATAATTTTTGTTTCTTGGACATTTAAGTGTGACTTTTATTGCAGAAAAATTAAAGGTATTTATTAGAGATGGTTAAAGAATAAAGATGAAAAAAAGATACTTTTGAACATATTGTGTTGATGAACTTAATAATATTTTTATCTGTAAAATAGGCAAATATAAAGAAATGTGTGAATAAAACCAATTCCTGTATTGGATTAGTGTTTAATTTTACCTATAAAAAATTATGAAACAACTACAAAGTATTAAAATAATTGCATTTTTTTTTCACTGAAGTTTAATGTCTCACCAACAGCCAGGGTATTATGACGACTTACCAGCTATAACTGTCGAGAAAGACCCCAAGCTTATACCTGAGTATAGAACCACAGACCTTCCTAGCGGGGCAGCTTTCTCCAGGGCTTTTTATCACAGGTAGGGGAAGGGGCCTTTCTTAAATTTGGAAAAAAATAACACCGTTTGTTTGCAAAAGGGGAAGAAAAAACTTGAAGCAAACTGAATATTAGGGGAAATCTGCATGAATTTAAGGATTTTTCCTGAGGGGAAGACGCTTTTGCTGTAGAAGGAAAAAAGTCCTGTCCTCATATGTGAAGTTTGGTTCCCGATGGGATTTGAACTCACAGAGTTGAGATGTTATTAATTACAAGTCAGAGACCATAACCACTTGACCATGGAGGCCCCCTATTAAACAAAATACAAACAAATAAACACGCAAAGAAATAACTCCATTCAATGGGTATAAGTTTTGCATCATGAAACAATTTACCATGTACCTCATAAATTAGCTTAACATTCTTGCAAAGTGGTTGTCTTTCCATTCTTTTCATCATTCATCCTAACAGACATAGACATAAACATATGAAGTAGAACTGAAGACACTTATTTGTCAGATCTATGGGCTGTGATTGTTGTAAAATCTCATCTGAAATAAAACAGGGTTTTAAAAAGTATTAAAATAGTATTATTACTAGTTTTTGTATTTTGACTGAACTTTTAGCTTTCAGTATAACTGTCATGGAATTCTGGTATTTTATAAACTAAACATTTACTGGTGTACTGGTCTGGTGTAGGTATGTTTGTATACAATTTTTTGTCTGACAAAAAATCGTTTACTAGAATTTCTGAAGCGACTGGATTCCTGTGTTATTTTGATAAACCCTCTGGTTACTATCTAAGTTGCAAGGTGAAAATACTTGATGCTAATCAGATGTTAATTATGATGCTTGGTACCAGCTGATCTCTATAAAACATTGTTACTGGTTCCATGTTCATTTTGGATTAATGCCAGTGGAATAAATTTACAAGTAGGTCTGTAAGTTTTATTTTTGTGCTCTCCTTTGAAGTCAATGAGGTAGGAGGGATGGATTTGGTGGTTGGTCTGTTAATGAACCACATGCTTTTATTCTAAAAATGCTGGCAGTATCAAATTTGTTTGTAATTATATTTTTACTGCATATGATGAATGCCTGCTTAATATAAGGGCTAATATGACTTATAGTTTGGGTCAAAGGTCAAGGTCATGATGATATTGGGGATAGAAAAAAAAAGATTTTAATTGAATATCTGAAGAATGAGTGAGTCCTCCAAGACTGATATCTAACTGCCTGCTTTCAATTCTTAACCCCTTTTGTTTTGTATCTGTAGGTCAAGGAAAAATTGATTAAAAACTTGTGATTAATGGTAGCTCTGTTGCAGTTATTATAGAGCGTTTGTTTTTCATTAGTGACAATATTCTGTTTTTGGAATGATTAGTTAAATGACATTTGTGACCTTGGGTTTGAAGCCTCTATACTGATGATGGCACGGAGATTGTTTTTGCTGGTTTATGATAAACATATACTGATACGATTTAAAAACTGTGCATAGGGAATATACGCGTTAAAAATTGACAAGTTAACATGATTCGCATTTTATTTGCATAAAATGATTAACAAATCATATTTCTAATATTTTACCACTTAAGAAAGATTTCCTCATTGACCATTTCATGAGAATTGGGATGGGTTTAGGAATATAAGGGTCAAAACAAATGTCCAGCTGTGTATACTATTTTTTTAATATCGCGCCAGTATAATTTTGTTAATTACCTGTAGTTAGCAATTGATCATGCTAATAAAGGGGTCTGTTTGTTTCAGGGCAATGTCATCGTCATTGTGACACGTTGAATGGAAAAAAGATTCTTTCTTAATATTATAAGTATGTTGCTCGAAAACTTAACATGTCCTTATTTATTAGATTGACCATATTTTTTCATTAGGGATCAAAGCTGAAGGTCACAGGACCTAGGAGGGACTGAGAGAGATTTCATATGAGTTTAATCTACAGAACATTCTCAGTTAGAAAGATTGATACAATGCAACCTCTCCAGAGCGACCCTCTTGAGCGACAACCTCCCTTCAACAACAGCATGCTTTTCCCCCACTGTACGTTTTGACTTTTAATTTAACCTCTCTATAGCGGCAGCCTCTCAACAATGGCAAAATTTTGCGTCTCCCAAAGGGTGTTGCTTTGGAGAGGTTGCATGTAGTTTAAATTCTGGCATCCATGCAATGAATACAAACTGAAATTGAACTCTGTCAGTCCTAGTCATTTATGATTTAATATATTTATAATTCTATGTTATCGTACTCCCGTAAGGTCTACTATTTAAGTAAACCAGTACTTATTTAGCTGTATTGATAATGAATAAATAAAATTATATGATTGAATTCAAACATGAATCAAAGTGAAAGAATGTTCCCGAAAGTTCGCCCAATCAATCATAGCCAGAAATATCAATTTCCTTTAATTAGATTTTTTAAGCCTTTGCTTTTAATGTTGAGTCTTGTGCAATTACAATGTCAGACTGTAGAATGATAAACTTGATTTCTGTTTCTGATGGACTTGAAATAACCTGAAATGGTAATACATTCGTGACAATCTATTTATGGCACGGGAATGTTCATTTTTAGATGTTCAGGTGAACTTGTAGTAAAAGCGTTCTTTCTAAGACGAAGGACAACTGCAGGCAAACAATGACATTAAAATTATTCATGAAAGAATTTATCTTTTATAGCTTGGAATCTTTTATTTTACCTTTATTGAAAGGTTGTAATAAGTAGATTTATGATTTGAAAACAAAATGACATTGTGTTTGCTGTATGTAGTTAAAAACATTCACCATTGTATGTTTTCCATATATAATTAAGATTCATTGTTGTTATAAAACTATTTGGTGTCTCTGTATTTGAGTGGTTATGGCCTCTGACTAATTATCACTAGCCCCTCACTTCTATGAGTTCCGCTCAGTACCAAATTTCACATGTGAGGAAGCTGTCCAGCTAGCATAAGGAAGGTCAAGGGTTTTATCCAGATGTATACCTGGGGTCTTCCTCTACCGTTAAAGCTCAAGTCATCAAAAGACACAAATTTTGTGAAAGGACTATGTCAATTTCAATGATTTTTTATAATATCTCAGTGCTAATAATAATAATAGTAAAGTAGGGATTGCTGCTTTTGGCAATTAGTTATAATGGTCATCTGAACTGGATGTTTAGGCTTATTTTCGTTGGCCCATAGTGAAATTTACTGGACAAGAACAGTGGACTAGCACATTTTGTGGCAGTTACAAAGGATCTCTTGAGATTTGCAGTAGCTAAGGCTAACCCCTGTAAACAAATGTTGAATGTTGTCAGCACGATCACCGTATGCCGTCGATGCAAAAATGCATATGTGTTATGTAATTATTGAACTCTGTCATCTTATTCAAGATTTAGGCTGCAAAAAACATCAGTTGTCTCTAACATCCCCCAAAAAATGAAAGGTTTGTAGGTTAGCAAAGCTTTTTTCAAATATGTTGTTATGTACTTCGGAGACATTGTATGAAAATGAAAATATCGGCTTGAAAAAAACTATTTGACCATTTGCCTCATGCCGCATTTCTCTGCATCAGAAGCAGACGACTTTTGAAAACATTGTGGCAAAAGAAGCCATTGCTTGTAATAAGTAATGCCTTCTTTTGATGCAATGTTTTCCACTCTGTCAGAGAAAAATAGTCCAATTTTCTTGAGTACATATTTCGTTTGTATATAAGCTTTGAATTTGGAATAGTCCATAATGTGCTTATGAGGCAAAAGGTTAAGCCAAAAGATGTCAAGGGTCAGCAGAAATTGTTCTGGTTGGATTAGCGGAAACTATGAACTTTTTTACATCATTTGTCAGCTGTAGGTTAATTGACTTTGTAATTCTGTGTAAATCAGTTTAATACCTAAAACATAATATTTTAGTGTCATTGATTATCAATACAATGTTCATGTACCCTGTTGCATATAAGGAAATACAGCATTAAGCCTTGATCCTTTATTTATGTTTTATGGTAACTGATCAATAATTGTCACAAGTTGACAGCCTAACTTGATTAATGCAATTATTTAATCATAACATGACATTGTCATGTACTTTCTGATAAGTTTACAGCTTGCGTATGATGTCTGATAATATAAATATCTGTGTTAGTAACTTGTGCCCAGGACTGTTGTGATTGATACAGATCCTGTTGGCTATTCTCCCCTGGGGTTAACATTGCACCAACAGCCAGTGTTATTTGGCGACTTTTCCACCTTTGGTAGTGGAGGAAGACCTTAGGTGTTAACCTGGTTAGAACCACCGACCTAATCTTTAAGCTAGCTGGACAACTTCCTCAAACGTGAAATTTGGTCTCAAGTGGTGAGTGGCAAGTGATTACTAGTCAGAGGCCATAAGCACTTGACCATGAGGCCCCTACATTTCATCCACCATTGAGTGTTTTTTCATGGTTGCGACGGTTTCGGCTTTTCTCAATGTTTTTTTAGTTGCATTATTGCTATCACACCTGTGATAAAGGGAGAGTTAAGTACGGCCTGTATTGTATATTTGTCCTTTTTTTCTGTGATTTATATGGTCACTTATTCAATCTGGGTGTTAGAGAAGACCAATTTGTATTATGGGGATTTCTGGGTTATAGGGATCCTACTGTTATATTGCTGGGGTGTACAAATGGGTCGGGAGCCGTAAAAATCAACCAGCTATTTGAGCATTCTTGCGGGCTACTTTTTCCCCCAAGGGGATGTTGCCCCTTTGCCTGCTTTATGGGAACCTCCAGATCCCCATTCTACTTTTAATCGCTTACCAGCTATGTGAAAACATTTGCTAAAACAGTTCCTACTGTGTAAACTTGGAATTAATATATTTTTAAAACTGCTCATGTATTATACAATGTACGTACAGCATAAGAGGATAGATTTTTGTTTATGTACAAAATGATGCTCAGTAGTGATAAAAAATGGCATAAAATAGGCTACAAACTGTTTAGAGACTCAGATATTACCAATTTGGATTGTTATGGCTGTCTGGAAGCTAACCTATGATCTCCTACATCAAACATAGACAATTTGTGGCACTAACTCATCTGAAAAAAATTGAAATGAAAGTATTTCTTTTGATATTTAATGATGGATGATTAGGGCAAATGTTAAGAAAAGACAGATAATCGGACACTGAGTATGTTTCACAAACTATCTAGAACTAAATACTATTTGATCATACATGCAAACCTGCTAACAGCTTTTAAAAATCAATTACAGACTTTACAAGGAATTTGATATATTAAATCTCTTTATTGTTAGAATCTAACGGACAGGATAAGTTCACTGATAGCCTCAAACACATTAAAGACATTTAGATTTAACACTTGTCAAATTTTCTCATTCTTAAAAAAATCTTTTGAATCAGTGTTTCTCTATTTATGATCCATTACATACCAATTCGTTTCACTGTATAGATCTACACTTAACCCTTCACTTGAAACATGTTTTTATCTAATCCATAATTTTCTTTTCAATCAATACATAATTTTTTGCTGAAAAGCATCAGATGTTTTTCTTGATCAGACATTACCAGGTTGATTAATGGCATAGAAAACTATTCCCATACCCTGCTAACTTTTTTTTAAAGAAATGAATGTTCATTCTTTACGTGTTAGTGTCATTTGATAAGATTTATTCATGATTCCCCGCTGGTTGATGTTTTTTTATCAATTCATAAACTGATTGCTTTGATTGGTGATTGATATAGATTATGTTGGTCTGATATCACCGTACCTGTTGATACATCTTGAAAAGATTAATTTTGATGTTCATTTGGTATTGAAGGGAAATGATGACCATATTCTTAGCTTGTCTGTTTTGAAGAAAACTTTCCTTGCCAAAAAAGCTCCGCAAAAGCTACGTTAAAGTTGCGTTAAAGCTACGTTTAACGTGTGCAAAAGCTACGTTAATGCTGTGTTAATGCTAGTGGTATTGGCACCTTCGCGAAAGCTGTGTTTTTTAAAACCAAAAGGTGCAGAATTCCTCAAGCCAAACCTTCACAAAAGCTGTGTTTTTGTTAAAGACACAGCTTTTGTGAACCTTTTAAAGAAAAACACACCTAATAATACAGAAGCTTCGCAAAAGCTGCGCTTTCTTGAAAGCTTCACTATTTTTTGGCAAGGATTCTGCAGTATCGTTGTCATCATTGCTATGCAAAACTTTAATGTAGCCCATTACTGATACTCTTTTAAAGGTATCAACACAACATTTTTAATGCATGATTATCATGACAAGGCACAGTTGCAAGATGTTAGGGGCATTATTCTGAAAGCTATATTTTGGAGTTATGCCCCTTTTAACTTAGAGTTGGTCAAAATTATACCTTATCATGTTCAAACTGGAAATCTCAAATATGGCCCCTGTTGCCAACATGTAAAACAGACGAGCATTTGTGCTTCTCTGTGGAGCTCTAGTTTATCTTGTAATAAAACATGTCCTTATTTTTTGACATATTTTCTGAGTTTTCTGTTGGTCTTATAGTTGAGGTATTTTTTAGATTTTTCTAGATGGATGTTTTATGTCATTATAACTTGACTGAATTTAAAATCACATAAACACATTAACGATATTGTACATAAATGTTTACTACCATGTTGTTTACTTTGAACCTAGTCGTTATCATCGAGATGAAACAGTGTAGAAGTTAACTTAAAAATCATAATATGACCATACCTGTTTCTCTTGTTTTCAAATAAGGGGTCCCAGGGACTCATTTTAGGGTTCTCGTTTAGAATTTTGGGGTCCTTATAGTTCATTGACACCATATCCATCATTCTCATTGCTATGCTGTTCAAATTTACAGTAATTGACAAATTAAATGAATCTTTAGGGACTGAAGTATCAGTGATGATATATCTTCGTTTTTTTTTCTCAGAGGATTTAATGTTGCACCAACAGATAAGGTCATTTAATGGCTACTTTCCCGCCTTTATTGCCTCAGGAATATACAGTGATGTTACGTTAGTGATTCCTTTTGTCAGAGACCGTAACCAGTCTTCCACGGAGATCCCTGTCCTTCTTCTTTCAGTAGCCTGTATACTAAAGGTCCTAGGCTGTGGTTAATTTATTTATTTGTCAAAGGCCGCGGCTGAATTGCTTTTAATACTGTCAAAAATGATTCCAACTTAGTAAATTGACATAGGTGGAAGGGTAAATAGAGTGGAATACAAGAGTGGAATACAAGTTATTACATTGTAAGTATATGGCATTTTAGATTTAAATCAACTTTGTTTGATGTAGGTTATAACACTGATTGTTACATTAAATCAAAATTATACCTCATTAATTCAGTCCTTGGTCAAACAAACAGTGACCTATTTTGAATATAAGTATCAGCATGAATTTTTAATGTGAATAAATACTTTTGATTTCTTTGAGCTGTCACTCTTACTGTGACTTTTCTGAGCTGATCTGAGCACAAAGTGTTCATTGTAAATAGCTTTAGTGTTCGCACTTTCCATCGTCCTGTGTCAAGCGTTGTCAACAATTGTTTCAAATGAAATCTCCTCTAAAATCTTTGAGTCAATTTGAATCTAACTTTGCAGGAATGATCCTTGGATGGTCAGTTAATAGGATTTTACACATGCTTCCCTTAAGATCAAAATTGGCCACACCCTTGAGGTCCGTGACTCGCTTTACATAGATTAAAAATCTCTCTGGTCAAAAGCCCATGGCCTATAGAGCTTAGATACTTAGTGTGTTGCTTTATCTTGTTAGGTCATCTACAGAGATTTTTGTGGCTTCTTAATGATTGAATTACCAATTTTTGTGTTGATGAGACATTTTATCTGTACAGTGGAATCTCACTTTGTGACCACCTCAATATTACGACCACTTTGTTATAACAACCAGTTATTTTCAGACTGGTTTTTAATAGCTCCCCTATAATCCAACTTGATAATGAGACTACCTCATTATTATGACCAAATTCCCAAAGGCAGTCTCAATATTGAGGTTTTACTGTATTCCACTTAAAAGATACAGTTTACATGACTGAAACTGTTTAATTATTTCTTACCACTGGAAAAACACTTCGTGATATCTGAATTCCTGCTTATATGTATATATATTTATTTACTAAATGAATGAGGTGTTATGAACATTATGATAGATCTAGATCAGTGTTGTATCTGTCAAAGACAAAATGAAATAGTGGTTGAAATAATGTACATACGTGTCCCAGCTTTTATCTTCAAATGTTTGCAAAATCCATTTCCTATTTATTTCCTTTACTAGTCTTAAATCATGTTTGGGTGTACTATACACCATTATTTCTTTGTTGAAACAAAAATATGTCTAGGTATTATGTTAGAAAAGGATTTAGGAATAGAAGATGTTCAAGACATACATTGGCTTCTTATAGACTAAATAGATCCATATCTTTGAGTCAATGACCCTCATTATTGTCTTAGTTTTGTCTGGCCATTTTTATGGTGCTGAAATGTTAGATGATGACAGCATGGTGGTAATCATTTGTGAAGTTATTTCGGTAATTGATTAAATATGTCAGAAAATGATGTTGTTTTTGGTTATCTTAGAGAAACAGGACTGGTGTCTGTTAACAAAGTGTAGATCATCGATCAATATAGTATAGGATGTTTCATTTTCGAACATTTGTACCTACTATTACTGTATAAATTGTTAGCTTAATATACTTATTAATTGGTGTATAAGGATAAGTTCTGATTGCTACCACTTCTGCTTATGTGTCATTTACTGGTTTTCCTTTTCCAACATCAGTCTGGTTTTATACACTGGGTTCAGACTGGTTTTCTTGGACAACCTTTATTTTTTACTTGATGAATCAGACTTTTTCTTGCTGAGACTGTCTCTTCAGACTGGCTTTCTTACACTGGCATCAGACTGTGTCTTGCCCCACCTTCTGACTGTTTTTTGCCCCGCCTTCAAACTGTATTTTGCCCCGCATTAAGGCTGGTTTTCTTGCACTGCTTTCAGACTGGTTTCTTCCTTGTACTGGCTGGTTGGGGACTGGTTAATCTGTTGCTATGCAACTGCACACTGATCAAAATAAAAGAAATCATCGTAGTTTATTGCCTATTTCTATGATATATGTACATATAAATTTCTTTCACAGTTTTGATGTAGTACAAATTATGATATCAATATTTCACATTGCTTAATGATTTACTACTTAATACACAACATTTAAATTGCATTCTGGTTTAGATTTGTGTGCATAGGCAGAAACTAAATTGTCTGTGAGATGCTTTTTGCTTGAAAATAATGCGTAGAAAACATTAAATCATACACATGATGGAAAATAGAGCTTGATAATGATTATATATTGTTTTAGAAAATAAAATACAATGCATTGGTTTGATTGTGTCATATTCTGTAATTATATGCCGTTTGGATATTTCTCAGACAAGATCAGGATGCATGAAGCAATCTGTAGCATTAAATTTAAGGTATCAAACTGCTGATTGACATAAAAAAATCATAACATACAAATGAATGAAGTATTGCATTGCAGTAACAAAGTCACCTACTGGTTAGGAAAGAATTTTATACTAATAAATAATGACTTAGCTATTGACTTTCACACTCCAACTATGACCTTGACCTTTGAGGTAGGGGCCAGGGTGGTGTATTGGACATGTCATCTCTTTATAGGGAACATTTATGCCATATTCAATTGAAATTTATGGATGGCAAATTTATGGACTGGACAGGAAAAATATCTGTTTACTCTGAACTCCAACTATGACCTTGACCTTTGATTTGTGCCAAGTTAAATTAATTCCCATCATGAATGGCAGAGGTATTGACTGGACAGGATATAAAGTGGACAAATGAACGGAAATAAGCAATCCTATAGTCCCAGTAGTGAACTAATAAAAATGTACATGAAATTTAGTATCGTTTGTAAGTTTGTTGTTATTTTATAAATAATGATAATGAAGTATACCCTAATATAGGCTTAGATTAAATATACCATATTTGCACTTCCTTTCAGATTCTGTAAAAGCATTTCCTCTTGGGTCAAAGAAAAATAACACAATGTACCTAGTTTCTGCTAACATCCCCCAAAAATATAGGGTCGGTAGGTTGGCTGAACTGTTTTTTTTACAAATATGTTTTTTCAATTTGGAGTTAAAGTTCTTTTGAAAATGAAAATATTGACGAGAAACAATTGGACCTTGACAAAAAAAAAAGAGTAGAGTCGGTTGGGTAAGTGAAAACATGAAACTCTTTTTAGGCCTTATCTGATATAAATAACATCAGCAAGGATGCTTAAACAAAACATTGAAATCCTCAATTCATGTTTATTGCATTGGTTGTTATTAATGTTTCATTTATGATTTTAATTACTTGATTTTCCACCTCACTGCTGTGAGTTCAAATTTCACTTTGGGAAGCTGCCCTGCTAGCTTACAGAAGGTCGGTGATCCTATCCAGGTATACACCTGGAAATCCTCCACAGTTTAAACTGTAAAAGTCGCCAGTTGGCTCTGGCTGTTTGTGCCGCATTAAAGCACTGAGTGAAAAAAAAATTGCAATATTCTAGCCTCAGATCCCATTATTTTTCATGAACATCAGATTAACAAAAATTTTACATTAATCATTCTTCAAATCGTTTCACATTCTATAGATCTTTGCAGTTTTATTGTATAAATAGTTGACTATAACAAAGAATTTGTTGTGAAATGTGTTTGTCTATTTCTCTTTAGACACGGCCATTATTATAATTTACACATTAAAACAATTTACACATTGATTTTGATTAATTCTTTCAATCGTAAATATGACTACAGTTCGAATATCAATAAAATGAGAACTCCTTTTTTCATTCCATATTCCATTCCGATAATATATTGAAAGGAAGTCTTTTCAGACTTCTGCATTTCAACTTCTGTTTATTCAAATGATGTAATTGATAGTTAATTATGAGTATGCAGTATTAATGGGATTTTATTGTCGATGACTTCTCCATAAAAACTGAACACATTTTGCCTGCTGGGTTTTCTTTTATTCAACTTATTAAGTGATTAATTAACGACTGTTAGCAAATCCAATTATGGAAGTTTTCTGTATAAATTGCTGGAAAGTACATTCCCTTGGGGTTTAGTACAAAGTTTGCCTTACAAATTAGAGCTGTATGATTGTATAGTATACAGTTTGAAATGTTTGGTGTAAAAATATTGAGCTTTGAGTAGTCATTATGTAATAATTTAAACCACTCGATGGCAATTTTTTTCATTTTCATGTTAAAATCAACATTGATTTAATATGTTCATTTTCCAAGTTTCTGAGTATTCAATTTCATGATAAGACTCGAATCTCTGATTTATTGGTCTGATTAATATAATATGTCTGAAACTTAGCATTGATTTCAATTGGGTTTTTTGTGAAACCGGCATTTTCAAGTATCCTTGAAATGATCAGAAACTCGTAAAAGGCTCTGAAATCTTGAGAAATCTTTATAGTGGAGGTAATAATTGTCACCCAAACGAGCGTTCTAGTCTTTGGTATAATGTATTCTAATGGAAGTATTCACTTTCAAGCACTAACGAGAGGGTTTTATTGTTTATTTTCATTAGTAAACAGTCTTAATCAACTTTAATAAGGAAGATAATAGTTAGATCTCTTATTTCATGGTAGCTTTGTAGAATTGAAATCTCTTGCCAGGAGAGTGTACATTTAATATGAGATATTTTAGCAAGTTGTAATCGGCAGGTGATTATTTTTATGAATACTTGGATACAGTTTGAGTCATTACTATTTAACACTGTGAAACATATTCATTGCATTTTTACTGGGGTTTGACATCACACCAATAGCCGGGGTCATTTGGCAGTGGAGGAAATCCTGAGACTTACACCTGGGCAGAACCACCGACCTTCCATAAGCTAGCGTGTAGCTGGACAGCTTCCTCACATCTTAAATTTTGTCCGGTCAGGATTCAAACTCGCAGTGCTGAAGAGTTAATGATTATACTACAAGTCAGAGACCATTATAACCTCTCAGCCATGGTCAGAGGCCCCTCATGTACTGTTGAAACTTCTGTATTTGTTCTGTAAAGACAACACTTTATAAATACTGTGAATTCTGTATTCTCTGATGAATTCACAATCAGACTTGGTGATTATAATTTGATATAAAAGAATCTGTGAATTTTCACATTACCATAACCAATTAATTCAAAGCAAGATAGAATTTTCATACATTTTAGCAAATTTAAGACGCTTCTTATATTCCCAAGACTGACAATGACAAATTTCATTTCCTTAAATTGGAAATAGAAATTCTGCCTGTCGTTTGAATGATTTATTTTCTGATCAAATTGATCAAATAGCTGAAATGGAAGACGTTTGTTAATACCCTCCCAGAAATGTTTTAGTCCGTAATTGAAAGTATTTTTTTTTTATTTCATCACAGTTTTTGCATTTCACACAGGAAGATTTGTTTATTCGTGCCAATTTAGAAAGACTATTCTAATTTTGTCTCATCGTGGCTAATGTTCAGCACTTGTAAATCTGTTGGTTGTCTTCTTAATGCATTGGTTTATAAGGAGAGTCTTTGTTGCGACCCAAGCCATGTTGACCTGGCCTCAGAAGTGTGGGGCAGCACATAGTTTTCAAGTCTTCATTTTTGCAATCATAGTGTTGCTGATGAGCAATCATATCTATGATGCTTACTGGTTATTTGCATTGCCTTAAAACACAAGTAACATTCAAGATTCTCTAAAATACTTTCATTGGTATAGCTATGAAAGAAGCTAAAATCCATGTTTAAAATTTTGTGCTTTTTTTTCATTTCATTTAATCATTGGCTTGACTATTGTATAGTACAAAGTTCTTGATTAACTTCCAGGCATTTCCTAATTAATCTATTTTGTGATTGTAATATGCTAAGTGAATGTCCATGTTTCATCATAATGCTTCCATACTGCATTGACATTTTTGAAATGCAATGGTGATGTAACTGTTGTACTGCACGCATTGAGCGATGTTGTTGTGCAATGTTAATGGTTGCAGATGATCTAACTAGAGCCATCTTGTTAACAGGATTGTGTTGGTATTGTTATCCAACCTTACTGAGAGTTCTCTGAACTTCTGATGTGGTGGTTTATGTGTATGATTTCTGTGTGTTTAATACCAGTAATTGTAATCCTTGAGTTTAGCTTGAGGACTTTGCTTTTTGTAACTATTGGAGTTGTATACTTGAATGATTGATAAATGAACTATAGATATTGTCACTGGGGTTTAATGCCGTTTTTCAACAATTTTTCAGTTATACGGCAACCAGTTCACCTAACCAGTTTTACTGTACTGTATACTAACCAGTACTAACTACCCTTCTACTAGGAGCTGGCAATTATTCTCCGCATATGGAAGAAAATCAACATTTTTGTCTCATTTTCATAGAAGGGTATGACCTGCTGGAACCGGGATTCGAACCCAGCTCTCCAGGTTACAAGTTCAGTGCACTAACCACTGGACTGGTCGCGGCTTAATGATTTAGTATAAATAGAAATGTCCTATTGCGATCACTGTGAATAAATAGTATTAAATGTAATTAATCCTTAGTACTTTTTGTAATGAGGGTTACCTAGGCGATAGATTGGTCACAATTATTGCTTCTACCCACCTGTGCCATTATCATTTTCCTGTCAAATACAGTGCAATCTCTCCAGAATGGCCCTCTCTTGTGAAACAACCTCTCTTCAACAATGGCATGATCTTTTTAATCAAACTATTATTTGAACTTCTCCAGAGCAACAACAACACAATTTTGCTTCTCCCAAAGAGTGTTGCTTTGGAGAGGTTGCACTGTATTTGACATTACTTTCAGAAAATCAAACATAATATCATGAATTTTTTAAGTCTTCAAATTGCAGCAAATACTTAGATTTAGAATTTTTATAGATATATATTGAACTTTTAACTGTTGTGATGAATGCCTTTGTATTGCTTGCGTAAAACAATAATATTCATAGTGCTATGTACCCCAGAAATGTCTTGTATTGGAGAAATCTAGGAATAATGTAATTTCTGTTCCGTAATTGTACCATTTACAATGTAGATGTGACTTTAATTTTGCTTAATCTATCAAGAAATCCATTTACCCGATGATGATTTATTCATCAATCAGAAAATATTTATCAAAGTGATGAGAATATGTCATTGTCACCAACTGATTCATTTTGCCGCATTCAATATATTGTCAATCAGTCATTGATTTTGTCCACAATGTTCACTGATTGTTCGATGAATATTCCTGGTCATGCAGAGCGATGTGAGTCGGCATACAATTCTTTACTAGTCCGTCCATACCTTTACATCAATTTTCCATTTTGTCTGCTTCCACTAAAATAGTGTTTTCCCCGGCTGATTCATTCCAGTTCGATTACTTGCATGAGTTGTCACGATAGATGAAATTGCAATGATTTTCGTCAAACAATTTTTTGTTCTCTTGTGGTTTCAAAAAACATGAATGAAAAATATTTGTGATTATAAAATTGTCAGATTTAAAAAAAAGCAAGAAAAAACTTCTAATTTAAATTGTTGAAAAAATTGTCGAAAATGATTTTGATATTTTTGCTAAAATTTCAATTTAAGTTGTCACTGTGTGAGGCAGCACGCTATTATATTATTTTCTTGGCAGTTTTCACATAAACATGAAATACGGCTAATGTGATTGTCTTAAGCAAAATCTAAAATGATTTATTTTATAAACTGAAATTGTTAGTAGTAAGCATGATATTTGTTGCGCAATGTTTGAGGATGTGGCCAACACATGTTTTAATAAATATTTTCATACATTTGAAGCATCTGTTTGTTATTGAATTAGATGGGCTTGAATCCTTAGCTGAGTGGTGATGGTCTCTGACTAGTGAGTTCCAATCGCTCTGGGACCAAACATTTCACATGAGAAGAAACTGTCCAATTAGCTTGCTTTCAGAAAGTCAATGGTTCTACCCAGTTCTACACCAGGGTACGTCCTCCACAGTTAAAGCTGAAGCAGTCGCCCAGTGACCTATGCTGTTGGTGTGATTTTATACCCAACTGAATAATTGTTGACTTAAAAACAATAATTTTTATAAAAAAAGTATGCTGGCCTAATGAATGATGTCATGATTAAACATTCTTGAAGAAATTTTTTTTTGTATGATAAAAACATTTGGAAAATGTATTGTTTGAAAATATGCATGTATGAAACATGATACAAAGTTAAATTTTTGTGATAGGATTATTAGATAGTAATGCTTCTGTTTGATGTTGGAAGGCAGAAATTTTCAAAATACTGATAGGCCAGATTAGCAAGTTTTCATGAAAGAAATTGAAATTCATTTTATTTTGATAGTGATGTTGCATCAATCATCAAGGGTCCAATAAACCCCGATGCATGCTGTATTAATTTTTCCTGCAGATAAAATAAACAAGTCAAATTTGTTTATTTTTTTGTTTTTGGTTTCTCAGGAGATTTCTGGTAAGTTGTGTGGTAGACAACAGAAGTAAACAAAAATGTAAATGAAAATAAATGTAGTGAAGCGTGTGATTTTTTCAGTTCTTTGGTATCTCAAAATTCTGAATTCGGTTAGACGCACTTGATATATTTATGAATCTGCGCATGTATAAAATCAGTGCTTTGCTACTGGGAAGTGTATGATAAAAAAACTTCTGGCCTAACAACAGACAAGCGATATAAATCATTTTTAATCAATCATTCACAGTAATTGCTGTTAGGACAGGATTTCAAATATGTGTTTATTTGCTTCATTTGACAAGTGTTCTAATCGACTCACCTGTTTATCATAGTTGATATCGGAAATAAGTTATGAACTGTCAATTCAAGGGTCACGCAGGTATTAAAATAAACACCATTGATAGCCATTATCATCGTAAGAAAAGCTATTGAAAAGTATTTCAAGTACAAGCTACAGGGATTTGAACTGATACTGCAGCGTGTGGCAATATATTGTTGATAATATTTACAACTATGATAATATATATTCAGGCAGTCCCTTGTGATGGAATGCAGAGGAGAATATTATAGCATCTCATTTGCAAGCCTGTAAAATAATCGTTATATGCTTATATTATTTATTTTTTTCTTCCGTAACCCTTGATCTTTCCCCATAAACCTATTACCTCTGAGAGTGACCCATCAACCCTTTTTGTCGCCATTAAGATTATACGAACAATACGAGCTTGTATGAAATGTCCTCAGTTTATCCCCAAATCCTTTTCATCTTGATATTCAGAATTTATTCTAGCATTTTTGTATTTATCTTAAAGTTGAATTTATGATAACCTAAATGTTGATGTGTGGATTAAGGAATATGATGCTGTTTACGTATAACCCTTTAAAACAAAACAACAATTGTTCCTTAAAGTTTTTTAGTAATTTGATTTTCAAGATACAGCAGGTGTACTGTTTTGATAAATGTGCAAAATGTGTGTTTTTGAAAGAGTTGTATAGTACCATGATTGTTTAGAAAAATAACATGGTTACTTAACTCCCTTGTTCTTGAATTAATTGCTGAATCATGAAGATTAATGTCAGAGGAGTTAGCTTGATTGAAATACACTGCAGTGTAATGTTGTTCCCAACAAATGATCTCTAATGACAATATTATATGGGGCACCTCTTGACGGCCTGATGTCAGTTACTGTGCTGTAGATAATTTTGAAAGAACCTCTGTACTTTGTTATAGGACTATGGTATATAACTTGTAATTTCTAGCCACCCCAGACTGTTATGAGTTCCATTCCTAACTGGGGCAGGCAAATTTACATGTCTAGCAGGCTTACAGGAGGGTGGTTTTACACAGGTGGATGTGTGTGTGTCCAGCAGGCTTACTGGAGGGTGGTTTTACACAGGTGTATGTGTGTGTGTCCAGCAGGCTTACTGGAGGGTGGTTTTACACAGGTGGATGTGTGTGTGTCCAGCAGGCTTACAGGAGGGTGGTTTTACACAGGTGTATGTGTGTGTGTCCAGCAGGCTTATTGGAGGGTGGTTTTACACAGGTGTATGTGTGGGGGTCTTCATTCTTTGTTAAAGCTGGAAATGTTTCCAAATGACTATGAATGAATTGTATATTCCAATAAGAGTTTTTCGTATCTTGGAAGGTTGTGAGTAAATTTCCATGCCTCACTCAGTTTTAAAGTACAGTAACATTTAATTGAAATATTGTAAACATAGGATGTCTGACCATTCTTAAAAAAAATTGTTGATTTGCAGTTACGCAATCCAATTACGCAATTTAACAGTAGGAAGGTTAGCATTATTTGTTTTGTTACATTATATACTTCTAAAGAAAATGAAAACTGATATATAGATTGGAACAATTGTCAAAATCACTAAAAAATGTTATGGGTCTGTTGATTTTGAATCAGTCATTCGTGAAACTGCAAACCAACAATTGTAAGGATGGCCTCAACAGCGATATTTTTTTCTTCACAATATATGAAGATGTGTTTATTAATATGGACTCAGCTTGTTGTGAGTGTAATCAGGTATCAAGAATGTGAGGAAAAAAATCTCATTTCTGTGACATTTTTGAAAGTTGATGGTTTGATATCATCTCATTCTTCTCCATTCGTTTGTGCATGTTGTGATGAAATACTAGGTGTCCATCATAGTAACAGCTTTCTTTATACGCGTAGTTACTTCACGCGTGGAAGAAAATCCATATCTTATTACTATTTATTGTTTCAGGTGCAACATTTTCCGTGTTGTTATAGCGCATATTGAATGAATTCATGATTATAAGGGTGCAACAGAATGTTGATATATCGATGTATTGACAGTATTTGTCAGACGATTGTAGTAATATCAATACCCTGCTCTGCATCAATCCTGCCTGAGACATTACTGTGTCTTATAATTTACGGTGATGTGCAGGGAATGGTTATAATCTGTCTGATTTGTTTTATAAATGACTCCCAGTTGCGGCAGGTCATACCCTTCTGTGAAAATTTGACAAATATGTTGATTTACCTCCATATGAAAAGTTGCTATCTCCCTGTGGAAGGGTAAGTTAGTACTGGTTTAGCATATGATCCGGGAAAACTGGTTAGGTGAAATGGCCACTGTATGTAACTGAAAAATTGTTGAAAAATGGCATTAAACCCAGTGAAAAAAAAACTTTGACTTATTCTTTAAATTGTCAATTCCTTTTCATGATTTTCATGTTCATAAATTTTGAATTTCTGGTATACTTATTGAAAACATTATTAATGAAACCATTGGAAATTTTGACCTATTTTAGAGAAGTACAAATCTGTTGTATAAGAAAAGTTCCGTCGAGTTCTAGTTTCTAAAAAAAGATTTGCTTATTTTCATTCTACAGCTGGTCAATAAAAAGTGCTTTTATGAGAAGGAATTTTGAGAAATGAATTTTTAGGAGTCAGCTGCATCATTGAAAGAAAACCCTTGATAGTTGTGTCACTATGTGTTTCAGAGGCTCAGAAATTACCTAAAATTCTGCACGACTAATCAATTTCATATTTTTTTGTAAAAATAATGTATTAATTAGGGAGACATTTGGTGGATAATTAATTTTAATTGATTGATTGAACATATGATTGATTTTGCTAAAGATTGATTGATTTTGTGAATGATAATTCATTTTCTTGTATGTGTTAGCATCTGAGTTGAAGGACAATTCATTCTGGCTAAATTAAATGCTTCTCTGTTTAATTACATTCTGTGTACAAAAAAATCGACTGTCATATGTTAAGCTTTCTCTAACGATGTATGTATTCCTATTTAAGAGACAAATGCACTTTAACTGAATTTCATTTTACACTTCAGAGTTGAAGATCCTAGATAAATGTTGGTAATTGTATTTAAACCTTAAGGAGAGAAAATGTCAGGAAGTCAATATTTGAATCAACTGCTTCGTACTTTGAAAACTTGATGTTATTGACTTACTTGCGTATGGAATTCTGAGTTATTAAGCAAATAAGCTAAGCAAATACTACTTAAGTTCATTGAAGTCTTGTATTCTGATGAAAGAAGTGTTCATTCACTTATAATGTTAGATGCCATCATTTTGAAATCACTATGTCACTAACACTCTTCTTACCTATCTCATTTTACGTGTATCTCATCTCGTTTCATGTCTAACTTGTCGTACGTCTCTCTTGTTTTTCATTCATTTGCTATTTACAGTGGAACCCCTTTAAACCGGCTGAGCTTGGGACCAGGTCAATTGGCCTGTTTGGAGGGTATTCCAGTTTAGTGGTAATTTTTGAGTTATATAGTAATAAAGTCAGGACCAGAACATTTGACCGATTTGGAGGGGAAGCAGTTTATAGAGGAACCAGTTTACAGGGTTTCCACGGTATCTTACATTGGTATAAGATTAAAGTTTTGTAAAGTGACCCTCATTTACCTTAATGTTACTCTGGGGTTTAACTTTGCATGTCAATTATATTTGTCAAACGTTTATTGTCCGAGACAATTGACCTGTTGTCCAATTAAAGTCCTTTTAGCATTAGATCACTTTGTCGTAAATGTTTGTCCATTAAGTGCATCAATATTTGCTCTACAATAAAATAAAGAAGACCATTATATGGCTGTTTGTGTTATCACTCCTTATATGAAAAGTGAATTTATATTGTTGGATCAATTATTGATGTGTCTTGTTCAAACATCATAGAAATTCTTAAGTCAACATGACTTTATTATCATTTACGTCTCTCAGGCAAAGTTCATTATTCTCTCAAAGCTAGTATCTGGCTTATTTCTTTAATTTAATGATTGACAAACATAATTTTCAATTGTTATTGATAAATGGAAGAAAATAATGACTATAAGTGGTTAAGTTTATGTACACATGTTTTATGCTATCCACAAACTTTGTTTTCCGAATTTTTCAGTAACCAATTTTGGTGATTGAATTCCTCTAGTAGAAATGATATTCATATCAAAAAAGCAAATTTCTAATCCTTGAAAACTTTCGGGCATATTTGAAAGCTTAATTGATTAGCATGTTTATAGGTTACAGTCTAAGGTCAAGGTCACTTTTGTCTTAAGGTCAGTAGTTGGAAAATGCTAAGTTCAAAATTCAGCATTCAGACTTAGTGAGATGATTGTCTTTGGTCTGTATAGGCATTTTGTCAAGTAATATCTGAAGGTGAATTTCTCTGTCACATTGAGATTAAGATATGTCTTAAAGTTGAAGGTCACTGTGACCTTAAGACTAAGACTCGGACAAAATTGATATCAATTGACTCAGAAGTTTGACTGTTAATAACCAATGCTATCCAACTTCATATTTCAGTTTGTTAGTTGTACATGATTTTGTTCTAGTGGGTTAAAGGTTATCTTGTTAGTATGTTTACAATTTATAGTGAACAATCCCGTGGATGTAGTAATGGTACATATTGGAACAAGTAGCTTATTCTTATGACAGTGTGCAACTTAAAATGTCATTTAATAACTATAATGTTGTCTCCAAATCCAGCTATAAATGGTCTATGAATAATTTCGCTGTAATGACGCTCTTCAATTTTGTTGAAATGAGATAGTACTGATGCCGTATTAAATAAGAAAATTTTAGTGTAAAACAAAATTCATGTGGATAATGTGTTTCCTGTAAATTGGACCATTACTAGGGATATTGAAGTAGAAATCTATAAATGGAAAGCCTTAGAAGTTTATTTATCTTGCATTATAGGAAACTAGTTCTCACAACATATTAATAGTCACACTTTTCTTCTTCATTTCCAAGTCGTCAAGTTACTATCTGGTACATGTGTAATGGTGTAAAGTCAAACCTGTGAAAAATGGCCACCCTTGGGAAAGACAAAATGTGGTCTTTATCAACAGATGGCCTTTATTTGGTGGTTGGTTTGTTCTAAATAATCAGTGACGGTGTTTCAAAGAATGGCCTTAATTTACTGGGTTTTCTTTATTTCGGAAGTGGCTGCAAACACAGGTTTGACTGTACTTAGAAGTAGATTAAAAGTTACCACATGGTCAATGTTGTTTAATGTGTGATTTGGTATACCTCTGACCTGGAGTCTGGCACGATGCCTACACCATTATGCCCACATTATAAGCCGTTAACAGAAACTTCAGATTAATTTGGTCTCTTAACCCACAGTTTAGATTTCATTGACTGATGATGTTTGAATCTTGTAGAACCATTCATACTGGTATTACTGGTAATATTTTCGTGAGTTAAAATTGGTATATTCCAGTAGTGCACCCTGTTTAAAGTCCTAGCTAAGGCTTATTACACGAAACAAACGAAAATATCTTGCGGTGGCCATATCTGGTGAAGAAATCAATATTATATTTGCTACTTGCCTTTAAATGATTCACCTAATTTGTAATGCCACTTAAAATTTGTATAAATCACAATAGTTAAGTAATTCAATCAATGGTTGCTGATGTAAAGAAATTTCAGTGTTAGAAACCTGTCATGATCTTTGTTAAGTGTTGAATTTTTCTGTCAGTTTGATCTAAGCCGAGACATTCAGAAACCCTTTTAAAATTGTCTCAGACAGGATTATAAGGGCTACAGAGCAGATTTAAGGAAGTATTTCACTATGGAAAAGTTGTCATTATGATAAATACAACAGTTTTCTCATTAAAATGTCTATCAACAGTTTTCTTTAATGAGTAATACTAATTAAAACAATTGCTTATTAACTCCCTGTTTTTTAATGCAATTTTGTGGTCAGTATTTGATGAGTAATTACTAATTTACATATTTATCTTATACCGGTATATAGGTGTCTCTCATAATTTGTCTAGTTGCTATACTGTTATGTTGAGATAATTGTTTGATGCAATGTATTATCTTCAGTATGTTATTAATGAATTTACTCTCCTCTGAGGCGTTTTTGTGAATATGGTCTCCTGCTGGTAATCATTCACCCCTCACCACTGTGAGTTTGAAACCCATCCGGGAGGAGACAAATTTCACAAGTGGAGAAGTTGTCCAGCTAGCTTGTAGAAGGTCAATGGTTCTACCCAGCTGCATGTCTTGGGGTCTTCCTTCACTGTTAAAGCTAGAAAAGTCACCGAATGACGGTGGCTGTTAGTGTGACATTAAGCCCCAGAGAAAATTAATAGCATCTAAACAGTATCTCACATTGCACCTAAGGCAAGAAAAAAAATAGTTGTGTTTGCAGTTACCGACTGACCCAATGTTTTGGTGCTGGCCTTAAGGTTTCATACTGGAAATCAAAAGTACAAAAATATTTTGGAATGAATGGTGCTGCTTAAGTATAAAATGCATGTGTACAAAAAGTTTTGCGACCTTAGTTGATTATTTTCGTTGCTTTTCCTTGCCTGTTATACAGACAGAACATTCTGTAACTGTTTGCAACGAGGTCACATAAGATAAGACTTGTCAGGCACATCTTGAATTGTTGTGAGTTTAACTTCGAAAGAAGTTTTTGTACATTTGGGAAAACAAAAACATCTTTCTTGAATATTTCTCTTGGTTATCATGTTAAATATCTATAATGGCCATCATGGGTGATTTATTATAATCCCCTAACACACACACTACATAGTTGTAGGGGGGGGTATATTGGTTTCAGGTTGTCCGTCTGTCTGTTCGTCAGTCCGTCCATCCATCCATCCGTAGATGGAATCTTGTGTGTGCTTCTTCTCTGAAATGGCTGGTTGGATTTTGATAAAACTTAACCAACACATTAGGCATTAGGTCTACTTGGGCATATTGTATATTTATATTTAATCACCTTCAGTGATAGTTCTACTTATGTTCTAGTTTTTTTTAAATGAATCGATTTTAAAATGAAGTAATTGAGAATGTTATTTCGATGTAATAGATATCTAATATATATTTAATATTAATGGCTTCGGTGTGGATTTAAGGCTTTGGTATAACTGCAGAATAAATTTGATCAAATATTAAAATATTGTGTGGAATGTGATAGTGTGTATAATGTTTATGTTATTACATCATTTTTCATGTGACTGTGCATCACACACTGTTTATATGTCTTCCTGATTGTGGATATTTGATTATACACCATATTATTTCCAATTAGCGTGTGACAATTTCCAAAAGGGTGGGGGGCGGGGGAGGTGGTACATTGAACAACTTTTATGTGCCATCATAGATAGTTTTCATGCACTGGATGCATTTTGTAATTATAATCCCAGTATCCCAATGTCTTCTAGAGCATTCATAATAAATCATTATTATTTTAAACTTCAAAGACAAAAAAATTCCTTCAGATATGATTTTCTTATGTAAAAAAAACTAATTAGATGGGAGTGCCAATTAGAAATATTACGGTATTTTATTTTATTAGTTGTATCAATATGTGTCATGTGCAGCTATAATGTGCATGTATCATTTAGCTGTCTTGTTCTGTAGATTTTCTAATCATCCTACGCAAATCAACGAATCAATTATGTTTTCTTGTTAATTTGATGAATTTTATCTTATCGTTTCAAATGTTTCTTGGAAAATGTCATTAATTTCTTGATATTGTCAAATGATATCAGGTTATTTCTGTGAAACCACTTAATAAATTGAACATACACAGGATGATTAAGAGTGAAGGTAGAATCACTAATTGTAAGCTAACTGGACTGTTTCCTCACACATGAAATTTGTGTTGTCCAGGTTGGGATTTGAATACACGGATTTGAGGACTAGTGGTTACTAGTTAGAGACTATAACAACTCAACCATGAAAGCCCAATATCAGTTTTAAGGTCTGAATATTTTGTAATTTTTAAGGCTAATTGGTCTGGCCTCTGCGCTAAGCAAAATTTTAAGCCAAGCTACTCTACAACAAAAGTGCTCGCCACATGTGTCTTGAACTGCTTCTTCCCAACGTCTGTGATACAGTATTTTAGGTTCCTGTTTAAACAGTTGGTTCATTTTGATAGTTCACCTAAACTTGGTGCATACGTAATAAATATCGAGTTTCTGATATGCATCAGAAAAAATATCTGTTTTCATAATTACTTTGAGCCGCGGCCTTGGTCCAGTGGTTAGTGCGCTGGACTTGGAACCGGGAGATCCTGGTTCGAATCCCGGCCGCGGCAGGTCATACCCTTCCATGAAGATTTGACAAAAATGTCGATTTTCCTCCACATGTGGAGAAGTTGCGCTCCTTGTGGAAGGGTAAGTTAGTACTGGTTGGTATATAGTCCAGGAAAACTGGTTAGGTGAACTGGTCGCCGTATATTACTGAAAAATTGTTGAAAAACAGCGTTAAACCCAGTGAAACAAACAAACAAAATCATAATTACTTGATATGATGCCCTTATTAGGGCATTCTGTTATGTTCTTATTGCAAACTACCAGAGACTAACGTAAAAGCAAACATGGTCTTATGGGATAACTCATTAAATGGTATTTACATCATATCACAGAATGGCTGCGTCTAGGTACAATGCAGTGCTATCACATATTGTAGATATTCTTGACTATTTTATCTGGACTCTTTGATAATATTTATGATATGATAATTATAATGTTATAATAACAATAATGATGATGATGGTAATAGTTATAATAATAATGTCTTATGATAATTGTGATAATGATATTGATAATAATTATTGTATATAAATAATACCAAGAATGATATTAATAATAATAATATTATTATATGATAATATTTGTAATAATAATAATAGGATATTATTATATTATTTTATAACAATTGTGATTATGATATTGATAATAAAAATATTATTATATTATAATAAATTGATAATAATGCTATAATTATATGATAGTAATTGTGATATTGATAATAATGAATTTTTATTTAATAATAAAATATTATAAATAATGATGATATCAATAATAATAGTAGTAGTAATGATATTGATGATGATATTTATGATAAATATAATAAATGATATGATAGTAATATGAATATTGATAATTATAATAATGATGATGATGATGATGATGACAGTGATGACGATGATGATGATGACGACAATGATGACGATGATGATGATGATGATGAAAATAGTAAAGCCTGACTATCAAGTTCAGAATGTACTGGATCATACTGTTTTAATACATCCACCCCCCCCCCCCTAAAAAAAAAATGGCATGAGCAAAGCTTGCATCCTCTGAAATCATTTAAGTATGGTCTCAATTTTTCTCACTCCATGATAAGCTACCGAAGTATTTTATTCAGACTAAGATGTTTTTGAATGCATGTAATAATATTGCTTTTCCTTGCAGTCATCAAGAGCTTAAATATTTTATGTACAACGGATATTGAAACAAATTGCTTCCTTATGCAAGTTGATGTTTTCCATTATATTTATTTTATGCCTTGTGTTTCAGCTACCGTTAGCCATGTTTTTCTTTCATAAAAATAGTTGGGCTATCCATCATTTGATTAAACTTTGCTGCATTTTATAAGTGCAAGGAAAATGTTTCAAGGTAAAAATAACACTTCGTAACAAATAATCCAGACTAAACAATATTTGCTTTGAATTATTCAGCAACTATTAGTACAGCCTTTGTTAAGGTAAATCAAGATGTACTAATATCCTTTGTTAGTGACACAATCCAAACTGTTATTTGTTGGAAATCTAATTGAAGAAATGCATTATTTCTCATTTAAGTCTAATTGAAATTTCAAGTGGCATAATAGCAGTGACTTATTGTCACTGGGGTTTATTGCTGTTTTTTCAATGATTTTTCAGTTATATAAGGCGACCGGTTCACCTAACCAGTTTTCCTGGACTGTATTCTAACCAGTACCAAACACAAGGAGCTGACAACTTCTCCACATATGGAGGAAAATTGACATTTTTTGTCAAATTTTCATAGAAGGGTATGACCTGCCGTGACCGGGATTCGAACCCGGATCTCCAGGTTACAAGTCCAGGGCACTAACCACTGGACCATGCCTCAGCCAGATGTAGTTTGAAAATCTAAGTCTGTCAATCGTTTACTTAAACAACCAAAAACTGAACAGTTTTACACAGATTTGACCATATAACCATATTGTTGGTAGTCTTATTGTTGCTGTTGATTCATTTCATTATTGAACAGGTGTGTTTGTAAGGCTATCCTTAGAAAAAATGTTTGTTTGTGGGTGTGCGCCGACCCAAACTTTTGACAGTATAGGTTGGTTGGTATGCATTTTTTTGTAAACATTATATGCTTGTACTGAAAATGGAAAAGAATGACAAACAAAAACTTTTTGTTGATGGCCTACTGCACACAATGTTATTGTTGCAATAGGTTCATTTCTTTATCAAACAGGTGTGTTTGTAATGATGGGTTGTGTTTGTAAACAAGAGTCTCGGATTTTTGCCCAATAGGTGCTACATGTTATTTTTGTATTTTGAAATGTAAACTTAAAATGTTGACAAAGCATTGAAATTATTATTTGGCACATTTAATATGCTCAGTTTAACCGAATACTATTTATTGCATATAAATTCTGTATATTAGAATACACAATCAAAATGTTTTTCATTAACCATATTTCAATCTTATAAATGGTTATTATTACATTGTATTAAAGAGAATCATTGTGATACTATATACCACCTGTATTATTGTATAACCCACATTCCATAAATTAGAAACATGTTGAGCATTTGATTATAAACCAAAATGCATGCTTCCCAACACTGAGTTAATCTCTCAGGATTAAATTGTCAGAATTTAAAATCTAAAGTATTACATAATAACCATATATTTGTGGAACCCCGAAACACCCACCCAGGACACAAAATGTACCAATACCATTTGACCCTCGAGAACTTTAGTTTGACTCTCGGAATTTCACATTGACTCTTGGAATTTTTGCCTCAATGATGCCTGACTACCAAAGCCTACAGTCACAGAACACCTTGTTATTAATACTAATGTCACATTATGTGACTGAAAAACTTGTTGAAAAACTGCGTTAAACCCCAGGGACAATAATCACTTAAAAACAAAAACAAACAATAAACATTAATATGTTATTATTTAGTCTTCTGGTCAGTGGTTGATTGATACTTCACTGACTTTCTTTCTATGTCAGATTGTCTCGTAATGAAGAACGAAACATATCTACAATTGACTTTCTGTCATCATGATTAGATGGCTTGTGTCTGTAATGTTGTAAGACTGGATGTAATACTTGGGTATAAAAAATAGATGATTCTCCTTGCTAAGAATACTTCATTTTCAGAATTGATCAATTCATGTTTCAATTTCCAGTCATGTTGTGGATTTTATGTCATAATTTATGTCAAATGTAGCGCTTGTGATGTTGGCGAGTAGTTATAGTCTTGGACTAGTAAACATTAGCCCCTCACTGCTTTAAGTTTGAATCCCACCTGGGACCAGAAAAATTTCTCAATTTTTTGTGACAAAGCTATTCAGCTAGCTTACGGATGGTTGGTGGTTTTACCCACCAACGCCCAATTGTATAAACATTAGTTAATCCTATCCACTCAGTTAAATTTTAGATAAGGTTAAATTTTGGGTTAATGTTTGGTAAAGCTATTGTATAACAGCTTGGTAAAATTTTTCCAGGAATTATTTGCGGTTAGGTTTAATCCAAGAATCTAATATTGGTAAGAGGTCATCAAGATCCTCAGATCGTCTGTTTACTGGTCTAAAATGTCCAGGTTGTCCAGCGTTTGAACACAACAAGTGTAGACATCTTGTACCTATTTAACTTTTGGTTATCTTCTTAACCTAACATTACATTTAACCCAGTGGTTAAATTTAACCAAAGTTTATACAATTGGGTGCTGGGGTCTTCCTCCATTGTTAAAGCTGGAAAATTGCTAAAATATGACACTGGCTGTTGGTGTGACAATAAACCCTGGCAAAAAAAATGCTTGTGATGCTGTTTTCATAATATATACATAAATGATAAGTATCAAATAAAGTAAGTTCCATTTGATATAATTGTTGTTTTTTTCAGCAATTTATCCATTCTTTGGAGATTGATTTGGTGACAATACTGAAGTTTTTTTGAAATTTGCTTTTTAAAATCTCCTTTTGATTAATAACTTTTTATTTCACTCAAATCTATTAATAATTAATTTGCTTTGAAAAGCATGTAGACACATATAAATTGTTTTTTAAGTGTTTCACTGGCATAAAATGAAAATTTTCTTACTGTAATCTGATTTTAGAACACAATGTGATTAATGTAGAATATGTTAGTGTGGTTGTCATGTGTTTATCATCCATCTGTCTGTTGTCGATTGTTACACAGTTGGCATTCTAGTTTCATTTAGCAGTATTATATGAGCAGTTCTAAAAATTAATCCATTTGAAATAAAAGATTAATGCATGCAACAGACTTAATTGCTCATTATATTAATAAAATTAAAATGAACAATAATGGGACTAAAAGTTGATGTTAATCTTTGGCTGCTGTGCGGCTGCTTGTTATATTTGTTGTTGTTGTTGTTTTGGGGGGGAATATGAAGGTATGACGCTAATAGAAAATACCACTTCAAATTATGTGTACAATGAGATAGCTGAAATTCATATAATTATACTATTATTATCATCAAACACTTATTTTGTTTTGATTAAATAATTGATGGTAATTTAATTATTATTTTTCTGTTTTTTCAGAAACGTTTCGATCAGCAGCAGAAGCAGGCCCCAATGACATTCTGAAACTCTACAATGCCAAGGGCAATCTTATTAACATATCGCCTCGTATACCTGACAATACTCCGGAGAACCGGTACCGACTCGATGTAGTTGCTGCTCAGTGTCCTGGTAAGACTGTCTTATGTTTCCAAGGTAACGTGTATCAGTAGCGATGCATGTTCCTCTAATCATTAGTAATAGGTTGCATGCAATCCCATAGTCCCTTAGATACATTGAAATAAGAGAATTGACGCCTGATTGGCTTATTGTTGAGTGAGTCTTGATTGGGTATAATTACGCCAATCTTGTTGTTAGTGTCTGTGGTTAGATTCTAGTGGTAAATTGTTTGCTTGTTGTGGTCGTTAAGCTTATAGTTTTATAGAAGTCATTTAATCCCCTGAGTTTGTGTAAAATATGAATGTTCAGCATTTTTTATCTGTTTTGGAATGATTCCACTTTCTGCCAATTAACGGAATTTTTAAGTCTGGAAAACTTGTAGTAAAATGGGAAAAAATGTTCGCAGATAAATGCAAATGAAGGAGTCCGGAGTCAGGACTAATGCATTATTTGGCCGCAAGTGTACCTGGCTCTTTTACATGACTAACTTACGATAGGAGGAACATGAAAGTTTTCAATTGTAGTACATTTTCTGATGAATTGTAGAATTTTCTGTATACTTCAACTGCTGTTTTCTATACTGTCATTTCAAGTACATGATGGTAAATCATATGTATGCTCTAACAGGTTGAATGGAGTACAAAACTATGGTTATACTGATCATTAAAATTAATGTTTCATTATCCAGAAATGTCATATCAGTTATTAATGTGTCATTCTAGGATTGCAGTGTCCAATTATATGAAATGTTGCAAAATGTGATCACATGCCATTTGTATCTGATATGAGAGAATTATTCTGTTTGCTAATGATAGCATAACTCTGTACTCTGTCTAGCAATAAGGTCAGACACTGTACTCTAACAATAAGTTCAGACACTTTACTCTAACAATAAGGTCAGACACTTTACTCTGTCAATAAGGTCAGACACTTTACTCTGTCAATAAGGTCAGACACTTTACTCTTACAATACGTTCAGACACTTTACTCTTACAATAAGTTCAGACACTTTACTCTTACAATAAGTTCAGACACTTTACTCTTACAATAAGTTCAGACACTTTACTCTTACAATAAGTTCAGACACTTTACTCTTACAATAAGTTCAGACACTTTACTCTTACAATCAGTTCAGACACTTTACTCTAACAATAAGTTCAGACACTTTACTCTTACAATAAGGTCAGACATTTTACTCTTACAATAAGTTCAGACACTATACTCTAACAATAAGGTCAGACACTTTACTCTAACAATAAGGTCAGACACTTTACTCTAACAATAAGTTCAGACACTTTACTCTGTCAATAAGGTCAGACACTTTACTCTGTCAATAAGGTCAGACACTTTACTCTTACAATACGTTCAGACACTATACTCTAACAATAAGTTTAGACACTATACTCTAACAATAAGTTCAGACACTTTACTCTAACAATGAGTTTAGACACTATACTCTAACAATAAGTTCAGACACTATACTCTTACAATAAGTTCAGACACTATACTCTTACAATACGTTCAGACACTTTACTCTAACAATAAGTTCAGACACTATACTCTAACAATAAGTTCAGACACTATACTCTAACAATAAGTTCAGACACTTTACTCTTACAATCAGTTCAGACACTATACTCTAACAATAAGTTCAGACACTTTACTCTAACAATAAGTTTAGACACTATACTCTAACAATAAGTTCAGACACTATACTCTAACAATAAGTTCAGACACTTTACTCTTACAATCAGTTCAGACACTTTACTCTAACAATGAGTTTAGACACTATACTCTAACAATAAGTTCAGACACTTTACTCTTACAATAAGTTCAGACACTTTACTCTAACAATAAGTTCAGACACTTTACTCTAACAATAAGTTCAGACATTTTACTCTAACAATAAGTTCAGACACTTTACTCTAACAATAAGTTCAGACACTATACTCCTGCAATAAGTTCAGACACTTTACTCTAACAATACGTTCAGACACTTTATAATACTTTAACAATTAGTACAGACACATCTTATGATAAGTTCAGACACTGTGTTATGATTATTCAAGCTAAAATGTTGTTGTTTATCTGTGTTTGTTGCATCACTAACAGTTGGCATTACCTTGTCTTCACTATGTGTTGAGAAAGATAAAGTGAAGCTCTATGTCTGATCTGTTGAATCTAACACACAGATCAGAATGAGCTAACATATTGATTTACTTGAATCAATGACATCTATGTATGTTACAATGTCTAAGGCAGGTTAATTAGATCTTATTTAATGAACCATCGTGTGATTTCATGTGTTAAAATGTTAACACGAGTTAGCTTTATATTTGATGACTTAAACAGATTTTCATATAAAAAATCATTGCTAACTGTGATCTCTTATGTAACTACTAATTTTAAGTTGACTATTAACATAAGTACAGAACTCTATAACTACAGAACTCTATAACTGTGCATAGGCAGGAAGAACTTGCTTTGAAGTTTTTAGCTTAATTTTATAAGCCAATTATGACTATGACAGACTGTTTAATCAAGATCACTTTAATTTGATTCAGTCAGGATGAATAATATGTTTTGGTAATCATCACCACCTTAGTTGTTGATGTTTCCTTTTCCACAACTAATTTTAGTGCTATCACATCGAGTTAGATAAATTTGTGCCACTGTTTTCAAACTGTGTTAGAATTGCTGTGACATTTAACGAAGCATTTAAATTACTTTTCACTATAAAGTCTGTGCTAGTTTTTTATTACATTCAAGACTCATTGAGACAGACATGGCAATATTAGATCTTCCACATAAGTAATTCTTGTTGCCCTGGGAACATACCATGTTAATGAGATCCTAATTTTAAGTTTTTCATGACAATAGTTGGCCGCCAGTCGCAGACAATCTGCTTAATCAAATTCCTTTGAAATTAGCTCTGGATGTGTCTGAAGAGTTTTTCCCACTAAAACTCAAAGACAAATTGTAAACGAAACATTTTAAATTGGTGCACTTGCCACATAAATGTTTAAACTGGTATAGTTATTGTTCAAATGTACAACTGTAAAATATGCCTTAATTTTCTGTTTTTACTTATTTGTTCATTCTGCATACTTTTCTTATAATAATTTCCTAATAAAGAATTTTATGGTAGGAGAGTTTTACTTCTTTTTCTGAAAATTATGTCTCTATTTTTATTTGGAAAGTTAATTGATTGATGTTTTAAGTCTTCATTAGTGTTTTTGGTTGAAAACTGTGATTGTTGGGGTCCATAGATCATTTAGTTTTTAGTCAATTGAATTAAGTTTGGTCAAAATAGTTGACTGAATAAAAGAAGGTTTGTCGAGACATATGATGTGGTTGAACAAATGGGTCACTTGGACACTTGTAGAGAAACTCTTTTGCATCTCCCAATACTGCTTGTTTTACCCCCCCCCCAAAAAAAGCTAGTTTTCTGCAAATATTCAACATTCTCAAAAAAACATTCAGAAATCTGGTCAAATTTCCTCTTACAAACCATCCAAAATCGTGTTGTTAAAAAAAAAACAAGCAGAAAAAAAAATAAACTCTAAAATCTGACTTGATTAATGAGATAGGATTGTGAACAGTTTGAATTTATTAGTTTCTGCATTGTTATAAATGCTACATCATTTATAGATCTTTTCCTGAATTGTCTGATAATGCAACTTTCAATATATCTTTATCATCTGATTTGAATTCTCTGAGAATAAAACTACAGTAGAACCTCGATTATTCGAAATCGGCGCGACCAAAATATTATTTTGGGTAATCCGGGGTAATGGAAATCTAGACTGTTTTTATTTGAAAATAAAGGGAGAACACTCCAAAATAAATTATGACGAAAATGTAAATTTATAAAATTTGATCATTTAATGAAATACTATGTGTACACATGTTATGAGAATATTGTAAGCATACGTTTTCAATAAAAATGAACACTGAAATAAAGTCAAAGTCCGAAACAAAATTCCATTACATAGTCACTAACACGAACTAGCATCACTCATATCATTGCCGTCCTAATCATGCAACAATAATCGGAGATCCTAGGTATTGTTTGTTTTTAGCATCTATCGTGATAATTTAACAAACTCCGAAAAATAAAGTGAACACTTTTAATGTTAATTGCATATAAAAGTCAAATTATGATATCATTAAAGCAATTTATTAATAAAGCAAAAATTCAAGGATAACCATCTAACCGAATTCGCATCATAATAGGATAATTATATTCCCGAAATTGCAAACAACTCGTCAAACGAACAATACTTTGTTAAGTAGGGTTTTATCAATTGCTGTTCAGACTATTTGACATGTTAAAGAAATCCTTCAGTGGACAAGTCTGGTCAATCGGAGTTAATTGTCGATTTCGGATTACAGGTGTGAAAACACGCATTCAAAGGAGTTTGGGGACCTGATTATCACTTCGGATAAGCCATGGTATTTGGATAAGATGATTCGGATAATCGGGGTTATTTTACAATGAAATATATAGGGAAAAAATCGGAACCGAAATTTCTTTTCGGATTACGCCAGGTTTTCAGATAATCTGTTATCAAAAAATTGGGGTTTTACTGTGTTATCGTATTTCCCCTTCAATTACTGTTGATCGAATATTTTAAAGTATGGCTGATCAATGACGTTTCGCCATAGAAAACATTTATTGTACAATTATCACTATCAATTTTCATGTAATGTCTTGTATTATACTAGAATGGTTCAATTATTTATAATAACTTCCATTGTCCTTTCTATGCAGTGTGATATGTAAACCCGAAACTGATCATTAGATATTTTTAAATTCTGTTCATTTTTTACTTTTAGTTTATACTTATTGCAAAATAATGTGCCTATAATGTACATGTTTAACACTTTGTTTCATAATATCACTTTTCCCGGCATCTGAAGCAGACAACTTTTGGAAACATTGTGGCAAAAGAAGCCATGGCTTGTAATGAGTAATGGCTTCTTTTGCCACATTGTTTTCCACCCTGTTAGAGAGAAATAACCCAATTTTATTAAACAAATTGTACATTAGTTTTGAATTTGGAAAGAGTCCAGTATATGCTTATGAGGGTAAAGGGTTAAGGCAAATTGTTGTATGTTGGTTATGTGGTTAAAGTCAATTTGCATTGTGTCCTGTTTCATGCAGTTTATCATGTTTTATGTGGTTTATTAGCCAATGAATGTGTTAAGTATGGTGGTATGTAGATCTTGTTGAATGCATCCTTGTTACTTTCCATTTCTAGCTTGACTGTGTTCAAACCCCTTATAACTTGGGGGCCTCCGTGGTCAAGTGGTTACAGTCTCTGACTTGTAATCACTCACCCCACACTGCTGTGAATTTGAATCCCACCCAGGACTAAAAATTTCACATGTGAGGAAGTTGTCCAGCTAAGCTTGTGGAAGGTCTGTGGTCTCTCTGCCTTGGTTTTACTCCACTGTTAGTGCTGGAAAAGTGGCCAAATGACCTTGACTGTTGGTGCCACATTAAAGCACAGTGTTACAAAAATAAAACTTCAGTGTAGGTGAAGGGCAGGGACAAATGAGATTAGATGTTCAGGCAAATTGTTACGGAAAGACAAGGCTTGTAAATATCTGGAAATCTTCGTACAATTAGAGATCAAACAGAACGAAAAAAGTAACAGAATTATGTTAAGAGAAATGTTTATTGAACTCATTTCTATTCACAAATGTTTTCTGGAGTGGTAAACATCACAATGAAGATGGACTTCTTTCTAGGTTTAATGTTTAATTTCCTGATGTTCACAGCCACCTGTAGATTTCTGGTTCAAAGTAACACATGCATTTGATCTCTCTCACACAAATATAACCTTATTCTGCAATGTTAGATTCCCCCCCTCCACCCGCCCTCCATTTATTGTATGTGTCATTTTGTAAGTGTTGTCACTAGAATTTTAGAATAGTACTTGTAGTGCCTTTTTAGTGATTTTTAGCAAGCTTGGTTTTATGGTATTTTTCCTATATAGTACGGAGGTATGGAAGAGATATAGTGCTTTTTAGGTGAGTTATAAATGTAGAAATACATTTTTGAAATTCATGCAACCAAGTTTAATTCATGGCTGATACTAATATTATTGGTGCAATTTACACATTTATAGTGATATATGACAAAATGAATCATACAGAGTTATGGCCCATTTTGAGTACATTATTGTAATGATGTTTCTTCTCCTGGCAGTCTTTGATCATTGTGGCCCACAGTGAAACATGGGGATAAGTTGCTGTTAAGCTGATCGCATTACAAGATGTTACTAAAAGTCTTATCCTATGAAGCCAGTGTAGCGGAATGGGTTTTATGGACCGAAAAGTAAAAAAAGTGAAGGAAAGATAATTAAGCACAATGAAATCTATATATGCTGATGACAGGCCAACCTAATCAGGATAAATCCTATTATATTCTTTTTAAATCCATGAGACGACTTTAGCATGACTTACAACAGCAGTGTGTATATCTGACTTAGTTAAGAAGACTTGTCACTACAGGAAGACAATGTCACTGTAATTAGATTGATTTTTAGAGTTGATGTTGTCACATAGGCTGACTATAATTAGATATTGATGCAAAATTCAGATTTACTAAGATGATGACTTCACTCAGAATTGATAAACTTTCAGACAGCCCTCACCAACTGGATGTATATGATGCATTCACAATAACATCTTCTATGAATTCATATGAATTCATTGCTTGGCTTCAGTTATGCACAGCCTCCATGAAAAGTATTTGAAAGCTTACCATTAATGTTTTAGCCTGTTTTGGCCTTCTATTTAGTTGTCTATCGTGTTAAACTTTTAATTCAAAGGTAAACATTCCCATGAGTTTGCCATGAACAAAAGTAAAGTAGGACACTGTTAATGTGTTTTCATACCAGTATTTTAAACTTGCACTGTCTCCATCAGTTAAAGAAACACTCAGCTGCCGTAATTGAGATCCAGAACCAAGTTTGCTTATTTACTCCTCTATGCTTCCATCAGAGCATGTCAACACAAAATTCCCCTAAATCTGATCTGATCTTTGCCTTCAGTTTCTGCCTCAACCCAGGTCAAAATATGGTCTCTTTACTTCTGCTTTGAAGGTCATGTGACCATGTTGTCTTTGGTCTTTCTGATGGTGATTTCCCTTTTGGTGTCCAGTGAAGTGTAACTTTGGGGATGTGATACTCTTGCATCATGAGGACAAGCCTAAGTCACATAAATCAGAACTAGTCTAGGTTATCTTAAAAGGTTGTAAATGTGCATACCAATTGTCAATGAGGCTGTGCTTATGGTAATGTAAAAGATACACGGGTAATTTCCATGGCCAGCAGTATCTTGTATTAGCAATGTTAATAAATAATTAGTTTGACTTGACTTGTATTCATCATCTTTGAAAATGATCGCCATTTATGAAAAAACTCAGATCTTTATATTGCATGTCTCCAAAACTCTTCATCTTGAAGTCAATGTCCTTGTATGTGTCAGATGTTATTGATGGTTTTCAATCTTAAATCATTTATCTCAAGACTTCTTATGTCTGGCTTTCTGTTTGGAACCATACAATTACCACCACTTGATATTGAGCCCCTGTCTGTATAGTAGTACTAAATGGACAACTTGTATAAAATGTTTATTTTGTTATTTGTAATGATCAGTCCTTGATGGACAGTCCAGTTAATGAAGGGATGATACTGGGTACTACTTGCAAAAAAAAAAACGTTTATGGATTTTAAGTTGAAAAATAACATTCTAATCCATGGATACGCCATACTCTGCTATTCTACAGTCCTTTGAGTCAAGTCCAACTTAACTTGGAATTTTCTGAATCTGAATAGTGTTCTAACATTTTTAGATTTGACTAGAAAAAAATGTCATACATGTTTACAATATTTGACCAAACAAGATTAATGTAGGTTACTAAGGTAAAAAACCCCGTCTGTTCTGTTTGTTTTTCTAAACATACTTTTTGTATCGTGTAGGTACGATTCGTCCCCAAATATTTTCATACTCTTAATTTTGCTGTTTAAGATTTCAGGGTTGGCATCAAAAAATAAAGTAATTCCAGTAATAGTGAACACAATTATTTTTTTCTGAGCTCGCATTTAAGAAACGCCATTTTATCCACGTGATTAAGTTCAGTGCCCAAACGGTTTCCCGTCCCTTTGTTTAGGTTAAGAATGAAGTTTAATTGCTGTGTGTGGTAATGAGATATACTTTAATTGGTAAATTTCTTTGTTCTGTGCAGTATGTGAAATATTTTTTTCTACGGCAGTGTTTTTCAATGTGGGAACTGTTAAGGTATTTCTAGAAAATAATTCGGCATTTTAAGTTAAAAGTAATTTTCTTGTGGATACCACTGTACAATTTTGTGCAATTATTTTGCGTAATTAATTATGCATTTAAATTAAAGCAATTAACGAGTGAATAAATGAAGTGGCGAAGGTGAAAACATAATATGATAATACATTATGTTGTTATTATGATGTTTCGGGCAGGGCCCCCACATTCTTCTGTAATTTAATGTGTAAGTGACATTTGTTTTTGGCCCAAATCCTGGTAAATAGCAATTTTAAGCCTATCTTTATTTGTAAACAAAAAACAGTTAATTTGAAATGCACATAAATCGATTAAGTGGTATCATGTAATTAATGAAGCATTCATTGAATTAATGGGACTCTTTGCTCCATGTGAAAGAGCCATGGTAAGCCTGTGAGGACTTTGGATTGTGTCATAAGTATCCAAAGTCATTGAAAATGGTGCATATTATTCTTAAGTCTTTAATCATCTGATATTAGTTGTACTCGGAATTATACAGTCAACTATTGTCAGGTTTATGAGCGTCATAAAATTATGGTGTCATAGCAAAATATGGCATGAGGCATATTATGTGCGGTATACATGCAAACATTGTCTATATATGACTGAAAGATTGATGGGAGGTAAAATACATCAGTATCATTTAAACCACTAAAGGTGAGAGAAATATTGATAATGTGGTAAGCAGATTGGAGTAAAAGGTACTGTGGGTTGGGTTCTCAATTGCCCTTAATGTACCAGCAAACTTGTACCATTTTCAATGATTTTTTTAAACATTTTTGGTCATAGTTCTTTTCAGAGCCCTAGTCTGATTGGGTAAGTTAAATTACATTGCAAAACCATGCATCAGAAAAATTGTCAAACAGTCTGAAATTTTGTACTTAGTATATAAAAATACAATTCATCTCCTCTACTTTTGTGATGTTATAAAGTTAACACAGTGTAAAATTCGTTCATTGTGTCAAACTGAACATGTTGAAAGTATTTTTTGCTTTGAAATTACACTGAAGCTCATAGAAAGAAAAACTTTCACTCAGATTAAAGGCTGAGGAATGTTAATGAGGTGTATGTTAAATAATTTTCTCGTTTCATTTGTGAAACATTTTAAACATTCATCCAGGAGAATACTCTAAATTGCATTAAGCTGTATATTAATGTAAATGAATTAAATATTAATTCTACCTCATTGTGCAGTACGTGTACCGCAACATTCTAATTTACAATATCATAAATATCCTACAAAAAACATGTTCGTTAACTGCATTCTGTAATATCCAACATTCAATTAATTTCATTACATGGATAATAATTCACACCTGAAGTGTATTACCGTACAGTTGAGCGTATATTATATGCAGTATAAAAGGTAAACATTGTACAACCAGTGAAATATGAGTGTATTATATTTCATTTTTTTATTACCATAATCTGAAGTATTTCAGTGCTGTACATTAATTAGTAATTAGTTACCTGCCATTACTGACATGTTTCTACTACAATCAGCTTTTTTATGTTTCCCCTCCGTGATATGAATTAGATTTAGGAAGAAATGACCAAGTTCGGTTAAAGCCTTCCTACAAAGTTTCAGGGAGAAACATGTACAGTAAAACCTTGACAATGAGACCACATTTGGGACTAAAAAAACAGTTGAGTAATGAGGTGGTCTCATTTATTAAGTTGAATTATTATTTGGGAGTTATTGAGAGCCGGTCCAAAAATAAGAGGTCATAATATAATAAGGTGGTCGTAATATTGAGATGGTCACTGCTTGTGGTTATACTGTACCTGAACCCGAGGCCTAAAAATGAGCCAGGGGCCTTTAGGGTACATGCGGTTGTGATTAACAAGCCCTGGCGACGGAGAGAGATCTTTGGTTCTTGCCTGCAGCTGGCTTTATTATGGTTCTACTTCTTCTCATCTCACACGAAAGGTGGCAAATAAAACAGAATTGCTGTAAGGAAGAATGCTGACTGTTAAATATTAAGATAATTACAGAAAAAGATGAGCTCTCAGTTGGTATTGGTCATTATTTTCTTTCTAGAAATTTAGGTTATAAAATGTTTCCAGAAGTCATACAAATAATAGCTTTTACATCATGTACAATCGGTGATTGTAACCCACAGCTATGGTAGGATAGTCTTCATTAATTTTCTCATTTCCTTGGTTTCATTGTCAGTCTTTATAATTGAACCTGATGGAAGATGTTTTTATGGATGTGATTCTTTCATATCGGTTAATATATAACAGAAGCTTTACTAGTTTCATATTATCTCTCTGGCTGTGATGGATTGTGACATGCATTCATCCATAGGATCGTAATGTCTCTTAATGAATTCTTCCTATGGCATAAATTGCTGTTGCAGTTAAGCTCATTGTAAGGCAACACATAACTCCCACGCTATTTAATCATCACATTGACCATTTTGAATGGCCCTTGTGGTAATGGATTTCTAATGTTATTGCGAGTCTGACTCTACGTCCCTTTTGTCTCTGCATCGACTTTGCTGCAGACATAATGTCATAGATACAGCAGCTGGAATACATTTTGTGTCCTTAAATCTCATATATTTATTAAGACCATGAAATTCTCCCAGAATGAGGGTCTTGATTTTTAGTTATAATTTAAATTTCTCAATTTATTTTTATGACCATTTGCAGCAAGGTGCCCGAGTGTTGAATGTTATTTTCTATTTTATATATGTTTACGTTTATGTATATTTATTAACCTATTTTCCAAGGCTGTGAGACGTACAATGCACAATTCTGTTTGTACAATCATTTAACTAAGTGGTTTCGCTATCTCATAAACATGTTTTGCACAGAAATGCTCTCAGTTTGCAATTGTTACTAATTAATGAATCTTAAATCTTCACCAAAGATGTTTCCTTTTAAGTTCATCAACAATTTACCAGCATAAATCTTGCCACCTTCTGCATTTCCCAATAAATCCAAGCAACTTTTTATCTAAATTTCTCAGTTGACATATGGAATGTATAAACTCATTCTGTTGGAATGATATGTGATCCTTTGTGGGTTTAACAATTAGGAACACTTGATTGCAGTTTGAATTTTCTGTTCTTTACAATTAATCTAAAAATATAGGTGAATTAACTTTGATCTGTTGGTGTTTAGCGAAGGCTTGAATGAATGTGTCTAGCATCCTATCTAATTTTCAGCTAATTATTTAGCTATAGTTCTGATGATTGTACTGTGTATATTCATCAATGTTGATTAGATCTTTTGGAATGCTTGATGAGAATTGTCTCACACTTCCTGTAGAACAATGTTCTTGCAGTTTGACCAGGATGAGTTTTTTCTTCCGGCGTTTAGTGCATCTATTTTCAGTTGGTACCAGAATAGCCATTACTAATGTGGAGTGAGAGTTTTTAAAAATTTGTGTTAAAATTTTCTTGATTGTTATTGAGTCTGCCATAATCAATTGGATTTGATTAACATTGTTTAGCATAATAATCAAAATTATGTTTGCAAATGCATACTTCACTTGACGTGATTAGGAAGCTAAACGAGACAAAATTGCTAATGTGCAGACAGGCCAGTTCATTGTAGCGATTGTATAGTTGGCTGTTGCAAAATGGTACATTTGAGACCTAGACGAACATCATATCTGAATTAAATAATTTAATGTACATGCATTGTACAATGCTTGTATCATACTGCCATTGTGTTCTATTGGTTACCATGAAAACATTTAACCATTAGCAACCAAAGAATGTCTAGACTTTTCTCATGGATGCTCAGTTACCATTCCTCATTTTCTCTGATCAGTATTGTAATGTTATTAGTTAGATCGTGAGGTATTATTATTTATGCAATAGGAAGCAACAATATCGTGTCTAAGGTTGACAGAAATTATCTTTGTGTGTTCAATCAAAAAGTAGTTAATGAAAATGGTTGTCTGTTTCTTTTTTAGTTCAAATAGAATAAATATAGTATACTGATTAGTTATGGTGGCATATTTTGTAGAAACATAAGAAGCAAAGCTTATTTGATTGTATGGCTTCTCTTATAGTTTTAGTTCCTCAATCTGGGCATTAATGTTTTTGTAGACATCTTCAATGAATGTAATTGTTAGGCTTTTTAACACTTTTACTACCAAATTTCTGATAAATGGCATTTCTCAGTGTCAAGTATTTCTTATTTGTGCTCACCCTATCCTCCGCAAGTAACTGTGAACTTCTCTGCCTGAAATGCGTGAATTAGTAGTGAATAACTCTATGTCTATGTCGAATCATCACAGAGATCTTGTGTCACATCCATTGTTCGAACAGAGGAGCCTGACATCTGTAGACTTCACTAAAGTCTGTAGACTTCCCTAAAGTCTGTAGACTTCCGTAAAGTCTGTAGACTTCCCTAAAGTCTGTAGACTTCACTAAAGTCTGTAGACTTCTTTGAAGTCCAAACCTGTACTGGTGGTTGAAAGGTGACATCAGTACTCAGCATCAAGTTGCCACATGCCGACATTGGCAGCAAAAGAGTTAAACCTATATATTATTGATTTCGTTGATTAATGTACTTTGTACTGTATTTCTTTGTTAAATTTATTTTGTTGCTAAGTAATGTCAGAATAAAAGTTATCCTATATTCTGTGTTTGTGTTGGTTTAAGTCTTGTTTTGTTTTTAATATTTGTATGTGAACATTACATTTGGGAAATTCAAATGAAAAAGCACTGATATAAATATTTACATCATTTGTTATAAGATAATTGTATTTTTTTTACAATATTTCTGCACTTTTATCTTATGGGAAACAATGGCTGCTTTGATTTATTTGTTGTTTGCTCTTTAATAATAACTTCCTGTTATCATGGTATTTAGTTATCTGAAAATTTACTGTTTGAAAGATGTATCATGCTGTAAATTATGATTTGAAATGCTAGCACCTTGGGAAATTTAAAGAAATTATACCTTTGAAGTGAACTTGATTTGAAAAAATCCGTTCTCGTCTCTGGAATTTCCTGTTTTGAATATTACCAGCTCTTCATAAGAAAGGAAATGAAGTGTTGTGTATCTACTTCCTGGAATGGTTGATTTACAATTACTGAAGATTTTTTTCTGGTTATGTTTTGGTCTAATGATCTACAAAGAAAATACTAAATGAGGGAGTATGAAAAATGATTTATGTCTTATTCGTCCTGTACATATGTGAGATTTTCTTGTATTTGACATTGTTTCTTTATTTCTGAGTCAAACAAATCCATGAAGCAAATCTCAGATTTTTACAGTTGTCTTGTCAATGAAGTTTCAATTTTGGTGCCTTTTTTAAGTTATATAATAGACATAACTGTTCATTACCTTTCTTTGATTTTTTTTACAAAGTAACCTATTTTGTGGTTTTGCCTTGGACATGATGCAAAAATGTTATAGAAATGTTATGTTTATGTGGCATTAATATTGATATAAATTTATGTGGCATTATTATTGGTGTAAACTTATGTGGCATTGTTATTGGTGTAAACTTATGTGGCATTGTTATTGGTGTAAACTTATGTGGCATTATTATTGGTGTAAACTTATGTGGCATTGTTATTGGTGTAAACTTATGTGACATTTATATTGGTATAAACTTATGTGACATTGATAGATACTTCTGTATAAAAAATTATCCTGGTCATCATCTGTTCTCTCTGATGTTCAATTATAGCAAATATTAGCTGATATCTTACAACAATTAATAAAAATGTTGTAGACTGAGCTCATTAAACAATCCAATTTTTTAGTTACGGTGTGTACGTTTTGAACTATTACAAATAAAAAATATTGTTTTGCCTCATTTTGTTTTTTTCCTGCATGATGTTAATAAATCATTATTTTGAAGAACTCAAGTAGTTTTATACATTGCAGGTGATCGACCAATAGCTGAACAATTAGGTTTTGATGTTGGTGCAATAGAAAAAAGGTAAGAATTATCAAATTTAACTAATAGCAACATCAAACATTTTCTGAAATTATCTCATATCTGCTGGTATTTGAAGGAACATTTAGCACTGAATTTTTTTATGGATTTAATGGGCACCAACAGCTACTTCCAGCTTTAACCATTTAGGAGGACCCCAGACGTACACCTGGGTGGAATCTTTTGTAAACTAGCTGGACAAATTTGTCTGGTCCTGGGTGGGGTTTGAACATATAGTGAAGGACCACTCAAATCTCAGAGGCTCCTGCCCAGGCAAAAACAAAGGTCATATGACCACGGACTACCATGGTCGACCTTGGACTATCGTGGTCTGCCACGGTCAATAGACCATGGACTACCATGGTGGACCATGTTAAAACGTGGTCAACCATCAAAAAACCATGGTGACCATGGTCGACTACGGTCATCATTTCGCCTGGGTACTTAACTATTGTAATGCCCTGTTGGCAGACTAGTTTAATTCATTTGAATAAGAAAAAAAAGCAATGATGCAAACTCCAAAAAAATCCAAAAAATGAAAGATGAATTTATGACTGAAATATTTGAATATTACACAATTTTACTCAATTAAATTAACATAATTCTTCAATTGACACTAACAAATTGAACATGCCCATTTCTGTAACTCATATTGTTGACCCTTCATAAATTGAGTAATTGATCTTTAAATGCTGTTAATTAAATGACAGTTTTCATTGTCTCCTATTTGTTAATAAATGTAATAAAGGATCATACAAATCATATTAGAGTAATAATTCTCATTTTCAGTGCAATGCAAGGTGAATTTTTCCCAATATGCTCAGTACTGGAACCTTTCTGAAAACTTGGAAAAAATTCGCTGATATGATCTCTCCTTTTCATTGCCTATGCCCCCAAGTTCGCCTGTATGTTAGCCAGAATTATTTTGTATGTCTAAAGGGTTTGAGTAGTATCAAAATTTAAAGCTTCCTTTCTAATGGAAAATTATTTTTTATTCATGTTCAAATCATACATAGATTATGTAACTCTTTTGTATAAACTTGTTTGTATTGCTATCAGGACAGTCATAGCATGTTTCATTCCTGAGAAATGTTATGATCTATTGTAAGACATGGCTCTAAAAAGTCACTCATATACTGTATACAAGTGAAATAGTTTTGTCTAAAACATGTAAACATTCTGTCATATGTTTCTGTGGTTATAGATTTTAGAATTAATGCCTCGATCAACAACAAAGATGTATGAATGATATTTTCTTTCCTTGCATAAATTGCTCATAATGTTTGATGAAGCATGCTTCTTGTAAGAAAACATTTAAACCAAGCAAGCAGTCCAATATAAACAGAGAAATTATCCAAAAATAACAGTTGAATTATCCAGGACTGATTTCTTGCCTTGTATATGTTTGCTTTTACAATGCTAGTGTTCGTATTGGACAGTAAAACCTCAAATAGCAACCACCTTAATATTTTTACCACTTTGTCATAATGACCACTTATTTTTGGATAGGCTTTCAATACCTTCCCTATAATTCAACTTGATAATGAGACCACCTTGTTATTATAACCATTTTTTGGGGTCCCAAAAGTGGTCTCATTATCAAGGTTGTACTGTATTAATACATTTTTGCAAATGTTGCTGTAAGTTAGGGTGACTTGGATAAACCTGTTGAACTGTTGCACTCAAGTTATAAAGTTATTAGATTATATGGATATTAGTCCTTTCTAATCTGATTTACCTCAGAAACTTCAACAATTAGTATATGAAACCAGTCAGTTAGATACTGGTTATATTTATGTGACCTGAAAGCCAGTCTGAGGAACCAGTATGGCAGAGACATTCATGCAGTTGTCATGCGACTTGAAAAAACAGTCTGTAATAGGTTTCAATTGTAAATAATGTGATGTGAGGAGCCAGTATTTCAGAGACAGTCCTTGGTAATATGACTTGGAAAACCAGTCTGTCTAAGGTGTGACAATAAACAAATAACATTAGGAACCAGGTCCCAGTTTCACAAAAAAAAACTAAAGTTTGAGAACACTATTTTGAAAGTATTTCATGACTATATTTGTATTATTTGTACCTTATTTTCTTTGAAAAGCAGTGTATTTCATCCAAAATTATAACTCTAAGTCAAAAATTTGTGTTGAAAACATAGAATTATCTTGCTGAATTAATTTTGTACTTGAGCATGTTATAACAGACTGAAGTTTTTGCTTAAGTGTTTTTATTTTTTTTAGATACTATTTTCCATGAAAATCAACATTATGTTTGTTAATCTTTTTAACTGGCAGGCACCAGTAGTACTCACCAAGATCCAATAGTAAACCTATACTATATTTTAACACCTGATATTTGAATTTGAAAAAATTGTGCTCAAACTTAAGTTTTTTTTTTCTCTTGAAACTGGGCCCAGTATATCAGAGACAGTCCAAAGTTTTATGATCTGAAAAACCAGTCTGTCTTAAATTAGGTTTCAACAATGTATAAGCAATGTTAGGAACCAGTCTATACAATCTGTAGTTATTTAAATTTTATTCTTGTTGCATATATTTCAGGCTGCAAGCTTTGGAAAAACGGGTATTTATCGAAAATGGAGATCTTCCTACAAGTGTTTGTGATATTCAATCTAGAGTGGAGGAGTTCAAGAACAAACTCCAGGTAATTGTAAAACGTGTGACAAACCTTTCACCTTGAATGATCCGAAAAATCTCTGGTATGATGAACTGTAAAAAAAACCGAAATATCGTGTCACAAATTTCAAGGTTTAAATATTCGTATTTTTACGAAGTTTATCAACTAAGACGTGAATTGATCAATTAATGTGCAAGGTTTCAGGCAGTTTTTAGACATTTGCTGTGTCTGAATTTTTTCTATTTAGATCTTGATTATGTCTTTTGGGTATTTAAGATCTCATCTCACTAACTACTCATTGTGTAATGAAAATATTATCAATGTTGCAGAAGAAATATCTCGCTGATCTTTTAAAATTATTGGTTGTTTGGATAAAATATGTAATATATTCCAGTAAGTGCCAAGCTCCAAGTAAGACTGTGTCAGAGATTGTGAAGCAATTTGATTAATTAGTTTTGTAATGTGTGAAGTAAGGCTTTTTTTAGGCTATTGTGGTAAAATTTAATTATATTATTTTTATACTTGGCTGATAAAGAAAGGCCATTACCAGTAAAGGGCATAGGGACTGTTAACCAGTTGATAGTAATTAGAAGGACTTTTTTAAAAATTAAAATGATTTCAAAAAGAAAATATTGTTCTACATTCTACAAAAAAGTTCATTGATTACTGTAATGTTACTATGATATTATCTAGGAAATGTGTGATTATACCATTTCTGTAATTATGTTTTCATTTGCAATTTGGCTGTGGTAACAAATGTGACTGTCTTAGTTCCCATGGTAACAATCATACATCACGCAAGCATGTTTTTTCTTTGCCTTTTCTTAGTTTTATTCTTTGTTTAATTTGTGTACTCTGGTTGGTACTCAATACATTAATCCTATGTTTTACTTATTCAACTTTCAAATGTCTGTAGAGCATGTTTTCAAAGAATGTGACATTGCAATGGAAACATAGCAGCCTACCAGTAAAAAAATTTCCTCTAACCTTTAGCATTCAGCTCTGATTTTACACACAATCAATTTGTCAATGAAACATTATAGAGAGGAGGTATTTCTCTCATTACCAGACAAACTGAAGTATTAAATCAAGTAGAGAAAAGTTCAGGCTTAAGGCTGTGTTTGTTCGTTATTACTGTAACATGGCAGTCTGTTAACATGAGTATAACCTGACAAAGTTTTTACGGAATTATATTGTTATTTATATAATTATATCCCTTATACTATACATAAACCTTAATTTGTGACCACCTCAATATTAAGACCACATCATTAAAACAACCACTTGTCTCTAGGCCAGTTTTCAATAATTTCTCTACGGGGGTAATTCAACTTGATAATCAGATTACCTAATACCAATGTGTTATGGCCAATTTTCTTGTGGTCTTACTGTATAGTATTTTGTACTTTTAATGGCACCTCTACAAAAACATAATATTCTCAAATAAATTCACCTGTTTTTTTAATGTCCAATTGCCGCTTTTTTTCAGAGAAACAAATTTCAGGCCTCTCAATAAATGGTTTCAGTAATTCTTCAAGTTTTATCCAATGTTTAGAAAAATTCTTGTAACATTAACTCGACTAATTGAAACAAAATGTGCAACACACTTGGGCATGTTTATTAGGAAAAATTGGGTTTAAATCATTGGTTTTATCAATGTTAATTACTGATGACAACGTAGAATATTGATCAATCAAGATCTGTTAACCTTAAAACATGTCCTTGTCAATATACTGTGAAAAACATTGGCCTTTAATACCAATGCTTGTCATTTTTTGAAAATAATCATTAACAATGATGACATTTGGTCTGTGTCACATCAGTATAAGATTTTTATGTCAAGTTGTAAGATTTATTCTGTATTTTCATTATTCCAATGGGAGCTTTTATTACAGTGTGTTTGTCTCAGTGTGAACTATTTCCACGTTTTTAAATGTTCATCTGTAAGGAGACATTTCCACCTTGTATTATATCGTAAATCTTTCCTCACATTGTGATATTTTTATACAATTCACATCTTGATGCTGAGACAATAGTCATAAAAGGTCCTGAGACAGACATCTTGTGAATGTCCTTAATAAGTTGTGCTCATTATGCAATAATATACCATATATTCCCTTATAAACGCCCCTCCCTTAATAAATACCCCCCCTTTTCAACAAGAGATAACAAAAGTGACTTACCATGACAGGCTATTTTAAAGCTTAAAGAATCTGATGTTTGGACAATTTTCAAAGGTCAGTCTGTGGTTTAAATTTATTAATACATATTTGGCAACTTGTTTTAAATTTTATTTTTTGCTCTCAATTAAACACCCCCTCTTTCAAAAATGTAACACCCTGGGAGCATTTATTAGGGAATATACGGTACTTTTTTATTGTACTTTTTCTAAATGTCTGGCATAGGATACTCATACTTGACAATCTCAGGAATAGTGTGATAAATCCATGGCATTATTTCATTGAAGTATCCAGTTTGATACATTCCTGATATAATGTAGGTTGGTATATCCCTGACATTTTTATGTGTAATACATCCCTGACATTTTATATTGTGATATATCTCTGACATTTTTCTGTGTAATATATCCCTGACATTATACAATGTAATATATCCCTGACATTATACAATGTGACATGTCCCTGACATTATACAACAGCACATGTCACTGACATTATACAATGCAATCTATCCCTGACATGTTACAGTGTGATATATCCCTGACATTATACAATGTGACATGTCCCTGACTTTATACAATGTGACATATCCCTGACATTATACAATGTGATATATTGTGGATATTTTCGAGGTTGGTGTGTATAATACCTCTTTCCTCCTTTTGATTACAATAGTCATACAACACTGAAGTGTGTTTACTTTATATGTGATTGTAAACACCACTGGAGTAAAAATGGACTTCAGTACAAAGTAACTGACTAAAAAATCCAAGACTGCAGAAGCAGACTTTGGGGTGTGGGATGAAAAGACAGTGCTGGTAGTTTATTGTTATTGGTAGTTTCGATTCAACAATAGTAGCGTCAGAACACCAATACAGCCATCATATGTCCTTATAGCTGCAGGATTTATTTAACCTTTTCATGTGTTAGAGTGTAAAAGATAACTTTCTGTGTTTCATCATTATTTGATTGACAGCCATATTTTATTTTGCAAATTTCGACAAATGTTTGGAGGTATAATGATTTTTCATTAGGCATTTCTTTGAAGAGTTTGGTTTTCTATGCAATGTCTCAAAATAGAAACATTAATGTTGGCTTGAAAATGTGCCTGCTGGAAGTCATTTTGAGGAATAAATTCATTTTGAGTGGTTAGGGACAATCACATAGCCATTAGCGATATGAAACAAAAAATGTTCTACGGCTTTAAATAGAATATATTAGAATAGTGCAACTTGAAAGATACTTGCATGTGAATATGGCTGCTGGGGAAAACATGAGCTATTTATTCCCTTATAATGTCTGTGGTGTCTCTAAGGTATAGTTAGGTGTAATGGATGACTTCCATTCAAATTAGAAATTCTAGCGCCACTGCTCAGATGGGAATCTCATAACTATGTTTAATATCGGATACATTATCTATACTGATCAATGGTGCTGAGTTTTCTGCATAAATGCTCATGATCTTAATTTAATATAAAATTGTTGGTAAGGCATGCATGGCCTTGTGGGTATTTTTGTGCCCGGCTTTTTAGTTGATTCATTCTATGTCTTTGTATTTAATTGAATCAAACAGGAACCAGTAGATTGTTTTTGTTTTAAGCTTTGTTGTTTTTGTTAATTAGAATTCCTGTTGAAAACACCAATTTGCCATCATCAACAATTAGTTTGGTAGTCTGGTATTCACATTTGTATTGTTTTTCTTAAATAATTGGAAATTGATGTTTTTTTGGAAGGACTTTGACTAAGTAGTAGATGAATGGCAATTTTTTAATGCTTACAACATACTTGAGTCTCGACAAATCGTCTGCTCATAATTATTAGTAAAAATTGACGTAAGATGAGGTGAAATTGCTGTAGAGCTAGATAAAATTCTTAGCTGGTTGTCCTGCGGCTGAGGACGAGTAGCTTGAAATGAAAGTTTGTCAAGCCCTGATGCTGATTTGTCCCCTCTTATGATATACCACTCATACTAATATTCAAACAAAGGCTTCATTATCCCCAGTGTCTATAATTCCTGAAAAATTGATATTATTCATATAATTTTTAGATATTTGATGTTTATTTGGAAAATCAGGAATATGTATGTGCTTTAGGACTGAGGACATTCTACATAACGAAATGAATATCGCACAAAATCTGGGTATGGATAAAATTATAATACATTGTTGTTTCATGTACAGATTGCTTAGACCAGAATTATCTGTGTCTCTGTAATCCTAAACTAAATATCACACTCGATGTTTTCACTAGACGTCAAAAGTTGAGGGTCAAAAATGACCCTTGGCTGATAAGAATTTGGACAGTCAATAAAATCTCATTCTAACTTTATTGTAAATTTGACCCTTTGCTACAAATTCTGTATTTTAATAATTTTAAGAGCCAAATTGCTGACACTGTACACTGTATGATATTATATATATCGTCTAACAATATTCATTTTTTATATGGACAGTATCTTTCTGTTTAAAAAAACATCAACATTTATTTAAAAACATAAGTCTTTGGGGGCTTTTAGTGGAAACATGTTTTTTTTATTTTTCTGTCTTATATATCCTCAATTTTGATGCTGTTTCTTCTTAACTTGATTTACAAAATAAAGTTTCTTCAATGTAGCAATTGTTTTCAGTATAATTGATATGTTCATGATCTGTTCATTTGAATATCACTCTGTACCATTTATCAGGTTATGGTGACTGAGGCCACGTCCTTGGTCCAGTGGTTAGTGCACTGGATTTGTAACCTGGAGATCCAGGTTAGAATCTTGGTTGCGGCAGATCATACCCTTTTATGAAAATTTGCAAATATGTTTATTTTCCTCCATATGTGGAGAAGTTGCCTACTCATTGTGGAGGGGTAAGTTAGTACTGGTTTGTATACTGTCCAAGAAAACTGATAGGTGAACCGGTCACCGTACGCAGCTGAAAAATTGTTGATTTTTGGTTGTATTTGTTGGTTGTATTGGGGTTTAACGCCGTTTTTCAACATTTTTTCACTTTTCCTGGACTGTATACTAACCAGTACTAACTTACCCTTCCACAAGGAGCCGGCAACTTCTCCACATATAGATGAAAATCAACATTTTTGTCAAATTTTCATGGAAGGGTATGACTTGCCGCGGCCGGGATTCGAACCTGGGCTGCAAGTCCAGCGCACTGACCACTGGACCACGCCCACAGCTGAAAAAAAAAATTGTTGAAAAACGGCATTAAACCGTAAACAATAAGTCACGTGCAAACAAACAAACAAACAATATGGTGACTGATATGTTGTTTCACATGACCTAAATGAACCAAGTTAACTCCGTTTTATTCATGAAATTATTAATTTAATACATGGGACTCAATTAGTTGTCTGTAGGTCCCATGTTCAACTTATTTTGGTGATGTTAAAATAGTTTGAATACCAATTAGCCATCTACATTATATAAATGATAACACTTATCTGTGCAAATATTTAAGTAGACAATTTTTTATCAATCTCGGGATTAACTGTGTAAATTGCCACCTCGAATGATAGAAGTTTTTACGTACAAAAACGTTAGAACTTTGCATCGCTACCTATCAACAGTAGATTTTGATAGTAAATTAATACATGCATACCAAATAGTTATAAAACAAACATTTTAATATTTTGTGGTAACTATGTACATTGGCATGTCACTGGTCACCTAAGTGTTAGACTGACCGGACATGACTCACGAGTGTGGGATTTTGAAATATGATTTTAATAATGTATTTAAAACAGAGACTTTTACTTGAGAATTCCTTATGTGTGGGGTTATAAAATGACCTTCATTAAACATGTCCCCCACCTTGGAGTCTTCACATGCTCAGCATTCACTACTCAAGTATTTTAATCTGAGTGTTATTAGAACTCTAAAATTGAGTGTTTCATCGACTCGGTCAGAAAGTCACGTTTGTTTGTCCTAAAAATGCATTATTTTCATTTTGTAAGTAACTGATACAGGATATTCTGTTTCTTGACATGGCCCCTTGTTTTGAAAAACAATATTCTCTTAAGATGTATAAGAGTTGTACTGAATGACCAAAATGTTTATTGGGCAGAATTTGGGCCAGTTTTATTTTTCTGTTTATTCGGCTGTTGCGGGTCTCACCTAGTTCACTGTCCGAAAACAAAGCTTACCATTTATACATTAACCCAGAGGTCAAACAAGTGTTCAGCACATTGATTATAACACCCACTGTTCCACATTTAGAACTCCATGTCCTGAATGGAGCACTCACTATTCAACACATAGAATTCAATGCCCTGAAATCAATTCTCTGTGTTCAGTCCTCAAATTTCAATACTTGGAATTCAGCAATCAGATTTTATCACAACTCTGAATATAACACTCACGACTAACACTCACAATGCAACTCTCACAGTTTAACACTCTCAGTGCTGCACTTACAATTTTGACTCTCACAATGCAACTCTAACAGTTTAACACTCTCAGTGCAGCATTTACAATTTTGACTCTCACAATGCAACTCTCACAATTTAACACCCTCAGTGCTGCACTTACAATTTTGACTCTCACAATGCAACTCTCATACTTTTAACACTCTCAGTGCTGCACTTACAATTTTGACTCTCACAATGCAACTCACACAATTTAACACTCTCAGTGATGCACTGACAATTTTGACTCTCAAAATGCAACTCTCACAATTTAACTTTCATACTTCAACAGTTATAATTTAACACCCACAATTCAACTCTCATATGTCAATACTCACAATTTAATGCTCCCAATTCAGCACTCACAATACTTCACTTACAATTCAATACTGACTATACAGCACTCACAACCTGACACTCATATTTCAACACTCAAAATTGAATGCTCTGAATTCAACACTCATGACTCAGCACTCACTATGCTACACTCACAATTCAATACTGACAATGCTACACTACAATGCTGCAATTATAATTCATTATTCACAATATTACACCTGCAATTCATACCTTACAATGTGACAGCCACAATTTATTACTCGCACTGCAACACACAATGTGTCTCCTACAATTCAACACTCTCAATAGATCATTCAGAATGCAACATTCACAAATCAACACTCAGATTTTAAGAATAAACATCATATTGGGTTTGTATAAATCCAAATTTGATTAATAGTTATAAATCTGCTCGCGTTAAGTTCTCAAACTTATTGAACTGTTCACTTATGAATTATTACATCTTTTACAATTATTGATTGCATTCTGTTAGTACAGTTGTTTCAACAATATTTTAATGGTTCTTTTAAGCTCACCTGAGCACACAAAGGTCGAAATTGGCCCTGCTTTGGGTCATGTTCATATGGCCTAGAGCTTGGATATTTAGTGTGTTGCATTGTTTTGTGGTCCTCAACTGAGATTGTTCAAATTATGTCCTTAGGGTCAAAATTGGCCTTACCCTGGGGGGTCACTAAATCACTTGTTTTCTGTAGACTTGTATAAGGAAAATTTTGTAGATCTTCTTTGCCAAAAGTCCATCGCTGAGAGTTAAGATATTTAGTGCCTAATGTTGTCTATTGGTCCTCTACTAAGATTGATCAAATAATGCTCTTATGGTTGAAATTAGTTTTACCCAAGTTGTCAATTCTTCAGGCCCCAAGGTTATAAAATTTGAGATCAGTCTTGGAACTCAAATCTCATATCTTGTCTTTTAATGTTTCAAAGTTAATTATGATAAGACTATAATGATATTATTGATACATTATTCTGACAGCATAATTGACCTGAATATGTATTTAACCATTAATGGTCTTTTCAACCATGATACTTTAAGAATTGGACTGAGGTACGAGCTCAGAGACCGTTTTAAGTTTTATAACCTTGAGGCCAGGTTGCTAAGTTGAGCAATAAATAGGACTGTCATGGCCCCCTTGTTTATTATAGATAATGAATGAATTCATAGCTGGAAGAAATTATTTTTATGAAGACATGTTACCTGTCTGTTTATCAGAAATTTATTGTATCTTCCATAGCTAGTAGATCGTATCATTCTATAATGAGTTGTTTATTGTAATTGATTAATCTTGTTGTAATTAGTTGTTTACCTTAATTGATCTAGTTTTGCGTAAGATCATTATACTGTATAATGTTATTTGTTCCAGGATTCGGTATTTATCAGTCCATATTAACTAGGTTAAGATTATTTATTCTATAGATTTCAGTTTTTATCGTAAACATGGCCCTTTTGTACTGTTGGTCTTCATTTGGATTTTTTCTCAGTTACATCAATAAATATGTGCACAGTGTTATAATATTTATTCTAATGTGGTGGGTTAATCAAGTTTCATTGTAATTGAAGTTTTACTGTACTTTGACAAGTGCAGGCTGAATTATCTTATCCATATAGACATGCTTAATTTATTAACAAGTTACACAACTATATTGTTAAGGGCCTCTTTGGCTAAGTGGTTATTGTTTCTGACTAAAATCACTTGACCCTCACTGCTGTGAGTTCAAATCCCAAACGGGACCAAATTTCACTTGTGCTGAAGCTGTCCAGGTAGCTTACGGAAGATCGATGGTTATAACCAGGTGTAAGGCTTGGGTCTTCCTTCACTTTTAAATCGAGAAAGTTGCCAAATGACTGACTGGCCGTCGGTGTGATGTTAAACACTGTTGAAGCTAGTATTTTGTTACTATAATATGATATAAAAAAGCGATAATTGATCATCACTATAACAAATGACATTTTAGACGTCATTTTGGCCTCCTCAAAGGAAGAGATGAATGCTAACAATGGGGATGGTGACAATGAAAATAGTTCGAAGTCAATCAAATGTGGCATTTTATTGGTACATATCACAATTAGATGAAGAAATGCAGTGCATGGGGCTATATGGTTTTGTACATTTGTTGATAATTATATTTTTTTATTCATTGTAAAAAAATAAAAAAAAAATTGATTTTATTTTGTTCGAGTTTGTACTCATTTTGATACTTTTAGTTTGTGTTTTGTTGTCCACTGTAGAGATCATTCATTCTCAAGTTCAATTGACGCATTTTCACATTGTTAACATTATTGTCCCAACTCCAGTTGTCTAGAACCCAGATTCTCTGTATGAGAACAAATTTTGTTGGTCCCGGTGAGTGCAAGCCAATGAGAATCCAGAATCTTCAGTTTATACAGTATAACAAGGATATGGTGCTTTCTTGGAATGAGTTTTTGCTAAAACTATCTAAACTAGAAAATCTTTACAAATATTTTATATTGATTAAAACTACTATCAGCCTGTTTCAAACATCAGATACAGAAGTATTTAATTAAAGTTTTAGAAATAAATCCTAGAACAAGTTCATTATCTCTGACTGTGTCCCTTTTTTTTAAACAACTCTCTGATCATTCTGATTGAATGCATTCTATTATGTAGAGAACCAAATTCTGCCATTAAGTTCATAATTTTATTTATTGATCATTTCATGAGCAAACATTTTTTTATTGTTTTTATAAGCATTGAATTGACATTAATTAAAGGAATGTGTTGTGACATATTTATGTGACTCATCGATTAATTTTGTAACAACCCTGATTAATAGAAAATTCATGTAAGCATTATGCAAGTGGATACTGGCTACATGATGGATACTGCTAGCTTATTATAAAGATTGTCAGACACGTGATGTATTACTTCATTGTTCCATCTCCATGACAGATCATTATTAGTACCATAAAATTTCTGATGCTTTATAAAAGACAAGTATGGATTTTTCACAGATGATGGGTATTCCCAGTAAAACACTATCGTTAATTAACCCTTTGTTTCATAAGCATATTTTAGACTCTTCTGAATTCAATGCAAATAAACAAAACATTAATTTATTTAAGAAAGCTGGGTAATTTCTCTCCAGTCAAAGAGGTAAACATTATTTCAAGCAATAGCTTCTTTTGCCACAATGTTTTCATAAGTCGTCTGCTGCGGATTGTGGGGAAATTATAAGGTAAAGATTTTAGCTTCCACCCCCCTCCCTTTTGAGGAGAACAAAAAAAAATCGCAATTATTCTCAAAGTAATTAGTACCTCTTCGAATTGTATCTAAATTGAATCCAAAAAATCATTCAGTTAATAAATTGAGAATATGGAATAATTCTAAAAATTGTAATACCCCACCCCCTCCTTTCCTGGTATGTTTATTAGGATGTATACTGGTATGATAATCATTCTGACTCGGTGACATCAAGTTGAGCATAAGAAACTTGAAAATCTGTTTTATTTTATGTTACTATGACCTGATGAATTTGAAGGTGAATTCAAGGTTCAAACGGGTACTGTAGGGAATTTAGGTACCATAACTTGTCTACATTCCCCTGAGTTTGTCTGAGAACTATGCAGACATGGTTCTTGTTCTCTTATGGCCCGTAGCGTTTATGATGTATGTATTATTGTACCATTGAAGTTTGTTATGTCTGACTGTTTATATGGCAGCTGTAAATGTATTATGGATAAATTATATCTGTCTGCCTTATGAATATTCATGAGGTATTGTGAATAATTGAATTCTTTTTTTTTCTAAAAAGTCATGACCTTTTCTGATTGTATGATTTAGAGATATTTTCTGCAGGAAATATATAGAATTTTTTGCATGTTTCAATTTTTGTCTATTTGTCCCATCAAGAAACATTTTTTTAAATTATCATCCGTCTGCTTAGCTCAGTAGGTACAATATTAAGTCTACACATTTGGTTTGTGGGTTTGAACCCTGGGCTCAGCTCTAATGTTCTCAGTGTCCATTTGGTTGAAGACATCATTTTTAAAGTCATTCATCCATCATGGCTGATTATTTATGTGGAGAGTTTTGGCTATTACTTGTGGAGAACAAAGTTGGTACTGGTACAGACCTGGAAACTGCCACTGGTATATACTGGTCATGGCAGATCATACCCTTCCAGTGATTTGCTTTGCAATTTTGGGAATTTTGGAAAGAATGTCTTTATTTTCAATTTGGAAGTGTCTGTTTACTGGCAGCAAACAAAGAAAGAAAAAATCTCTGCTCTCTATGAAAATTTGACAAAATGTCAATTTTCCTCCATATGTGGAGAAGTTGCCGGCTCCATGTGGAAGAGTAAGTTAGTACTGGTTAGTATATAGTTCGATCTTAAACCCTAGTGAAAAAAAAGTTAGGAAATTGTAATAATAAATTCTAATGAAATAAAGAATTGTACATCAGGTATCATTATTTATTGCTCATGTAATATTTTTAATCCGTTAATTAAAAAAATTATTCTGGTTAAGTTTTAATAAAAAAATTGATTTTAAAAAAGTTATGTATTGTGTCTTTTGCCGTTATCAGTTTAAATATTATGTAGTATTGAAATTCAATGCAAGCATTGAGAAGCGGTTTTCGCAGCATATCATGAGAATTACAAATTTGTGAAAATTGCTATGTATGTTTTGTGAGATTTATATTTCTGTGCATGAAAAGATCGCAAAAACTGTATTATATGTTTATTTGTATTTTTACGAACATTAATGTACATATGTCGTTTATTCTCATTATTTTGCAATTCGACAAACAATTTGCAAACATGTGCAGATCATTCCATTATAATAATAATTGATTATATCGAAATATTCAAAATACAGGTAACTCGAAATTTTCATCAAAGCAAGGTGTGAAAAACATCAGCGGCTGATTGGTTATGATCGGAAATCAAGTTATACGTTGGATTAAAATCATGAGCTTGTTAATCGGAATTTATGAAAAAAAGTAATGCAAAATTAGAATAGAAAAATTGCTGGAAAACTGACAGAAATTCATGTAGATGAGAGTTATTTCAGGACAGGCGAAAAACTTTAAGTTAAGGAAAAAATCAACTTAAGCTAGTTCTTGGTAACTGTATATATGTAGTTGTAGCTATGTTCCTTTTTCAGATTTGTGATCACTGTTCCATATTATACCATTTATTACTTATTAAACAGCCCGCTCCTAATCAACACCTCCACTCTTTTGGAGAAAAATAAAATGAAATATATGAAGTCCTAATCATTCAAATTTATTCAGTGTGTCCAAAAAGCAATGACATTGCTAATGAAAACATATAATATGATGTTTCGGGGACTTTTATTAGGAAATTTATGGTGTAAGAAATCCAAGCATAGCGGATTGCGTCGTCTACAGGACATCTATTCCCCATGTATATGTTGTATTCTCTAGTTCGTAATTGTATCTTAATGAAGTTGTTGGCCATAATTCCTCTGTTTAACTAAACGTCCTCGCTTATGAATTATTTACCACTTACGGATGACTATTCTTAGAACCTACTTAATGTCATTTACTTCGTCAAAGACCTTTAATTGTGGTACGAACTTGCGTACTCTGTGAATTAACACTTACGTACTTTTACTGGAAGGAATGTTTTTGTATTCCGTTCTCAGGGAGGTTGTCCTCAATTTACACAAGAATTAGATGATATTGGCTCCGCGATATATGGGACAATTGAGATGCCTTTGGGTCTTAATGCAGTCATAAGAACTGTAAATGACTGAACAAATTACAGCGAATGGTAGCTCTTTGTAAACTTAAGTGGACACACATCTCTTTTACTACAATTAAATGATTTGCTGTTGCATTTGTCAAATTTCTTTTATGCTCTTATGCAGCGTTCAGCTGCTGGTTGGCGATTTGTTGTATTTTTCATCTTGCAAAAGGATTGACCCCTGTTTGAAATATTGACAGAGTTTAACTGTTGTTTAGCAACTCGTTTATTCTTAACTTTTGATGATTATCTTGACATCAGTGATGTTTTTATTAATGAAGTGTATGGGAATTTTATAGATTTCGTGAGAAAATTTCGCTTCTGGAATGTGAATCTGGTTTGTGAAGATTGGTTGAGTTTACCTGCCAGTAATCAAAGCAGAGAATTAAAGATGTGATGGTTTGAAATGTTTGAAGTAATGATACATTCTCTGCTAGTTGCTTAGCAATTTGGTATAAAAAAATTCAAATTCTATTTTGTAATTTTATTTCAAAAAGATAATTTCATTAGTTGAATGCTTCATTTAATGCTAGAATGGTTGCGAGTTTTTCTTGACTGGTTTTGTATTTGTTACATTTAGTTGATGTTGACTGGTTCCTTTGCCGTGTTTATTGGCAGCTATATTGTTATGGTTTCTTAAAGTAACTATGGTAACTTGTTCATCTTTGATAGTGTGCTTCAATCTTTGGTGATTGCAAACTTTCAAGAAATTGCTATTATTATAAAAGTGAGACTCTTTGGTCTTTTACTAATTCCTCATCTCTCTAAGTTCAAATTCCACTTGGGATGAGACTGATTTCACATGTGAGGAGAGGCTTCTCTCAAGCTTAGGGACTGTCTGTCAATGGTTCTATCCAGGTGTACGCCTTGGGTCGACCTCCACTGATAATGCTGGTAATGTCGGTTAATGACCCCGAAATTTCAACCCAGTGAAAAAATATTATGTTAACTAATTGATCAAGTTTTCTTTTTTTTCTATTTCAGAGTGTAGAACATTTAAGTTGGTTAGGACTCTTCAAAGACATCAGCTCAGGAACATCTTTACAACCTTTCTGGGATAAAAAAGCACTCCAAAGAAATTCTGACCATGACAGAAAAATATGTGAGAAATATTTACGCATGAGGTATGATAGCTGTATATGGTGATAAATAAGATTTCTCCTAGATGAGTTTTATTTTAGCTAGCGCTGTCAGCATCACAATATTCCCTGATTACCATTTACAATAGGTTTCTGATATGATTTGTGCTTTATTGATGTGCCTGTGAAATTGACCTGTTTATCTCTTAACCTCTTAAGCCCGCTCGCTTTGCTCAAATGGTAGAGTATCATATCTATGAACCTCATGTAATTGGTTCAAAACCTGGGTATGGCACTGGTCCCCTGTGATGATTTGTTGAAGATATTGCAATTAAGGCCGATGCTGATCAATCATGTAGAGAAGTTGACGGTTACTTGCGGAGAACAAGGTTAGGTATGAAGCAGGTATGACAATGAAATACTGTTGTAAGCAAGCATAAAACCTGAACATTTGTTCATTTGCCTTCTCCTGAAAACCCAAGGCACTTTCATGAATAAAATTACGTTTTCATGTACTTTTAGACTCAAGTATCTATGTAATCTTTTATTGGTGAATGATTCACTTTCACAGTATGGAATCGAAACGCTTTTCCTTGGAATTATCAGTTGAGTATTGAATGAAAAAAATTCTAAAATTATGTCTTAAATTTAACATACGAAAGACTTTAAAATTAGCCATTTTTAGACATTTATTGGTCTCAATCAATTTAGAAACGTGTCATTTAAGTCATAAAAATAGATGATAATTAACACTCCGGCTTCTAGAAGGCAAGTACCTTCACTTCATTTATTGAACTAATTAGGTGCCCATTAACGACTGTTAATTACAAATTAATTGAATATCTAATGATGATAAATGATTCTGAATGGACTCAGAGCATAATAAAATGGATGAGGCATTGTTAAATGTCATATTTTAGGCATAATCCGTTTTATTGGAGAAACTTTTTTACCTTGATGTTCAGTGAAACCTAAAATAGCGACTACCTCAATATTACGACCACCTTGTTATAATAACCTCTTATGTTTGGACCATATTATGACCTATTTTTCGGGTCTGAAGGTGGTCTCATTATCGAGGTTTTACTGTATCAGTACGTGTCTTGCATTTCTAAGTTCTCTGAAATCTTGTACGAAACATATTAATGAAGAAATGAAGAATTTTTTCTCCTAATATTTAAATATTCACCATATTTTAGATAAACTTTGGAGTCATTATCTCTGTGTAACTTATCTATATTATCACAGAAGTTCCCTGATTTTTACAGTAAATTATGTTTGCAAATTTCGCAAGAACTTTGCTTTTCAACTGATAACCTGAACTGAATAAAAATATTGTCATAGGTTAATTGTGGTAACGTTTTTAAAATGTTTAGGTGCATGAAGCAATTTAAGATTGGTTTAGTGAATTCATTTTTAAGGTCATGGCAATGTGTGCTTCACATTTGCATATATCTGCTGGACTATTTATGCATGTACTGTATAGCGCAATATATCTGCGGTGTCAAATGTTAGCGTTTTTTAATGTGTTATGAATTGACGGGGTCATGAATTGGCGCAAACGCTCTCAGACTGCCAAATTTAACTCTCGTTGACAATAACATAGGGTCTTGAATATAAATAAAATGGAGGTGCTTTGAATTGGCTGTGCTTTGAATTGGCGCAACTGTCCCTGACCGCCAATATAGCCAAAATGAAAGCCCCGCCAAAATTAGTACTTATACAGTATATGACTCTGGGGGTTGGTGTGAGGTAGGGTCCACAAAACCAGTTTAAACCCTGTGTAGGTATGCTAAAGACAATTCTAAGGCAGTTCCCTCCAGGAGCCTGTGTTTTGTCCTCCATTTTATGTATGCTCCGATGTAGGGGATTTATTCTGTGAAGATATTTTGTTTGGTATTTTTCTTAACACCCTGCTGTCTTTTAGCTGTATTGAATAGATGCTTTCAGTATGTTTATAACCTCTGATATATGTTACCAGAATATTTATTTTTTTTTTCAGTCAAGTACAAATCACAGATGAAGTTCGACAGTATTTACGGAAGCCTACGTTTGATAACTGGCAGTGGGATGATCCTGAAATGTTGGTTCTTCTGCAACAAATGTACATAGATCTTGGAATTCTCACAAAATTTAATATCGAAGTAAGTATGGTAGTGAATGAAGTCAAACTCCTGTGTCACCTTGTTGTCCCATTTTCTCTGATTATGATATCTTGTTTTGATATGAAGTTTTGCCAATTTTGTTTTACACATTCTTTTAGTTTTATAATAAAGAATTAAGCAAAACCATGAACACATATGAAATGCTCTCTTAAATTCTCCTTTATTCTGTTTTTGATCTAAACTTAACGCCTCATTTTTTTAAATCAATACGCGCAAGATGCTCTTCTTAGCTGCTTCAGCAAGAAATGTGATTTCACATATGAGTTGTTTACCTACGTTGATCAACTTGATTTTTTAACTTGATTAAGTCTTTACATGCCAGAAAAATAAAAACTTAGTGTCTGTGACGTTTATTTGCTTAAATAATAGCTTCTAATAACAAAGGTATCAAATTTTCCATTTTATTTACCTCTTGCATGGGTGAATGACGTAAGCACATGGTTTATTCAGCATTGAATTGAAATAGAATGCTGATGTATAAACAAACTGACTGTAAGCAATAAATGGTTGTTCCGATATTGCAACTATCATGATGAATGCTCGTTAGTTTGGGCAATAAGACCACAAAAAGTCTAGAAGATTTATCGCTCGAATGCAAGATTTACCCATTGTGTTAAAAGGTTTTTCCGCGATCTTGGAAAACAATAGTATCCCAAAATAAAACACCTTCATCTTACGTCAAATAAGTATATTGATCTCAGAGCATTATGTCTTGGTCTATGTTCGTTATTGCTCTCTTGTTAGAAATAGCTGTGCGAATATTGTAACACATTATCATTGTTTTGTTATTTATGGTATTTGCTATCACTATGCGAGAGAGCTTGATGTTGAATTAAAATGACTAACCAGGGTTTCTGCTGCCATTTGCAAGTTTTGTAAATCAAGAAAAAAAATCTGCAAGTGGCAAAAAAAAATGTCAAATTAAGTGTACTTTTTTGTATCCCAGACCCTCCTCTCGGTACAAGTGGCGGAAAAATATTATGTCCAGTGGAAACCCTGACTAACTCAAATGTATCACAGTGCTGAAAACTTCTTATTGCTTTCTTGTTAATTTTCGTATTCTGATTGTTCCTATTAATTTCATTTTGACACTATATCCAAAAGGAGTTTTCATGGAACTAATGTTGTTTGTGTGAGTAAGGTGGTGTTATATGCTATAAGTATGGTGTTGTGGAGAGGGGAGAAATTATATGGTGTTTGCTTTAAAATGTTTTGTATCAATCCTTTACATGAAGTTTTCACGCAAAACATAAGGGGGGGAATTGAGATTAAATGACTGGATGTGAGACGTGTGTTACAGTAAACAATAAGTTCATCACTATATGAGAACCAGTATGTTTTCTATGTTAAGTCATTACTCTACCTCTTATTGCGATATGGTTGTAATTCTACAAATATAAAGTTGCATTATTTTAACAAAATTGTGAGTATATTGAAAACACTAGTCTGGCTTAAAATATTTTACTGATTTCTCAATATCCAGTATAATTGTTTTAATTGTCGCTATGACACATTTTATTTGCATTTTATTTTTGATGTAATTATTTTTATTCTATAATTTTTGTCTGAAGACACAGACAATGATAGATTGTTTTATTGCTTAAATTTGGCTTAATGGCAATAAACTATATGTTGTGTTGTGTTGTGTTGTGTTGCGTTGCATTGCGTTGCATTACATTACGTTGCATTGTGTTGTGTTGTGTTGTGCGGTGCGGTGCGGTGAGGTGAGGTGCGTTGTGTTGTGTTGCGTTGCGTTGGTATACTTGATGTAACCTATATTAAAATTTTACTTCATACTGTTAGACTTTTTAGCAGTGGAATTTTAGGTGACATAGAATGAACAAATTGTGTTGATCAAGATTGGCATTTATAGCTTCCACAACTACCCAATGATGAATGGAGAATGTATGCGCTTATGATGAATGATTATAGCTTTACTCCTCTCTGTCTTGATGTTCTGTGTTTTACAAGTTTTACATCTTGTTGTATCATCTTAGTGCTAACTTATTATGATAAATTGCGTCTGCTGTTTAACATTTATGAGATGCTTGTAGAATGGTGTCATGTTAACTGTACAGCCATACAAGGATATTGGGTTTTTGTGTTGTGGAGCTGTCTTTGAACCTATCCATACAACCAGACGTGTTGGTATGAAATCAAAGCTACAATGAATGATAATGTGTGTTAGTCTGACTATGTTGTGTATTTGACAAAAACTGATTTCTATTGAACGTTTTTTTTTTATGATTGCTTCTAGCACTTATAAGTTCTCTCATTTTTTGAAACATTCGTTGTTTGTGTGTAAAACCCTATGCTGACATAAACACCCGCCTTGAAAATTTCTCTTATTAAGTAGTTCTTAGATCTTGTAGACTATTTGTGTCTATAATCTTCTTCAATGTTTTCTGTCCCTTGTGAGAACTGTCGGAGAAGTTGTCAATTGATTGTGGACAAAACTTGGTAGTAATGTACTGTTTAAAACTTGTAAACCAAGCTACCAGTTCTATTTTAGAACTGAGTGACTTTGTTTATATGCCAATGACTGTCAATGATAAAAGTCTATTAAGACTGTTTTGTGGTATGTTCTTACATCTAAATATGGAAATGTCTTAGTACAATTTCGTAATGGTAGGTGAGCAATTACCTCCACTTATTCTGTCTACGTTGTTTGCATTACCATGTATGTTCTCAAGTTGTTCAAACTGAGAAATTAAGACCCCTGCAATTATATATTAGACTTAATGACATCACTGTTGCCATAGTAATAATTTCAGTGAATACTACAAATAGGTGTGGTGCTAATAAAAGTCTTCCGTGGGGGAGTTTTTTCTTCTATGTATATTAACAGTTTTCATATGTTGTTTTCTTTCACTGATAGTTTATTCCTGAAATAACCTGTTTGTGTAATTTATCGAAAATTGATGAACGCACAACATCTCCTATTGTTTGTTTACAGTGTGTGGGCTTTACGTTGTTGATGTCTTATTACTGGTACCGTGTTAGTTAAAAACGTACCTCCATATTTCATGTTATATTTCTATCACATATCAACACATGTTATCAATCATATTCTCTCTGTATATTTTTAGCTTCCTGTTCTACAAAATTGGTTGTTTGAAATCTATAGAAATTATAACCCAGTGCCTTTCCACAACTTCAAACATTGTTTCATGGTTGCACAGATGGTAAGTTGGATCACCTGTAACATACAGCAAAACCCCTGAAAACCAAACCCCTTCCAGACTGGGCCAAAAGTCTGGTTTTCTGAAATTTTTGGTTTTTAGAGAACTATTCATTATGGACGACAAAAAAAAAGGGATTTGAAAAATCGTCCGATATTCAGAGAATTTCAGTTTTCGGAGAGTCAGTTTTACGGGGGTTTTACTGTGCTTGTTATCTTGCTGTTAAACCCAGGACTTAACTGTACAGCATTTGTGATTCTTAGTGACATTATTGAAGCCATTTTATGGAATATTTCATACAAAAATGCCCATGTATTATCTAGCCCCTTTGAAAATTGACAAGTTTTTTGTGACATTGTCTCATTTAATTGTTTTTCAAATGAATATACAGTAAAACCTCATATAGTGACCACCTCAATATTACAACCACCTAGTTATAAAATGACCATTTATTTTTGTACTGGTTTCAATAAAACCTATAATTCAGCTCGATAATGTGTCCCTCTCATTATTATAACCGATTTATCAGGTACCGAAGGTGGTCTCATTATCGTAGTTTTACTGTACCATAATGTACCAAGGTCATTTGTAATACAGAACATGCAATTGATATTCATACTTTGATTTCCTGACTCATATTTTACAAATCATTTATTTTCTCATTGTAAAACTTGTAGATCATTTGGTCTGAATCATAGGGGTCTAAAACGTTGATAGGATGATGCAGAATGAGGCGTTTTGGCCTTAAATGGCTGCACGGACCAAAAACACATATATGTACATACATTGATTTTTTTTTTTGGTCTTCATAAACATTTTAGGCCCATGTTCTCCATTACACACCATTCTAACAACGTACTGGCCCCGTTTGTTCCGATTCATAGATATAGCACCTTATATACTGGCTGCCATAAGAAAGTAACCATCATAAAAATTCTTCTATTTTGGCCTAATATGCTGACCTTGAAATTTTTATGGTATACAGCAATTTTATGGTCAATAATAGATAACAATGTGGTTACACGTAACGGTAGTAATGGTTGATTGGCTTACTTGTTTCAGCTAATTCCAGAATTAAATTCATCTCAATTACTTACGGCCAATATACATAAACCACATGGAGACATACCAGCACTTTAACCAATGATTAGACTATTAATTTCATCATTATACTGGAAATCAAATATTTCGGCTGAAGTAAATCTCAATAATGGTATTAAGAAGTTTTCTTAGAAATCAATGCCAGCTGACTCTATGTGTTTATTGTCACTTTTTTGATAAGGGAAAGCAATGGTGCTCTATCAATACCCTGTATGATAAAAGGTTACTGAAATGTTTGCCTGTCTTTCTACAAGATGATTTAAATATAGTTTGTTTTATGTGTTGTGCTTTGCAGATGTATGGATTGACATGGTTGATAGATTTACCAAGTAAGGTCGATGATATTGATGTACTTATACTGATCACGTCTGCAATATGTCATGATTTGGATCATCCCGGCTATAACAATGCATATCAAGTGAGTACTTTCCTAATACTCTAATATCCCTCAGTTTCCGCTTTGAAGTTTTCTACTCAATATCTTGAGTTAGGAATAAAGCTTTGACATTTAACTTGGGACAAAGATTACATTTATGGACGGGAAGATAAAAGTACAGTAAAAGCCCGCTCTTACGACCACCTTTCGTTCTGAATCAAAGTGGTCTTAATAGCGGGGTGGTCTTATTAGTGGAACAAGGTATCCGAGCTTAATCATTTTGTCAGTCATATATGACCTACAAACATAATATTAGGTTTTGTGTGTTCATATATTCAATATTACTCAAATTAACACTCCTTGTTTCATTCAATATCAGAAAATTATGGTGAATACCATATAAATTTATAGCAACCAAACTTCGGACAAACTAAACAAAAACAAACATTTTCATAGCAAGTTTCCGATTGAATAGTCAATCCACTACAAGAGAAATGTGTGATAAACACTTGTTCAACACCTTCGTTAATCCAATCAATTAACATCGACATTAGTGACAATCAAAAGCAATCAACAACGCATTTTTAGAGACTTTGTTTTCATAACATGCAGCCAACAATTAGACTATTACCGCAAATCGACACTGTACATGTCGTAAAAGTCAACACTTGGGGTGCACAGTGGGTAATTTCAAAGCAAAAACCTTGTTGGTCGTTGGAGCAGATTATAATTTAGTGTGAAATGATAAATTGGTCCGAAACAGGCGGTCTTATTAGTGGAATAGTGGGGTGGTCGTATTTCCAGACAAACGACCATTGAACTGTAGAACAAAATATTCTGTTCTTTTAAAAATCGGTTGTAATAGCAGGGCGGTCGTAATTTCGGGTTGGTCGTAAGTAGGGATTTTACTGTATTGCATTTAGTTTTGTTTGGAGTCAAGGTCACTGATGCTAAAAATAGAAATATTGAATTGAACATATAGAAATATTGCATCTGTTTAATAACTTAGTTTGGATTGATCTGTTGCTGCCGAACTTGGTATATAGCATGTTATTATGGAGACCTAGTTTTCGGATGTATTTCATTTATGCGGTCAATGTCAAGGTCATTTTAATAAAAAATAGCTGAATGGTTTCTGCTCAACAATTTGAGGAAAGAATGACCTGGTATAGGGATAAAACTGAAGTTAACGTTAAGTAGACAGGAAGTATTTTTTGCTTATATGGGATCCTTTGGATCAGGGTCACTTATGCTATAAATAAAAAGAATGGTTATTAACGTAACTTTGATATTTAACTCTGTCATTATAATTATGTATACAACAGCTTGTAGGTATATTTACATGAATTACTAGTTATGAAAATAATAAAAATGTAGTATATATGGATTCGATGTGTAGCTTACTTCCTTTGATCTTTTTGTCTCATAACTTTAAAAATGAACTCTTGATAGATAGTCTGTAATTGCAGCTCTCAATGACGGAAGTTACTGTATGGAGCATGTCTGTGATGTTTCATATAATGGCTGAGGCATATTTTAGATCAGATTATAGGTTTTGGGCCATGATTGTTGGAGCCCAATCAGTCCCAAGTCCTGGTTATTTACGTCTGGGTTTAGTTTCAAAACTAACCGAGGGCAATGCTCCTATGTAAGATTAGTTTTCTGACTAAATTTTGTTTTTTTTCCTAAAAGCACAAGACTGAAGTGTATAAATGCTCGCACTGTATATTCCCTAATAAACGCCCCCAGGGACGTTACATTTTTGAAAATGTGTTCGTGTAACTCCTTGGATTTAAAAAGTCTACTTTTCTACTAATTTCTATTGTTCATCTCGGAGTAAAATAGCCTGTCTTGGTAAGTCGCTTTTGTTTTCTCTTGTCCAAAGGGGGGGGGGGCGTTTATTAGGGGAGTGGCATTTATAAGGGAATGTACGGTATCACTTAATGCAGAAGTAATTTTATGTCATACGAATCTAATGCACCAATTTCGTTGTTATTTCAGATCAATGCTAAAACCGAGTTAGCTTTACGGTACAATGATATATCACCATTAGAAAATCACCATTGTTCAGTCGCATTTGAGATTCTGGAGAGAAAACATTGCAATATATTTGCCAATCTTACGAAAGACCAATACAGAAGAGTTAGAGAAGGAATGATCAAGTAAGTGTAGAATTGTGTGAACAATTAAAAGTAATTACTAGCCCCTCCCTGCTGTGAGTTTGAATCCCACCTTGGACCAGCAAAACAGTGGGGAAGTTATCCAGCTAGCTTATGAAAGGTCTCTGGTGCTACTCAAGTGAATGTCTGGGGTCTTTCTCCACTTTTAAAATGCTATGAAAGTCACCATATGACACTGTTGTTGGTACTACTTCACACCTAACAAAAACAAAAACAAAAAAAAATGCTTAAATTAATGACCATTTTTAACTCGTCTGGCACCTTCATTATAGTAGATGTACTGTGTATTGAATAAATCATGATCTCTGTAATTATATTTTTTTGTCTTCTTTGTACTGCCATGGTGAACTTGTAGATTTTTGATACCACCATAAAAGCTGACTTTTACCCATAGAAACAGAGTAAGGTGCAGTAATTGAAAACAGACTAATTTCTATCAACTCTATTCAGCTTAACTAAATTATGAAAGTTTAAGAAAGTAAGGAACTTAAAACTTCAGCATACCATAAGTTGTTTGCTTAGTATTAAATTGATATCAGCAATTTTTTCCTTCTTTGTTTGGGTACGGTAAACGGACCCTTCCCTATGGAGAATAAAGACATATTTTCCCAATGCCCGACCTAAAAATTCCCAATTTTGGCATTACACTTTGCATTTTTTCCCAATTGCAATGGACTTTTTCTCAAAATTGCAAAAAAAATCACTGGACTGGTATATTTTGAGACTAGTTACCTATTTCCAAACACACATTTGTTACCATAGAGCATAGCCTGAAGCATAAAAATGGATAATATACTTCTTTGGTTTATTACCCTTAATCATAAGTATACTAAGGACTCTTCCAAATTCTAATCTAATATGCGAAACATCAATTTATTTAAGAAGAGTTGGTTATATCTCTGTGACAGAGTGGAAAACAAGGTGGCAAAAGAAGCCACTACTCATTACAAGCAGTGGCTTCAGTCATCTGCTTCAGATGTGGGGAAATTTGGTATTATGAGGCAAAAAGTTAAACCTTGTACTCAAATGGCAATCTTGTGAAACTGATCATACTGAACATTTAGTATATGTATGTATGTATGTTTCTTATGTATGTAACAATAGTTCACTATCAGATTTCCATGACTTTCCGATAGGAAATCAAACACCTACGATATTTAATTTCTGTGTTATATACATTGTGTCTCGAAGTTTCTATGACGTTATTGCGATTATACATTAACGACATCTGGCGTGTTCACCATATTAGAAGTTAAATAGGATGACATTTGAACGCAACTATTACAACCACCTGTTCACTAAGTTCAATACACAAATATGAAACCAATTATTTACAAATCGTGACAGTTCTAGTAAATTGTTATGAAAGAATGTTTAATCTGATTGTAAAAGAATCTTTCTATAGGTTACATTTATGATTCTTTTTTTCTCTCCGGGGTTTAACATCGCATCAACAGCCAGGGTCATTTGGTGGCTTTCCAGCTTTGAAAGTGGAGGAAGACCCCAGGTGGACATCTGGGTAGAATTACCAGCTCCTGTGCCGGCTTCTGTAAGCTGGCTCAGAATGGTCTATTCTGTTTGACTTTACTGTCTACTGGTCAGTTAGTCAAAAAATTGAAAAATTGCTTCCCTGTCTTTGTTGCAGACTTTGTACATGTCATGTGTTTAATTTGTATTAAATAAATTGTGTGTTGATTGAATATTTTTCTTGTGCTTTAAGGCAAATGCTTTCTGTTTCATGTAATGTTATGTATTGATGTATATATGGGTGTATGTATAAAATGCGAATGTTTTTTTCATAAAATTCACGATGCGCAGCGAGTTATTGAATATTTTCAGCTACGCTGTGAATTGCTTGGAACTTTTGTATGTTTGGAAATACTGGTATAATGAGTGCTTATTGAACTAATTCATTACGGAAGAGAATATTTTATCAATGTATGTTGACATATTTATAATTTATCCATTTTTAATTGCAGGTGTATTCTAGCTACAGATATGGCCAAGCACAATGAGATTGTAAACAACTTTAAAGCAATATTAGATGTGTTTGATTTCAACGATAAGGAGCATAAGTATCTGGTATGTAAAACAAACTATGTTGAGGAAAAGTTATAAAGAGATAATTGATGATTAATTGATTGATACTGATAGAAATATTGTTATACAGTGCAACCTCTCCAGAGCAGCCCTCTCTTGAGCGACAACCTCCCTTCAACAACAGCATGCTTTTTCCCCACTGTACGATATGACTTTTTATTTTACCTCTCTAGAGCGGCAACCTCTCAACAACGTCATAATTTTGTGTCTCCCAAAGGGTGTTGCTTTGGAGAGGTTGCACTGTACTTGAAGGTAGCTTCATGATTTTTTTTAACTTATTAATTATGATATAATGACAGTGTCCCAATGAGATTAACTTGATCAGAATACGGAGTGTATTTCATTTACCTGTTTTTAATGGCTTTCAGAAACTTAATTGAAGCAATTCTGTAATTATGGATTATTGCGAATGACTGTTGAGGAGTTAAAATTTCTATTAGGAAATGGCTGGAATTGTGAATGTATTTATATAAAATGATTTTTTTGGATGTTTTCATGTTTTTTGAATTACTCTTGTTTACATATTTGTACAAATTTTTCAAAAGCAAAAAAAGCAGAAAAGACATCATATAATGATTAATTCACACGACAAAGTTGCCATTTATAAACTCTATACAGAATTGCATCGAGAAAAGCTTTTTAATACACTATAAATAGGTATCATTTACTTTTTCCTATACTTATTTGAATTAATTGAATGATTAATTTTCATATATTGGGCCAGAAGAAATTAATCATATTTATGGTTACCGAACAGACCTTATTTTTTTGGCATCGACACTAAGTATTCTGGCAGCGAAATACAAATTATGTATATATTTGGGAATAACTCATACCTCCAAAGTAAAAAGAAAAGAATTATAAGTTTGCTACTTACCTACCATATTTTTTTTTGGTCAAGTAACCGTAAACCTGACTTTTCCTTAGCCTTACAACAATGGATCCTAGTTTTGAGAATTAGTTTGTTTGATGTGACAGTTGTAATACATTATATTTGTTGATTTACTTTGCACAGTAATGTTTAGATATATTGAATATTATAAATGCATGTGGAGTGTTACCTTACTTAACAAAACTTAACAATAAAATCCTAACCGTGAGATTTATTTTTGTATTCAGTCTGAATATATCAGCTGAATATGCCATTAACTCTTATTACTTAAAGAAGAATATTTAGTACCTGTATTATTGAAATTATCAGTTGTCAATTGCTATTACCCGACTCTTTATTGCGTTTGCTAGCTTAATTTTCCCTTAATCACTAAATAGATCGAAAGATTGTCTTGTTTAGACATGGTATAATACTTCATGAATGGTGAACAATTCTTTTTTGAACAAAGGTATCTCATATTGCGTGTATTTATGATTCTTCTGAATGAGCAATATATTACTTAGATTCTAAGACTATCTAAGATATATGTAGCAGAGGTGTCATTGTTATTAACTTTTGCTATGGTACCTTTAATGTAATTATGACTAATTTCTGTCCAATTATTTTAAGTTTTAAAATTTGATTATGGACATAACTAAATATTCTTCTTTGTATAAAGCATTACAGAACAAGAAGTCTCAGTATTGTCCCATTAATTTGTTAAATCTGACCATACAGTTATTTCACTGATGTATCTTAGCTGATTCAGGGTTTTTTTTCTCAGGAAGCAGAATTTTTGGGCCTTTTTCTTAATTTGCGGAAATTAATATGGAATTTTTGCAAAAAGCGGAAGAAAAAACTTAAACTGAAAGACTTTTGGGAAAAATGCATGAATTTAAAGATTTTTTTATTAGGGGAGATGCCTTTAAATGGCCCCTGCTATAGAAGGAAAAAACCCTGTGATTCTGTATAAGGAGTTCTAAATAGTATAAATACGGATACCGTATAAGATTGAGACATGCATGAAAGTGTGTTTAGTTTTTACAATATTAACCTGGCACTATGGTCTTCCTTAAAACAAATGTTAGTTTGTGGTTATAAGACCAATATTTTTAACAGTTGTATGTAGGTATTTTTTATGTTAATAATAAGGTCTAAACGAAAAAAGGTTTGTTTCTGGTTACATGCCTCCAAAAAAGGGGTCACTAGGTAGAGATTTTTTTATTTTATGTGTTTTTTTTTTTACATATATCAGCAACACTGTATGCTGTAATATTAATGAGTTGTGAAAATTACAATATAGCATTAAGATTTGGATGCCATAAAAACTTATGAGTCAGCAGGTAAAATATTGGGTCGGTCGGGTAACCGCAAACCCTTTTTTTAAACCTAACAGGATAAAAAAAGTTGGAATAAAGAATGAATAAATAAAAAATTGATAAAATTGCAGAAAACATTTTTAAGCCGTTTTTTAATGAGCAACTGCATAACAGCAACCAAACAATTTTATAAGGTGGGCCTCGAGTAAATTTGTTGAAAACCACATATAGGTTATAAAAGTATCATTATTATAATCCATATGTGAGTTTCAAATCAAGTCACAAGGGCACGCTATACGAAATGTTACGGGTAAGGAAAAAATCAACTGAAAATGAATTTGTGTCAGTGGAATATTGTTCAGCAGTTTGAAGTAGACGGTGTATAAACGGTAATCCTATAAATCGAACATGTTGAATTATATAGCATCACAATAAATTGTCCAGCGATTGGAAGTAGCAGGTTCTTGTGATGGCAATAGATTGTACAAGTTGAAATATATAACATCGCAATGATTTGTACTGTGATTTTGTTTACACACCGAGAAATAATGTTGTTTGTACTAACAGTGAATGTTTGATCATGTTTGTTTTTTTGCTTGCTAACCTTCCAGTTAATGATGATACTAATGAAAGTCTCCGACATCTCTAACGAAGCACGACCAATGAATGTGGCCACACCCTGGTTAGACTGTCTCCTCCAGGAATTTTTTAATCAGGTTCTGTCCGAATCTGTGTACCAGTCTATAGATTTTATTTTTTTCTGCACAGTTACTTCCCCTTACTAGACTAGTTTTTAGTGTTGTATTGTTTTTTTAGCACAATAAACAGCTGTTGAATGCAGACACCATGTGCTGACTGACATATTAACCAATCTGTTCTGTTATATAATAATGTGGTTTATTGCTTACTTTTTTTATTAATTATATTTAGTTTTCATTTAGTGAAACTGTTTAAATTACCATAGATAGTGTGCATGACATTGTGGTAAATTATTTCATATTTATAGGCAGTCTTATAACTTTAATATCACCTTGTATTATTAAGAAAATTTAATGTTTGTGAAATAATATTTACTATTAAATATAAAATTGAAATTTAAATGCAATTGTTTCTTATGTATAGGATAGGTCAGTTTCTGTGGGTCATTGTGGACAAAATTCTTGAATTGGATTAAGTCATAGCTGAGTCCTATCAACTTAAGTCTAGACAGAATCTTATCTCAATCCATCTAAGTTTTAAAATGGTTTATTGTCAAGTGATCATGAAGTGTTTACAAAGATTTCATCTATTAGTAGAGGGCTTTAATAGTAAGAAATGTATGTATAGAATTTAAAAAAATGCTTTAAATTAGTTTTTAGGGTGAAAATATGTTTATTTTTTTTTTATTTCTTTGACTAACAAAGATTTCAACAGCATTTTATGTTTTACCTTTTTTCAGCATGTTTTTTTGTCAAACACAAAATTCTGATCTATTCACTGATCTAACACACAAAACTAGACAAGCTGATTCATATTGATACATACTGTAAACCATCTTTATGTCCAAATATGGTCATTAGACCAATTGAACAATTTTTTTTTTGGTAATCTTCGTTCTTTATAGTCTTTGTGATGGGAAAATATGCATGCCAGAGTATATTTACCTGAAATTTTGACAATCTTTTCAACAAAATATGGCCAGCCATGGATCTTTTTTCTGAAATTCTTTACATATGAAAGTTTTTTATTACTTAACCCTTTGCCTCATAAGCATATTTTGGACTCTTCCAAATTCAAAGCAAATATTCAAAACATCAATTTATTTAAGAAAATTGGGTTATTTCTGTCTGACTGAGTGGCAAGAGAAGCCATTACTCATTACAAGCAATGACTTCTTTTGCCACAATGTTTTCAAAAGTCGTCTGCTTCAGATGCGGGGGGAATGCGGTATTATGAGGTAAAGGGTTAAAAATCAAATCAAAGTTGGATTATTGATTTTCGTCTTGATAAGAAACTGTAAGTTGTATTTCTATACGCTATTTCACGTATGTATCGAACAGTATGTCCCAGCTTGTTTACGTTTAGATTATCGCAGAAAATGTCTACTTCTTTATTTCACTCATATTTTGGCACATCTTTAAACAATTGGTTAGATTCATCATAGAATGATTGTCTTGCTGTTAATTTATAGAGATTAGAATCTCGTTACAAATAAAACAAGGGCTGTAACTCTATTTTTAAAATCATTTTTTTGTAAACTGACTGGGACGGCTGAAAATATTAATGATTATATTCACCCCCTGAACAAGTACTACTTGTTTGTTTGTATAGATATGATAGTTCTTTTTTTTTTAAATTCATTTTTAGATTTATATTTCATTTAATCTTATAATTTAGTTAGGCCTACAGTTTGTAATTGTTTGTTTCTTTGGGTTTGAAGGATGGGCGACATCTTTCTTTCTGAGAAACGATTACCACTATATCATAATGTAATAGATGATTACTTACTTTCTACAAAGTAATAAGTTTCCATCCAGCCAATGAATATTAATTTTTATGGAGGTTATCAAATTTGGGATATTTTATTAAAGAAAATATATCTGTCTATGTAAATGTGTTTTACCTTTTAAACAGGGAATATTTCAGTTAGAGAATTACAGAGAAACATAAAAACAATTATAAACAGAGAGTGCCCCATATTTGCACTGTAGCCTCACACCCTCCCTGTATTCTATTGGATGTTGTACTGTATTGTATATACTTGTTAGCTACTGATGATCTTGTTAAAAACGGCTGACATATCTAACGAGGTACGTCCCCTGGAAGTTGCTGAGCCATGGATTGAAAGATTGCTCGAAGAATTCTTTATACAGGTAAAATAGGGAATGTTTGTTTGCGGCATTGTAAAAATGGATTCCCCTATTTGACAGTGTAAAGGTCTGCATGCTAATTATGATTATGCTAACATGAGTTTTTAAGAGCCTTAGTGGAACCAGTCACAATTAGTCTCTAGCTTGATAGCTGTGTCACAGCTTGATGCATGAATTTCAATTAATTCTTTGCATAAAGTTATTTTTGTTATAAAAGTTTAAAATTTTTAGGGTAGGTTACGTTTTGGTGGACATTTGAGTCTGCTAGATACTTATACCTTAGTTTTATCAAGCAATTGATGCTCTTTCAATGTATACTTGACAGATTTAAAAATGCAGGTTTTTTAATGTGTTGCATTTTTTGTGCCTGACTTGAAATCCTCTCTTTGATGTTCTTTACACATTAGGACATGTGTCAGTAATCAACACACACTGTGCAGGTGTGTCAATAGTCTGTAAAAAAATGATCCCTGCTGGAAAGAAGCAAAAATCATGTGCGTGTGATGTAGTAAAATTAAACCAACTGGAATTCTCTTGTGATATCAAACTCGCATTTTTAAAGCTGTCCGGTATACTTACTTCGCATTGACACACTTTCGTGTCTTTTTTCTCGACCTTAGATGTAAAAAGCCCTCTTTCGAAATTGGTATTGTCTAATAGAATGAAATTGTTGTCATTTCTCAGACATGGCACACTTACTTATAATTACAAAGATTGGATAGGATCTCATCGAAGGGGGAAACTACACATAATTACATATTATTCAGTGGAGTGTGTAACGCCTTCTTGCGTGATTTTGACTGGTTCCTATGGTTTGTTTTGTCTAATTCATCGGTCACCATATTACATCATAAGGTGTTATGACGTAGTTATTTCCATGTAATTCTATGGCAGAAACAAAGTAACATGAGATTTTAATGGTCCATTCTAACTATATATAACAGTCAGTAGTATGAGAAATTGCCCACTTTTACATGAGATTGGCTTCATTTTAAGGATATGAATTACTTTTAGTGTAGTGACAAGTTTGGGATGTAGAAGATAACTCTGGATATTATTAAGTGGTATTCTTGACAAATAAACAAAATAAATGCAAATTTGCTAAAATGTTAGTAGTTATATTTCAAAGCAAGATGTGCTGTGTGCTATCTTCTTTTAGTTCAATGACTGTTATTTCTATTCTCTTCAGCAGTTTAACACAAAATACCTCTCTGCTTCTTGTTTGTGTCTGTGCTTTTTTAACACCATCTTTTCATGCAATTTTATCACTCTGTGAAATCCCTTAGAATTGTGTAAAAACTATGGAGTAAATTTAATTAGTACAGGGTACCATCATATTTCTTGAGCTCTGAGTAAGTCAGACTTATAGAAAACTGGGTACCAGTCCTTATTGTAGTCTTGAATAAGGATACCAAACAGTCAAACTTCTGAATACAGGGTTCCAATCATTGTGACTTAATCAAATTCTGGAATACTGGGTACCAGTCTTTGTGACAGAGTCAAACTTATAGGATACTGGGTACCAGTCTTTGTGACAGAGTCAAACTTATAGGATACTGGGTACCAGTCTTTGTGACAGAGTCAAACTTATAGGATACTGGGTACCAGTCTTTGTGACAGAGTCAAACTTATAGGATACTGGGTACCAGTCTTTGTGACAGAGTCAAACTTATAGAATACTGGGTACCAGTCTTTGTGACAGAGTCAAACTTATAGGATACTGGGTACCATTCCTTATTGTACAGTCATAATACAGGATGTCAATCTGTATAGCATCTGAATATGGGGCTCACTTTTGGGAATACTGGTTACTAATCAGGCACAGTCAGACTTCAGGAATACAGGCTACTAGTCATTGTTACTGAGTCAAACTTGGAATACCGGGTACCAGTCATTGTGATGCAATTCCAATTTGTATGTATTTACTACAACAATTGTGAAAAGTAGCAGCAGTCTTTGTGCTAACCCACTAGCCCAATGCCCAAGGCTTGTAAATTTCCAGATGGACTGGTGAAGTCTCAAAATTGTGTATTTGAGCTAATGGTAAATCATTTTTTTAATGGCCCACTTATATTTTGGACTAGCGCTTTAGGAAAAATTGGTTCTAACACTGCAGCAGTTTGTTCAGTTATGCTAGACTTACACAAAAGGTAATAAACAATCCAGTTAGTTTACTGGGGATGTATGTTTAAAATATCTTAAGGGATTTCACAGTACTCTGGTGTTATTTCTTTGGCTTAACATTGCACGGTATAGTTTAGAGTGTCTTGGTTCCTTCTGATATTTGCTTAAATACTCTTATGAATATGTCACACTTTTGTATTAGGTAAGTAAATATTAAAGCATGTTAGGGGTAAAGAAAAGGAAAGAACATTCCATTCAGTTTTACGTCGTGGAAGATGCCAGCTGTAATGGTGAAAGTTTTATTATCAGGCTGCCATCTTTGTGTCCCTTTTGAAAAGGAGGGCCGATTATTGTATTCTATTTTGTGATATACTGGAGGTGGGTATGAAGAGGTTAGGTTTTAGCTTGCCAGTGAAGACATCCCATAGCTGCTAGATTTTTTTATAGTATTTGTGTATTAGTGTAATGAGAGGCCAGAATATAAAAAATATATTTGAGAAAGGGAAAAAAATGGAATTCTTGTATGTTGCCTTAAGTCTGCCTGTGTGGCTGTGTTTTATAAAAGCTTTTAGTAATAATGATTAATTTGTGCCATCCATAATTATGATTGTCATTGTGTTCATTAATTTAGACTGCTTATACTGACTGAACCATATGGTTTGCTAATCCTGTTATAATTCTATTATTCAATATTATGTGCCATTTCCATATTTTATGGTTTTGATCATATAGCGATATGAATTTTATTAATAACGATTCAACTCTCGTTTTATCAGGGATTTCAATTGAATGATATTTTATAGTTTTTATTTTCTTTGTACAAAGGGTAATGTTTATTACTTTTTACATGTATTTGTTATTTTGAAATAAATTTGTAAGTCATTATAAATGTTGAAAAATATTTTACCTTAAAAAATATTAACCATTTCATTAGCCACTTAATTGTAAGAGCCACTTTATCGTGAGGACCACTTTATTGTAAGGATCACTTATTTTGAGACTGGTTTTCAGTATATTTCAACTTCGTATTGAGACCACATCAATATTAAGACAGATGATGTGGGTACCAAAGGTGGTCTTAATGTTGAGATAATATTTTACAGAATTTATGTATTTCATTTACCTGTAAATTATGAAAAATATGTGCATGTGCTTCATTTGCTCGTATGTAATGAAAATTTATATTTCGTTATTTGTTTTACAGAGTGATATTGAAAAATTAGAAGGACTTCCTGTTGCTCCTTTCATGGACCGAGAGAAAGTGACCAAGTCATCATCCCAAATAGGGTTTATCAAATATGTACTGCTGCCCCTTTTTGAGGCTTTAGGGACCTTGCTTCCAGTTATCGAGGTTTGTTGAACAGTGAAATAGTTCAGAATTGTACATAATTTCGTTTACATACATTCAATGTTGCATCAACAGGCTGGGTCATTTTTGGAAACTTTCCAGGCAAACAACTGAGTATAAGGACTGACATTCTGTAAGCTAGCTGGACAGCTTCTTCCAGTGTGAAATTTGTCTGGTCCCAGGTGATTTTCGAACTCACAATGGTGAGGGGCTAATGATCACTATTCAGATACCATAGACACTCAACCATGGATTGATTATATCCAATTGTACAAATTTCTTGTAGGTCAATAGAATTTATTAACCTTTTCTGTTAACATTTATAATAGTTAGATAGTGATTATTAAATCTGTATTCTGATACTTGCAGAAAGACATCATAGAGCCAGTTAGAAATGCTTTAGATTATTATACTCAGATGAACAATGCTCTTGAAGAGGAGAAAGAGAAAGAGAAAAAATTAGCCAATGAAAAGTCAAAACAGAATGGACTGACCAATAAAATGAATGGCGACATCAAAGTATGACACAGAGAGTAGAGCATGCCCATCCAATCATATTTTGTGCTACATCAGATATTATTAACATGTGTATTGAGGTGTAAGAAAATATTGCATTGGCCATATAGATGTTTGTTCACTGTTTTATCATAGTAAATGTTTGATATTTGAAATACTTAAGAAACAACAGTACATCTGTCATTATAATGATTTATTTGGATTTTGGTGTTTATTTGTATTTTTTTAAAATTCTACAAGCTACTCGCTCATATTTTGTTTTCATTAATTTATCTATTCCTCATGAGCTTTATTGGTAACATGTTACTCCTGAGAATCACTGCCTCAAACATCTGCCCCTTAGGGTATAACAAAAGGATTACTCAGTATTTCTTACATATTTTTTGCACATTAACGAATGTATACTTGCATACTTTGTTCATGAAATTATCATCTCATGTCACGTGATAGTAATTGGCAAAAAAGTGAACCTTATTAGTGAAACATTATACAATTATGTTTAAGTTTAAAATACTTTTAGGAATAATTGAAAATGCATTGATATTAAAGATGGTTTGATTCAACTTTACTCAGATGCCAAATTTAATTTTACTGACACAGACCTGCTACAAGTTTGTTCATAATTAGTTTGTTGGGCCTGGCCCCAGTTTCACGAAAAAACTAAAGTTTGAGCACGATATTTTGAAAGTATTTTATGACTATATTTGTATTATTTGTACCTTATTTTCTTTGAAAAGCAGTGTATTTCTTGCAAAATTATAATTCTAAGTAAAAAATTTGTGTTGAAAACATAGAATTATCTTGCTAAATTATTTTTTTACTTGAGCACGTTATAACAGACTCAAGTTTTTGCTCAAGTGTTTTTATTCTTTTTAGATACTATTTTCCATGAAAATCAATGTTATGTTTGTTCATCTTTTACACTGGCACCAGTAGTACTCACCAAGATCCAATATTAAACATATAATATATTTTAACACCTGATATTTGAATTTGAAATAATGTGCTCGAACTTAAGTTTTTTCTTGAAACTGGGCCCAGGTCATCTCTTTAGTGAATTGATGGTGTTATTACTAATCATTGAAGAGATACTGAAAGGCTACGATTGAGTTGTGATTTGTATGAGATTTTTTACATCATCGTACTTATTATTTTCTCATCGGACATTATCTGGTCCAGTGCTGTCTGACGAAAATGAATGAAAAATAAATCATGATTATTAAATATTATGTCTGCATATCTGAGTCAGTTATGTGATTATGAGTTTCAAAAAAATGTAACTTTTAGTGTTAGTATGTCCCCATATGGTTGTGTAATTTGACCAGTTTGAAAATTATTTTTCATGTATTTTTGAAAGCTTAATGAATTAAGATTAATTATTTGTCTGATATTCTTAATTAGAAATCAAATATTTTATCATGCCAGTATCATTTTGTACATGTTTTGTTTGTATGTTATATTTCATATGTTCATTGTTTATTTACTCAGACAGAATATTGTGAAATTTTTTAACATTGATTGTTTTGTGTACTATGTTATATATGTGTATTATATATATGTGTATTATATATATGTATTATATGTGTATTTTATATGTTTCGTGTCCCTGTGATCTCCTGATGGGTTTCCCATTTTTTTCTGGTTTAAGCAAAACTTATGACTATGTATAACTGTTGAGTTTTTTTATTATTGCTCATATGGTTGTTATTGACCCCTAATTGGACCCTTTATTAGATGCTATGCTAATGGGATATTTGTTATATAATATTATCATTGTATGCTTCACATCGGGGGGGGGGGATAATTTGTATGTTAAATCATATAAATTAACTTATATTCGCACCTAGGTAAGTTATTTATTGGGTTTGTCGCTTCAAATGCAGGCTGTCTATGGGGAAACGGGGCTTCCATGGCTGAGAGGTTATGATCTTTGACTCGTATTCACGAGCCCCTCACTGCTGTAAGTTTGAATCCCACTCGGGACCAAATTTCACATGTGAGGAATCTGTATGGCTAGCTTATAGAAAATTGGTTGTTCGACCCAGGGGTACGCCTAGGGTCTTCCTTCTCTGTTGAAGCTGAAAAAGTGCTGCATGACCCTGGCTGTTGGTGTGACATTAAACCTAGTGTCTGTGGGGGTTAGGCCAGAAAAAGATTTGTTTCTGGTTAGTGGTCTAACCATATTTTTTTCCGACCCTTAAGTTTCTAACAGCAAAATCCAAAATTGGTGCCCAAAAAATAGGGTTGTTTTGGTAACTGTAAACACAAGTATTTCTTTTCTGACCTTATTTTAGTGCTTAGGATGCGATGGTCTGTCTGGTTTCTTTTTGATATTTCTATGATTTATTGAGTCCCTTATTTGTCGAACATTTACACGTATTTACTCAATGTCTGCACCATGATGAAGGCAACTGAATTCTCAAATTTCCCTATCTCTGTGATTAGAGCACTGTTATCTCTATATGATTACAGAATTATTTATCTCTGTGATTATACAGAACCAGTCTGTGAAGTTCATTTATGACACTCTAAGAACACATACTGTGTATATGATTGTTTTATATACTGTTACTTTGGGTTGCAATTGATTTGTGTGGTATTTACTGGCAATTATTGTACATGTATTTACTACTACTTCTGACATGTTATTGTATTTACTATTACTTCTGATACCGTATTGCTCCGTGCAAAGGTCAAGGTCATTCTGATTCTCGGACACAGGCTAATTGATGTTTGCATTCTCTTTACGTAGACATGAAATTAAAGCATTCTTCTGTGGATGCATTACATTATATAATTATGCGTCTGCAGTCTGAAGCGGTTGTTAAAATTTTTCTGCTGGTAGTTTGTGATGTGGTGACATGATCCGGATAAATATTGTTCAGTGTGTATGTCAGAGTCAGAATTGTTAAAGATAATGAAATCTTGAAACCCTCTTTGTCCCACTCGCTGTGCTCGTATTAATACTTCAAATCTTTGGAGAGCTCGCATACAGCTTATGACCGTGCCAAAAGATTTTAATTATGACAAATGTTTTGTATCATTAGTGACTGTATCACGTCTACCCCAGAGATAGGATGAATAATTGTCAAAATAATTGAATGTAAATCTCTGACCAGTCTGGTGTTGCTCAAGGGATTTTTTTTTTATCGCACTTAATATTATCTAACACTCGTTTTTGATGTGGAATGTATTTTTGGTTTCGTGGCTTCTCACTAATGAATATAAATCCTTTTTGTCATGCTAACATGCAAGTAGTGTGTTTGTGTGTGGGAAGTTTTGCTTTAGAAGAATTTAAGTGAATTTTATTGTAATGATATATGAGAGATTTTACCGTATTGCTTTAATGAAATTGGGCTTCGATTGATGTTGTATATAGATCGTTGTTTCACTAGATGATGTGCGTTATAATTTTCCTTCATGCTCGTATTTATACTAAACCATCCTTCGCATTGAAGAGTACATTTTACTGGTTCAATGATGGTCTTACATTTACTGTGAATTTTTTTGATTTTTTAAACTTGTATTGAAGAAGTTATGTATAAGTACAAAATCTCATGAAGAATGTCTCTCTCACAATGTTTCCTGTTTAGTATCATTTTGTCCATGTTCTTAAGTGTAGAATATTATAAAAACAACTATGTTCGCAAATTTATTTTTAGCAATTTTAATTGGACGTTAATTTGGATGTTTTGTATTCTGACGTCAAAGTTATGTACATGTGTGATAGAAATGATGTATAATTATAATTGGATAATTTGTAGTTAATTGAAAATTTTCGCTGTATTGGGTATTATAGTGTTCAAGTAATTGCTATGATTTATGCTGCTGAGTCACGTAATGTGTATTTTCATCAAATGATATCGAGCTTCATTTATGATCCTCTAAAGTATACATTTCTTGTGAAATTGTGAGTTTAACATCCTCACAGTATGCTCAGCCTTTTTAGATTGTAGGATTGTTCTAAATTCTATTTCGTCAAAATTAATTTCTGTCTGATATTAGATGGGAATTGTGCATTCACAATCAGTGAACTTGGTGCAAGGTAACTTGACAGTCGCATGTTTGTGAAATTCATCATGCCTTTGATTTGTAGATTTCATAACAATTTTAAAATAATTGTTGCCTGGCATCACTTAAAATGTTAGGGCTTATATTCCTGGCATTGTATTTGGGATACTTTTATCAAGGTATATTGTTTGTGTTTGAAGTGATGTTCTTTTTTCTACAGCGAACAATCTTGCTGCTGTTTTTATTCATTACATATCCAAGTTTTTTGGCTGACTGAGAATAATGGCTATTTATTTTGGTTGAACTTATGGTGGTGCAAATTTTATTTTTATTAAATGTTTGCATTGTATAATTCGTACCATTTTATACTGAATTTTGTTGCCCATTGTCCCATATTTGTTATGGTGTGATTTTTTCAATTTAATTATGGCATCACTTATCTTGTTACCAATAGTGACTGATATTATTTTTGTTTATACTGTAAAGTTTGCAAATATAGAAAAAAATATAAGCTTAAGTTTTAATATTTGAAGTCTCATAAAAAATTTGTGGTACAGAACTACAAAAACATGATAGATTATGTTTATATTGATCTAATGTCACATATTTTTTATACCTTTTTGATTACTTTCCATTTCTTTTTTTTTCACTGTGGTTGAAAATCACACCAACAGCCAGGGTAATTTGATGACTAACAAGCATTAACAGCGGGGGAAGATCCCAGGGGTACTACACCTGGGGTAGAACTACCAACCTTTTTTGAGCCAGCTGGACAGCTTCTTCACGTGTGAAATTTGGACTCGAACTCAGTATTCAGGGACCTGTGATTAGTAGTCAGGGACCATAACCACTTGACCACAGAGGTCCCACATTTTCCGTTTGTAATTTCAAATTATACGTTAGAGAATTCCAGATTCTCTGGTTGAATACAGTCTGTCATGAGGAGATATTTGTATAGTTCTGGGAATTCTATTGCGAAGTAAACATTGCTATTTGTTCGTAGGATAGGATTACATTAAGTGCACTACTTATATTTCCAGCATTACTCTGCGTCAGTGTTCAATAATTAGGTGGAATTAATATAAGCCTGTTTCTCCACATTCAACAAACCAGATGACGTTAGTCTTAATGTAACTCCTATTATCGTATTTCTATTGTTCCCTGAAAAACTGGAGAGACTTGAGAGAATGCATTATCTGCATTAAGGAGAGCCTTTATATTGTCTCCTGTTTCATGGGATCGACCTATTAAAACTAGTTAGCTGACCATTTCAGTGTATTAGATTATATGCCAACATTCAGTGCAATGTGAAAAGCCTCCATAGTCAAGTGGTCTCCGACTAGTAATCACAAATTACTTCCTGCTGTTAGTTTGAATCCTACCTTGAACCAGACAAACTTCACATGTGAAGAAAGTGTCCAGCCAGCTTACAGAAGGTCAGTGGTTCCACCCGTGTGTATGTTTTTGGTCTTTTTCTGCTGTTCAAACTAGAAGTCCACAAATGACCCAGTCTGTTGGTGCGATGTTATACCCCAGAGAAAAAATCAGAGTATGATGTTGAAAATACTTGATTTCAATGGAATTATTATGTAAAAAATGATTTATACTGAAATGATTTTCACTTTTCACCTGCCCCTTTTTCTGGCACCCTTATATACAAGGCTTGGTATTCTGTTTTACAATTTGGACATTCAGGGCTGGTTTTTAGGTTGTTCAGTTCCCCTAATCATGTATAAAACTGCCTTAGATCTTAGAGTACTCATGTGTAAGGGTCACTTATTACAGAGGGTTCATAATTAATGTGATTTTAATTGAGGTTGATTTATTACCAAAGTGCAAATATGCATACATTGTGCAGGGTTGTTTGTATAAATGTATTTATGTTTAGTTCAGAAAATGTGGAAGGTTTTCTTTTGTTGTTTTGGTCATTTATACTTAGTTTATTATACAGACCTCACAAATAGATCTGTACTTATAATATGTGCAAATATATACAAAATATTGTTTTATTATATCTATCAAAGTGTATTATATGGAATTGTCTGTGTTTATCTTTGTATTTCATTTTACTTCATTTTTTCCGTTAATCTACCTTTGTTTGTATTGTTTTAGTAATGTACGTGATTCTGTAATGATTCTGCATTAATTTGAATACCATTTTATGATATCGCACAATTTTTTGTTATTTGAACCTAACTTTTAACAGTGGGTTGTTAGGTAGACATTTTTGTTAACATATATGCTTGTACTGAAAACAAAAACTGGAATAAGGATAAAAAAAATTTTTTCTCAAAATTGCCAAAAATTAATTTGTGTTAGGAGTTTAGAATGAGTTGGTTGCAGAAGTGCAAACCAACAAATTTTTAAGGATAACTTAATTTCACAATTTTAAGTAAGTATACCAATCAAATTTGTCTGTAGAGACCACATTCAGGAAGAGTAGAAATGTTGCTTTCAGTTGAATCAGCCCTTATTCAGAGACTAAAATAAACAGCAAATGTTTGTATTAAAAAATAAAACCACTTGCCTGTATAATCTGGTGGTCTCCATTCGCATATAGTCTTAAGTTCAAGTTAGACTAGTATTTTGACATAAATTACAATCATATGTTGTATACAATTATGCGCTAATTGTGGTATGGTTTACCTATCTAAAACATAATGTACACATATGCACAATGGATTCTAGTATTTCTACATTGCCAGACCTTTTTTTTACTCAATCAAATTTCACTTTAGATCATTTAACATCTTATTGATTCTTTTATTTAAGGAATTTTTAAAAAAAGCTTACTTGTCAAAATCTAGCAGCTACTTTACGTTCAAGTGCAAGTTCAATATAAATAAATTCAAAGTTTCCCATTAATTTTGATAAATCTCTTTACTTTTTATTATGTTTCATTTTGTGTGTTATTACATTTGTTTTTATTGTACTCAAGTGTCAAAGATGTTGTGTGGATGTTGCCAAATATTGTTTCTTGATTAAAACCGTTGATAATTATAATAATTATACGAGTATGTTAAAAATGATTTATTTTCTTAGAATAGATAAAGTATCGTATCACTCAGTGGGCTAATATTTAAAAGAATTTTATAAACAAAATCCCCGATTTTATCTTTGGGTTTAATTAACTTTTGAAAATTTATAATTGTTATATTTTGACTAGTTTTACATCAACATATTAAGTAATAGTAATTATTTGAATTACGGTCCCCACTTAGAGATGAATTATGAACATTAATCTTTGCTTTTATTTTGTATTGATCCAAGAATTCTTGGCTGATATTCTTCCTGGATTAAAGCTCTGATTATCACTGTTGTTTTAATGTGATCAAATGAATTTTTCATGTATATTATGTCATTACTCTAGTTCTTATTTAGTTTGTGCGTTTTGTTCAAATGTTAAACATAGTTTATGATATCCCTGAAATGTCGCAATAACAGAATGTTGCAATTGTTAGATCCATGTTTTTTTTTTGCTACTCACGAACTACATGATACTTAGTTGATATTAGTCTTGTTTTGTTACCATGGTAATGGATTGTAGAAATTAATTTTGTTTGATGTTTATGGTCCACTGTTTTTTCCTTGAAAATTGGGCTTAATGAAAATTCTCACACCACAAGTTTAGTTTTTTGCTTCATTTTATAATCAGCAGATGCTTAAATGACTCGAGGTATTTTGCCACGAGTTTTTAAGGTGTATTTTCATGACTGATCAGGCTCCACATTTGTACTTAAAACTTGCTTGCAGGCATGATTTTGTTCGTTGATGATTGCTCCCCAATTTACCCAAGATGCATTGTTCAGCATTATGTTCCATGATTTAAAAAGAACTGCACTAAGCTAGTGTTATATTTGCACCAAACTTTATAGCTTTAGCTATTAATTGATCACATCATATACAGTTTGCTGGCTATTTATAAGGGATGTCAAAGTTCCGTATGGCCTATAAATTTCATTTTAAAAATTATTCATATTTTGGAAAAATGACTTTGTTTTGTATTGTTTTATATGAGAATACTGTTGATTGTCCCCCACAACTGTTGTTTATATTATTATACATGATTGTAGTATATATATATACATATAATACTTTGTTGATATAAATGCTGACATGACTGTTAATGTTTTGTACTGAAATAAAGAAAGTTCCAGGTAAACACGAGCATGGTTTTTTAAATACATAAATGGGCAGGGGTCTCATTGGTTATGGTTCCTGACTGGTAATCACTAGCCCCTCACTGCTGCGAGTTCACTTCAAACCCACCTGGGACCAAAAGTTAGGTGGTTCTACCCAGGTGTATGCCTTGGGTTGTCCTCCACCATTAAAACAAGCAGTCACCAAATGGCCGAGGTTGTTGTTGCCATGTTAAACTCCAGTAGGACAAAAAACATCAATTACACCAGTCTGTTCATGTCTTAAAGCAGATAAGAAATACAAATACAACTCAACAAAGGTCAAGGTCACTGAGATGGTACAATGAGTTCAAGGCCACCGGAACAGAACTTTCAATACAATTTGATTAATTTATTAATACAAAATTTATCATTTAATGCACATACAAATGACAAAGCACCGTGAGAAAAAATCAAACAAAGAACATGGTTTACATTTGTCCAGCTTAAACATTCAGCAAAAGCTATGTTCAGTTCTATACAGAGAAATCTTATCTTCTTGATAGTTGAGATGTGATAAAAAAAACCTCACAACTGTAAGAAGAAACCGTAACACAAATAATTAAATATCAAAAAGGCTGATGAGTACAATTATGCTGTACAAAATTAAAACACAACATTTTGATCAAGCTCTGTGAGCTGAGCTATTTTTATATACATGTATATACCATACAGTCAAACCTAAGAACAAAGGCCACCCTTGGGAAAGACAAAATGCAGCTTTTATTTATGGCCTTTTTGATTGTTCTATATAATCTGTGACGGTTCTTCAAAGAATGGCCTTTATTCACAGGATGGTTTTTATACTGAGGTGGCTGCAAACACAGGTTTGACTGTACTTGGTGATTTTTAAAATGCATATGAGAACAAGAAGTACAAAATATCACCTACCAAATAAAGTATATTTTAACTGGCGTAGACAATGAATTGACAAAATAGTGTAAGCTAAGAATGTTGAAAAGATAAAATTTAACAACGTAATATGAACACATCAGTACTGATATAAGGTATTTATGAAATAAAGCACTCATGATATGATATTGTAAGTTGCAGCGAAAAAAACCCAATGACTGATTAAATATAAAAATTTATGCAAACAGTGAAGTGTAAATATGATAAAAGACATTTCAATTCATGAATGTGTTGAAAAAAACATGAGAATAGTTTGATTCAATTATAACTCAATTAACCACATCATAAAACCTTTCACAGAACGAGAAAGGCCACTTCAGCAAACACTAGTTTGAATAAATTAATATAAAGATGTACATAATTTCATCAAGTACTGGCTTTTGATGAAAGTTAATAAGAATGCTAGATTAATTAACCAGTTTTCAGTGATCTGTGTAAATATGCAATCAGAATATATTAATGAGCAAAAATGGACATTTTGATGTTTCAAAAATATTTGTATTAGTTCTTGATAAATGGAGTCATTATTTTCAATAATATTTTGATACTTAAAAAATAATTTATGTTATTGATAAATGGAATAGTTTTATTCCAGCAATAAGGGGCAGGTTTCAATGGAGGTAGATAAACAAGTTCATACATGTTTAAAAACCATAATCACCAGACAGAGTGAGGTCACTTGGGAGTGTATGAAGGATTAACATACCTCCGCAAAACTGTGTCATATTTAAACAATATATTTCCTGTTGAAAAAGTTCCTGGTTTCCACTAAGCTAACAGACAACTTTTTTCTCATTTTTTGTCTTTTTTTTGGTATTGTAATATTCAACAGTCTTCACCTATGTTACTCATTGACTCCATCTCCAAAACCTATCTTCTATGATGTGTGGATTTACATGGCACACATGTAGGAATTATCCAGGAAACACACTACTTTCATGTCGTCTTGTTTTCACTGGGTTTAATGCTATTTTTCAACAATTTTCCAATTAAACACAGCGGCCAGTTCACCTAACCAGTTTTCCTTGACTGTATACTAACCAGTACTAACTTACCCTTCCACAGAACTAGCATCTTCTCCACACATGGAGGAAAATTGACTTTTTTGTCAAATTTTCATAGAAGGGTATGACCTGTCATGACCAGGATTTGAACCATTTTTTTCTGCTGACCCTAGACTTTTTCTGGGATCAGTCAATGTTTTCTTACTGATATTTGTACATCATATAAACTGTATCTCCAACCTAAAGACATTATATTTGAAGAAAAGGTACTGCTGACCCTATATTTTAAGAGGCTGTTAGTGGAAACCAGGCATTTCTTTTTTTTGCCTGAACATCATATAAACAAACATTGGTCAAATATTGACATCACTCACAAAACAGCCTAACTATTATTGCATTATATTTCTCAGATACAATTTCATTGCATCCAATATAACCACCTCTATTTTATTTGATTAATCATTTTCAAATCCTAGATAAAAGTAAATGCTAAGTTTTCTTTGATCCAACTGGTCCAAATCTTGAGCTCGTTCGAGTTTTCCGACCCCTGCTGGCAAGACTTTGTATAACTAGCTTTGTTCCATCTTTCTTGGTCTCTGCTCTCTTTGATGCTCCACGAGTTGATCTGGTCACTATACCTAGACCTTCAGAACCAGAATCCCCCTCAGTTTGTGTCACAGGACTGATCAATAGTATCTCATCTTGTTCTTTATATAAACGTTTCACTCTGAAAAAGAAACCCCCCAAAAATTATTAAGCCAATCTTAAGAAAATGTTAGTTTGCAGTTACACAACCCACTTTTAACAGTGGGTAGGTAGGCATGCATTTTTATAACATAATATGCTTGTACTAATATGAAAAGCTGGAATAAAGAACAGAAACTTTTTGACAAAATCACTTAAAAATTTTCTGGGTGGCTGGATTTTTGCAAGTAACTTCAAACGAATAATTTTTAAAGCATGGCCTAATGAAAAGTTAGGTCACAAGTTTACTATGGAGGCAAAAATTCAGGTAAACACACATATATGGTTAGAAAAATTAGTACTAAAAAAATTATAAAGAATACCTAACAAAGTCAATGGTTTTAAACATTTTAGATCACATCAAAATAAGTTTGACTTGATAAGTTTACAGTAATTAAGATAACGTAATGATCCCTTTTTGTACATATATAATTGAAATATTGTCTTAACCAAACGTGATGATATATTCGATCTTGATAATTTTTCATTTTAATTAGCCTCAAAATATTTTCCCCTGCCAGTCAACAGTCAAGTTTAGTAATTTTTCATACATAAGAAACAAAAAACATTAAATAATCAATTTTACTTACCTGCGTTTCGGTTTCTTTTTCTCTTTCATTTCCTCATCTTCAGTAACTTGCGTGACAGCTGGACCAGGTGGTAAAAGTATACCGTCCTCTTGTTCTTTATCTATCACAGATCGTGTATGACTTATAGGGGGAGAGAATACAAAGGACTTCACTGGTGTAAAAGCTTTTACAGCCGGCTCTATAAATAAACAGACAAGATGACAACTCTGCTACGACCTACATCAGTCTCAAAGTCCTAAAACATTAGCAGTGCTTAATATAATAATCACAATCAACTCATACTAGTTGACATTTTGTTTTTGCTTCACATATTTTTTGTATATTAATCATTTATCAGTCAAACAAATAGATTAATGATATACTGACTTCATAACCTTACCATAATCAATAAAGAAACACTGAAATTTTGTAAAATGAGTTGAATTAGGAGACACATCCAAGAGTCAAATGCAGTCTTAAGCGTCAAATGAATTCCCTGGAGGTATAAAAACAAACATGTCTATACACAGTAGTGTAAGTATAAGATGTCACTATAGATACATACCTGATGTATCAACTTGCATAGGATCAGAAAACTGGAAACTATTGGGTTGTATATCATATACATCTAAAATAGAAAAAAACATGATTTAATATGCGCACAAAATAAATAAACAGAGGGCCATAACTCCGCAAAAAGGGAACGAATCACAAAGCCCTGACAATATGTGCTGGGGCACTTGGTGACAATAATTATGTGAAAGTTTCCTCAAAATCCCTTATGAAATGTAGGAGTTGTATGCAGAAGAAATTGTGTAAGAAACCCCTTAACAAAAGAGTTGTGCGCGGAAGAAATTACAGACGCCTGCCCACCTGCCATCATTTGCTAATTTAATAACCAGTATGTCTATTTAAGAATAATGCATTAATGAAAACAAAAATAACCTACATGCAGTGTAAATGAGAATTCGATTAATGAATCAATAAAAATATTAAAAACTTCCTTGGTGACAAATATTTTGAACAAAAAGCATTAAACATAAAATTCCTACATAAGTCAAATTTACAACCTTGTATCAAAGAATATCATACATATACAACATGAAGTACTTATTAAGGAAGATATTCACTAGGAATACTATACCTGGTATGTCTGAGATGGTTTTATCTTTCCCATCATGACTTCTTGTATGAGCAGCTGGTGCGGCTGTCTCTTCTATCTTGGCTTTCTTACTGTCAGATGCTTCATCTTTGTCATCAATATCATCTTTAGTACTAGAATCTGCCTCTTCAATCTGAGCTTTTACTTTCTTAGGTCTCCCTCTTCTTGAGGGAGTAACAGGGGCTGTATTCTTTTCATCAACATCTTTAGAATCTACAGTTTTCTTCGGACGTCCCCTTCGAGATGGAGTGGTGGGGACATCCGTTTCTTCCTCCTTCACAGGAGATTGTTCAATGGTAGGGAGCGCAGATACGCGAGATTCTGCCGATTTTGTTGAAGTATCATCCCGTACCTTGAAGCCACGTCCCAAACTTTGTCTACGTGGAGGAGTTTTACCGGTTTTCACATCATCACTACTTGTACTAGAGTGTCCTACACTTCGTCTACGAGTTGGAGTCTGGACAGTGTTTTCAGATACAGTTTTACAAGCACGAGACAAACTTGTTCTCCTAGTTGGAGTGGCTGCAAGTGATTCATCATTTTCAAAATCAACTGGTATTTCAGAATGACCAAAACTGTCTGAATGTTCACTTGACACACGTGACTGCCAAGGTGGTGTTTTTGGTTCTACAGTTGGAATGGTATCTATAACAGAATCATCTTTTTTTCTTCTACCTCTGGTAGGTGTTCTCTTTACTTGAGCACTTTGTGAAATATCTACATTACTTTGCACAGGAGAATTTGATTTATTGTCATTCTTATTCTCAGCTTCTTCATCTGTTTTCTTCTTTCGTCCCCTTCTAGGGGTCACAGGCTTTTCCTGATTGCCTGCGGGGGAAACAGTTTTCTTGCCACGACCCTTTGACCTAGTAGGAGTAACTGGTATGTTCTCGTCATTGCCTGCGTCTTCAGTCTTGCCTGCTAACCTTGATGACATTCTAGTTGGAGTAACGGCTTCTTTCTGACCCCTTTTTGATCTTGTGGGTGTTTTAGGCGATTTGTCCTTGATTTTAGTCATGTTTCTCTCAGGAGATGTTTTCTCCATTTCTTGTGATAAATGAGCGAGTGATTCCTGAACAGCCTCTTTTGCCTTAGATGAGTGTGAGTCTAGGGGTTCTGCTGCCGCGTCCATTTTCTCTTTAATTTCATGTGATAAATGTACTAGAGATTCTTGGACAGCTTCCTTAGCTTTGGATGTAAATGGTTTAGGTGAATCTGCGCTAATTTCTGTTACGTTTGATTTACCAGTGTCCACACTTGTCATAGCTTTTTGTCTAGAAGATCTAGTTGGAGTAGCTGCCTCAATTCCAATGGTTACTGAATCTTCTTTTTGTTGCAAACGCCGTGATGACCGCGTTGGAGTTGTGGCTTCCTGTTTTGCATCCTGTTTACGACGCCCTCTAGTGGCACGACTTGGCGTCATAGGCTCTTCCTCTGAAATATTTTCATTCTCGGTTTTCTTTTTTCGACGTGATGACCTTGTGGGTGTGACTGGAATATCCTCAAGCATGGATTTCTCTTCACCGGAACTATAACCTTGACTTACAACTTCTTTATTTTCAGAGGCTGACGCGCTCTCATCCTCAGATTTAACAGAAAGTAGAAATTTACGTCGAGTTCGACTTTGTTTACTTTGAGCAGTTGTATTGCTTTCAGGTTCAATCTTAGTTCTAGTTTTCACATCAGTTTCACTTGGAGATTCACCGAATTTGTCATTTATTTCACTAAGCATGGTTTGCATATAATCTGAATTCTGAGGTTCACCTTGAACACCATAATCCTGGTGAGGAGGGGAATCTTTCACCTTGAGACTGGATGTTGTCTCACGGGATCCTGAACTCAAACTTTTTCTTTGAAGGCCAGAAAACTGAAAAATAAGATAAAAAGCATTCAACATGAATATTAGTACTTTAAATATAACATTACGTGTCTGCTAAAATTAAAATACCATTAAAGCTTTCAATAATGTTAAGAGACTGAAAAAAAAATTAACAATATACAGCAAGTGCACCATTTTAAGTGAATTTTGTTCTAACTCATACTAACAATCAACAAAGACATACATGAAACTCTCCAGTGGGAGAAATAGGGGGTTCAAGTTGACGGACTGGTTCTGGAGGAGTTGAGAAGTCATCCACTTCCTGTTTGATAGACTGCATCCCCTGTTCCCCACTTGATGTTACAACATCCATCTCCTCGATTTCTCCAGGTGGATTTATCTCTTCATAATCCTCAAAGATTTCTTTATTCTCAGACTGGTTTACTTCCATATCACTATTGTCTGCACTATCAGTTTGTGTATCAGTCCTTGCAGCAGACGAACCTGGTGAGGTACCAGTCTGAAGTTCAGATTGAGCATGCTCAGTAGGTGATTTCCTTTCCTGAGATGTAAACTGAGATAATGGTGACTTTGATACTCTGACTGTAGGGGATGAAGGTAGCTTAGTAGGTGATTGTTTCTGTGGGCTAACCTGGGGAGATAAAGACGATGTTTGTCCGATCTGTTCTCTAACTGTGGTTGTCGAGGATACAGACATATCAGCTGATGCAGGAGACATTTTACTTGATGCATAACTTTGCTCCATATTTTCAACCTCCTCTGAAAACAAAAAAAAAAACATAAATAATTTTTTTATTAGCCGAAACAAATTTGGTTTAACCAAAAGTTATGTATTCCATCTATTCTGATCAAACACGATAGAATTAATTGATTTATGTAATTACAAATATTTCATGATTTTTTAAGAAAACTTGATTTGATTAACCCATTAGCATCCCAGGACATGATTTTTTTAGTACATGGCAAGTGTATCGATCCATCATGCTTGACAGTTTTAATCCAAATTTTTCTCAAGTTTATTGAATTATGGACAATTTTTTACAGAGATGATCACCAACTGATAACAAAACATTTTATTTACACACTAGATTCATTTATCAATATTGTTCTTACTCATAAACAAATGCTTGTACCAGTACACCTGAAGATGTCATTGTTAATTTGTGTACACGGGCACATGAACATATTACTGAAGTCACTTACCATCACTAATATCTTCATCACTGTTATCTAGACGTAGAACTAAGTCATTCTCTTGTTTTAATGGTGTACCATGTAATGGTGGACGATGCAGTTCATCTAGTTTAGTAACAAACTTGGGAGACTTCTCAGAGCTAAAAATATGGTAGGACAATTATTAGTCTAATCTTGAATGACACAACACAACTCGTAGATGAAGTGTACGACACTCTAGTGAAAAACGGTAAAACTCCTCCATGTAAACAAAGTTTGGGACGTGGCTTCAAGGTACGGAGTGATAACATTAGTAGTGGATGAACACTGTTTTCTAGTCACAACAGCACAAAGTTCAATTAAAATATCACCTAAATGTAAATTAAGCGATGTCTGGAAATGTGTGTAAAATGTTATGGGGTCACAGCATAATTCTGTTATTCTGAACATTTAATATTATTCTTTACCCTATTAATGGTTCATAGAATGACGTAATAACATAAAGGGAGCTATGCATAATTAAACCAAAAACATTTCCAGTAGATACTTTTGAACCAATGGTGACTACTTAGTCATTTCTCACACGAGCAACTAAAACTGCTACTTAAATGCATGTAACGAAGTCAGTGACCAAACACAATGACCGGTAATTTTTACCTTTCGGGAGTTGGGCTTCGATCCTTCACAGACCTCGGGCTTGACGGAGGAGTAGGTGTCTTAGGAGATAACGATTTCCTCGCAAAAGAACCTCCTTGTCGTTTATTAGTCTTAGTTTCGGGCGATTTCTCAGGTTCCGCAAATTTCAACTGTTTGGGCGTCGAGAGGGGTTGTAGTTGGGATGCGGACATGAAAGATTTATCAACAAATGATACAGACTTAGGTGTCGTTGGTTGTGAGGTTGAAGCATGAGTTGGTGTATGCTTCACCGGGGGGCTCCGAGGAGATGTTGGCTCCACAAATGATACAGACCTATTGAAGAGATACATTCAAACCAAGTGTTAACCTTAAAAGAACAACAACAAAAAAACAGCAACAATGTCACATTTCAAAATTACTGTCAACAGTGTCTGTTTATGTAGTAATAATAACAAATTGTTCAAAATACTATAGTCGCATTAAGAGGATAATTATACACAGTTAGTTCTGAACTTCAGATACAAGTTTTAGTTGAATTTTGCAGCAATTTGATGAATAAAAATCTTTTGTTTGTTTTTATGTGACTTATTGTCACTGGGGTTTAATGCTGTTTTTCAACAATTTTTCAGTTATATACTACGACTGGTTCACCTAACCAGTTTTCCTGCACTTTACACTAACCAGTACTAATTTACCTATGTTACATAAAAATGAAAGACGCCTAAAATTTCACTAATAGAAACTGGTCACTAAATCATGAATCTTAAGGTAATAATTATTAGGATGATTAAACTTTCTCTTACTTGGGTGAATGTGAAGATGTTGATAATGAGACATCTCCCAGCAGACGTCGAGGTATACCAGACAGTGGTGTAGTACCTGTCGGACCATAACCAAGTTTCCGTGGCAACTTTCTACCACTTCCTTCCAATTCTGAAACATAACAATTCAATTTAAGGGTCAAAACTTTCAACAACGTTTGTGCAGCAACACGACTAACCACAGCTATATGAATCAGTATGCAAAATAATTTCTAGCCAGAAATACGAAACACATTGACAAGCTAACAAGATTTTTCATTCAATAAAGGGGACCACGTCAAACTAGCTCTTAACATCAAAATCTAAGTTCAGAAGAAGTTCAAAATATACAATGAATCGATGAAGACTCGGAACTTCAAACCCAATAATTGTTCACATTTGAATTTCTATTCCGCAGTGTCTATTTAAAACAAATTCAAGTACTTTCAAGCATTCTCATACCCTGTGATGGTAAAATAAGTTTGAAGGTATGTATCTAAGGATACAGTCTCACCATTGGTTGATTTTAAGACTGCATTTAAATTCAACCAATCAGATGGCTGACTAGAGACTTCTCAAACATTAAGTACATAAGGTGTAAAAAAATAGGTTAGTTTCCAGTTACTCGACTGATCCATCTTTAACCAGCCAATCAAAAGTTTTTACAGCATCCAAATCTTAGTGCTATATTGTAATTTTTACAACAGTGTTGCCAATAAATGTAAAAAAAAACATAAAAGAAAAATATCCCTACCTACCGACCCATATTTTTTTTGGCATGTAACCCGAAACAAACCTTTTTTTTTTAGGCCTAATGGACAGAGAAATGTTACCTTGGGAGTTAGGTGTAGTACTGGCACTATGGGGACTTGGAGATGTGGTTGAGATCATGTGTCGTACTTTCAGTATGGACTGCGGAGTGATAACATTAGTAGTGGATGAACACTGTTTTCTAGGCGTCATTCTTTTCACTGTCGGTGTCTTCAGTAAGGAGAGACAACTTGCTGAGAAGAATTTACTACTTCTGTAATATAAATAGTACTCTTCAGTAATCGATTTTTATGTAAGGTTAACCATGTATCACTTACTTACATATTAAATTACAAAACATTCTTTTCGTGACACATATATATATATACATCAAAAGTCTAGATGCCATACCATGTCATGCTCTCAATTTACCCTTCAGTCCAAGTGCGCAACACACTGTCTCATCAAGGTAAACAATGTGCCTAGTTAGAAACCCCTTATACATAAATGAGTTACAGGCTGGTGATTGCGAGTAAGAGAACATTATACTACAGAAGCTTCTAAATTAGGATATACATGTACATACATACCTTTTGTCCGACTTGCTTGGTGTATCAGTAGGATTAAACATTCCTAATGATTTATTGAAGGACAAACCATCAGTCATTGACACATTACCTTCATGTTCGGGGTACATTGTTGCTGGTGTATTTCTGTCAAACGAAACAACAGTATTATGAATGGATTAATGAAGAATTTCTAACGGAAGTCTGCAAATGTAATTACACTGTCATGATGTAAATATAATATAATGTTCGACCAAAAATCATATTCATTTCTTCAAGCACATTTCATGGTAAACACCTAAAAATCTAATGCCCCTAGAAGCTAACCCTGGTACATAAAAATGTTCAAAATGCATGGAATTGAATTGACAAACATTAAAAATATCTTTATCTACTTATGTGTTTTTGAAAATGTTTACAACTAAATTCAAAAAGATGGCTAATTTACAGTGAATAAGACTGCCAGATACCTAAGTCATCTCAAGCAATTGCTACAGTAAATATGATTAGATATTACACTGATGTCTTACCTCTGAGATTTTCTACCAGGAGTAACAGGGGTACATATAAATGGACCAACAGATCTATCCTGCACATTAGTCCTGAAAACAAGCAGGCTTATTACATTTCAAATACTTAAAAAATATTAGTAAACCGTCTTATCAAACACTTTCATATCATATATAGGAATATAGGACACAGTAAAACCTCCATACTAAGACAACCGTTGGGACATGAAAAAACGGTCTTAATATTGAGGTGGTCTAAGAATCAAATTGAAATAAAGAGGAAATTGGAGGAAAACTGGTCCAAAAGTAAGTGGTCATTGTAATGAGGTGATTATATCGTTGGGGTAGTTGCTCGGTGAGGTTTAAATGTAGTACTATGCATAAGAACACTTGCCATACTCTTGACAAGAAAATAAGAGCTTTATTTTTTGTTGTTACTTGGAAGTATGTAACTAAAAACTTGTCTGTCATTCTGCATCATAATTCAATTTCCAAACACGCAAGGGAAAGAAGGATAGAGATACTTAAGCATAAAGAGGATGGCATTAGGGCCAAGTTGATCTATAACAAATTAAAATTGGTTAAATCAGGATAACACTAAAAAAAATCCTCACTTGCATTTAAAAAAGGCGTATTTTTCTAAAACCTACCGTCAAACAAGTGAATAAAAGCCACCCTTGGGAAAGACAAGATGTAGCTTTTATAGACAGGTGGCCTTTATTCGGACTTCAGTTTTGTTCTAAATGGTTTTTCAAAGAATGGCCTTTATTTACAGGGTGGCCTTCATTCCGAGGTCTGGCCGCAAACACAGGTTAAACTGTACGAACAAACGTATGAATGATGATAGTGAAACTTACTGGTTATGTTCTGGTGTTTCTACCTCATCTAACTTCTCCATGATAGTCATGATAAATGCTGACTGAGAGATTACTCTAGCATTACTTTTTGTTATCTGTGTCGACAATGGAGTTGGACGTCTCACTAAAAACAGGAAATAAAAAAGGATATCAAATGTTGATATGCACACAAAAATATATTTCTATTCAGTAAGTTTATTATCCAGTATGATGGTATGTTGTACGGCCTTAAAAACCGAATTGATCAAATTAACTGGTATTCAATTCAAAATTACTTATTCTTTGTGCACTGGATACCATACCCCAAAAATTAAAAGCATTATAATCACAAAATCTGAATTCTTGTTTAAGAGTGTACAACAGCTGATTTAGTCAGTCTACAGTGATTTAAAAGTTATGCTTTCAGGTAGCTAAGGACTGCATGACCCGTTATCAAATTTTGAATAAGGCATTACAACCAAGTACATTTTACTATTTTCAGACAAGATTGGATGTAAAAGCCAAACAGATTAAGGAAGTCATACTTTGAATTTAGATATATCTGTTCTAATAAGTACTACATTTACCTTCCCGTCTCCTCTGCACATTCTTCTTAGATACATGAACTTGTTCAAACATAAGGCGTCTCTGTATGGAGGGTAATATACTAGCATAACCTTCTACAATAGCATTACGAGCAGCGGCTCTCTCCCTGGCTGCCGAGTTACTTTCAGACTGCGAAAAAACGAAGAATAAAAATACAAACTGATAATTCTTCATAAGAACTTCTTTTATTTTCAACATATTCAGTTAACCAAGGCTACTATCACATCTGGACTGGAAGGCCGCGGTTGTGGTCCAGTGGTTAGTGTACTGGACTTGAAACCCAGAGATCTGAGTTCGAATCCCGGTCGCAGCAGGTCATACCCTTCTATGAAAATTTGACAAAACTGTCAATTTTCCTCCATATGAGGAGAAGTTGCTGGCTCCTTGTGGAAGGGTAAGTTAGCACTGGTTAGGATACGGTCTAAGAAATATATATGCCATATATTACTGAAAAATTGTTGAAAAATGGCGTTAAGCCCCTGTGACAATAAGTCACATAAAAACAAAACAAAAACATCAAGCACTGGGTTAGTATAATGCTGTTTTCAATAAAAGTAAATTGTCTTATATTCAAGGTGATACAGTGCACATATTTCTCCCCTCCCCGCTCAACATAAAACCAAAACCAACTTCTACAAATAAAATATTCTCATAAGAAAAAGTGCAAAATTCTGCAGAGATAAAATGAAAGTTTAGCTTGTTTGTATAGTTAATTTATTATTTATTTCAATTTCCATTAACTGCGCATCAAGTTTATGAAAAGAGAGTAAGAGAGAGAGAGAGATATATAAAACTAAATATACAAAATCTCTATCTTAATAAAGTAACAAAACATTGATATGAATGTTATACCAGCACAGAGTGTTTCAATTTTTCGTTGAGTTGTATGGCTTCTACAAATCTAGCTCTCTGTAGATAATGCATGACCAGTAACTCTTGTGAATGAGGCTCACTGGAATCCATTAAATAATCCACCAGAAACTTCTCTTCCTCTCCAGTCAATGGTAACTGTAGTAATCTTCCCACAGTCTTAGCTAGAAGTATATCAGAGAAAACATTACACCGTTTTGCTCACAAAGTTATGCACGGTGTTCACTAGATGTCAAACGTTGAGGGTCAAAAATGACACTTGGCTGATAATAATTTGAAGAGTCAACAAAATTTCCTACAAATGTTGTATAGTAATTTGACCCTAAGGTACTAATTCTTGATAGTCAGAAACTTTAATATACCAATTTCAGGGGTCAAAATGCAATTTTCAGGGTCAAATGAGAGTCCTGTTATGTAACCTAACTTTTTGGAATATCTATTCAAACAGTAATGCCGGCCTCCCTGGTAGATCGGTTGTGGTCTCTGACTAGTAATTACGAGCCCTTCACAATTGTGAGTTCGAATCCCACTGGGGACCAAAGGCTATCCAGCCAGCCTACAGAAGGTCAGTGGTTCTATCCAGGTGCAAGCTTAGGGTCCATCATTAGGGCTGGAAAAGTTGCCAAATGACGTAGGATGTTGTGGCAATGCTAAACTCCAGACAAAAATAATGTTTTGATGCAATTTAATACTACTTAGGTATTAAAACAATGGATACAGGCAAATACTTACTTTGCTGACATCCAAGGAATAAATGAGAGAGTAAATCATGGATATTATTCTTGTCAGAACAAACACGCTGGTATTCTAATGCCTCAGCTGTCAGCCTACAATAGTCAATAAATTCATTTTGAAAGATTTATAATATGGTCTATGGCTAATAATCATTGGCCCTCATGAGTTTTGATCCGATCTGGGACCAAATTTCACATGTGAGGAAGCTGTTCAGTTAGCAGGCTGGCGGTACTAGCCAGGTGTACGCCTGGAGTCTTCATCCACCATTACAGCTGGAACTCCCAAAATGACCCTGGCTGATGGAACAATGTTAAACCCAGTGAAAAGATTGTATTTGTCTAATAAATAATTACCATCAAACAAAGAAACAGAGCAAAACATGAAGTGACATTTCACAAGTCAAATTTCTGCGGCTTCTAACTATTTGATCCAGGGAATCAAAGATAACAAAAGCAGCTAATTATTTTTATTGTGCAGACCATTTTAGTTTCAGTTCTCTACTTTCTTCTAAATGAAAGACAAGTCTAATCTTATAACAAAATAAGGTAACAAATAACTTCTGCACACATATCTATATCACATACCCATTAGCTAATAAAACTGTAAGCTTTAATTTCACTTCTTCAGGTGTCGTCAAGGCAGGGTTAACGGTACTGACATATCTGAGAGCCATTTTAGCATCACCTTGATATAACAAAGCTTTCATGATTCTTTTATGTTGCCATCTATCAAAATCGGATTTCACCATTGGATCTAACAATAACTTCAACCCTTCCTGAAATCACGAACGATCATAATAATTATCCTTAGAAAATGATGTTTAAAGAACATTAGAAATCAAACAGACACATTGAAAAAGAGAAAGCTATGCAGAAGTGGTCAAAGCTAAGAGAAGGAAATCCAGGGCTTTTTTTCATGAGTAGGGGAATGGGTCTTTCTTAAATCTGGGGAAAAAATAACACAGTATTTTTGCAAAAGGTGAAGAAAAAACTCAAAGCAAACTGAATTTTAGGGGAAACCTGTATGAATTTAAGGATTTTTCCTGAGGGGAAGGTGCCAATAAACGATCTTTGCTATAGAAGGAAAAAAGCCCTGAAATCCAACAAGTAACAGAGGATAGTAAGAAATGAAAGACGACCATGACTTCACTGAAGACAGCAACGAAGAAAACTATCAAGAAGAGGAAGAAATAACACAAGTTAAAGTTGGCGTTAATAAAAAAACATGTATGAATGTTCAGTATTATTTGGCACATTTATCATTATACAAGACTTGTTGTGTACGTCTGCAACACAAAAAGGCAACAATGCTTTAATCAAAATGTATTAGAAGCATGTGGTAATGTTAAATTCTCCACAGAATTTTTCTTTTTTACCTGGTATTAAGTAGATTTATATAATCAAGCAGTAATTAAGTCTCTTTGCTCTTGTTTAAAGTTTTCATTACTTAAAAAATAATGAGACACAAATATTAATCTGATATCTTTAAGTAAATTACTGTCAGCATTGTATACATCTGAATTACGCGCTCATGAAACAAATTACAGTGCAACCTCTCCAGAGCGGCCCTCTCTTGAGCGACTACCTCCCTTCAACAACAGCATGCTCTTCCCCCACTGTACGTTTTGACTATTAATCTAACCTCTCAACAACGGCATAATTTTGTGTCTCCCAAAGGGTGTTGCTTTGGAGAGGTTGCACTGTATACTCATCATTCAGCTCCAAGACTAAGAATTAAGTCTCAAGACTCAGAATGTCACATAAATTTACTACAGGATATAAAACAACTCACTTCAAAGTCTCTATGATCAATGAACCAGAAAGCCTGAATGAGTTTAACCATGTTATGAGGCAAGTTGAATCTACGAGCAAATCCACTGACTTTCTCTGAAAACTGAAAAACAGGACTTTGTGAATCAAACACTGAAAATGCAAGACTTAACTCAAAAGAAAAAGGTGGTTATATGCTAATCTGAGACTGTTTTTGCTTACACTAGGAATGTGCTTTAAGTCACTGATTGTAAACGGCTTAACGTTGCACCAACTGTAAGGGCCATTTGGCGAATTTCCAGCTTTTACAGTGGAGGAAGACCCCAGGCTTACATCTGGGTAACACCACTGTCCTTCCTTAAGCTAGCTCGACAAATTCCTCATATGTGAATTTGGTGGGATTCGAACTTACAGCGGTGGAGGGGCTAGTTACCAACTAGTGATTACTAGTTACCAAACTGACCCTAGCTTATGGCAAAAACCTTTAATTCCTAACAGCAAAATAAAAAAAAATGAAAATATTTGGGGACAAATCACCCCTCCAATATATGAAAGGTGTGTTTAGAAAAATTGATGAAAAATTTTGCGATTTACCTCCCCATTTTTTTTGTCAAGTAACCATACATTTAACTATTTTTTCTAGCCTTATTAATCTATGCTCAAAATATCCTGATGTTAGAATAACGTAAAAAAAAATTAGATTAATCGACTTACCGAATCATTTTCTTCAGCACTATCAACAGATATAAGATCCAATAGTAAATACAACACAAGACAATGTTTGTACAACATATCACAGTTCTCTAGTAGGTATGTCGATAACAATGACTGAAATAAAACGTCAGAGTATCATCATTTAATTCACCTAATTTTTACATTATTAATGTGTATACTGATGTAACATTAAAAATAAATTTGTTCATAATAGCCGGACCTTTTCTTGGAAACAGACGAGCTAATAACATGTACAATATTTTCTTAGTTTATACATAAACATCATTTTTACTGATGCAATACTCATGAAATATTTGTTTTCAAAAACATGTTTATTTATTAGTATTATACAAAGAAAAATGTATACCATCAGAACTTTTAGAAATATTCAGCAAAATACAATAAATTTTTAGAAAGAAACCAAATTTTTAGTATCAAAACCATCCAATGAAACAGCTGTCTAGCATTTAACTGCTTAACTAGTTAAGACAGTAGATCACAAGGCATGGTAGATTAAACAAGGGCATATACATAAAATCTCAGTAATTTAGAGATAAAATGAAAAGTTCATCAGCTTTTTAGTTTAAAATGTTACTTTTATTTACATGCTCTCACAACAAGACACAATGGTTACATACATATATACTGGGAGGTGGATACAAGCCAGCACCGCCATCTCTCTCCCATACATCTTGTACGCCCATAGCTTCCACCAAACCATCAATCATCAGTAAATCTGTATCCTTCACATCGCTGTAAATATAATACAAATATAAGGCAATCCTTAAAAATCTTGCTTTATGGTTACAACACCCAAACTTTTAACAATGGGTAGGTAGGCATTTTTCCTGTTTGATGTGGAAAGGTTACTGTTACACATTAAACAAGGCTGCTGCTGTGGTCCAGTGGTTAGTGCGCTGGACATGGAACCGGGAGATCTGGGTTCGATTCCCGGTCACGGCAGGTCATACCCTTCCATGAAAATTTGACAAAAATGTTGATTTTCCTCCACATGTGGAGAAGTTGCCGGCTCCTTGTGGAAGGTAAGTTAGTACTGGTTAGTATATAGTCCACGAAAGCTGGTTAGGTGAAAAGGTCGCCATATATAACTTAAAAATTGTTGAAAAACGGCGTTAAACCCCGGTAACTGTAAGTCACATAAAAACATACACATTAAACAACAAGATGACAGGAATGAAATTATGATCAACAAAATAAACAAAGGGACATAACTCCGCAAAAAATGTCCAAACTACAAAACCCCCACAGTATGCGCTGGCGTACTTGGTGATGCTAATTATGTCAAAGTTTCATCAAATCCCTTGAGAAATGTGTAAGTATTTGAGCGCAGAAGAAATTGTGGACACCCGCCAACATTCGCCAATTTAATAACCAAGATTTTTTCCTTTGGAAAACCTGTTTAAAAATACAAGTATTCACAGAAATACTGTCAGTAAATACTTAATATAGTGAAACAAAAGTACTAACATACATAAATACACAGGTACATTATTTACTAGTGTTGAATCTGACAACTTGAATTTACATGCAATATCATACCTGTGAATATTGTTGAGTTCCTTACGTCTATTTTTATAAGCCATCATCAGACTGGTAGCTGGGTAACTGTACTGACCTCCAAGCGTGACATCTGTGTCTACAAACAATAAACAATGAACAGACTACTGCAATGAAATGTTTATTTGCTTAAAAAACCTAAAGATGTAATTACCTAACATTAAATTACTACACAAGAAGCATGCACGCAAATGACAAAGACATTTCAGAGATTGAAATAATAAAAGAGACTGAAAAATAATCACTAGACCACTGTCAGTCTTAAGCTTTTAAAACTTGTAATCAAATATATCAAATATTGTACTTTCTTTCATATTTAATGAGAACAATGACAATTGAGTGCTTGTCTGAGATAATTTTTACATACCCAAGGTATCATGCAAGAGGCTCAATTCATCAACTTATTGACTTACCATCATCTTCAGGTAAGAGACCAGCTCCCACAAACCATAGAACAACACTTAAATGCTGAGATAACAAACTTGTAACCAGAATTTTACTCTGCAACTCCCTACTGCCTGCAAATACAATAATCAGACATTAATACAGACACAAAGCTCCATTAAAATATTACAGGGTAAGTATAACTGAACTAGTAAAAATTAAATGCTACATAGCAAGGTTTTCCCCAAAGATTTTTCACCCGAGGGTCCCCAGGACTCCCATCTCCAACATTTTAGGGGTCCCTTGGGATTTTTGGGGGGTCCCACACAGAAAATGCCAAGGGCAAATTTCGAGTTGGAAGGGGTCCCGAGGATCGGTGGTCACTCTTAATGCGAGTCCCACGGCTGAATATCACGTCAGGAACGCAAGAAACCTGCGTCGGGGAAATCCCTGCAGATAAGGTGTATTTTGCATAATTTCATCCTGTCATAAACTTTTCATTGAAACTTAAAACACATACCATCCTCTGTGATAGGACCAGACTGGGTGAGGAAAGTTCTGAACAGTGTAGTAAGATGTGACAATCGTTGATTACACATCACCAGAGTCTGCATAGATCTCTTGTCTAAATGTAATCCTGACCAATTGAATAGCGGCACACCTGGAAAGAATTTACATCAATTCGTGTATAAACTACTACTATAGTACCATGTTAAACATGAAAAATGTACTCAAACTTGAATGTAGTTTATCATTGTTTTCAGTACAGCAGAAATCATTAATATTTTGTATTTAGTTTAGTGGGTAAATACCCAATAGGGGGAACAATTCACAACAAAGTGAATAATTCCTGAACAAAATTACATTTTGAGAATAGAACCCCATATGACAGAAGAGTACTTCATACAAACATAGGTACATTCTAGAACATAAAGTTACTTGTGTCACATGCAATTCAACAATTAAAATCAACATATTGACTTGCTCATTTTTTGGGGTAAACAGTGATCAGAACTATACCTGGCATTTTTCCATGCACACCACGGGTACGACTATCGGACCCATTCCCAAAGCCAAATGTAGGTTATTTTTTCCAAAATGGCTAGAAAAAGGTCTGTATACTTACATGTATTATCAATCTTATGCTTTGTGGTGGAGACAGTATCCCACGCCCAATCCAGTAAGAACTTCAATGTACAGCCATGATGTTCATATTCTGTGAATGAAATATTCTTTTCATGAAATAATCATGAACAGCAGAAGAAAATACAACAATATAAATTCAATAATGGAGGTTACTGTTTCAGGTATTCAATAACTGTATGACAGAAATATCTAAAAAAAAAACTACATAAATTTCGTGACTATTTTTACAACACAGATAGTTTAAGATCTTGTCTTTTGACTTATTGTTTTTGAGAATACGCAATTTTCTTGACTTTTTTTTACAAAATATGCAGTATGAAGAGCTCAATGATAAAAAAGTTTATTATGCAGACTGACTGTATAATACATTTATCAAGAGTTTAATGCTATAGCCACGGCATGACAAAAATTTACCTCCAGTTGCCCACTCCACAACACACGACTTCAAGAAAGCAATCATGTTGTATTCCAAAGTTAAACCCAACAGCAACTCCCTCTTCAAACCCTGCCACAATAACATAAAGTCATTAGAAGTTGATGACTCGTAGCTGATAATAATTTGATAGGACAACAAAATTTTCTTCTAATATTATTGTGTATTTGACCCTTTGATACAAATTCTCAAGAGTCAGAAACTTTACTAATTTCAAGAGTCAAAATGCTGTTTTATGGGTCAAATGAAAGCCATGAGATAAATAATACCCACTCTTCACATTAACCCACTGGCCCTAAGCCCAAGGCTGGTAAATGTCTATTCAAGCAGGAGAATTTTCTAAAAAAGTCACTTATTGTTTGGGTTAGCAGGGGTGTAGAAATGAGCCGGAAGCCAGAAAAATCAACCAACTATTTGAGCATTCTTGTCGGCTACTTTTTCCCACATGGGGCATTCCCCCCTTGTCTACCTACAGGGTAGGAGCCCTCAGACCTCTCTTCTACTTTTAGAAGCTTACCGGATACATGAAAACATTTCTACACCCCTGGGTTAGTAAATTAAAACAATTAGTTAGAACACTAAATATCACATGGTTAAACGACAAAATATCAGCAAATGCCACTTCCCTAATTAATGCCACCACTGCTTTTAAGAAAATATTTGATTCAATATAAATGCTTAAATGTAACTATATATTATATCCAATAAGTAGAAAATTAGTTTAATCACCATCCAACCATACCATATTAACATATTTAAGCTGGAGCAAAAATCTTTACCAGATTGGAATTATTCAAAGTAACATCAGTTGATCGCGGAAGAAGGCCAACATGGACACACAGGTTGTACACGTCCATTGGTTGTAGTAATACACTAGGTCCTTTAGCTTCCATAGTGGCTAACAGCTGTCTTTGAGAACCAAGAAATTGTGCTTCAACGAGGCCAGTCTCAAGCAACACAGCTACTTCTGTAGGGAAAATAATGCTAAATAAGTAAAATCTACAAGATTCACTCCGAGCTTGAGGGCAATGCATCAATACAAGAACTTTTAGCTGAATTTTTTTAAATGAGCCTTGATCTCACAGGAATAATTCCTTTAAACCGATAATTAGCAGGGAAATCATGAATTGTACAGATTTTTCTGGGAAGGTTTAATTTGTCCTTAAGGCAAACTATTTTAGTTCTAAATTAAAAGCAATCACTAACAGCATTATTAACAAATAAAAATAACATTATTAATAAATACTAGACACCATCTTCTTTCACTGGGGTTTGACTTTGCACCAACAGTTAGGGTCATTTGGCAATTTTTCACCTTTAACAGTGGAGGAAGACACCAGACTTACATCCTGGTAGAACCATCGACCTTCTATAAGCTAGCTGGACAGCTTCCTCACAAGTGAAATTTAGTCCCAGGAGGGATTCAAACCAAATGTAGTTTGATAACCAGAGAAACAGTACATCATGAGACAATGAACATACTTGTGTCGTATATACAGTATGTTTAAAATGAATACAACTAATATTTACAATATATGTTTATAAGACACATACCAAATGCTAAAGATGTTGGATAAAAATGTTGCTCAGGAGGTACTGGTGAATGATTGATAAACTTCCATAATCTATCAGCTCTAACATGCGCCATCTAAAACAGTAAACAATCAATGCTGAAATTGTTGTTTCATACAAAACTAGGATAAGGCTAAACCCCATATAAAAACTATCAACATATCCATACAGTTTAAAATATGTTAAAAATATTCCCAGGGAAGTCCCTATGCAACATTGTTCAAATGAACTTCTACACTGACCTGTCAAATAATTTCATACAGATACTTAAGTGGAAAACAAGAAGGATCACTGCATTATAACAGAAAATGTAAGAATATCTTCCTGGAAAAACTTGTTTTTGCAAGTGTTGGCTACTTCATTTGTCAGATACCAACAATTTACAATTTCATAAAAGTAGCTGATAAGAATACCGGGATCTTTGAACAAATGTCGCAGATTATAAATCCACTAATTACTATGTACAGTGCAACTTCTCCAAAGCAACTACCTTTGGGAGAGCCAAAATTATTTGTTTTTTGCTCAAGAGAGATTAAATTGATAGTTAAAGAGTACAGAGGGAAAAATTCATGATGGTATTGAAAGAAGGCTGTGGCTCTAGAGAGGGCCGCTCTGAAGAGGATGCACTGTATATAAATAAAACGTACCAAAACATTGTCATTTCCTGCTTTCTCTACAACATCATTCAGCATAAATGTACACAGGTAGGCACACATATCATTGGAACCACTGACGTACCTGTAAATATACACAGTGAAATAGTGACAGCAGTGCTCATAAAGAATTAAAAAATCTTAGATCATTATCTTAATCAGTAAATTTTATTATGTATGTTTATCTATGTATGTTATTTTTTATAATTTAGTCATCAGAGAAAATAAATTTACCAAAGAAACTAAAGACATAAGACAAAGGGAAAAGATCATTAGGTGTCATATACAAAAATTGCTCGTTCTCGGTGAATCTGACTTCTTCATCATTTCTCTTTGTTCAGAGATTTTTTTTCTTTCTTTGTTTGTGTCCGTTAAATGGACCCTTCCCAATCAAAAATAGACATTTTTTCCAAATTCCCAACCTAATAATTCCCAATTTTGGCATCAAACTACGCATTTTTCCCAATTAGACCAGACCCAGACCTTTTCCCAAAATTGCAAAAAATCACTGTTGTTATGTATCTATAATGATGCATGTGTAATTAAAAAACATGCTGTGAGTTACATGGTGAACAATTCCTGGCATCTTACCTTACAGTTGAAGGCATCTGTGCATGGTACCATCTGTTTATATCAAACACAGCCAGATATCTACAAGTTCTTGATGACATGCTACCTTCAGTTGCTTCCCATACAAACACACACAGACTGAGGTCTGGTCCATGAATACCTGTGTAATGGAATATATTCTATTTTCAAGAAAGATAACTCACACATTCAAGGTGAATCCCTCATAATTGAGAATTGAAAATGACTTCATGACAAAGTCACTGGAAATGATTGTACAGTATGGCAATCTTCTATAACTGGTTGTCTGAAATCATACAATTCTGTCCTTTAATATATCTTTGATGTAAAAATGACAATATTTACGCTTGTTCAAGACAATTATTACCTGTCAAGAACGTTGGGTGTGACTCAAGTCATTATCTATACTGCAACAAGATGCAAATGAGGCCTTTTTAAAAACTTTTAAGAACAAATTAAATTGCCATACTTCAACATTGAACAGCTGCTGAAACCATATCTATGATTGAATAATGGTGATATTCTAGTATGGTAAGCAAAACAAACTAACAAAAGAAAAAAAAATACAATATTATCCATTCAGGATAAGTTACCTTCTTCAAATGAATCATTCTCGTCCGTGTGTAACTTGCTAGGCGGTTGATAATGTGGGTCTTGCAGTGTGTAACAACCCAGAATTCTACTAGCACCATCATAATTAGTACCATGCTGAACAAGATTTGTAGTTAAGTCATGTTCCAGACGTAGACACACAGACATTAGCTCCTCATAAAATACACCGTAACAGCTGTAATGTGTTTTACTGTTGAACGCCAGCTGATACATAGCTACAGTACCAACTGCATCCATCACTTGACTGAAAATTTACAGTTTTTTTAAGAAAAGGAGGATAAAACGACTTCATCGAAGATAAAGAAAATTAAACAATACATTATATTTTAATGCTATACACTAAACAATAATAAAATACAATTTGCAAGCTTCTTTTAATACCAAAAATGTCAAGGATTGGCAGAAAAGAATAGGACCAGTGGAAACCAGGAACTTTTTTAACACTTAATGAATGAAACCAACATACTCTCCATTTTCTTTCTCTCCACGAGCAATCCAGATATAGCAGAAGTTTTTAGGGTCATTTTCTGGTTCCTGGTAAGCTATATGTGTTACAGGCATTGGATCTGATTCCAGTCTACTGCTGTATCTGTAATGTAAAGTAATATATCAAGGTTTTTATTAGACGTCAAAAGTTGAGGATCGAAAATGACCCTTGGCTGATGTTAATTTGAAGAGTCAACAAAATTTCCTTCTGATTTTATTGTAAATTTGACCCTTTGGTACAAATTCTCAAGAGTCAAAAGCTTTATTTTACTTATTTCAAGAGTCTAAATGCCGTTTTATGGGTTTGTACGCCACTTATTGTCACTGGGGTTTTACACCATTTTTCAACAATTTTTCAATTACATACAGCAACCGGTTCAACTTACCAGTTTTCCTGGACTGTATACTAACCAGTACTAACTTACCCTTCTACAAGGAGCCAACAACTTCTCCACATGTGGAGGAAAATCGACATTTTTGTCAAATTTTCATAGAAGGGTATGACCTGCCATTTGAACCCGGATCTCCAGGTTACAAGTCCAGCGCACTTACCACTGGACCATGGCTGCAGTCCATTTCATGGTTAACATTCACTCAGCTATGATCAGTCTGACACTGATTATTACAGATTTTTTCATTTATACTATTACTTTAACTGCTTATTTTTACCACAACAAAAGAAATATTAGCAAGTAAATTTGAATCTTCAATAGCAATGAACAGCAAAACTTCACATAGCAACAGCTTCAATATTTAGACCATCTCATAATAAAGATCACAAATTTGTTTGACTGGTTCTCAATATTTCTACAATTCAAATTTAATGAATCATCTAATTATAATGATCACAATTTTTTGACTGGCTCTCAATATTTCTACAATTCAACCTAAATGAGATCATATAATCATAATGATCACTTATTTTTGGGCTGGTTTTCAATACTTCCTCAATAATTCAAATTTTTAATGAGACCATCTCAATATAAATAGTACTTTTTGTCTTAAAGGTAACCTTAGTATCAAGAGTTTACTTTGTTATTGTTTCCTGAACAAAATATCTTCAGTGTTTGCCCGAATGGTAGTGTAGGTACCCATGATGGATCATATATAAGAAAACTGATCTCCATGAGAGCATAATCATATATACAGTACGTAATTTTTACAACAAATATTCTCCTTATTTTTCATCCTAAAAAATGACTTTATTAATTTACAATGTTATGCGATACAAATTGATTAACTGAAAATGACACCAAGGAAATACTTACTCTAAAACAGGAACTGAAAGCTTCCACAATTGATAACAACCAAAACTGTAGCCAATAACAAGAATTCCTGCTTGCGGAATGTATTTAAGACATGTAACCGATATTGTATCAAGTCTGTAAGTCTTCATAATGACACCATCTGGTTTCTGGTAATCAAATCCATTACTACCGAACATGGAATCTACAAATATACACTTAAACATTCAGGGTGACAGACTACATTGCGCTTATCTTTGCTTACTTCATTGCTCATTGCTTTAATACTGCTCCAACAGCCAGGGTTTGAAAAAATGGAAAATTGACAGTACGAAATATATAAATAGCTTTTAGCAAAATCAAAATGCATTAATTCAATATATTTAAATGCAATCAGATTATTCGTACATGGCTCCACTATTTCTTTACTTAATATAAAATCAGTTGCTTTAAGCAACATAATGCACTAACACCTACATTTAGCAGAGAACATACTGTAAAATCGATCATTAACCCACCATTTAAAACCATAGCCAGATGTAGTCCTTGGGACATACAGTGAAATCTCTGATTCTCTATATCCCGAATCCGAGGTGATATGAAGTGTACTTTACTGGGAACTTCTTCATCAGAATAAAATTCATTATCATCAGTGCACATATCTGCATAATAATTTGACAATAAAATTTTCATATCACAATACTGGTAAACCATTATTGAAAATGAGATTACACAATGCAACATGTAAATAAATAATTTACTAGTACAGTTTAATATAAAAATGAGGTATAAAATAAACTGAACAAGTCTTGAGATGTTGTAAAAAAACAACGAACATTCTAAGTGTTCTCCAAGCAGATGGAAAGCTCATTTCTATATATAAATGTTTTATGAAATACAAGAAAAATCTAGACCTTGGATATTTTTATCTAATTTTTTTTACAAATATCAGCAACACTGTTGTGAAAATTACAATGTAGCACTAAGATTTGAATGCCCAAAAAACTTGTATTAGTTGGCAGGTAAAAGATGGGTCAGTCAGGTAACTGGAAACAAACTTTTTTTTAGGCCTAATGTACTTACCAACAAGGAACACCTTTCCTGTTTGAGAACCAACAGCAACTAGACCACAGAAGTAACTGAGATGCTCACTGAGAGCCCATCTTGGAACTTGATTTCCAGTAGAAGTTGACACGAGACCTACCTCTGTCACCTAGAAATAAGTGTTAAAGAGACAGGAAATACAAACATTGCACAATTTGTGGTTAGAAAACATTTCTAAAGTCACTTCCTTCATTAGAGAAAACAGCTGCTTAAAAGAAAGCACAAATTAAAGATGGAGTATTTGTATGTGATGCAACCCATTTTTAACAAATAATGTGAAATGATAATCATTTCATAAGTCCATTACCAATGGCAATTGAACTAAGTTAAAATTAGTCAATCCACTTACTGGTTGAGGAATTTCAATAGCCTTGATAACCTTGGATAATGAGACATCAAACAAACAGAGGAGGCCAGTTGTTGTTGCATTACAGACACCAACCAATAACTTTCTAGTTTGTCCAACACCAAATTCTTCCACACATGTAACATTTGTATGTTCATCACTAAGAATTTGTCCAAATTTCCATGCCGCTAAACGTTCACATGATGGCACACCTATCACTTCCAATAATGCACCTCTAACAATCCAACACACTTTCCCATCTGAAACAGGTCAAGTCAATGTTTTTACATAATGTACTTCAATTACATTACACATAAATGATAAATCATTTCCTTACTAGAGTAAAATTCTGTGCTTAAAATGTACAATTTCAAGAAATTTGGACAAAAATGTTAAGCATTTCTATGTTTTGATTCATAATGCACATTTTGCCAAATCTAGGGTAGGTGATAGGAATTAAAGTTAAAATGAAAATAAAAGAAACATTGTGCCCTTTTACAAGAAAGAACAGTTCAATTGACATAATCCCAAGTAAATACTGGGACTTACAGAAACTCTTGAGATGAAAAATTCTCTTATTACAGGGTTTTATTTCAACATTTTGAGACCACGACCCAACCTCCAGGACTGGAAATTTTTGCGACATTTTGGACAAAATTGGGAAAAGTCACACTGCATAAAAATACTGCAAGAGTACTGTACCAGTCTAAAAATATGTAACAAACACATGCCTCCCTCATATTATTCACACTCATTACTTTCAACCCCAAACACACGAAAAAGGCAAAAATTAATTAAAAAAAAATCAAATAGTTTTCTCATTTGAATTGGACATTTTTGCCTTGCAATTGGGAAAAACCATACATTTTGCCATTGATGATTGAGAACGTTCTCAACTGAATATCGGTCATCAACCCCCCCCCAAAAAAACCCTGTATTACATAAATATAGTGTTCATTTCATATAGGTATGTTTTATTTCAGGAATCTAATTAAAATAGTACCAACCTTTTGAAAATCCAGAAAATGAGCCTGAAGGTTGCTCTTCGAGTGATAATAGAGTAGAAGGATGAAATGGTTTGACATCAGAAATCTGATGTGGTGTAACACCAGGCCTCATATTTTACTGAAGAAGAAATAAAAACAATTACTAACTAAACTAACATGATGTAAAAAATATGCAGCTAAAATGCAGCATAACTCACTACAAGAACACACATTTTGAAATGCATACCTGCTTTGAACAGTAATTGTATGAAACTTCCAACATATCTGTTGAGTTTACTACATGATCTTTCTACTCGTAATTTATTACTTCACCTGGTCAGTTCATAAGTGACTTTTTTATTCATAATTCTAAATTATCTCAATGCGCATGAAACAAAATAACATCAATTTAAATCTTTACAAATGTAATACATCATAAAAAATTAATCAAAATTAAAAGGAAAATCTCTCTAGGGTGTATTGAAAAACAAGGGTCAGCAATAGTCATTTAATGCACATTGCTTTCGTCACGAAACATTAATATCTGCGATATTCAGCGAGAAATACGGTGTCATCAAGACCAGAAGAAAGCAGCGAAAGATGTATTTCAGATCAACTACGACCATGCTTATTTAATAATACCCCACCCACAATCTATAAACAGCAAAGATGTTCTTTAACGATTTTCTGAAGAAGGATCACAGATTTTCGGATGTTAACTTGAGAATCCAATAGACATAGACATATTCAAAGCAAAAGGTTTAAAGTGATAGTCTCTGGTTAACTTACTGGAAGAGAAATTATTGTTGCTAAATCAAAACATTCTCGATAACCGCCATTTTAACCGGCACGTGAAGCGCATGCGCAATGATGCACTGGAATGGTATAAAATCAATTTTTATCCAGACTTACCGTTTTCAAACATAAGCTTACTCAATCCTCGAATTTTAAATTGATTGCAATATTTGACAATGGAATTGACATCTCGTGTCTATTTGTGCTTCAAAGTGCCTTTATACTCAAGCCGTCACCTGATCGTGTTAAAAATGTAACCAGCACTGTGTCGATCTGTGACGGTTATCTCTCCATCTCTGTTCATCATACCGTATAGTATCTAAATAAGTCTTCGAAGTAGTCTATTATCTATTACATAATCAGGATCTTATCCAGGTACACATTAATAATTTACAGCGCACAATCCATGTGTATTCTACTTTATTTGTTTTATTTTGGGAAACTTAATCAGAAATAACAGTCATCAAAACTCATACTTAAGAATTGACAAAACACTAATGAAATTATAAGTATATGCTGACTGGGACCAATATATGTACAAGTGTATATTGGTCCCAGAAACTAATAACGATTGACACTAAAAATTAAACATTACCTTTATTATACTTTTTTGTATATCATTTTGTCATATTTACAAGTTCTAAGTATGAACACTTATTAATTTCCAAATACCGAAAAACAGTGCTGATTTGACTTTTTGGGGCCGATTTGACTATACAAAAAAATGGAGCCGATTTGACTTTGCGGAGGGGGGGGGGGCGATTTGACTTTTTTAGGCCGATTTGACTTGGGACCGATTTGACTTTCTCCAGACAAAGCAAACTTATTTATTTATTTATACACTCTCTGATTGCCATTTTTCGCCAGCTCAATCAGTCATAAAATAATTCACAAGCAGAGACCTAAGATAAAGAATGTTGCAGGTCTCTGCCATAATCAATAATAAACTAACTTGGTCACAGGAACAAACCAGGGAAGAAAGCGAGAGAAGACATTTATGAACTCGAAACACCTGATAGATGTAAGAAAAGACAAATATATTGACAATACCTCGAGGGTACATAGCAAAAAATCGCCACAGAAACTTTAAATATGTTTAATTGACCCAATTACAGACATACCTAAGCTTAGGCATTCTAACATTCACATGATAAAAACGGGCAAATTGATTCCTTCAGTAATCACGTGCAGCTGAGAGCAAATAATTAAGTACTTAGATTTGTAGAAGAAAATGTTTTTTCAAATTATTCCGAGCAACCATGCTTCACAAATAAATAAAAATGCTAATACTAGGGATGTAATTTATGAAACAATTCCATGATGGATAGATGCAATTGACCACAATGCAAAGACAGTAACTGAACCAAACAATTAGATAGTATGCACTATTTGAATAACAACGAACTATATGTTAAATGGCATTGAATGAAATCATCAACGTTAATTACGTTCAATATTTCTCTGAACAAAAATGCGTATGACATTTCTATTTTGTTCGATGTTTTGTTTCTTGGTCGGATCCATGATGGACATCACGATGGGTGAGTTCTCTATTGATACATGTATATTTAAAAATGGAAATTATATGCATTAAACTAATAGATTAAAATGTACATCATTTCCGGTATTGAATCATCGAGCACTTGTGAACGGGTGCTAATTAGATGGTTCGGTCTTACTCTACAATTATCTATGTACCTATGTCTGGGTTCAAAGTTTGCTATAATGTCGATTTGTTTGTCTTTCATCGAATTGTATAGATAAATTATGAACAAAATAGCGTCTGCGAAATCGAAATAACTGTGTGCAAAAACTGCGTAAAAAAGCAACGTGTGCAAACTATTGCTTAGTTTCATGATGGATTACATTACCCACAATTTCAAAAAATAAAGAAATATTACCATTAGCCATTTATCATTCTTTATTAAAAAAACTTGCAAAAAGGTTTATAATATATTGTAAAAAATGAAAACATCATCGTTTATCACCTTAAATACATCGCTCCATAAAGATGCATCATTTGTAATGTTCCCCGGCAACATAATTAAATTAAGTGTCGTCTGCGTCTTTATTCTAACGGTACATTTGTGGTATTTATTTTAGTGAATATGAGATAATTGCTGTGATACAAATTTTGCATACAAATTGTTTTTTCAGCTGGATCCAGCGGATGTGATTGTCAATCAAAATGTAGCCTATCACAATGCTGGGTGGGATCTTGTAGAAGTGGCGGGTTAGTGTGTTGTTCATGGCGAGATCGTATTTGCAGGAATATGTATTATAGCAGAAATAAGAACTATGGTTGACAACAAGACGTTCAATACAACAAGCACACTCATTTATGTATGCATCAGAGAAATACAAATTGACATATACATATACTAAACGTGTTGTGTAGGTAGTAATTACGCTATAGAATAAGGGGTTACTAGGATAGATAATACAACGAACACGAGAGAGAAGACGTTACGCTTTGTACAAGCTTTATACAAAAAATCTTACAAAATACAATTTTTGAAATAAAATCAAGGACAACATCTAAAAATTTAAGTTAGTTATGATTCCATTGCTCTGCACATCTACTCATAGTCATCAAACTATAAGTTCTTAAATGATTTAAGTTATATGCTCATAAAATAATTTGGAAACAATACAAAAACACACATATAAAAGAAATATTGGGTCTTGAATCATATACCCATCCCATTGCTCTCGAACTTCATTTTAAAGTTCAAGTAAATAACCTTCAAGTGTTTTGGAGCATGCTCCGGACAAATACCCTGGATGGACGAAAGGACGGACTGAAACCATTACAATATCCACCATGTTTCATGCTTCATTCGCTCCTCGATTGTTGTCAGGGTTATTTAATGTATTTGTCGAATTCCTCAAAAAAGCATAAATCCATAAGTTCCGACAAAGAACATCATATAGCCAAAACCTACAGAGAGTTCAAATCTACTAAACATGCACTGTCCATGGAACCTACCTCGAGATACGAGAAACAAAAATATTATTGCAATGGGAAAGTTGATCCATTAAGATATTACTGAAGTGCGGGTAACAACATGTAACTATCAAGATGAATGTACCGCATTTTGTACTAAACTATTTCTCGAAATAACAGATTAAAATTATCGCAATTACTCTAAGAATTATACTACGATAAATGAGCGTAATTTATCACGATGAATTGACGATATTAAATTGGAAAAAAACTTAGATATCATATGAAAAATTTCGACACTATCTATTTTATCAATGACATTGCAGGAAATTGTCAAAGTTAATTGCACTTAATAATTCTCATTACAAAGATGCATAGGACTTTGCTATTTTGTGCGATATTTTGTTTCCTAGCTGGATTCATGATGGACATTACAGTAGGTGAGTGTCATCGCCGTTAGTATTTTCAAGTATTAAGTTGAAATAGTTGTTCTTGTGGATGATAAGACATTAACAAACAGTGATCAAGCTTGTAGTAACCAATTGTTCCATTGTTGATTTGTATAGGTTTCATAATGAATTGTTTTACCAGCAATATTAAATAACTTACAGTTTTCAAGTATTAATGCCATGAACCATTTATCCCAAATGATACATCCTAAAAAATTTAAAGCATCGACTTTAATATCGTAAATATATTTCTACTCAAGGATGCAACCTTTGTAATATTTGTTTCCCTGCAATGGAAATTAAGCGTCAAGTGTTCCTCTTTTTTACGCAGCATGTAGTACATTTTTTTATTTATACACAAATTTTTTCATATATCAAACAGGTCGCCATTACCAAACCCCAACAGCGACATAATCGGTTTGTAACCATAAGAATGTCAAAAGTTTCTTTTTTAGACATCGATATTTTGAGTTTTTGTTACCCACTGGTCATTTAAACGACCTGAGTATTCCATTAGGAATAAAAACATTTTATAAAAACATTATTTTTGTGTTACCAAAATCCTGCAAACGGGACCTACTGTTTGGTAACATGTGTTATTTTAGAGACAATGAAATAATTGCTTTGATACTTAATTTTCATGAAAACTGCGTCTCAGCTGGAACGCACGGATGCGATTGTCAATCAAAATGTAGCCGATTACAATGCTGGATGGGATCTTGTAGAACTGGCGGGCTAGTGTGTTGTTCATGGCGGGATCGTATCTGTAGGAATATGTATTATGGCAGATAAAAGAACTTTGGTTGACAACAAGGCGTTTACAACAACAAGCGGACAAATTTTTGAATAAATCAGAGAAAAACAAATAGATTTATATATCGTATATTTGTGTTGGTGCTTCATTTCTCTATTAAATATCAACGTTTTTTCCCAATATACCACGGTCACTTACTTTAACAAGCGCCATATGAGACATAGCCAATCAGATGAATCCCCTTCTGATGGCTTTATTAGGCATGGAGGCCAAGAAGAAAAAAAACCTTTACGAGAATCAAAGCTCCTCCTAAAATTATGCGCAATCAACAATTATCAGCATGAACACAAAAAGTGTTTTACTTATGCTGTAACAATAAAGAGTTATAAAGGTAGACAATACAATGAACAAGAGCTAAGAAGTTATGTTTCATATAAACTTTATATCATTTTGGAAAATATCTAACAATACTTCAAGTTTCAAGGAAAATATGCTGAAAAGTTTGGGGTTGTGGTCAGGACAAAATCACCTTTGAAATAGAATAAAGGATAACATCTGACAAATAAACATGATTACATTGCTATGCACTTCTACTCATGGTCAACAAACTTTTTTTAAGTTCATACAAAAAGCTTAAATGATTTACGTGGTGGTATGTTAATAAAGATAACTTATAGACAAGATAGAATTTTGGGTCTTGAAACATGTACTTCACCCCATTGCCCCGAACTTCGTTTTTAAATTCAAATAATTACCATGAAGATTTTTAGAGCATGCTCCGCACAAAAATCCTGGATGGACGAAAGGACGGACTGAAACCATTACAATATCCACCTTGCCTTTCGGAGTGGATAATAAGACATGTCACATAACGTGTTTCATGCTTCATTCGCTCCTCGATTGTTGTCAGGGTTATTTACTATATTTATCGAATTTCTCAAAAAAGTATAAATCCATGGGTTCCGACAAGGAACAACATATAGCCAAAACCTACAGAGAGTTCAAATCTACTGAACACGCACTGTCGCTGCAAACCAACCTCTAGATACGAGAAACAAAAATATTAATACAATGGTAAAGTTGATCCTTTCAGATATCACTGAAGTGCTGTTAACTACATGTAACTATCAAGATGAATCTACTGCAATTTGTTCTAAACTATTTCACGAAATAACAGATTAAACTTGGCGCAATTATTCACACAATTATACCATGATAGATGGGCGTAATTAACCACGATGCATTGACTGTATTAAATTGGACAAAAAAAAAACAAGGTATAAAATAAAAATTTTCTATGCTAACTACTTCATTGCTCACATTGCAAGAATTTGTCAAAGTAACTTGCGGTTAATATTTCTCTTTACAAAGATGCTTAGGACTTTCGTACTTTGTGTGATATTTTGCTTCCTAGCTGGATTCATGACGGACATTACGGAAGGTGAGTGTCAACTCAATTAGTAAATTCAAAGACACGAAAATGATATACAATCTTATATCTATAGGTTAGATTCGGCATTAGTACAAGTATCGAATTATTGAGCGCTATTGGAGTGATGATAATTTAGATGGCTGAGTTTTCTTCTACAATAATCAATTAAGTGAGAGCAAACTTTCAAAAATTAAGTGAAAATTGCCGTTCTCGTGGAAGATCAGGCATTAGTAGAAATAGATCAATTTTAGGGTAACTAGTCGATCTGTATAGGTTTCATAATAGATTGTTTTTCTAAGAATATTCAAAAATACATTTTTAAGTACATGCAGTATTGCCATGAACCATTAATTTTTCTTTATTTTATAATAAATGGTAAAAAATGAAAGCATAGACGTTCCTTTTGTTAAATACATTTTTACCCAAGGGTGCATCTTTGTAATATTTTGTTTTTCCTGTCGAAGAAGTTAAGCGTCAACAGTTCCTCAATTGTTACGACGAATGTACCACATTTTTTAAACACTTTATTAATTTACAAATATCATACGCGTCACCAAAACCAAGCTCCAACAGTGACATATTCAGTATGCGTCTGTGAGAGTACCAGCAAGATCCTTTCAAAAATATTAATGATTTGTGTTTTTGTCACCTCCTACTGGTAATTTAAACTACCTGACTATTCCATTAGGAATAAAAACATTTTATAAAAACATTATTTTTGTGTTACCAAAATCCTGCAAACGGGAGCTACTGTTTGGTAACATATGTTATTTTAGAGACAATGAAATAATTGAATTGAAACAATGTACTTAATTTTCATGCAAATTGTGTTTCAGCTGGACCCCACGGATGTAATTGTCAAGTAAAATGTAGCCCATCACAATGCTGGGTGGGATCTTGTAGAACTGGCGGGGTAGTGTGTTGTTCATGGCGAGATCGTATCTGTAGGAATATGTATTATGGCAGATAAAAGAACTTTGGTTGACAACAAGGCGTTCACAACAAGCGGACACTTTTTTGAATACATCAGAGAAAAACAAGATTTATGTATCGTATATTTGCGTTGTTGCTTCATTTCTCTATCAAATATCAACGTTTTTTCTTTCCAATATACCATTATGACTTACCTTTACAAGCGCCATATGAGACATAGCCAATCAGATGAATCCCCTACCGATGGCTTTATCAGGCATGGACACCAAGAAAAAAACAGATCTTTATGAGAATCAATTCCCCAAAATATATGCAATCAACAGTTATCAGCATGAACACACAAATTGTCCTTTAAAATAAATATAAGTGTTTTACTTATGCTATAACAATAAAGAGATACCAAGTTAAACAATACAATGAAGAGGAGCCAAGAAGTTAGGCTTCATACAAACTTTATATCATTTTGAAAAAAATCTAACAATACTTCAAGTTTCAAGGAAAATATGCTGAAAAGTTTGGGGTTGTGGTCAGGACAAAATCCACTTTGAAATAGAATAAAGGATAACATCTGACAAATAAACATGATTACATTGCTATGCACTTCTACTCATGGTCATCAAACTTTTTTTAAGTTCATACAAAAAGCTTAAATGATTTACGTGGTGGTATGTTAATAAAAATAACTTATAAACAAGGTAGAATTTTGGGTCTTGAAACATGTACTTCACCCCATTGCCCCGAACTTCGTTTTTAAATTCAAGTAAATAGCCTTCAAGAGTTTTGGAGCATGCTCCGAACGAAAATCCTGGATAGACACAAAGAGAGACTGAAACCATTACAATATCCACCTTGCCTTTCGGAGTGGATAATAAGACATGATGCATATGTATTTCATGCTCCATTCGCTCCCCCGATTGTTGTCAGGGTTATTTACTGTATTTGTCGAAATTCTCAAAAAAACATAAATCCATGGCTTCCGACAAGGAACAACATATAACCAAAACCTACAGAGAGTTCAAATCTACTAAACACGCACTGTCGCTACAAACCTACCTCGAGATACGAGAAATAAAAATATTAATACAATGGAAAAATTGATCCTTTCAGATATCACTGAAGTGCAGCTAACAAAAACTATCAAGATGAATCTACTACAATTCGTACAAAACTATTTCACGAAATAACAGATTAAACTTGGCGCAATTATTCATAGAATTATACCATGATAGATGGGCGTAATTAACCACGATGCATTGACTGTATTAAATTGGACAAAAACGAGATTATAATATGAAATAATATTTTCTATGCAATCTATTTCATTGCTCACATTGCAAGAATTTGTTAAAGAAACTTGCGGTTAATATTTCTCTTCACAAAGATGCTTAGGACTTTCCTATTTTGTGTGATATTTTGTTTCCTAGCTGGATTCATGATGGACATTACGGAAGGTGAGTGTCAACTCAATTAGTAAATTAAAGGACACGAAAATGATATACAATTCTATATCTATAGGTTAGATTTTGCATTAGTTCAAGTATCGAATTATTGAGCGCTATTGGAGTGATGATAAGTTAGATGACTGAGTTCTCTTCTACAATAATCAATTAAGTGAGAGCAAACTTTCAAGAATTGAGTGAAAATTGCCGTTCTCGTGGAAGATCAGGCATTAGTAGAAATAGATCAATTTTAGGGTAACTAGTCGATCTGTATAGGTGTCATAATGGATTGATTTACTAAGAATATTCAAAAATACATTTTCAAGTACTTGTAGTATTGCCATGAACCATTAATTTTTCTTTATTTTATAATAAATAGTAAAAAATGAAAACAAAGACGTTACTTTCGTTAAATACATTTTTTCCCAAGGGTGCATCTTTGTAATATCTTGTTTTCCTGCCAAAGAAGTTAAGCGTCAACTGTTCCTCAATTTTTACGACGAATGTACCACATTTTTTTAACACTTCATTATTTTACAAATATCATACACGTCACCAAAACCAAGCTCCAAAGGTGACATATTCGGTCTGCGTCTGTGAGAGTACCAGCAACATGCTTTTAGAATATCGATATTTTGTGTTTTTGTCACCTACTGGTAATTTAAACTACCGACTATTCCATTAGGAATAAAAACATTTTATAAAAACAATATATTGTGTCACCAATTTGCTGCGAACGGGACCTAATGTTTTGTAACATGTGTTATTTTAGAGACAATGAAATAATTGAATTGAAACAATGTACTTAATTTTCATGCAAATTGTGTTTCAGCTGGACCCGACGGATGTGATTGTCGATTAAAATGTAGCCGATCACAATGCTGGGTAGGGGTTTGTAGAACTGGCGGGCTAGTGTGTTGTTCATGGCGAGATCGTATCTGTAGGAATATGTATTATGGCAGATAAAAGAACTTTGATTGACAACAAGGCGTTTACAACAACAAGCGTTTTTAATAACAAGCGGACACACTTTTTTGAATACATCAGAGAAAAACAAATAGATTTATGTATCGTATATTTGTGTTGTTGCTTCATTTCTCTATTAACTATCAACGTTTTTTCTTTCCTAAATAATAAATAAATTTTCTTTCATGAAAAATATGAATGAGAATCAACATTCCTAAAATTATTCGCAATCATTTGTATGGGGTTATTCCTATTGATTGTTTTAACCCCACGTGAGACATTTTCTAACCTTACAAGTAAAAATTAAACCCATGATGGCAGTTTGTACGGACTGATGCTCATAATGTTAATTTGTACACTAACCATAACGGCCTAATGTATCTCTCGACTGTACGGACACATGGACACACGGATTGGTGGAAACATTATCATATACGGACACATGGACACACGGATTGATGGAAACATTATCATGTCTCCTTCGCCGTTCGTTGGGGGATAATAAGATACCTTACATATGTCAGTAACATAAACAGATTTTCCTAGTTGTTCATGCTCCATTCACACCCTCGACAATTGTCAGGGTTATTTAGTAAGCTTCCCGAATTACTCAAATAAGCAAGAATCCGTTGGTTCCGACTTGGAATATCAATTCATCCAATTTACTATACATTTGTACAGTACGTTTTACTCTCACAGTAGTACAAATTTTCTGTTAATTTCAACGATTTATTTACATCCCAATATGCCTTGATCATTTTCGTTCAGTTCTTCATATCTGACACAGTTTCATTTGCGTTGCTTTGGGTATATTTAGAGTCGGATAATTAATAAAGATAAGAAAAGGATTCCTTTGAAAAACGAAATACAAAACATCTAACCTCTCCCTCAAAAAGAGAGAACACAAGTCGGAACGAAAAGAGAGAACAAAGCAATCACGACCAGTGGCGAAACAGAAACAACCACACGTCCTCATCTCCGTAGGGAGTTTATGAAGAAATAACCATAAACCATTAAATGTCTTTGACCGATGTGCAATATAAAAGGTCATGGAAATGATTAACTAGGTGTAGATTAAGCACCGTACATGTAATACGCTTCAAAATATCTCTCCTAGATCTTCTGGAGAATAACATCTGCAATAAGCATAGAAAATTGCATATCAATATATATGAAAATATCAAATTTTAGTTTGCGAAGTTTGTAAAATAATATTTACGTATAAAAGGCAAATATATTGACAATATGTCATGGGTTTTGACTTGAAGTGACATATCCAGAGAAAATTTAAATTTACTAAACCGACCAAACACACACTAACCCTTGGTATACGTAAAACACGAAAAATATGGACAAGTTGATCCCTAAAGTTGTCACTAGTTATTGACTTGAAATTAACTAGGTCTAAAAAATGTAAATTGGGAATGACAGGAACAAAACCGGTTTTACGAAATGAACCACGTTGTAATTAAATGTGTAAAATAATTCATCAAACTATACAATGATGGATGAGTATAATTAACCACTCTGCAACGACATTATTACGTTAAACAAAAAAACTAAAGATATAATATGAAAAAAATAATATCAGACTATTTATAAGTGATATTGCACGAAATTGTCAACGTTAATTGTGTTTAATATTTCTTTTCACAAGGATGCATAAGATTTTTTTGTTCTGTGTGATATTTTGTCTCTTAGCTGGATTCATGATGGACATTACGGAAGGTGAATGCCATCTCATTTGACACGTCTAAGGACGCAAAAGTGCAGTATACTAACATATACTCTTTGTTTAGTTTTTAACATCAACCCACTATTTCCTCACGTATAATACGTAAATATATAGTGTATATACGTTTAGTTAATTTCCATTCTTATTTCGTTATTTTCATATCCAGTATTATGTGGTCTCAAATAATTTAGTAATTTTTAAGACCTAAATGATCGTGTTTATAGTCATAATATGATACAATGGTTCATCGCTCTGAACACCTACTTCCACAATCCAAATATCTTCTTGAAAAATCGCAGCAATAATTTTGTGAATGACAGAATATCTGATGCTTCTACAATGTTGGCGCTTTATGTACGTGTAGAGCATTTGCGTTTGAATAACCGTACTGAGAGTGAGCCTTTGAAACAGCCAATTAATAAGTACATACGTTCGCTACAGATAATGGTTATGCGATGTTATCCCCTATTAATATATTTCCTACATATTCTACTTCAGCCGGTTATTCTGGGTGTGATTGTGCATCAAAATGTAATGGGTCACAATGTTGGGTTGGTATTTGCAGAACAGGAGGTTTAGTATGCTGTTCTTGGCGGGATCGCATCTGCAGAAATATGTATCCAGTCAGGAAATATTATCATGGACAAACATACCGTTAATACAAGCAAATACAGCAGTTTTAATTCAAATCGATTAAAGGCTACGTTTCGCGTATGTATGGTATATATACTTCTAAGTATGCCGAATACTTCAGTGAATTTTGAAATCGAAACATTTTTTTTTAAAAAATATCATATAATCATTCTGTTATCCATTTAACGATTAGATCAGAAACAGTGTCGGCAAATTTTCTTTCGTCCTTGCAGTACGATTTCATTTGTTTTATACATGTACTTAATAAAAATCATGTTGTCATATTTTATGACATACTGACACTGATTTCCAAAAAACGATGCAGATTAATTGCTGATTATTGGTAAAATGCACATGCAAATTAATTTTTTATACAAACTACCACATTTATTAATCAACTAGCAAGGCTCATATCAACACACAAAACAACATACAGAAAACTGAACATCGCTGATACACTCATACAAAACAAAAAGTAACCTCAATTACGGTCCCCTACACCATAACCAACCAACATTGCTCACGTATACTTTTATAAATAAACATGGCTCACATTAACCATTACCAACCAGCATGTGTCAACCGTCAAAGATTGCTCGCGTTTGTCAAACACCACAAACCAATATGGCACACATCAACTGTAACGTACTAACATATCTCGCATTATAGAATCGTCCGTCACAATAATTTTAGAAAAAAGAACATTTGACAGAAGTTAGAGTTACTTTAATCAATTAATTGCGAAAGTTGCACACTGTGCACGGTTAGGAACAAATGATTTAAGTATGAAACGTGTAATCAAATAAAAAATGAAACTTATGGAAACATACATTTTATGAAAATATTCAATGTAATCTTTTACATATACTTGTGCAAATGTTATACACTAATTGTCATTTATTATAAGTGGCCAAACGGACAAGGAAAAGGGTAAGGCATTGGTACTGGTAGCATCAGTTCGCAGCTGTCAGTCGCGGATAAAGAACTGAACTATTGATGAATGTCCTTATGCCAAATATCGACCAAACATTTCGACTAATTAAGTATATATTGGAGATCATGGTAGCATATAAGCCCTTTTAATTACATTTCCGAATTTGCTGCACGTGACATTTTAATTTGAATTCTATAAGCTTTTAAAATGGTTGTTTTCAATTAATATCAGCTAGTCAAAATGAATGTGATTGTATTGCACAATAACCGAGTTTGTTTGTCCAGCACTAACCAAACGCCGTTAAAATGTGAACAAATGTGACACATACTTACTTTTATTAGTTTTACGAAGCTTCCGCCTAAAACACAGACAACCAAGATGTTATGCCACTAGTCCAATTTATGTAAAGATTTCATATAAATAAAAATAAAAAAAATCAATTTTACGAAATTTTTGAAATTCATTCAGGATTCGACGAGTAATCGTCAGCCTCTCAAAAGAGTGTGTTTTGTAATTTTTTGTCCGAAAATCCTTATTCTTATGGATTTTGTGGATAATTTTCGCCCAGTGCGCTCATATGGCTGTCAAGAAAGGAATCGAGTAAAGAATACACATTAACGATGCACAGCGCAACAACATCAATACCTTCGGGATTTTGTGTAATACTAGAGTATGACCTCCATTATAATACATAAATTAAGTGTCATTCTTACTTGGACGGATAAATATGATTCAATAATGATAATTGTAATACAGTATTCGCATGTGTTTGCGTCAATCATATATAGTGTATTCCTGAAAGTGTGAAAAAATAAACAACAATTGTCTTAAAAACGTCGGTTTCGCATTAATGAGTGTAGATTTTATCATTGTTAACTTCAATATAATTCCCGATTATTATATAATTGTCATAGCAACTGCAGTATAATTGCAAAATTAAAATACGGCATTAAATTGAGTGTAATTAGATAGCACACACCCTTCTTCCGTGAATCAATGCATTTAAATAACCATTAATATAAAATAGACGAGAAAAGCATTGATATAAACATCAAAGGGCGCCGTATAAAAGACAAAAGAACATCTGTTTGGAAACTTTGTTTAATCAACAGTTATATTAAAACATTATGTACAATGACCAATGTTACACTATAACATTAAGTAAAAATAATGAACAATTCTTTGTTGGTAATAACAGTGAGCAATATTTCGTTAGTAAGAATACGAACAACAAAAAACAACAAATTTTCTTGAGGAAAATGTGTGAGTACACACCACTGTACAACTGTAAGTTAAAATGAAATGAAAAAGTAACAGTAACCCGGAATTTTTAACCTACTACAACAGATGACAACACCATCTTAAAGTAAATCATTTACCCTATGAAGTCTACAAGATTTCACTTCATTATCATGTTAATCATTGATCATTGAGTCCAGAATCGGCAGAAATCATGTACTCAGGAAAGTCAAAAAATAGCAATAAGTGGTAAAAATCTCCATTTTATTAGTGGCATGAATCTTTAAAGTTACCGTACCTGACACCTCCATTGTAATGTCCTACAAAATATTTGTCTCAAAAGTTTATTACCAAAAACTCCTCTTAACATGCTGTATTTCTCCTGGTGGTTGAAAATGGCGGCTCAGTAATCATGTGACTAGAACAAAGAAGATCATTGGCGTAAAAAAATTTTATTGAAATTTTGATGAACTTTACATGGTTCAAAAACATATTTTCATACAAGATATATTAAATATTTTTACATTTTCTGAAAGTTGAGAGCTTTACCTTTAATTTGGTGAATATTTTATAAAAATCGATTGATATAAAAAACCCTAGGGCCGTAAAATCAATTATTGGTCTTATTTTCCGGCGCTAGGGCCGGGGAATACACATTCCCTCGGTATCCATTCGACTAAACGAACGAAAATTACTGGTCATCCGGATTTATCCGAGAAGTACGGCATAGACATGCTACACGTACCTGGATTTAGATGTAAACAATGACAACAAAAAATAATGCAATGTAGATAAAATATACCAATATGCATTATTCCCTTCTAAATTTATTTTATTTAGACAATGATAATTTGTTAATAAACGGAACTTTCAACAAAACTCATACTTATGATAACTGACATTTTATGTACCGTAAGGTAGTCCATGTTTGACATAGGTTATGGGGATAAGTCAGTTTAATTGTTTCAAAGTTTGCTAGAAATCAACAAATATATATATTGCATAATAACGCAAGACTTGAAAATCATACTGGAGAAAGATTTACAGTGAAAACACACGCATAATTTCACTGCATGTGTCTAATCATCTTTCTGAAAAATATAGCAATGGTAATAAAATAACTTCTTGAAATGGTGATTGAATCATGGCATGATTGATGTATTTTTGCGTATGCAAAGCATATAAATAAGCAAACAATAACTGCAAATACACAATACCTTTATGAAAGGACTCTACGAAAAGCACTAGATTGATTCGTTCGCACAATATACGGATATACATATTTGTCTTTAGAAGGACGCGGTGCACAACTTTTGCAACATTTGCGATGGTTTGTTTGGTGGGATTCATGAATGGAATAACAGAAGGTTAGTACGGTCAGCCTCTTTATATTAGATATAAATTAATTCATTTAGCGTGTATCAAATTTACACGTTATATGATTATGCATTACCATTGAAAAGGACAACATTTAAGCCGTGACGAACTAGATTTTTTATTTCCAAAGTATAAAATTTAAGGACGCCAATGTTGTTAAGCTACCTGATAACTCTATGTCATTGTAACATCTGACATCTGTGAGCCAAATCGTATATTTCCTCTATGACTGTATGACTGATACTAATATCATACAAAACCTGTCTGTCTCTGATTTAGTTTTGTGTGATTTTGCGACATTAGCCATGATACATTTTTCAGCGAACTATATTTCAGCGAGTAGCTTAGGATGTTCTTGTACTCCATTATGTAACCGGTCTCAGTGCTGGGTAGGATACTGCAGAACTGGAGAGTTAGTGTGTTGCTCTTGGCCGGATCGTATCTGCCAGACGTTGTATTATGACCGGCAAAATACTTCGGTTCAGCGTGCAGTTCATACCAACAACCAATTAAAGTGAAGAAGAAACCAGTGAATAAGACTGATTTATTCATGTAGTATATACTAGTACATGTATTGGAATGCAGGTTTGATGACAATTGGTTTAGTACTCATATTTTCTCCATTAAATTTTCTATCGATCTGCTTTTTTCACGGTGGCATGATTACTCAAATAAATTCGAATTTCTTTAACATAATCTGTTCCTGGTTAATTTTTTTATCACATTTAAGTCATATTTCTGGTTGGGACCATATCCTAGTCGCAGGAATTAAGTACCATTTTTGCCAGTTAAGATATACGGCGATCTGTATATCACTGATCAATATATGATTGATAATACATACATCAATATATGTATTATCCACAAATGGAATCAATGATGATATGTGTATAATTTACATCTTCTAAACTGCTTCTACAGCCCCATTTATAATGCATAAGTCTTTTGGAGGTAAGTTGCCAAATATTAGTATTCAACCATTGATCCGATAACGAACAAAATTGTTATTATATTCATGAAGGTAATTCAATAAAGACAATGAATTGATTGTATACGGCATAAATTAGTGTACACGTAAGTATAACATGAATTGTTTGTTATTTTTGTTCCCCCTGGCAATTTCAGATAGACGCCATCCAGTTTCCTCCAGTTACCTATGTTGGTAGTTGGCAGGGCTGCTGAATTCTTCCACCAGAAGTGTATACTTATGTGTGACTGAGTATAGATAAGAAAAGAACTGCTAAAGAAAAAGAACACATACACAATATCCCTGTCTTCCCCAAATACTACCCACCCAAAACACCCCAAATCAAAACTCATCCAACATACAAGACCATACAAAATTGGAGAACTAAACAGTCTCCGGGGATACCACGACTTTCACAATGTTGCCGTAGAAAGATATTTTACTTGGTCCTGTAACATAGTGACCACATTCGTGGTTGTTCAATCGTGTAAGTGATACTTAAAATTGATTATTATAAATAAATTAATGTATTTAATTAAATGTAAACCAGGCTCGTTAGACCTTATTGGAATGTAATGATGTGTAAAAAATTAACTTCATCGAGATTCGACAACATGTATATTTTGGCTCAAAAACAAAACATAGAACTTTCCAGTTAATTTTGGCCCGTAACTGGAAAAAATGACCATCTGTCTTGGCAGGTGATTTAATTGAATTCACTATTTCACAATATTACATCAGCCTGTTTGGATTGGCTGAAGTAATGCTAAATTATGAATATAACTGGATATTTATTTCACCTCCCATCTGTCATAACACTCCAGCAAAAGTAACAAAGAATCCCGATCTCGGCAGGTCAAACCCTTCTATGAAAATTTCCCAAAATGTCGAATTTCCTCCATATGTGCAGAAGTTTCTGGCTCCTTGTGGTAGGGTATGTTAGTATTGGTTAGTATACAGTCCAAAAAAACTGGTTAGGTGAACCGATCGCCGTATATAAGTGAAAAAATGTTGAAAAACGGCATTAAACCCCAGTGACAATATGCCACATAAAAAATAAAACAAAGGTAACAAAAGTAATTTGAGAAAACGATTGTGAGTCAGTACGCGTGAGGCAGTTTATCTTTTTGTTGTTAGAAATACAGTTTCTATTTGAAAGTTTTCAAATGATTTAACATTTTAAAATTCAAAACACTATACGATAACGAATTTATGAAAGCTAAATTTATGTTAAATTAAATATTGCTTGAAAATAAAATTTTAAAAACTTAAAATTCGTGTTACGTAACAATCCGCCTTTTAAAGTCACTTAAAAATTACGATTTTCAAGGGACATATGTTTTGATGTATCTATCAATTCAAACTATTCAAAGCAATAAAAATATAATTAATGCCCAGACTGGAAAGTGTGGGCTTTTCGTCCGTCGTTCAAATTATTTTGTGATTAATGGAGAAATCTTTAAAATATCATTATACTAGATTATTCTCATGATGGATATTGTCATTAATTTAATGATTCTGCAACTAGTCATGTTTAAAATGTTATATAAAATATGTAATCTGTTTTACAACATTTCGTTCTGCATGCATTATTCTACATTTCTGTTTGCATAAAAGCGCTTTTTAAAAAGTGATTTATCATAAATGTACATAAACCATGATGTAATTATGTGTGTTACCTGAAAAAGTTCATCCAGTAATATGTTATGAAAACATATCTGAAAAAGAGGACGTTTTCATCGACAGGTCCAAAGAAGAATGTGGATTGCTCTCCTTGATTAATATGCCTACTTCTTTTGAAAGTTTCCTATGATATTTTTAAAATTTGTTTAAAAACTTGTGAAAAAAATACAGGTTGTTAAATGCATGGTAATTTTCTCTTACATTGTTAGTTATATGTTTGCTTTGGCTGTCATATTGTCATATTCCTAGAATCAAATTTTATTTTGAAAAAAAAAATCAGTCATGATATCAATAATCACTATAATTGAGCATCAACGGATGCGTTGAAGAACAGTACACTATTTTACAACATGCCACAAAATTGAAACTGAAATGCAGCAGCGCATACAGTGCCAGGGGTGGGTCCGTATATCACAATGGAGATGAAACACACGAATCGAGCTGTACAAGAACACCCGCGATATCCAGCAAAAATAACGGCATTAAAGTATTCAGATCACAAACGTAACATAGTGACAACATTCGTGGAAGTTTAATTATGTTTAATTATGGTTATTGATAAATTGAAGTTGATTTATTTGATAAATTAATGTGGGGAGTAAGTGCGAACTTATTGGAATGTTATACAGTATAAAATATTAAGATAACAGAGATTCAACAACATATACATTTTGGCCCAGAAGCAAATCAAGATATCACTGAAGTGCAGCTAACAACATGTAACTATCAAGATGAATCTAATAGATATTGTACTAAACTATTTCAGGGAATAACAAGTTAAACTTGTGACAATTATTCACAGAATTATACCATGATAGATGAGTGTAATTTATCACGATGCATTGAATGTATTCAATTGGACTAAATAACTCAGATATAATATGAAAAATTTCTTCACTGTCTATTTCATTAATGACATTGCAGGAAATTGCCAAAGTTAATTGCGCTTAATATTTCTCTTCACAAAGATGCATAGGACTTTCCTATTCTGTTTGATATTTTGTTTCCTGGCCGGATTCATGATGCAAATTATGGAAGGTGAGTGCTGTCTGCTTGTGTGCTTTAATACATTTAAATATTTCATTTAAATTATATGTTTAATCAATTGTTTACATTTAGTGTTTTAGTTGCTCGAAGCCCGGAATACTGAAGTAAAATTGCTATGGATACCTGTCTGTCGGACCCAACAAGTATAATTATTATGAAATACATATCATCAATTTTTTTATCATAGTATACGAGTCTATGCCAGTCTAGTCACTAATAAGAAAAAAAAATGCAACCAGGTTGGAAGTCAGGACTATCCACAAAAGTATCAGTTTTGCTTAAATTTTGTCATGAACCATTTCTCATAGTATATTTTAAAAGTCCACTGAAAAGCTGATAGCCCAAACGTTTATTTTTACTGTCTTCTAAACGCAAGGATGTGTCATTAGCAGCTAAGTGTTTCTCCTCTTTAAAGACGCATGTAGATCATTTCTTTATTTGTACAACTATTATACACGTCTCTAAAATCATACTTTAGAAATAAAAGAGAATACCATTTGAATCTTACAAATGTTGATAATTTGTGTTTTTACTGGGCACTAATAATTCCAATTATCGGATTGTAACACAGAAAGAAAACATTAAACATCTTTGATTGATAAAAATATGTATGCTTCATGTATTTTAGCTGGTATTTATGGATGTTCCTGTACAAAGAGATGTACCCGGTCTCAGTGCTGGGTTGGAGTCTGTAGAACAGGAGAGCTGGTGTGTTGTTCATGGGGCGATCGTATATGCAGGAAAATGTATTTTGGCAGAAATTATTACTATGGTTGACAATCAGCTCATTAAATCAAAAGGTGCATTTTAGAAAACAGCAGTGAAATACAGTTGCAGTTTGATTTATGAGTTGAAACTAAAGTGAAGCAAAGTTTATCCTCAACCAGTCATGTTTAAAATGTAATATAATATATGTAATCTGTTTTACAACATTTCGTTCTGCATGCATTATTCTACATTTCTGTTTGCACAAAAGCGCTTTTTAAAAAGTGATTTATGATAAATGTACATAAACCATGATGTAATTATGTGTGCCATCTGAAAAAGTTCATCCAGTAATATTTTATGAAAATCTATCTGAAAAAGAGGACGTTTTTGTCGATTTCTGCAACTTGTTGTTGTTTTTTGTCGATTATATGAATTTTAGACACATCCTGAATGACTCAGCTCTTCGTATTTGACTCAATGCACAGTTACACAACTAGTATTGCCTAAGTTACGTTTACAAGTGGATTGTTGTTATTGTGCTTATATTTAATATATAATATACCAAATCGAGACCGTGCTGTGTCAACTGTAGATAAATTCGATGGTATCTTATATAAGCTACCTTTTACAAATCCAAGGACTGATGTTAGTTGACTTTACAGTATTGAGAGTTCTGTCTGAAGTTTATTGCAATACGTACTTTCTCAAATTCCTTCAATGCTAACGTTTGCAAATAAACAAATTTGCAAACGAACAGCTTCTTTAGTGTATAAAAGTAACATTTTCTTGTTTATGAAATCTTAATTTAAATCTTAAGTATTAGAAACTGTTCGAGTGTTGTATCGAATATTTTATGGTAGGTTTTACATCACTTCGACTTGTTATTAATTCTCCATTAATGTATATTTTCAACATATCGATGTATCATGACAGTCAGAACAACAAAAGAATGTGTTTTGCAAATTTTTGTCGGAAAACCCTTATTCTTAAGGATTTTGTGGATAGTTTTCACCCAGTGCACTCTATGGCTAACCAGAAAGGAATCGAGTAAAGAATACACATTAACGATGCACAACGCAACAACATCAATACTTTCGGGATTTTGTATAATACTAGAGTATGACCTTCATTATAATACATAAATTAAGTGATATAATGTCATTCTTACTTGGACGATTAAATATGATTCAATAATGATAATTGTAATGCAGTATTCGCATGTGTTTGAGTCAGTTATATATAGTGTATTGCTGAAAGTGTGAAAAAATAAACAACAATTGTCTTAAAAACGTCGGTTTCGCATTAATGCGCTTAGATTTTATCATTGTTAACTTCAATTTAGTTCCCGATTATCACATAATTGTCATAGCAACTGCAGCATAATTGCACAATTAAAATATAACATTAAATTGATTGTAATTAGATAACACAAACCCTTCTTCCGTGAATCAATGCATTTAAATAACCATTAATATAAAATAGACGAGAAAACCATTGATGTAATCATCAAAAGGCGTCGTATAAAACACAAAAAGAACATCTGTTTTGAAACTTTGTTTAATCAACAGTTATATAAAAACAATGTATACAATGTCTAGCGTTACACTATAACATTAAGTAAAAATAATGAGAAATTCTTTTCTGGTAAGAACAATGAGAAATATTTCGTTGGTTAGAACAAGAACAACAAAAAACAACAAATTTTCTTGAGGAAAATGTGTGAGTACACACCACTGTATAACAGTAAGTTAAAATGAAATAAAAAAGTAATTATAACCCGGAATTTTTAACCTACTATAACAGGTGGCAACACCATCTTAAAGCAAATGATTTACCCTATGAAGTCTATAAGATTTCATTTCATTATCATGTTAATCATATATCAATGATTCCAAAATCAGCAGAAATCATGTACTCAGGAAAGACAAAAAATAGCAATAAGTGGTAAAAATCGCCATTTTATTAGTGGCATGAATCTTTAAAGTTACCGTACCTGTCGCCTCCATTGTAATGTCCTACAAAAGATTTGTCTTAAAAGTTTAATACCAAAAACTCCTCTTAACATGCTGTATTTCTCCTGGTGGTTGAAAATGGCGGCTTAGTAATCATGTGACGAGAACAAAGAAGATCAATAATTAAAATAATTTTTATCGAAATTTTGATGAATTTCACATGGTTCAAAAACATATTTTCATACAAGATATATTAAATATTTTTACATTTTCTGAAAGTTGAGAGCTTTACCTATAATTTGGTGTATATTTTATAAAAAATCGATTTAGATGTAAAAAAAATAAAATCCTAGGGCCGTAAAATCAATTATTGGTCTTATTTTCCGGCGCTAGGGCCGCGGAATACACATTCCCTCGGTATTCATGTGACTAAACGAACGAAAATTATTGGTCCACCGGAATTATCCGAGAAGTACGGCATAGACATGCTACACGAACCTGGATTCAGATGTAAACAATAACAACAAAAAATAATGCAATGTAGATAAAATATACCGATATGCATAATTCCCTTCTAAATTTATTTTATTTAGATAATGATAATTTGTTAATAAACGGAACTTTAAACAAAACTCATACTTATGATAACTGACATTTTATGTACCGTAAGATAGTCCATGTTTGACATTGGTTTTGGGGATAAGTCAGTTTTATTGTTTCAAAGTTTGCAAAAAATCAACAAATATGAATTTTGCTTAATAACGCAACAGTTGAAAATCATACTGGAGAAAGATTTACAGTGAAAACACACTCATAATTTCACTACATGTGTCTAATCATCTTTCTGAAAAAATATAGTAATGGTAATAAAATAACTTCTTGAAATGGTGATTGAAGCATGACATGATTGATGTTATTTTGTGTATGCAAAGCATATAAATAAGTAAACAATAGCTGTAAATACACAATATCTTTATGAAAGGACTCTACGAAAAGCACTAGATTGATTCGTTAGCACAATACACGGATATACATATTTCTCTTTAGAAGGATGCGGTACACAACTTTTGCAACATTTGCGACGGTTTGTCTGGTGGGATTCATGAGTGGATTCACAGGAGGTAAGTACGGCCAGCCTCTTTATATGTAGATAGAAATTAATTCATTTAGTGTGTATCAAATTTACATGTTATATGATTATGCGTTACCCTTGAAAGGGACAGCATTGAAACTGTGACGAACTGAATTCTGTATTTTCAAAGTATAAAATTTAAGGACGCCAATGTTGCTAAGCTACCTGATAACTCTAATGTCATTGTTTCCTCTGAAATTTGTGAGCCAAATCATATATTTCTTCCGAAGTAAGATTGATACTAATATCATGCGAAACCTGTCTGTCTCTGATTTGGTTTTGTGTGATTGTACGACATTAGCCATGACACATTTTTCAGCGATCTATATTTCAGGGAGTGGTTTCGGATGTTCTTGTACTCCATTATGTAACCGGTCTCAGTGCTGGGTAGGATACTGCAGAACTGGAGGGTTAGTGTGTTGCTCTTGGCCGGATCGTATCTGCCAGACGTTGTATTATGGCCGGCGAAATACTTCGGTTCAGCGTGCAGGTCATACCAACAACCAATTAAAGTGAAGAAGAAACCAGTGAATGAGATTGATTTAGTCATGTAGTATATACTAGTGCATGTATTGGAATACAATTTTCTATCGTTCTGCTTTTTTCACGATGGCATGATTACTAAAATAAATTCGAATTTCTTTAACATAATATGTTCCTGTTTAACTTTTTTTATCACATTTAAGTCATATTTCTGGTTGGCACCGATGTTATAGTCGCAGGAATTAAGTATCAGTTTGTGCCAGTTTAAGATATACGGCGATGTAAAATTTCTATCAAAATGCGCTTAATACGAAAAAAGATAACATACACTTAAATGCATAATTTAATGCATATTTCATGGATAACAGAATCATCAATATTGAATACAAATTCAGAATTATTTGAAGTGACAAAAATGCATCATTGGCGCATATAATGGACAGTCTGTTCTTAACATGCTTGCCTGATTGTTTGTCGTGATTTACACAGCTAATTAACAAACTATTCTTCTATAACCAAAAGTAATCATACTTTATTGCCAAGCATGAAGGATACTGTAGTGCTTCCTGCAGAATGTAAGTGAGGCATGGCCTTTTATGCGCCGAGTGTGCACTTTCAGAGCGCAGTTATGTGCAAGATTTTTCAACAAGAGCAACAACTTTTACTGTTTTATATGTGTTGTGAAATAAATTTGCTAGGGTAACGATCAAAGAAATAACGATAATAGGGCAATAATATTTCCATAATATTAACATAACACTGAGCAATATATATCAATTTGTACGTTCTCTGATGACAGTATTACTGTCATCAGAGAATGTAAAAATAAATATATATTCCTTTATTGATGATTTGTACACTCTAAACTGAAATAGAACTAGGGCTTTACATTTTCTGTGCATAGTGCTCTATACGTGAGATTCACCATCTTCAATTTCAATAGAGGTAACATAGTCAACTCGTAGTACTAAATGAACGCTACAGAAATCGAATAAGTCACGAATTCCTAGGTTTAGACAATGATTTGTGAATCAGGAAACTGATTTTCTATTGTTTTGAGTCCAATGAAAAGCATCGAAGGACATAAATTGTAATATTATTCACAAATGGAATCAATGATGACAAGTGTATAATTTACATCTCCTAAACGGCTTCTACAGCCTCATTTACAATGCATAAGTCTTTTGGAGGTAAGTTGTCAAGTATTAGTATTCAACCATTGATCAGATAATGAACCAAATTGTTACTATATTTATGAAGATATTTCAATAAAGACATTGAATTAATTGTGTACGAGATAAATTAGTGTACACGTAAGTATAACATGAAAAGTTTGTTATTTTTGTTCCCCCTGGCAATTTCAGATAGACGCATTCCAGTTACCTCCAGTTACCTATGTTGGTAGTTAGCTGGGCTGCTTAATTCTTCCACCAGAAGTGTATACATATGTGTGACTAAGTACAGATAAGAAAAGGATTACTAAAGAAAAAAGAACACATGAAAAATATCCCTTCCCCCAAATACTACCGATCCCCAAAACACCCTAAATCAAAACTCATCCAACACACAAGACCATACAAAAATGGAGAACTAAACAGTCTCCAAGGATACCACGACTTTCACAATGTTGCCGTAGAAAGATATTTTACTTGGTCCTGTAACATAGCGACCACATTCGTGGTTGTTCAATCGTGTAATTGATAATTAAAATTGATTATTATTATTTACTTAATGTATTTAATTATATGTAAACCAAGTTTGTTAGACGTTATTTGAATGGTATGATGTGTTAACTTCATCGAGATTAGACGACAGCACGTATATTTTGGCTCAAAAACAAATAATAGAACTTTCCAGTTAATTTTGGCCCGTAACTGGAAACAATGACCATCTGTCTTGGCAGGTGATTTTGTGGAATTCACTATTTCACAATATTACATCAGCCTGTTTGGATTGGCTGAAGTAATGCAAAATTATTAAAATAACTGGATATTTATTTCACCTCCCATCTGTCATAACACTCCAGCAAAGGTAACAAAGAATCCCGATCCCGGCAGGTCAAACCTTTCTATGAAAATTTGGCAAAAATGTCGATTTCCTCCATATGCGGATAAGTTGCTGGCTCCTTGTGGAAGGATAAGCTGGTACTGGTTAGTATACAGTCCAGAAAAACTGGTTAGTTGAACCGGTCGCCGTATATAACTGAAAAAATGTTGAAAAACATCGTTTAACCTCAGTGACAACACAATGTCCCATAAAAACAAAACAAAGGTAACAAAAGTTATTTCAGAAAAAGATTGTGAGTCAGTACGCGTGAGGCAGTTTTTCATTTTGTTTTTAGAAATACACTTTTTATTTGGCAGTTTTCAAATGATTTAATATTTTAAAATTCGAAACACGGTCACGAAGTAATGAAAATTAAATTGATGTGATGTTAAATTAAATATTGCTTGAAAATAAAATTTTAAAAACTTAAAATTTGTGTTAAGTTACAGTCCGCCTTTCAAAATCACTTAAAAATTACGATGTTCATGCAATCCAAACTCTTCAAAGCAACAAAAAGTATAATTAATGCCCAGACTAGAAAGTGTGGGCTTTTTCGCCTGTCGTTCAAATTAATTTGTGATTAATGGAGAAATCTTTAAAAATCATTATACTGGATTATTCTCATGATGATATTGTCATTGATTTAATGATTTAAATGAGTACAATATCGTCTGACATGGATCCGTTTACCTGTGTCAACGCAACTAAAGTAAAGCAAAGTTTATTCTGCAACCAGTGATGTTTAAAATGTTATAATAATATATGTAATCTGTTTTACAACATGTCGTTCGGCATGCATTATTCTACATTTCCGTTTGCATAAAAGAGCTTTTTAAAAAGTGATTTATCATAGATGCACATAAGCCATGATATAATTATGTTATTTGAAAAAGTCCATCCAGTGATATGTTATGAAAACCTATCTGAAAAGAGGACATTTTCATCGACAGGTCCAAGGAAGCATGTGGATTGCTCTCCTTGATTAATATGCCTACTTCTTTTGAAAGTTTCCTATGATATTTTTAAAATTTGTTTAAAAACTTGTGAAAAAAATACAGGTTGTTAAATGCATGGTAATTTTCTCTTACATTGTTAGTTATATGTTTGCTTTGGCTGTCATATTGTCATATTCCTAGGATCAAATTTTATTTTGAAAAAAAAACATTCAGTCATGATATCAATAATCACTATAATTGAGCATCAACTGATGTGTTCAAGAAAGGTACACTATTTCATAACATGCCACAACATTAAAACTGAAATATGGCAGCGCATACAGCGCCAGGGGTCCGTATATTGCAATGGACATGAAACACAAGAATCGAGCTGTTTGAACAGCTTTTTTGTGATACAAGAACACCCGAGATATCCAGCAAAAATAACGGCATCAAAGAATTCAGATCACAGATGTAACATAGTGACCACATTCGTGGATGTTTAATTATGTTACTTATGGTAATTGATAAATCAAAGTTGATTTATTTGGTAAATTAACGTGGGGAGTAAGTGCGAACTTATTGGAATGTAATACGGTATAAAATATTAGGTTAACCAAAATTCAACAACATATACATTTTGGCCCAAAAGCAAATCATTGAACTTTAGGATGTTGTTGAACAAGAGAGAGTACTTAAATGATTATTGATACTATTTAAGTATATCTCGTCAGAATTGAAATATAAGGTAAACTTTCAAGCTAATTTTGGCCAGTAACTGGAAACAATGACCATATATGTGTTGGCAAGTGACTTGCTATTTCACAAGATTACATCAGCCTGTTTGGATTGGCTGAAGTCAAATACAATTATGATTTTCATTGACTAATTATGGCCATAACCCATCTATCACAATGTTTCATTCAAAGTTAAGAAGAGGTTTGGGAGAGAGTCTGGTTAATACGTCGTAGTGTGAAAGTTAATATCTTATGATTTTAAATTTAAAACCACTATACGATCACTAGAATTTAGAAATTTTTTTTGTTGTTATTTTAAGAACATTGTGAAAAATACAACTTTAAAAACGCATGTTATGTTACACAAACATTAGTACATATTTTATCCCGGCACGACCACTACAAAACCAACATAACATTTTATAAGAATTGTAAAATGTTTTATACACAAACTATTGTTACTACAACGGGAGATAATCTTAGCAATAACTAAGCTAATTGGCTATTCCCAAATTCTCCCGCGATATAAGACTTGCTATGGCTGCTACAACGATACAATTAAAGGGCATTTTGTCTAATCAGATTATATTTCAAGCGCGGCTTGGTGAAGACAAAAATTTACATGTGCAGTAAAAGAGTTTAACCACCGCCACCCCACTTACCGACCAATATTAGTTACGTTCTTATTCTTATCAGCCATATGCTACTTGGTTTGTTTTTAAGGCATTGTTTGGCACCACCTTCTTTATGTAAATGTTGATTTATGTTAAAATGCTTATGTGTTGGCTGGGATAATGGCACCCTTCTCATCAAAATTATTAGATTATTTTCAGTAAATGGTTATAGTGCAATTACAACAGCCAATATAATTTTAGTCATTTTATAATGATCTTTTATATATGTTTTTCCGTCATTTATTATGTACTAAATAAATGACATTTACGCATAATCTGAGCTTATTGTTGTGTATTTTATGTTTTAAATAAATTTCCTGTTGCATAGAGAACAAGCACAGGAAAAGACACAATTTAATCATGAATAGTTGTGGATATAAAAATATTTTAAACATCAAACGGAAAAAGCTTAGATAAACCTTTACCTTTACATATCATTTAGTGAGCGAGAGAGAGAGCATGAATGTATATAGCTTCAATTGTGCATATCAATGGGTTAATTGCTCATCGACGTTTTCAACTTAAAATAGCAAAAGAAAAGAAAAAAAAACGGATTTCACCATTGCTTGTTTTAAGACATGATACATTATGTGACGTTAGATACGTTAATTGATCAGGTTGATAGTGAATTAATCAAACTTAAACCAGTGTAAACTTGGTTGTGGTTTTGCTATGACATATTATTACATAATCAACTTCAAATCAAATAGCCACCGTTGGTTTACAATTATCCTTTCCAATGACAGCATGAAGCAATTACATCCGAGTAGTATTACATAGCAATTAAAATAAACATTGCACGAACTGAACAATAACAAAAGCACAAATTTAATATGCATTCTTAGTTCTTATATGGAGAATTATGAAAGGGTAACTTTACGACTTAGTATCACTTAGAACGGCCAATAGCCAACATCTACGCAGTTTAAATCTACTCATTTGGACCCAGCCGCATACTAACATTGTGACACATTACAGTAATGGACAAGTTGATCCCTTTATTTAAGACATTGTTTCGCGAAATGTCCCGAATAACCTTTCATCCTTATTAGATAAACATTGTTAACTTGGGAAGTTATACATAAAACTTTACCATGATGAATAGGTTTAACCACAGTGCAATAACATGATTTGGACAAGACATATAGATAATACGCAATATTTGAACATCTGAACATTTGTTAAATGTTATTTTATATCAACTTTAATAGCGTTCAATATTACTCTGCACAAAGATGCGTAAGTGTTTCTTATTGTGTGTGATATTTTGTTTCCTGGCCGGATTCATGATGCACACTATGGAAGGTGAGTACTGTCTGCTTTAATACATTTAAACTTTTCAATTAAAATATATGTTAAATCAACAGATTACATTCAATCAATTACAACTGTTTTAATTGCTCGAAGCCCGGAATACTGAAGTAAAATTTGCCATGGATACCTGTCTGTTGGAGCCAACAAATATTAAATATATGTCACTAGTTTTTTAACCGAATCCGAATCCATGGCAGTCTAGTTACTAATAACAGAAATTCTACAAACAAATTGGAAGTTAGGGCATTAATTTTAATAATAAGTTTATAGGTGGGTAAGCAGGACAATGCATTAAGACAAGGTTTTGTTCATTATATCTATGTGTACATGCAAGTCCATCCACAAAAATATTGTCATAAACCATTTATAATACTTTATTTTTAAATGCTCTCTGAAAAGTGTAAACGCATGTTTTTGATGATTGTGCAAACGTTTATTTTACTTACTTCTCAGCACAAGGTTGTGTCATTTATATGTTGTTTTCTTGCAGTAGAAGTTAAGTGTTTCTCCACTTTAACGACGCATGTATATCATTTCTTTATTTGTACAAATATTACGTCTTTTTGATATGCGCTAGTAATATCAATTATCAGATTGTTAAAAAAAAGAAAGAAAACATTTAAACATTTTTATTGATACGAATATGTATTTCAGCTGGTATTCATGGCTGTTCCTGTACCATGAGATGTACCCGGTCTCAGTGCTGGGTTGGATTCTGTAGAACAGGAGAGCTGGTGTGTTGTTCATGGAGTGATCGCATCTGCAGGCAAATGTATTATAGCAGAAATTATTACTATGGCTGACAATCATTTTAGGAAGCAGCAGTGAAATACAGTCGTAGTTTGATTTACGAGTTGTAATTGGTATCGAAATTTTGCCTTCGCGTACACTTCTGTTATATCTCTTCAATTTACATTCCACTATGTCATGCTCAGTTACTTAGATAAAATGCATTATGTCAATAATACAAACAGATTTTCGTAGTTGTTGTTCTTGTTCCATTTACCCATCTTTAACAATTGTCAAGGCCATTTACTAAGTTTGTCTATTATATGAATTTTTCACACATACTAAATGGCTAAGTCCTTCGTATTTGACACAATGCACAATTACACAATTTGTGTTGCCTAAGTTACGTGTACAATTGGATTGTTGGTTAATTTGCTTATATCAAATATCAAATCGAGACTGTGTAGTGTGAACTGAATTTAACTTCGAGATACAAATGTATCTTAATAAACCGTTTACAAATTCAACGACGCAAAGGACTGTTGTTGGCGAGTTCTGACCGAAGTTTATTGCAATATATTTTTTCTCAATGTCCTTCAATGTTAACATTTAATAATACACAAGTTCACAGATATAGAATAGTAAACTGGTTTCTGTAACTAAGGTCGGTTTGGATTAAGTTCAGAAGATAGGTCATATGCTTCGAGTTTATGAAGTAGTAAAATATGAGGAAGACAATTAAATGTTTTAAATAGTAGCGATTAAGATACTAGTAGCAGCAGCATACTTGTTCTCGTCTAAAGGGTTTTTTCCAATCTTCAGCAATTGTTAAAAGAGCTGTTTGGTGGCATTATCCTGATCTGAAGGTGCATAAATAAGGTTTAAAATAGTTGGCAAAGAATTCTTAAAGTTGATAATTGATCTATGTTCCGATGTTATCTTTAATTAAAGAATCAACTAGCTTATTGTCGTATTTAATTACTACCACTGCACTAGGTAAGATTTAGGATGGTCCCTTTAAATTTCCTTTTAGTTTTGTGAGATGTGTCCATTGTTTTGTAAAATTGAATTTCAGAACGTAGTTGTTTTGGCCTATTTGAGTTTTCAAGAATAGGGTTTAGGCTAGTCAGTAGGATCATGGTTGTCCCGGTGTTTTTCTTTTTAGTATATTTTTAGCTAAAGAAAAGGACAAAAACGCATTTCACCATTGCTTGTTTATTTAGGCGTTATACATTATGTGACGTTACATGTTAATTAATCATGTTGATAGTGAATTAATCAAACTTATATAATCCACTACAAATCAAGTAGTCACTGTTGGTTTACAAGTATCCTTTACAATGACAGCATGAAGCAATTACAAGTACTATTACATAGCAATTAAAATAATCATTGCACGAACTGAACAATAACAAAAGCACAAATTTAATAAGAATTCTTAGTTCTTATATGGAGAATTGTGAAAGGGTAACTTTACGACTTAGTATCACTTAGAACGGCCAGTAGTCAACATCTACACAGTTTAAATCTACTCATTTTGACCCAATCACATACTAACATTGTGACACATTACAGCAATGGACACTTTGATCCCTTTATATAAAATATTGTTTTACGAAATGTCCCTATTAAGCTTTCATTTTTATAAGATAAACATTGTTAACTTGGAAGTTATGCATAGAACTTTACCATGATGAATAGGTTTAACCACAGTGCAATAACATGATTTGGACAAAAACATATAGACAATACGCAACATTTGAATATCAGAACATATGTTAAATGTTATTGTATATCAACTGTAATAGCGTTCAATATTACTCTCCACAAAGATGCGTAAGTGTTTTCTATTCTGTGTGATATTTTGTTATGTGGCCGGATTCATGATGCAAATTATGGAAGGTGAGTACTGTCTACTTTAATACATTTAAACTTTTCATTTAAAATATATGTTAAATCAATGGATTATATTCAATCAATTACAAGTGATTTAATTGTTCGAAGCCCGAAGTACTGAAGTAAAATTTGCGATGGATACCTGTCTGTTGGAGCCAACAAATATATGAAATACATGTCATCAGTTTTTTAAATAGAATCCAAGTCTATGTTCATCTAGTCACAAATAACAGTAATTCTGGTTGGAAGTCAGGACAGTACTTTCAGTAATAAGTTTATAGGAGGGTTAGCAGGACATTACATTAAGACGAGTTTTTTAATACCTAAGTGTACATGCAAGTCCAGCCACAAAAAAAATTGTCATGAACCATTTATAATACTCCATAAGTTTACAGGTGTGTTGGCAGGACTTTACATTACAACGAAGTTTTGTTTATTTTGCCTATGTGTACATAAAAGTCCATCCACAAAAAAGAGCAGTTTTCCTAAAATTTTGTCATGAACCATTTATAATACTTTATTTTAAAGCCCTCTGAAAAGTGTAAGCACGTGTTTTTGTTGATAGCGCACACGTTTATTTTTTCTTACTTCTCAGCACAAGATTGTGTCATTTATATGTTGTTTTCTTGCAGTGTTTCTCCACTTTAACGACGCATGTAGATTTGTACAAATATTATACATATCTCTAAAATCATACTTTAGAAATAAAAGAGAATACCATTTGAATCTCACAAATATTGATAATTTGTGTTTTTACTGGGCACTAATAATTACATTTATCGGATTGTTGCAAAAACACTGAAAGAAAACATTTAATTCTTTTTATTTGAATAAATATCGCTCCATTTATTTCAGCTGGTACTCGTGGATGTTCCTGTGCACAGAGATGTACCCGGTCTCAGTGCTGGGTTGGATTGTGTAGAACAGGAGAGCTAGTGTGTTGTTCATGGCGCGATCGTATCTGCAGGGAAATGTATGGCAGAAATTATTACTATGGCTGACAATCAGCTCACTACAACAAAAAAGTGCATTTTAGGAAACAGCAGTGAAATACAGATGTAGTTTGATTTATGAGTAGTACATTTGTATCGTATGTTTGCAATAGCGTTATTTCTGTTATATCTTTTATATTTACGTTACAATACGCCATGCTCAGTTACTAAAATAAATGCATGTCAATCAATAACATGAACGAACAGATTTTCGTAGTTGTTATTCTTGTTCCATTTTACTAACCTTTAACTGTTGTCAAGGCTATTCACTAAGTTTGTCGACTATATGAATTTTACACATATCATGAATGATTCAACCCTTCGAATTTGACACAATGCACAATTTGGGTTGCCTAAGTTACGTTTAGAATTGGATTGTTGTTAATGTGCTTATATTTAATATACAATATACCAAATCGAGACTGTGCTGTGTCAACTGTAGATACGTTCGATGGTATCTCATTTAAGCAAACTTTTACAAATCCAAGAACTGATGTTGGTTGACTTTACAGTATTGTATTGAGAGTTCTGTCTGAAGTTTATAACAATACATACTTTCTCAAATTCCTTCAATGCTAACGTTTGCAAATAAACAAATTTGCACACGGACAGCTTCTTTAGTGTATAAAAATAACATTTTCCTACACTAAACATGTTTATGAAATCTTTAAGTGTTAAAAACTGTCTGAGTGTTGTATCGAATATTTTATAGTAGGTTTTACATCACTCGGACTTGTGGGAGGCGAGGGGGTGATACTACCAGCATTCAAGCCAAACAATCAGAACATTGGCAGATGATCCTCAAGAAGAGGCGGCTCCAATTAGAAATGCTTGTACTCCAGCACCGGTTGAATAATTGGACATGATCCAATGTATTAGTGACTCATTGGACAATACCACAGCATCATGTATTTAGCCTTTCATCTTTTTTTCTGCGCATGCGTCGGAAAAACTTCACAACAAAATTTCAGCGCTCTCATAAAATTTAATTATAGATCACTTTTTCTGTGGAAAAGTCACAGTATCTCTGGTGTTGGTGGTAAAGTATATCCCAAATTAGCAATATTGATTATCTAAGTGGAAAAGCTTCGTAAACTTCTCCAACCGGACTCTGTTAAAAACTTTCCGTTACGATATCCGCATACTTCCGGTTATCCGATTACTGGTACACTATGAATTCCGTTTTTAGTAAAATCTGCACCTTGATAGTTTTTATTACTTTTGTCGCCAATTTTTGTAATAGAAACCCATCTGAGGCCCAGTCCAGCACAATATTAAACAGAAGTAAGGTAATGTCCTCATTTGTCAATCATAAATCGCAAAGTCTTTGTATTTTTGCCTCTGTAAACACAGCTGATAAAAGGTACCCCAACAAATGTAAATTGTCTTTTCTCTACTTGTTCTGTTTGTTGGTCCAACAGTCTTCAAAAATTGAGCTAAACCCTGGACCAGTGTGTAACACACCCCAGTACCCCTGTGGCAAGTGCGATCAGGAGGTATCTTGGAGCCAGAAAGCCATCCTTTGTGACAATTGTGATCGATGGTTCCATACAGACTGCTAAGGGATAGGTAATTCAACTTATGAAAAACTGTCAGACTCCCAATTTAGCTGGTATTGTCAATGTTGCGGTAGTTGTAATAACTCTATGTCCCTAAGAGTTTCCCTAGATTCTCTGATACAAATATCTTCTGTCACCTTGAGTCTTCAAACCAATCCATTGAAAATGATGTTTCTCTTCAACAAGTTGGGTCTTTCCTAAGCACCTCGGGCCGGAACTTATATCATTATCCCCTACCTCAAGCCTCATCCACCCCAAAATCAAAAGTTCCAACCCCAAATCCCAAACCTAGAGCCAGTACAAGACCTAAAGAGGTGTTAATCAATAAACAACAACGCATAACTGTCCTAAACATAAATTGTAGGTCAATCAAAAATAAAGTCCCCGAATTACATCAGATGATCGACCAGGTAAAACCTGATATAATCTGCTGTAGTGAAACCTGGCTGAAACCCGACATCCATACTGCTGAGATATTCCCAGACAGTTTAGATTACCCAGTCTATAGGGATGACAGAACTTACAGTCAAGGGGGAGGAGTCCTGATAGCTGTGACAAGGACCCTATTGAGTCAGGAACAGCCTGATCTTAAAACAGATTGTAATATCTGTTGGGCCAAATTGAGTATACCCGGTTCCCGAAATGTCTATGTCGGTTCATTCTACAAGCCCCATGAAAATGATCCAGATGCACTATCTCAGTTATTGTTGTCCCTGCAGAAAGTCCCAAAAAACAGAATTATATGGCTTGCAGGTGATTTTAATATGCCCGACATAGACTGGTCATCAAAATCTCTCAAGAACTCCTGTAAATTTAAAGCCCTGTATGAAAACTTCCTTGAAAATATTGTCAGTCTCAATCTTGAGCAAATGGTTAAAATTCCCACAAGAAATAATAATGTCCTAGACTTATTCCTTACTAATCTACCCTCCCTGGTATTTAATGTCAAATCCCTCCCTAGCTTAGGAAATTCAGATCATGATATCATCTTCCATGAATGAAGCATAAATAGAGGTCGTCCCGCTCAACCTCAAAGGAAAATCCACTGCTATAAAAAGGCCAACTGGTTAAAAATGAAATCTGAATTGAACAAATTTTCCAGTAAGTTCTGGGACTGCAAACATACAGACCCAAGCATGGCCTGGACCGATTTTAAGCACGAACTCCATAGACTCTGTGGCTTGTATATACCAACTAAAATTACCAAACATAAACAAAATCTCCCCTGGGTTACTACTAACATACTAAAACAAATACGCAAACGTGACAAATTGTTTGCCAAACATGTAAAGAAAAATGTAGCTCCTAAATCCGATCCCCAATTTAAGACTTTAAGGGCGATCATCCAAAGAAAAATTCGAAACTCATATTGGTCATAGAGTCAGTTATATTCAACAGGGATTCCCAAACAGGTCATAACAAAAAATCTGAAAAATCTGAAAACTGTGGAGTAGCAACCTTCAAGTCTGAAGGTCAAACTTATGCTAACTCAAAGGATAAAGCAAATATCCTAAGTCTGAAGGTCAAACTTATACTAACTCAAAGGATAAAGCAAATATCCTAAACAGACAGTTTGAGTCTGTTTTCTCGCAGCCACAGCCATTAAGCCTAAAACAGATTTGCAAACATGCATTAAATCCTCCTCCCCACAGTATGCCATGTATCAAAATAACGGTTGAAGGAGTTGACAAACTCCTATCAGGTCTAAACCGCGATAAAGCTCTAGGTCCAGATCAAGTATCACCAAGGGTCCTTAAAGAACTCCACAGTGAAATAGCCCCCATCCTCACTTACATATTTAGGTTATCTTTAGAAACAGGTATCGTGCCCAATGATTGGAAAAATGCAACTATAGCACTAGTATACAAAAAGGGCAATAAATCTAAAGCCAGCAACTACAGACCAATATCCCTCACTTGCATTTCCTCTAAATTAATGGAGCACATCATAGTCTCAAACTTGATGACTTACTTTGATGAGCACAGTATCCTTAGTCCTTATCAACGGTTGCTGAGTTTCTCCCAAGAAGTCTTTGATAGTCTAGATAATGGACAACAGACGGATGTCATTGTGATGGATTTCTCAAAGGCCTTCGACAAAGTCGACCATCACAAGTTAATCCTCAAACTAAAAAATATGGGTGTTAATCAACAGGTATCCACCTGGATTAGGTCATTTCTAAGCAACCGCAGCCAAAGGATTGCAGTTGAAGGTCATACCTCCGACCATTTGCCAGCGTCATGCGGTGTCCCCAGGGTTCAGTCATTGGACCCTGTCTGTTTCTGTCATATATTAATGACTTGCCTGAAACAATCAAAAGTAAGACTAGGTTATTTGCCGATGACACTATAGTCTACCTGACAGTCAAAGGACAGTCAGATGCGGTCATATTACAAAATGACCTTCAAAACTTGAACTTTGGGAACGAGACTGGGCTATGGAGTTCAACCCAGACAAGTGTGAGGTGCTTAGGGTTACCCGAAAAAAGAACCCTGTGATCTTCCCATACACCCTATATGGAAAAACAATAAAATCAGCAGAAATTGCTAAATACCTAGGAGTAACTATCTCAAAAGAACTAAACTGGACCCACCATATAAATAACATCACCTCCAAGGCAAAAAACTCCCTAAGATTTATCCAAAGAAACATCAAAACCCAAAATAAGCAAGTCAAAACTTTGGCATATGTAATTTATTTTAGACCGCAACTACAATACTGCTCAATAATATGGCACCCTTGGCAGAAACATCTAACCTATAAAGTTGAAAGTGTACAAAGAGCTGCGGCTAGATATGTTTGTAATAATTTTGATTTCCAAAGTAGTGTCACACAAATGTTACATAATCTTGGCTGGCCCTCCCTAGAAAGCCGCAGACTCCATTCCTCTCTTATACTTCTCTACAAAATCCAGAACAACCTTGTTCATGTTGATCATAACCACCTCATTCCAACTAGAAATTTGAACTTCCTGATCCCCCAATCCCATACCCAGTATCACCTTAGCTCCTATTTCCCTAGAACTATAAGACACTGGAATAGTCTCCCATACCAGGTCAAATCCAGTCCCAGCCTAAATATCTTCAAGGAAAGGCTGGAGACAGCTCCTTTCTAACTCCCTATATGTTTTTAATCTTAACATTGCACTCATTGATCTGTAAACTTTTATCTTTTAACTGAACACTTAATTTTTTTAACACAGTTTTCCTGACAAGCGCCTCCCAGTTATAATCAGTATTGATTGATCGGGAGAACCATGTAGATGTAGATGTAGCCTACACAGTCACTTCCTTCAACTCCGATCGGGATCTTGATGGGGCATATGGTGTTGCCGCTTTCAATTTCTATGACTGAAATTTTAGGGCGCATAGACAATGGGGAGGGGTCTTACATAGCGAATTATGGCGAAAGGCCACTACTTTTACAGCCAAATCTGAACAAAATCAAAAACTTAAAGATAAATTATACTTCAAATTTAATACGCCAGTAGGTTGTTATAACAGAATGTGTTTGTCTAAAAATAAATCTGAGAGCAGCAGCAATTTATGTATCAAAGAGTGACTTCTTATTTCTTTAATAATAAATCAATAAGTATAGTGTCCTCCATAAGTCCTTGGAGAAACATAATTTGTCATTGACTTACAAACTTCAATTCATAATCTCTTGCATTAAGCAAAAATCACCGTTTGAGCGTTTGTTGGTGTTGTACTGCGCGTTTAAATAAAAGGCAAAGGAAACAAGTATTAACCGTGTAAAAGGAGACTAAATCAATAAAAATGAATGATAACTTATATATTTTTTTTGTTGTTCAAATTAATTTATGATTACATTTCTGCATTTAGTATAAATCTTTGAAACAATCATCATGCTTGATTATTTTGATGATGGATATTGTCATTAATTAAATGATTGAGTACACATTCATCTGATATAGATTTATTTGCCTTGAACGACGCAACTAAAGTAAAGCAAACAAACTTAGTTTATTCTGCAACCTGCCTTGTTTAAAATGTTAAAAACCTGTCTGCAAAAGAGAACGTTTTCGTTGATTTCTGCAATAGAAGCAGGCCAAGAAAGAGAAAGCATGTGGGTTGCTCTCCACTATTAATACTCCTACCCTTTAGAAAAATGCCTATAAACGCGGGAAAAATCATCGTGTATATGTTAAAGACTCTGTTAAATGTATTGTAATTTTCTCTTATATTGTTAATTACATTTTTGCTTTGGTTATCATATTGTCGTAATCGTAGGATTAAATTTTATTTCGAAAAGCATTCATGTTTGACATTTTGAAGTAAAGTGCAGTGCAAGGTAATGCTGCTGGCCGTTTTTATGGTAATTTAAGTATACGAATCAATTAAGTAACTATAAGTAACTAAAAGATTAAATGATATTTTGAAATAGGCATTAAAGTGTCGTAAATTCAGAGTGAAATGACACATTAAGTCAGATTGTTTAATTTTCTAAACCCTATTTTTTAAGTTTATCTATTGAGAATTTAGATATCATAACAATGCTGTCTATGAAGCAGCTACAACGTATGCATGATTTGTGTGTTTCAAGGATTGTTACAAGAGTTAAATGATCAGGCACAGACAAAGGCACGTAAAGATTTTTTTTCATGAATCCTCTTCGAAGCTTAGAAACGAGAAAATTTGACATTTAGAGTCATGAACATTAGTAGATTAATTGCGTGGAATTGTACACTAAGTGACGTCTGAAAATTTCACTAATCATTTTGATAGTGAATAAGTCAAACTTATAAAGACTTTTAGATCTTCAATCATATTTGTTAATATTGTCAGTACAATAATCATGCGTGTAAACCAGGCCATGTTTTGTGATACCATATTGTTAGATAATCCGCTACGAATCAAGTAACCACATTAACTTTATACAGTTTCGTATCAAATCATTGCACTAACTGAACAATCGCAACATCTGCGAAATAATAATATGTATAACAGAAATATTCATGCCTAGTTACTGGATGCAATTTTTATAGAGGTATAACGCTATGACCTGGAATAAAAGATAAAACTGTGACGTGATCGATGGTGTTAATTAGCCTCGGTGCAATGAAGCTTATTCAACGATGAAATATGTGAATAATATCCACAAGTATGTTAAATGACATTCCACGAAAGCGGTAACATTAATTACGTTCAATACTTCTTTTAGCAAGGATGCATAATACTTTCATGTTCTGTGTGATATTTTGTTTCCTTGCCGGGTTCATTCTGAAAATATCAGAAGGTGAGTACTACTTCCTTTGACACATTTAAAGACAAAAAATACCATACAATGTATAAATAGATTAAATTATTGAACACTTGTGGACGGCTGATAATTAGATGGTTTGGTCTTATTCTTTATGTATTAAAGCGGAACCGAGTTTTTTGGACCATAAGCAAAAATTTTATTAATATCGGATTCCAATGAAAGGCTTATTTTTTAGCCCTACCGGCTGTTCCGTTGTAGAATGGTATGTCTTTCAGTGAATTATGTGGAATCATAAAGAAGAAAACGGCATCTCAGATTGCACCGTGTACACTATTGCTCAGTTTCATGATGAATTATTTTACCAATAATATACAAAATAGCTGTAATGATGAAAGTTTGCAATGAACCATCTATTGTTGTTTTTTTATTTCGCATGTAAGTTTATACATTTATCATAATTGAAAGCGTCAACATTAATTACGTCAAATACTGCTTTGCGTAAGGATGCATCATAAACATTCTTAGTTTAATTTTGTTTTCTAGCCAGAATGATAGTTGAAGCAATGGAAGTTAAGTTTTAGTTGTTCCTCTATAATGAGGACGCAAAATAATACAAATTCTAATCTGTACACACATTTATACAACCATCCTTTAAGATATGAGCATTATGTTTATGGCTAAGAAAATAATATTGGAACTTTCATTTCATATAAATTGCTTACTTGTTTTTTTTTGTTAATTTTGTTATTTTACTTAGCACTACTAATTAAAATACCTGAATATTTCATAAACAGTTAAAGAAAACATCTAAACATAATTTATTGAATACAAATATAATGCTTTATACTTAAGTGGGTTTTCATGGATGTGACTGTGAATCATGATATAATTGGTCGCAATGTCGGGTTGGGTATTGTAGAACTGGTAGAATAGTCTGTTGTTCATAGCTTAAAAATGATCCTTTAAAGTTTTCAAATATCCAGCTATTGGTCGTGACTGGGCAAAACTTATACTTATGTTTGTGATCAGATTTCTTCGCTGCTCTTATATCACGGTTGTTATTGTACCACAAAATGCAGCTGGTCACAATGTTGGGTAGGGTATTATAGAACTGGAGAGCTGTGTTGTTGTTCTTGGACAGATCATATCTGCAGGAATATGTATCATGGATATACAAATGAATTAAATTAAGCTATGGCAGTAATATGCACTTTGGTTGGACTGACAATGAATTTATTTAATAATAATGACAACGAGCATTTTTTAATAATAGCATTTTAAGAAAAAACATATTAATCTATGTTTCGTACGTTTGTGTTGCAATGATTAGCATTGCCTTAGTTTTCTTTTAAATTTAAAATATTATAAACTCATTATAATGAACAGATTTTCTTATTTGTCGTTCATTTACACGTCATGAACTGTTGTGCTATTTACTACTTCAGTTTTAGTACAGTGCTTCCTATTTCACATTATGGTTATATTAAGAATCGGACTTTAAGTTCAATGTGATTGTATAATACAAGATTGCGATTTAATAAATTTAAACCGAAATGCGACAGGGCATACAGTGCCAGGGATCCGTACATCGCAATCGGCATGAAACGCACGAAAATAACACCAGCAAAGACATCAGATCACAGACATTAGTATATGTTTTATTCAGGCACGACCAATAGAAATTCAAGAATTTATACTGTAAACATGGAACAAAAAAAAATTAGATAAACTTTTCATATCATTTAGGCAGAGATTATGCCTCAAGCTCAACGTAGCTCTAAATTGTGCATATTACTGAATTAATTATTAATCGACGTTTTCAACTTAAAACAGAAGGAGAAAAGGAAAAAAACGCATTTCATCAGATACATTATGTGGCGTTAGATGTGTTCATTTATCATGTTGATAGTGAATTAATCAAGCTTGCAGAGACTTTCAGATATTCCTTTACTTTTTGTCAGTACTGACTGTATTATAATGATGCGTCGTATTGTTGCATAATCCACTGCAAATAAAATAGCCTCCGTTTGTTTAAAAATAACCTTTACAATAACAGCATTAAGCAATTACATGAAAGTACTATTACATAGCAATTTAACTACATATTGCACGAACTGAACAATAACAAAAGCACCAAATATTTATGTATTCTTAATTCTGTAGTTCTTATATGGAGAATTATGAAGGGATAACTTTGCAACTTAGTATCACTTAGAACGGCCAGTAGCCCACATCTACATAGTTTAAATCTTATCATTCGGACCTAACCACACGCTAACATTGTGATACGTACAGCGCGTAACCTTCCATCGTTATCAGGTAAACTTAGGAAATTATTCATAAAACTTTACCATGATGAATAGGTTTAACCACAGAGCAGTAACATGATTTGGACAAAAACTTATAGATAATACGCAATATCTGAATATCAGAACATATGTTAAATGTTATTGTATATCAACTTCAATAGCGTTCAATATTACTCTCCTCAAAGATGCGTAAGATTTTTCTATTGTGTGCGATATTTTGTTTCGTGGCCGGATTTATGATACAATGTACGCAAGGTGAGTACAGTCTACTTCAATACATTTAAACTCTTTGTTTAAAATATATGTTATATCAATTGATTTTATTCAATCAATTACAAGTGCTTGAATTGCTCGAATCCCGGAACACTGAAGTAAAAATTGCAATGGATACCTGTGTGTTGGAGCTAATAAATATATGAAATACATGTCATTAGTTTGTTTAACAGAATCAGAGTCTATGCCAGTCCAGTCACTAATAACAGAAATTCTGGTTGGAAGTCAGGGCAGTACTTTCAGTAATAAGTTTATAGGTGTGTTGTCAGGACATTACATTACAACGAAGTTTTGTTTATTATACCTATGTGTACATGCAAGTCCATCCACAAAAAGGACCTTTTTTCTTAAATTTTGTCATGAACCATTTATAATACTTTATTTTAAATGCCCTCTGAAAAGTGTAAACACATGTTTTTGCTGTTTGCGCAAAAGTTTTATTTTTACTTACTTCTCAGCACAAGGTTGTGTCATTTATTTGTTGTTTTCTTGCAGTAGAATTTAAGTGTTTCTCCATATTAACGATGCATGAATATCATTTCTTTATTTGTACAAATATTATACACGTCTCTAAAATCATACTTTAGGAATAAAAGAGAATACCATTTGAATCTTACAAATATTGATATTTTGTCTATTTACTGGGCACTAACGATTGTTGCAAAAACACAGAAAGAAAACATTTTAACATTTAATTATATAATTATCGCTCAATTTACTTTAGCTGGTATTCGTGGATGTTCCTGTACCATGCGATGTACCCGGTCTCAGTGCTGGGTTGGAATCTGTAGAACAGGAGAGCTGGTGTGTTGTTCATGGGGCGATCGTATCTGCAGGAAAATGTATCATGGCAGAAATTATTACTATGGTTGACAATTCATAACAACAAAAAAGTGCATTTTAGGAAACAGCAGTGAAATACAGTTGTAGTTTGATTTATGAGTCGTACATTTGTATCATAATTTCGTCATCGCGTACCTTTCTGTTATATCTCTTCAATTTAAGTTCCAATACGCCATGCTCAGTTACTTAAATAAAATACATTATGTCAATAACATAAACTGATTTTCATAGTTGTTGTTCTTGATCCATTTACTCATCCTTAACTGTCAAGTTTGTCGATTATATGAATTTTACGCACATCATGAATGACTCAGTCCATCGTAATTGACACGATGCACAATTACACAATTAGTGTTACCTAAGTTATGTGTACAACTGGATTGTTTGATAATGTGCATATATTAAATATATTATGCATCAAATCCAGACTGTGTAGTATGAACTGAATTTAAATTTTAGATACAAACGTATCTTAACAAACCGTTAACTAATCCAAGAACGCGGAGGTCTGTTGTTGGTGAGTTCTGTCAGAAGTTTATTGCATTTTTTTCTCAAAGTTCTTCAATGCTAACATTCACTAATACACAAAGTCACAGAGATAGTGTATTAAACTCGTTTCTGTTACTAAGTACGGTTTGGATTAAATTCAAAAGATAGTCTGATAGGCCATATGTTTAGAGTTTATGAAGTATTACAATATGAGGTAGAATATCAAACACTTTAAGGTTATAATCATTAAAATATCAGTAGCAGCCGCATACAGGTTCTCATCTAAAACCTTTTTTCCAATCTTCAACAATTGTTAAAAGAGCTGTTTGGCATCCTTATCCGGATCTAAATGCTCATAAATAAGGTTGGCATAGAATTCTTCAAGTTGACAATTGATCAATGTTCCGATGTTATTTTTAACTGAAGGACTAGGTAAGATTTAGGATGGTCCCTTTTAATTTCCTTTTAGTTGTGTGAGATGTGTCCATTGCTTTGTAAACTTGAATTTCAAAACATAATTTTTGCCTGATTGAGTTTTCATTACACTGCGAAGCGAAGAATAGGGTTTAGGTTTGTCATCAGGTTCGTGGTGTATTTTGTGTATTTTGCTTGCTTGCGACCTTTTTTATTTTTGAAATAAAATCTGTTTCAAATAGGGTCAGTATTTAAAATTACAGATTGAAATAAAACGTTTTACGTTTAGGTTTCGATTTGAATCACTTGAAGATATGTTGGTTGTTGTTATAAATGTTTCAGCTCGGTAGAAAGGGTGTGATCGTGATTCAGATTTGATATCGATAATGGATAAGGTATTTCATAATTAGAGAGCTGATGTCGCATTCGTACTAAAAACATTTGTACTACATTTGCTGTGCACCAAGTTATAATTACACAACATTTGCTCAGATTAGTAGCCTTACTTAATATTTTGTTTCAGCCTGTTACAAGGGATGTCATTGCGTATCAAAATGTAACTGGATGCAATGTTGGGTTGGCATCTGTAGAACAGGAGGTTTAGTATGTTGTTCTCGGGCGGATCGGATCTGCAAGAATATGTATTACGGCAGAAAATATTACTATGGTTGACCATTAGAGAAGTGATCTGACTCACATGTAATGAATTGGCATTGCAAATATTAGAACTTGATATCAATTGATCTATTTTGCATTATTTCACAAACACTTACAGAAAAATCTTTATTTCAAGAATGAAATTGTTTTACCTAGTTGTCGTATTTGCTTTATTCATCAAACTGTTGTCATGATTATTACCAAACATCTAACTGAATATGCGGCATTAGTCAGTTTTTCCTTATTTGTCTTAATGCTCTTCTTTGTAGTGTCATTTTGGTCTTATTGTTGTCTCTTACCGCTATTACAGCCTAAATACGAACGACTCCTTGCAAAACTCACAACCCGCGTGTAGACATAACGCTCCGCTTCTTATTTGAACTAATCGTGCGCGGACTAAGTGAAAGAGAGAAAGGGCAGCGTGCTTTGCGATACAAAATGTGTGGCTCATAAGATCAGTGATGAACGGTAAGGGAATTGTTGAAATATACACTGCACATTCTATATAATATGTGTGGTTAGGAGTGTTGAAAAAGTTTGATGTGTTGGAAAATGCCATAGAAAATATCATGCACGTTTTGTAGCTTGTATTTGTGGGAAATAAATCGTCTCTTGTCATGAAATTCAATTAAAATAATCAGAATTATTTCTATAAAAATTGATTCCTCGTAGTCAATCTTCACAATAAACACACCTCATGTCAACTGTAAGAAAAACAACAAAGGCAATATAAAGCAATCATATACCATTATAAAAATGTAGGATCATCACATGTGAACATTCTGCAGTCAGTCAGTATCACCCAGCAATCTAAACAACGTTGTCAAATTCACAGGTAAAATTCATAACTAAATAATCTGAATGTAAATTTCAGAAGCAATTCACATATTTTTAACGCCGCTGTGAACGACTGATAATTATAAATCACCCATAAATCATAGTACATGTAATAACAATGGCGGGATTTGTTAATCTATTTTTTCCTACTTGTGCAATAAAGAATTTCTTTTAATAAGTTTAGTTCAATTAGTTTCTATTAATGACAAGATCTAAATAAATATATAATTTATTTAGCCTCCATGTTCTGGAGAGATTACACCATATAATACAAAAATAGACAAACGTATTTACGACAACATAAATGTAAAAAAAGATCAAACAAACAATATATGAGGAGAAAGAGACATGAAAAGTTCAGTATACATGTACATGTATATAGAAAAAGCAGCTTAGAAGCTAAGAACATGCAACATTGAGAAAGACGACGTTATCATGAGTTGTATGCGTACTAATTCGGATAATCAGACTGAATAGATTGAAGAAATAAACTATTTTCAGTGAGAAACTTTATATGTTCAGGAAGGCTTAATTAGCGTTGTATGTAAGCATCAGAACGGCCTTGGAAATAGACACAGGACATTTCTTGGCTATTCCCGAAAAGAAAGTCTGCAAATTCGTGATTTAACAGTTCGTATATAGTCTGCTATCATAACTAAGGCCAGTTTGGGTCCCCTCCATAATATTGGCTGTGTATTGATAGCAGAAACAAAAGTAAACTATGACTTCAAAATTTTATCATCAATAGTTCTATTTATTGATCACTTAGCGTAGAATGAATAATTAGTGGATTAATTACTATTCGACGTTGTCAACTTAAAACAGCAAAAGAATAGGTAAAAGCGCATTTCATCAAAGCAAAGGCATTATGCATTATGTGACGTTAGATCTGTTCATTGACCATGTTGATAGTGAGTAAATCAAACTTTCAGATGTTCCTTTACTTTTGTCAGTCTTGGTAATGCTTGTAAACAGGTTGTGTTTTTGTTATGTCATATTGTTACATAATTAAGCAACTACATTAAAGTACTATTACATAGCGACTAAAATAATCATTGCACGAACTGAACAATAACAAAAGCACTAAATATTTATGTATTCTTTGTTCTGTAGTTCCTATATGGAGAATTATGAAGGGACAACTTTACGACTTGGTATCACTTTGATCGGCTAGTAGCCAACATCTACTTAGTTTAAATCTTATCATTAGGACCTAACCACACATTAACATTAGTATACATACATTGCAGCAATGGACAAGTTGATCCCTTGATATGAGACATATTTAGGCAAGATGTTGCGAGTTACCATTCATCTTTATTAGATGAACATTCTTAACTTGTGAAATTATTTATAAAACTGTACCATGATGGATAGGTTTAACCACGCCATATCATATTTTGGACAAAAACATGTAAACAATGTGCATTGTTTGAATATGCTAAATGACATTGTATGAAATTACCAATTTGAGTTACGTTCAATATTTCTCTTTATAATTATGCAGAACATGTTTCTATTCTTCGTGATATTTTCTCTCCCCGTCGGATTTATGATTCAAATTATGGAAGGTGAGTGTTGTCTGCTTTAATACATTAAACTGTATATTCAAAATATACGTTTAATCAATTGATAACATTCTGCTTTTAAATGTTAATTTCTCGAAATCCGAAAAAAAACTCAAGTAAGAATTGCTATGGACACCTGTCTGTTGGAGCCAACAAGTATATTAAAATACTTAGTTTTTTCATTGAATTCGAGTCAATGTCAGTCTAGGAAATAGACTAGTAACAGAATCATTTCGACACAGATTATGCACACTTTTTACACATTTTTTACACACAATTTTACACACATCCTGATATTCTCATCCCTTCGTATTTGACACAATACACAATTACACAACTTGTATTGCGTAAGTTAGGTTTGTTGGTTAATGTTTTTTTTTAAATATACAATAATTATACAAAATCGAGATTGTTAGTTCTTGATGATATCTTATTTCAACAACTGTTTACAAATCCAATGACCTGGAGTTCTGATATTGGTTGGCTTTGCAGTCCAGTCTGAAGTTTATTGTAAAACATGTTTTCTGAAATTCTGATATTGTTTGGCTTTACAGTACAGTCTGAAGTTTATTGTAAAACATGTTTTCTGAAATTCTGATATTGCTTAGCTTTACAGTACAGTCTGAAGTTTATTGTAATACATGTTTTCTGAAATTCTGATATTGCTTGGCTTTACAGTACAGTCTGAAGTTTATTGTGATACATGTTTTCTGAAATTCCTTCAATGCTAACATTTGCAAATAAACAAATTCGCAGGCGGACAGTTTCATTATCATAACTCAGTTAACATTATTCTTATATCACACATGTTTATGTAATCTTAAAGTATAGAAACTTATAATCCTATGTGCAAGTGTTGTATCAAATAATTTATAAGGTTTCATCACTCAGACTTAAGATTATAATTTTCTAATACTTAAAGATTATTCTTTTATTTTGCACATATTTATTTAATTCTAATTGGAGGATTCATATTAAACAATGATATACATTTCCCATACGCAAACCATTTTTGAAAACGTTTAAAATTTATTATAAATAAATCAAATGACTTTTAATTCAATTTGTGATCATTCCAGAAAAATTAGGTGGAATGGCTAGTGTACGATTTCTAGTTTATGTCTTCGCGAAAAGCCTACGTAAAACCCTGTAAAAGTACTCGCCAAACAAATCACTGTATTACGAAGATTTTAATTACATCGTTACAAAGTCGTAACGCATTAAAATTGTCGTCAACAATAATGTTGTACTCGTGTATAAAGTATTTACAAAGTAATGACAGCAGACGTTTATGTTAAACTGACTCGTTTTACTCATTTGTTTTACGAGTTGCTTCACATGAAATTAAGTCTGGAAGATGGATACAATCTGCCACACCTTTCAATAAACTTAGAATATGCGGAGTACTTGAAGACGAGTATCATTTTATGTTTGAATGGCATCTTGAACTCAAGGCTTATAAATAAGGGTTAACATTCTTCAAGTTGATGATCGATCGATTTTTCAATATTATTTTTGTAAACTCAAGGAATCAATTTTCCTATTGTCGTATTAATTACTACCACTGCGCTTGGTGTTAATACGATGTTAACTCGATGTTAATACCCGGTACTTGGTGGATATTAACCACTCCAAGCAACATCGCCAGGATTCGGTGAATTTCATTTGAATTGTGTAAGATGTGTCCATTGCTTTGTAAACTTAAATTTTGAAACATTTTCTGTGCCTGTTTGAGTTTTTAAGAGACCAGGAAGAATGGGGTTTGGTCTTGTCATCCGGCTCGTGGTTTTCTCATTTTTTTTCTTTTTAGTATTGTATGTCCTTTTGCATTGTGTTTCCTCTAATGAAGCATTTATTGCTATGTATGTGAAGTTTTTGATTTTGTTTGCATGCGACGTTTTTATACGCCCGTTCGAAAAATGTATTTATCGGGATTGATAATCAATTAGCCACTATTTGCCGCTATTTTTCCAATTGCAAATTGTCACATGGCCATAATTGTTTTGCTATTACTATTAAGGTCCACGTTTACACATCAGTGAACAATTCAGTCATTTTCACATACCTCGTAGATCTCTACTTTAGTTGAGTTTAATAACTTAAGTTCAATCTACATATACACATATTCTACTTGCCATCGCCAATTATAAACGGGCGCATTTTGCGATAGTCAGCGCTCTTGTTTTAAAACTAAAATCTATTTCAAATCGGGTCAGCAAATTGGGTTAACATTACTTATTGAAATAAAACGTTTTACGCATGGAGATTCCGATTTAATTTTACTTGAAGATATGTTGGTCGCTGTTACAAATGTTTCAGCTCGGTGTGAATGATGTGATTGTGATACAGAATTAATATCAAAACTGGACAGGATGCTGCAGAATAAGTGAAATGATGTGGTTGGTGTTCTTGCTAAAACATTTTTCTACATTTACTGTCCACCAAGTTATGATTACACAACATTTGCTCTGATTAATAGTCTTACTGAATATTTTGTTTCAGCCGGTTTCACGGGATGTCATTGCGTATCAAAATGTAACTGGATGCAATGTTGGGTTGGCATCTGTAGAACTGGAGGTTTAGTATGTTGTTCTTGGGCGGATCAGATCTGCAAGAATATGTATTATGGGAGGAAATATTACTATGGTTGACCATACTGTTTGTGCCAACAAACGAAATCATTTTGACTCATTTGAGAAATGATCTGATTTACATGTAACATACGGGCATTGCAAATATTACAACTGAATATCAATTGATCTATTTTGCAATGTATTACGAACACTTACAAAAAAACTTTATTTCAAGAATAAAATGTTTTACTTAGTTGATGTAATTGCTTCATTCATGTTGTCATGGGCATTACCAAACATCAAATTACTGAACTAACTTAATATGCGGCATTAGTCAGTTTTTTTCCGTATTTGTCATAATGCTCTTCTTTGTTGTTTTTTTTTTGTTGTCTCTTACCGCTGTTACAGCATAAATATGAACCACTCCTGGCAAAACTCACAACCACTTAATACGCGGTATTTGTCAGGGTTGTTTTTGTATTTGTTATGATGCTCTTGCTTTGTTGTGTTTTTTTTGTTGTTGTTGTTGTCTCTTACCGCTATTACAACATAAATACGAACGACTTCTTGCAAAACTCACAACCCCGGATATTCAGCCACATACAATGAAGCGAGATCTTTGACCGATTACCTCATGTCAATTATTTTATGTAGCAATTGAAAAAAGAACATCATTCGTTTGACTCTCTTCTAATTCTCAGGTATTTTAGGCTTTAATTACACAACAAAAGCCATACAAAATTTGACCATTTCACACAGATTACCTGGAACCTTACGAGCTCAAACATTACATCAAATGTCGCTCAATTACACGGACAACACAAAACAATTTGTGGTACATTCTAATTCAGTGTATACCACATTGAACGATTTACAGCATAAACATACACATTCTACATAAATTTATATGGGTTCAGTTGGTCCCTTACATCACTCTTACGTTATGATCCTTTCCGTTCCCTACTGACATCGGAACATTTTAGGGAAAGAGAGAGAGAGGGAGGAACCCGGTGACTAATAGAAGGAGACACAAAGTCCAGTACAGACCGAATTTATTTATATTATAGTTACACTTACAGTGGACTCTCATTGGCTCGAACTCGCAATGACTGACAAAATTAGTTCCAGTTTTCCGGAGTTCTAGCCATCCGGAGTCGAACATTTTACACCATGAAATAGCGTCGTTTTCATTGTATTATGTGATGTGTTCATAATGTTCATAGTGATATATCGTGATCTTATATCAACACGTATTTAATGAATTTTAATTTAAGAAAATGTGTTTTGCATAAGAGACATAAATTATTTCATTTCGTACTCATTGTAGTTATTTTACATATGATTATAAAGTAATTACTTGTTAAAACATAATTACAAAACAAAACATAATTTACGAATATTATAATTAATTAAGGGCTTAAATACAGTAAAAGATGCACACAAATTCAAACAAAAATATTGTTATTGTCATAAATTTGCAATTTTAACATGCGCCGTGCCTTATTTAGCGAAGTTTTAAGAACAATTATTCTGAAGTTGTGAAAATGAATTATTCGATCGAGACATGTGTATGAGGTAGTAAATATTGGGCAGGGGACCTGATCATTGGTTCGAGCGTTCGAGTTTATGAGGTTTTAGCCATACAGAATTGAACTCTATAGAACATATAACAAAAGCAATCGAGATATGAGAATATGTCCTAGTTTTCCGGGTTGTTCGAATTTACCCAGATCCAGTCAACGAGAGTCTACCACACCTGTTTAATTTGTTAATTTAATTTTTCAACTAACGGCTAAAACACGGTGTTGTTGCTGGTCAGGTTTTTTATGTTATATCAATGACACAGTATAAATATGCAAGATCAGAGCTAATTTTAAAGATTGACTAGCCTGACAGTTACCTTTCTTACTTTTCTGAAAATTTCAAGGGATTAGTATAACACATTCTTGAGGTATGCATTGAAACATGCTCCAAAATGCATTTTTAAGCGTTATTCAGTCTCACGTAAAATATACACAATCAAAATATGGAGTTTATAAGTAAAATACTATTGGCAGTGGTTTTGTTAAAACTCATATAATCAAACATGTGTCTAATGTTATGTTTCAATAACTGGTACAAAATAACAGTTAATTAAACTTAAATTAACATTAACATTAAATTGACATTAACTACTCAGTTACTTATTAGGGTAAGTAAAAACATTTATGTTTCAGGGCTAGCCAGGTTTGCAAATCAATGATTTTTCTTAAACATCGAAATTCAAATGTCTGTAGTGTCTGTAACCATTAAAAGTTGCAGGGGATGCACTGGACTTGGTATTTAACTCTAAGGAAATATGGTATCTAAAAATTTACTTTTTTGAGGCAGCGAAACTACTATCAGCACCAATACCGTGTTACAGTCGTAAATTTTAGCCAAAACATAAAATTGTATACAGTATAACCCCTGAAAACCGGACCCCTTCCGGACTGGGACAAAATTGCGGTTTGCGTTGATCGTAGAAGTAAAAATATGGGACTTTCGGTTTTCAGAGGTTATTCTAGTCCCTAGTGTCATATATTGTTTTAAGCAATATACACGCAGCGTCGTGTTTGTTATCCTATGTTCATTACATGTTCTTATAGTATGTCATACAACCTAGTCTACATACCAAACATCTTTCAGTCAAGCTATTTAAAGTATTTACGTTTGACAGTTAACACAACTTATTTTTTGTACGATTTCTTCAATTTGAGAACTATGGTGCCTTTCGACAAAATACTTTTGCGGGTTAAACACGTCTGAGAATAGAATTCGGACACAGAATTATCTCAAATATAATCTAAAAGTCAGTAGTGTCGGAAGAATGACGCAATATGTGTTATAAGCTGAATGTTACTATAACATTTATCGTGATGCTATTAAAATTCTTACGAGTAAATAAATGATGTTCGACAATGTAAAAACACGTTTGGACTCCGACTGCAACATCACGCCTTCCACATAGAGGACAACGAAAACATAAACCGGAAGTGAGAAACACGTGTAATTTTTGGACCAGTCTATTTGCATTCCAAATGGGTTTTCAATAAAACTCAGCATTCTGACGATCTTTTTTCACCGAAATTCAGACGTTTTGTGCGCCAAGACGGAGTTGGGTTATATTGGAAAAAAGGCAAGTTTCATATAAAAATTATAATTATTTATGCATAAAATTGTACTGTTGTTGATTTCTAAAATGGTTTAGTTTGTCTTAAGTTTTGGAAACAATATTTTTGATGCGGAGATTTTTACGCGTGCTTACTTCTAAATGCATTTTTTACCGTTATGAATATGTAAAACTGGGCTGAAAAAAATATGGAAGAATATATATCTTAATATAATACGTGCGTAAATAACATCTTAGTTTTTTTTATTTTAGTCTTTTTAATTTGAATCTTAATTGTAAAGTAAAGCTAAGTCAAACTTTTACAAACGTAGGGCTTTGTAAAACATGTTTTATTATCACATGACCAGTTTATTGTCATGTGTGTCCTTGCTTTGTTCTATTTACTGTATCTGAGCAGTAAAAAATATTGTTTACAGACTATGTATATACATAGTTACTGGCATTTCAACATTATTGTGATGAATCTGTTGATTTACGTGACCGTATATGGACGTAAATATGTGATACTAAATTAAATCAGCGCTGTCAACGCAAGAGCAATATTGGTATTCAAATAATTGATCTACTTTACATCTTGTGGAGAATAATTGTTATATATATATATGCTCCAAGTATCATGAATGATTGATGCAGAATTATTATTTTGAATTTGTTTGAATAGACCAGTACCAGTAGAAAAACTTTAGATCAAACTGTATCAGTGTTTGAATGTTGTGTTAAGATGCAGCATCACGTGCTTAACCGTTTGCCTCATAATCCCGCATTTCCCCGCATCAGAAGCAGACGACTTTTGAAAACAAAATTATTGTGACAAAAGCGGCCGTTGATTGTAATGAGTAATGGCTTCTTTTACCATAATATTTTCCACTCTGGCAGAGAGAAATAATCCAATTTTCTAAAATAAATTGTATTTTTTATAGTTGCTTTGAATTTGGAAGAGTCCAAAATATGCTTATGGGGCAAAAGGTTAAGTTTTCAGATATGTCCGAAAATGTCTGATGTTTAAATAACGCAGTAGAAATTTGAAGCAAATATGTTAGAATTTGCCTGTACTTTGTATATTTTTTATATTTAATGGATATTAACAAATTCAACAATTGACACTTAAACTTTAAGGCAACGTATTGTAAATTTTTCAAGGTTTTCTTATATCGATCTGGCTTTGAGTCCCTTTAAAATGATTTATATGTATCTTTAGCAACAAGATAAGAGCGTAATGAGACAATAAAGAAACAGTTTGAAGGAATAAACTAAAACACAAGCCGACAGCCATCCCTATTGGGATTCTAAAATATATTCTGAGATTCACTTTATTATTTGCTATTACAGATGCAGCCAATACTAACGCTTGGATGGTTTCTAGTGATCATAACGGCCGTGGTGTCACAATTACAAAAAGTTCACGTGCCGCCAGGAGCCAGGGTTGAATTAGGTAAAATATTATGCTATAGTCCTTAGTAACGCGTTGACTTACAAGGTCGCGATCGTGGTCCAGTGGTTAGTGCGATGGATTTGTAACCCGGAGATCTGGGTTCAAATCTCGATCGCGGCAAGTCATACCCTTCTAAGAAAATTTGATGATTATAATTATTATTATGTTAGTAACGTAAAATTGCCCATTACTTGAAGACTGTTTGAATTGCTTAAAATTATATCAAGTATAACCCGTGAAATCCGGATTCCCTGAAAACCGGAATTTTCCGAAAATCGGAGGATTTTTCAAGTCCAACTTTTTCTTTTCTATAATCAATAGTTCCCTTAAAACTGAATTCTCAGAAAACCGGACTTTTGGACCCGGAAGGGGCCCGTTTTTCAGGGGTTGTACTGTAATTGGAGCTTATTTAAAAAAGTGATTTGCAACTGTCATTAATGTGGAATTATATGGCAATGAATTTATCTGGGCTAATGGTAAAGCTATTGTTGAGATTGCTGAACTAGTGAAGTGGTTGGATTTGTAATATTTGCGGTCTGGGTTGGAACCTTACACCTCATAATAAATTTTAAAGTACAACGGGCAGAATTTCAAGTGGCAAATATCAAGCACAACCACTTCCTAATTTCGGCTTTATGTTAATATTTTTTCTTCCTGAACAATACTAATTTACTAACACTTCTTATACTTTGTACCAAAGCATTGTGGGTGCGATTGTTGTCCATTTTGTAGATATCGAGTTCGTCAATCCTAATTCAGGTAGACCTCAAGGTCAAGCTGGTCAAATGGGGGGCGGCATGGCTGGAGCACAAGGTCAATCAGGATCAATGGGAACCAGCATGGGTGGTGCTCAGAGCCAAGCTGGAGCAATGAGAAGCGGGATGGGTGGTGCACAAGGCCAAGAAGGGTCAATGGGAGGCAGCATGGGCGGTGCTATGGGCCAAGCTGGACCAATGACAAGTGTGATGGGTGGTGCACAAGGTCAAGCGGGATCAAGCGGCATGACCGGCGCTCAAGGTCAGACAATACTAATAGGTAGCGGCATGGCCGGTCAAGGCATGATGCCAATGACAATTGGAGGTGGCATGGGCCTTTCACATGGCATGATGCCGGCGGCAATGGTAGGTGGAATGAGTAGTGTTCAAGGCCCGGCTGGATCAATAATGAGCGGTTTGGGCGGTGCTCAGGGCCCAGCAGGACCAACTGGAGGTGGCATGAGTACTCCACAAGGTCAAGCAGGACAAATGGGGGGCGCAGGAAACGTAATGGCCGGTGAGGAAGGCATAATGCCAGCGACAATGGGAGTTGGCATGGGCGTTTCACAAGGCATGATGCCAATGGCAATGGGAGGCGGCATGAGTGGGATGCAAGGAATGATGTCACCAGTACAACAAATGATTATGCGAACAATGGCACCTGGTAGGATGATGCCACATATGACGCCACAGCCAAATATGCAATCACGGATGACGCCGCAACCACAAATGCCGCCACATATGACGTCCCAGATGCCACAACAACAAGCCGGTTCACAAGCACATACACAAATGACTCAAGGGTTGACATCTCCTATGCAAACTCCTGGATCGGCAATACAACGATTGTTGACAAATATGCTAAACATGGCACTCTCATTAAGAAGAATGTATGGCATGACCATACCGACCCCTATAATGGAAGAGCCATGCCCTTGTGGTGCAGACTGTTGCTCTAGGCCGACCGAGCCAAGACGTGTACTGCCGGTGTTTGAAATTCCTATGACATCACACCGAGGTTGCTGTGGTTGCGTCGATTGTCCAATATCTCTGTCTCATTTGGTAACCTCAATGGTTCGATCCGCACAAAGTGCTCGTGGTACCAGCCCACCAGCTGAGGCTCGTAAATGAACAAAAGTATGAAATCATCGACAGTCAACAGACAAATTTTCATTACTCCTGTCCCATTAAAACACATAAACTCAATATAATTTGTTTCAAGATTTCTACTTCGTTCTCCGCTGTTTTACGTTCGGATTATAACATTGTCAATTAAACTACCGACAAACGAATGTTTCTTGTTTTGGTTTGTTCTGCTATCGTTATGTCAATCCGTTTAAACAACATTTTTCTTTACCCGCCTCATTAGTTTCTCGTGAAGTTTTTACAGGCTCTATTGAAACTTGTTCTTATTGTTTTGATCCTTGATATTATTTACTTTTTGGTTTGTTTGAACATTCACAGATTTCTCTTTAATATTTTGGAATTATACCAATTTTTCACCGGGGGGTTTAACGTCACACCAGCAGCTAGGTTCATTTGACGACTTTTAGAGCTTTTACGGTGGAAGAAGACAAACACCCGGGTAGAACCACCGACATTCCTTGAGCCAGCTGGTCCCGGATGGGATTCGAGCACACCGAGGTGATGTTCGAGTAATTACTAGTCAGAAAACACAACCAACCGACCACGAAGCTCCCCTATTGATTTTTATTTTATTGTTTATAACCACTTCATATTATAGAAGACTCAGATAGCACCATGTTTCGAAGGATTAAGTATTTCTGAATATGAATTTTAATGGATTTTCAATGGAATAAAGGAGTACCTATTCTGTTGAAAGAGTACGTTTGGATTTACATGTAGACATAAATGAGAGCTTTAAAGAAATTTACATTTATCTACGAAACATCGAGTGATTTCAATAACCAAACCACCCAAGACACTGTCCATAGGGTCGTTCAAGGGAGATGAATTATACATGCACACGGTATTTTATCCCATAATTACCCTCCCTTGTACCCAAATGCGTCTGGAATGGCGTATGTTTAGTTTCATTTCAGACTAAAATGAAATTAATGGCTTTTGAATCACTTCTAAAATTGCAAACCGTGGTTAGGGGAGACAACTCGTAAACGATTCATTGTTTCTGGAAGTACCCTTTTTTACTGTCACTTTCTCATGTGTACCTTTACAACCTAATAAATAATAAAATTGACCAACAAAACGACTTATATAGCGCTATATATTATATATTACAATAAGATTAATAATATATTGATATTATAAGTAAATCAATCGTGTAATTATTACATTCGACACTACGACAAAACAATGGAGACGTTCATAGGTTAACATCACATTTAAATTTAAACCGCAGCCAAAAATTAACCTTAAATTAACTTCAGTCAAAATGTCAGAACTTTAATTATTCGTTAATCAGTTCTCAGAACATAGATCCACAGGTTAGCACGTGGTTGCATTTCAGACAGAACTAACATAATGGGAAATATTTGCTACAGAAGAAACTATTCAATTCATATGACTTGCGTTATCCAAAATGTCCAACTACTTCCCTACAGTTTTCGTAAATGTCTTCAGTATGGTTAGAAGCCATTCACAAAATTGTTGTTTTTTGCATTGAGTTTCTTACTGATTACCTGAGTGTGTCTTTGCAATGTGGACACATATGAAAGTTTGGTAAATCTCCATGATAGTGGCGTAAGGTGTCCTTGCTGTCTTCGGCTAACGCTACTAACAAATATATTGTACATTTTGTTAAATGTGTTGTCAAGTCGAAAATACCCACGTTTTCGATAATTGAATATAGTGAAAAATATCTTATTTCAAAGTTTGTTAATGGTTATTTTGAAGGATTAATTGTGTGTAGTCAGCTTAAAGGTTCTTCAAATAGACACAAGTCAAATATCACAGATAAGCTTTTATGTTTCTGTTTTACATATTGCTAAACATTAGGTAGATTGTTAGTGCAAAGGGCCAGGATGCAGATATACTTGTACATGAAATTTTAGGGGTCTATTACTAGGTTCCGTGGTTTGCACACTCAAACACTATCTGGACTTTTTAATTCCGATATTAATTTTAGACACAATATAAAATTAATGTTTTGACATTCAAATAACATATTTGAAATGAATTAGTTTGGCACTAAAACCAGAAAAATAGTCATGTATACAAATACCTGACCGATCCTATTTCTTTCGCTTCGACCATAAAGTTTCTTACGTCCTACGTCCGATATTATTTGGAAATGAATCGTACCTCGCGTTCTCAAAACTTTATGTTAAGTAAGTTTTCAGACCTACCCACCCGTATTGTTTCGGTCAAGTAAAGCTAATTATGGCTATTGTTTCAACTTAAGCATAAAATCATGTATATTTAATGTCGTGACCTTTCTTTGGAATGGATATTTAAACACCACGTGATTCACAACAATAGCAGCGTTAGGTTTGCAAATACACATCTAGTTTGGCGTTTGCTTAATAATCCTGAGTGAATAACTCGTAAACAGTTGCTAGATTAATTTGTAATGAATTTTCAACTTACGCTCAAACCTGCAAACGAATACCAACACAGGAATGTATGAAAAATGGGCTTTATGTACACAAGTTGGCCTCTATTCAGAGACTCGTTCTGTCTATCATATTATTAACGTAAGTCAAGGACATGCGTTGTTTTTATGGTGAACTTTATTTACAGGTGGCCGTTAAATCAGGTTTGACCACTCTCGTAAAATGTAGACAAATGTGGTCATCGGCAGAATATCATTTGACCCTGACACAGTCATTCCTAATATGGTACGTGAGCAAATTAATTATAACATGAAATTCAACATATTAATCACAAACAATAATAGGAATACACTTTTAATATATTAAAGGTTAACTAAAAATAAAAACGCCGTAATTAGAAAAAAAAGCGTTCATGTCACATTAAGTGTAATAAAATTTAAATTGTTATGCACATATGTACATTCCATTTGTTTTTATATCATTTAAAGGGCAAAACATCGTTACGGTTGTCACTTTTTGATTTATAACTCGGATAAATTTCATGCAATATGGAAACAAGTACACAAAATTGTTTCATTTTAGAAATGAATGCATCTATAAGCTAACATATGTCCGTTTCTTGTAATTAACGACATGTAAACAGTTATAACACACGACTCTCTGTAACTATATGTGTTCTAGGTATGAACTTTTATGCGCGGATTGTAAAAGATATGTTGAAATGTGAGAGAATTTAACATTAAACAATACACACAACATTAATCTTACTTCGTGGTTAACGTTTTACCTTCACATAGAATTTAATTGGCAGACAGATACACGTTGGATATGTTTTACAGTGCAACCTCTCCAGAGCGACCCTCTCTTGAGCGACAACCTCCCTTCAACAACAGCATGTTTTTCCCCACTGTACAATTTGACTATTTATTTAACCTCTCTCGAGCGACAACCTCTCAACATAGACATAATTTTGCGTCTCCCAAAGGGTGCTGCTTTGGAGAGGTTTCACTGTACAAATAAACGACACATACCTCAATACTTACGCTGGGTACTCTATTTATTGATATTATTAAGTGTCACAACGTTTACAACATTTTAATATTAAATTCAATGCGAGTTTGTCTGATGTTGACCCCAACCAGAGCTCGAAGCGCAACGATTAGCTCAGTTAATAAAGAGCTGGTCCATCGAAAACCAGTTAATTGTTCCGTATAAGATGAAGGGCAATACCTTCAACCGTTGTTTCAATTTACTGGTAGGAGAGTTGTTAAATACAATACAGGAGCGAATACAGGAATTTTGATTGGGGGAGCGTAAAGTCTAGATGTTTACGTAGAATTTGGACACAATTAGTACATAACTGACGTTTTTAGCTATGCTTGCCAGATTTTAGAGGGGCGCACGCCGCCCCCCTAAATCTGCGCTTGCGATGGAACTGTTTCTTAGTTAAGTTAATGTGCTAGTTTCACAAGGGACGCTAGTCTCGTCTGTTAAGTGCTTCACATATTTCGGCCAGCATTTCTGTACGACTTAAAGAAAACTGCCCTGTTGACTGCATTATTTATTCACTTCAATATCTATATGGGTAATTCTGGTATAAAGTCCGTGGAATTACCAACAGCATGCTGTTTCAAAAACGCATGCATTGCTTCCTCTCGTAACATCACCTCCAAAGACTGATTCCCACCTAGAAACGTCAGTAAAAGGCCCACATACGTATAAAAACGTCTGTCGCCTATGTTTCAATTCCCTCCTAACAACAACTTCTCCAAAGAACAACACTGTTCTGCGACTCCGACAAGTGTTGCTCTTCGTACTTTCATGCATAAATTATATTAAAAATACAACCTTTAAACTCACAAACTGCAATAAGAACAAACTACATTCATTTGTTTTTACATGTATTAATCCTGGTTCAAAGCAGCAGTTGAATTTTAGTGAATATTCCAAATATATCTGTATAACATTCAACCAATTTGCCTAAAGTCCTAAGTCTTTAAGCACTAAAGTCATGTTTGAAATTGCTTTTTTATTTCCGGTGGTTATGCATACAATCTAACCACTTTCCATGCTACCAATCCCGATGTGCAAGGACTTGCATTAACCAAACCACCAAGGAATGTTGTTTCGATCTGAAACGAAACAAAATTATATACATAACACGAATATTGCCTTATGAAATTGTGTTTTGTTTACTTCTCTCAATATCTTATTAGCCTTTGCACCAATCTGGGCGCAATACATTATTTGTTGACGATGAATGCTTCATCTTTTTGTGAAAACGAAATTCAGACGTTCAGATAAATATATAAAGCTGATAAAATTTACTGAGAGCGTCAACACATGGTTTTATAATTTCTGCATCTTGCTTTACGAAACCGTTGCACATTTTTTGTTTGAATATTTGAAATGTTTATGTACGAAAGTTTAAAACAACAATTACGTGTCTCCATTATTGTCGACAACAGTTACTTAAATTGTCAACTTTTTCTAGATAAGTGAAGTTGCATCCGCCCAAAAAATAATATATGACTTTTATAATTAAGAAAATATAATGACGCATCCCTCAGAAACTCGCGCAGTGATAAATACAAATGTATATTTTCTTATACGCGTTTTGCAAAAAGAACAAAAGTACAATTAATGAAGTGCAACAAAACTGTACATAGCGACCGATTCAAAATACAGACCGACTCTCCATAAAGACCAACCAAGACCACCTTATCATAAAGAACTAATTATTTTTTAACATCTGAATATTTCATGATAAAAAGAGACACCCTTTACACTGGGTTCAACATCGCGCCAAAGACCAAGGTTATTTTTCAGCTTTACAAATGGACGAAGACACCACACGTACATCCTGGTAGAAAGTAACTTGGAAATTCGTTTGGTCCTAGGTGGGATTCGAACTTACAACACCGATCAGGTGGTAGTGATTTCTAGTCAGATACCAAAAACCATTCGACAACGGAGGCCCCATATCCCCTTTACAACAGCAGTGACGTTGATTAATATAGGCACTTATGACAGATGTATACTCATCTTTTACGAGTACGGAGATAAGAAAAGTGATGTGTGAACTTCATTTGTCTTATATGAATACAACCTATCGCTGAAATTAATTTTCATGATAAAATTTCATCAAATGACAATTACAATATCAACATGGCAGCCCAAATGATTTTCCAATTCTGCCATCACTCGAGTGTCTTAAATGTATGGTACCTACACATTAATTTTGGCCAAGCTACCTTACCAAACGCACGACTGTTTTGCGATTGTAGTGTCACAAAAAGCAACAAAATTCATTATTCTGTATGCTGCAAGTACTAATAACTCTAAATATTGCACTTTTCACAATGACCAGTTCCAGAAATGAATACTAACACAATGATAGCCATGTATTTAATGAGAAATTTTCTCGCTCGGGCGTTGAGCCGACACACGTTGTAATTCAGTGTGAATCAAATAAAACATAGATGATCATTATTTAACGTAAAAATAATGAACTACATACAAATATAATAATTCTAGGTGATAGTTGGGAAATCAAAACATAATGCTACCGCGCAACGCCATTGGTGCTGACAACACCTTTGTTAAATCAGTTTTAAGAGGTTAGGCATGAACCATGATATAGGAAATTAACTTTACAGCGCGCATTTCCAGCACTGTCAATTCCAGTTTTAAACACAAAATGTAAGCATCCACTTAATATTTATTTGCATGCAAAATATTGCGTTTGTTTGTCCTGAAATGATGAAGTGACAAATTCATTCGTCTTACTTCTCCAGTCATCCCGCCAACTGTAGGGGTCATCTGCTTGTGACGTCACCGTTATCACGAGTATGCTCAGTATGATCATCGCCATGACAACGAGTTCAATTGGAATTGTTACCATGATGAAATGCCTTCAAATAAGAACACAAACGAATCATCCAGACAAGTTTGAGTCAAATGGATATTTTACATAAATGCTTTCACATAGTGCTTTTCTTAATTATTAACGCCGCGATCGTGGTCCTGTGGTTAGTACACTGGATCCGGGTTCAAAACCTTGTCGTGGCATGTCATACCCTTCTATGAAACTTTGATTTTCCTCCATATGTGAAGCAGTTGTCGGCTCCTTGTGGAAGGGTAAGTTAGTATTGGTCAGTATACAGTCCAGCAAAACTGGTTAGGTGAACCTGTCGCCGTATATAACTGACAAACTGTTGAAAAAGGCTTTAAGCCCAGTGAAAAAAGTTAATTATTAGTTGTATAGCTTAAACGTTGACAAGAAAACAACGAACACTGTAAAAAGTCATCTGTGAATAGAGGTCACTTGTCAACTGCGGTTTTTATTTAGCAACATATATTGACTAAATATATCTCTGAATAAATGTGAAGTATGACAAAAATCGTATTTATCATTTAATTTTCTAGTCATGGTATATTAAGCGTTGTATCAAGTATTAAGTATTCATTCAAGGTTGAGTATATTGCTTCGAACTTTTGTAATATAAAAAGGAAACTTTCAATAATTGCTGATATGAATGAAATCATGTTTCGAGCTATCATCTGAGCCAAACAATTATTATCAGTAACATATATATCTACTTACCCTGAGAATCTTAAGTCCCTAGCAAAAATGAGCGGAAACCTTGAGGGTCCACATTTAAATACGCCGCAAACAAACATGAGCATACATGTATTTCGCACGTGATAACGAGCTATTTACGTTTGTGAAGGTGTTTTTTTCAAAAGGGTTTTCAATGTACTGTACATGTTGTTATAACATGTTATAGAATTTATGACAAGATTAAAATGTTCCAACGTCAACGTTTGACGGAAACAACAGAAACATGAAAAGGTCATGGAATAGGCCACCACTGTTTATAACCTTTATGGTGTTTAATACACGCAACAATTAGCGAGTATAGTATTAATTCTCTTGTTTGCTTTCTTGTCCAACCGATATTGTGGCGCCTTGGCGTGTTCGACTGTGTGTCTAATGACGCTTGTGGCTACAAATACAGCGATACCATATGATGAATAAGTAATTCAAGTTTGGCATAGATTGTGTTATAGGAAAATTGTGGTTATTTGGGTGTAATACAGTGCAACCTCTCCACAACGGCTCTCTCTCTCTAGAGCAACAACTTCCCTTTAACGATAGCATGATTTTTCCCATTTGACGATTTAACTATTAAATTTAACCTTTCTAGAGCAGCAACCTCTCAACGACAACATAATTTTGCGTCTCCTAAGGAGTGTTGCTTCGGAGAGGTTGCACTGTAAAATGTAGATTAAGAACACTGTTTAATGAATATGAGACTTTTGTGTATGGAATTTAATTGTTTCACTTTTTTTCTGTTCCAGAACTGCCAGAACTGCCAGGACTACCAGAACTACCAGGATCAGACAAGCGTTTTAATCAATATTTTTTGCTTAACAAATCTGAGTACAAAATAACGTATTAAAATATGTTTTGAAAGATAAGTAACGCAGATTACAGAAACGGTCTCTAATTATTTAAATAGTGTTGGTATTTATATAAATAACTAAACAACGGACATGTGTATTTTTTGCTTGTTCTTGAACTTCATAACATATGATAAAGTGGAAACAATTAATGTGAAACACATGGAATGTAATTCGAAGCATGTTTACATTCGTATTACATATTTCTTCTATAAATATATATATAAAACACAAAATTTGCATGGAAACCGGACAGACTGTATTACGACCTTTGCCCTTTTTCGAAATGCCTCCTTGTTCAAACATTTTTATGTTTTATGTCATATACGTGCCAAAGGCGCTCCAAAGTTTGGTTGCAACAACGGCCATGTTAAATTAAGAATTTTCATATATGGCACATACACTCCGACAACCAGACTGTTTGCTAGTGTTCTTAATTTTAGCATCCAAAACATGATGGCCCGTCCACTTAGCTCAAACGGATAAGCGATAGGTTTATGACTGTTGGGTTAAAGAGGTCGAACATGGATGCTGCACATGTTCTGTGAGATAGCTGTTTGACTGAGAATAGCATGTCTGGGGTTATTTATGCTCCATCGCAGATTCAAGCGGTTCATGTTAAATGTTTCGTGTGGGCGACAATGTTATAGTATGTTATAGAATCCATGAAAACTGGTTTGTAAATTGTTGGCCGGTATATTCTGAAATATTGTTTAAAGTAGAGAAAAACCCAAATAATTAAGTAAGGAAATGGCCTTTAATACAGCACTCACATTTAATTATAACGGATCAACAGGTATCTTATCTAGGTGTCGAACCCACGATCTTTCAATGAAAGCCTATTGCTTAGCTGGGTAAGATAGCAGGAAATGCTTCAAGCATGAACTAAACCGTAACTGATCCTAACTTATCAGGATAGAGGGCTGTATGAAAACGTCATATAAAAATATGCTTACAAAATATGTACAGTAAAACTTCCATAATGAAACCGTCTTCGGGACCCGAAAAATCGGTCGTAATGATGAAACGGTTTCAATATCGAGTTGAATTATAGGGGTTAGAAGTGGTCATTATAACAAGGTTGTCGTAATGGTAAAGCGGTCGAAATGTGAGGTTTTACTGTACAAATTATTTTGTGACTACTATTAACATAGGAAGTCATAAAATATAAATCATCAAGAATGAAGTCTTGTAAACTAATTTGAAGTATATTTCAACATAACTTCTCAACTCCGTGTATAAAAGCCCAATCTTGATGTTTTATAATTATTAAGATGATGGGGTCATGACAAACTTACGTACATGGTTTTAATTACTGTTGGTTAAGATACATTGCAGAACAGAAAATAATTTCAGTTGAAGTAATAATTATGCTATTTTTGCATAGATTTTTGTCCAATTCTATTTAAATGAAAAAAGACAACTGTCACGACCCTTTGCTCTTTCTGTTACAAAATGCAAAATGTATTTAGTTAAATACACTACATGAATTCATATCACTCTTAATAAGACTTGAAAGCAATTCTCTTTATTCCACCTAGTTATTTTCGCTCGGTTTTCATACGGCAAAGACTACTCTACATCTTTGATTTATAGATTATGTTTTCATGTTAAAAGAAACGAAATAAATCTTAGCTATGGCATTCAATTGACACGGTGCTAATGATCACATTTGTCTAGTTACTGTAAGTATGTCAAAAGTTCGTTACGAATTTATTCACGACCTCTTTCATCTAAATCTGTACACTGACATTTAGAAAAATACACCGGTAGCTAACGAGCCCTTCCTGCAATGATGCACGCTGTATGCTTTGTTCTTCAAAGCCAGCACGATAAGGTTCTAATTGGCCATTTTCACGAAAGCTACCACAAATGAAGTATAACACACGTCTTTTGACAGACAAAGTACCTATAAGGGTCGGGCTTGTATTAAGTCATTTAGCAATGGTAGAAGCTGATGTGATTATTATGTCACTTTCAAAATGGTGAATTGATTTGACTTAAACAACATTTAGGTATATTATAACGATCTATTCTGTGTGAATTTTTATAAAATGCTACTTATTTCTTACTCTCGAATTCATGTACTATAATAATACATTTTAGATAAAATTTCAGACAACAAAAGACATACCTTAACACTGAAACTGCGTACATATGCATTTTATCATTGTAAAATACAAAATGAGGTGGAAATATTTTAAAGATAATTAATATCATTGTTTGCCTAATTTTCGACCATTTTAATCTAGTAAGCAAGTTCTCTCAACAATTTTTATTCATCATAAATACAGCCAATGTGTGTTCCTTACCAACTGTTAGAATTGAATATCTGACTAGTATCCACTTGCTCATCATTGCTGTGAGTTCGAATCCCACCCAGGATTAGAAAAATCACTTGTGAGGAAGATGTCCAGCTAGCTTACGGAAGGTCGGAGGTTCTACCCAGGTGTACGCCTGGAGTTTACTTCGAACAATAAAGCTGGAAAAGTGACCGAATGACCCTGGCTGTTGGTTGGGACATTAAAGGACAATGGGGAAATAACACGTTTTCAATCGAATTGTGTTTAATGAATTTTACTAAATTTTTTACCTACAATGCTATAACTTGATAAACAATTGTATTTTGATAAAGCTGCAGGCATATAATGTTTTAAACATGTTATAAACGCGTCGTCGACACGTCATTTCTTTGCCATGAAGTAAAAACAGTTTTGTACGATATTATCCTCTTTTACATGATGCTAAAGTTAAAATCACCCCACCCACCTCAAACCACTTTATAGAACAAGTACAATATCATCAACTTAATAACACTAGTGTAAAATATTTGTTGAGTGGCTTTCTACATTAATTTATTATTTAACACCAGCTTGGTAACACCAGGTTACCATTAAAACATCTGAGATGTTGTACTTAAAACATTTATTTAATCATTGTCATTACAAACATGTGCACCGTTTGTATACGCTTGTCAAGTTACGAACATAGAAATTATTTATGTTGGCTGTATAACGTTTTACTGACTTGTTAATGTTTTGTTTAAAGTTTATTTTCTTTGATGGGTCTAATTTATTCAGTTAATAACTCTTTGGGACAATACTAAAGAGTTTTGATCTAATTCTCGCACTCTAGACACTGTTTTTTTTTCATTTAAAAGCAATTGTAGCTTTCAAGACATCGGTTGATATTTTGGTTTACGAAACTAAACTTGCCGTATTTTTTTTCAGCTGTGTAGAATTATCGTTATAGGCTTTATACCGCTGCAGTATGGAACGCCGGTACTGACTTCTGTCGTGGTAAAATTGTCATTCTCTCGTACTTTTATGACAAAACGTACGAATTTCTTATCATCTTGCGTAAATATGTTATCGTAATTGCATATGGTAATATAGTTTGCCTTCGAACTGTAAATTGTGATATTTTTATATTTAAATTACGTACATACATGTCTATATTATACAGACATGTCAATACATATGCATATTATTGTTCTATGTGAATAATTTTGTCAGCTATTCATTGTTTATGATATGATATGATGTCAAATATAATTTTGATTAGATATTTTTACCCATGCATTTGTCCACCTTTTTGTTATATACTGTAGTGTCGTTGTAATATTTTGCTCAAATTTTTATGCTATGTTTATTTTTAATTAATTATAAAAACAATCTACCTCAACGCTGAAAACTGGTTTTTATTGATATATACGCCCACGTGCCATTTTTGACGTGCCAAGACATTATATCCGAATGTGTCACTTTGTTGTTACCCTTTAACAAAGTTTTTTTTGTTTTCGGATTCTAAACTATTAGTACAAGGATTGTGGGCTACAAAAAAAATGCCCATTTTGATCAATTTCTAAATTCATCCATTTTACACTCATAACAAGAACGAAACAACCGTTCTCTCTTCCATGTTTCTCATATAATGACGTCAAAGTTCTGGACAACTCATTGTACGTTCGAAATTTAGTGGTTCTACACCTAACAGCTTGATTACGTGTTTCAATATAAACGTGTCTGTCATCTAACCATATGACGAACGTCAGTTAGGACATCGTGAACAAAAAAGACAAATGGTGTCCATCCTGTCATAATTAAACTACATCGAGTGTCCACTATCTGTCAAGATGTTATTACGAAAGAAGTTTTGTTCAGATAATACTTACCGCGGAGATATAACGGCGTTGTTTTTTATGACATAAAGATATACTGCACATAATTATTTAGCATACCAGATATATGTATCATATAATAGACATTATTTATTATAGACAGGTGTTGCCAGTGTGTTGTTCCTTAGTCATCAAAAATCAATGTGTCACGTGACCTTTTGGTATCCTTTTGAAAGTCACTGTCGTCTATATTTACTATCAATTCCATGTTTGAAAATTTGCTTTATGACTAATGAGTGTGTTGTGAGTTCTATGTCACATCTTTCCAACCCACTTTAATTATTGCATTATCAACGTTTAGTTTAATACTTAAAGAATGAGTTTTTTACGACTAAGCGTTCTAAACTGTTAAATTGAGCTTTGGTGAGTACAACTGAATTTTTTCTCAGACATTTTCCTGTGTTGATAAGCACGAGTTTATCGTGCGGCATCATGTAACGATGCAATATAATCGTGTAAGCTAAGGACTTTCGTCCGTCGTATGAAGCGGATATACGGTTGATAAATTCTACTATGCAATCAGCCAACGATGTTCTCTTGGGCTCGTTGATAATTATATCATCTTTGTTAGAGAAATAATCACTGGGTTACTTCAGGCATACCTTGCATTTCAAAATGTTTGCAATTATTAATTTGTTTTCATTGTGATAAACCTCCACTCAGTATTTCGCAATTTAATACATACCCAATCACCGTTATTTTAAAAAAATGAAACAAAACAAGGGCTTTTGTATAACGAAATATCATTTATTGAACCATCTCAAAGATCTTATTTTTACACAGTTGACATAAATCTGTACAGCCATATTAAAACGAGATTTTATCTGTTTAAAATGTTCTATTTAAAAAAAACTGCGCACTTGTCAGTAATTCGATGTTAGAAAACTCGATGGCATATAAAAGTGTTGAAAATAATGATACGAATGTGAGTATTGAGTGACTTGACTGTTTTCGAATACAATGATACAGGTCATTTTTTACAAGTCTATGTTACTTCGGGATTCACCAGGCGCCGTTACAGAGCAGACAATTAGCACAGACAGTACACGCTGCCTGTGTATAATTAATCAGGCGTCGCAACATATATTTAATAAAAGTCTACAAATACACAAAAACACAAGTTATACAAAAAATCCTCGAGAAGAAATTTGAATTAAAAACCACAGCCTCATCATCAATGTTCATTTTTCATTTGCAAAAAAAATAATTCATTTGTTATAGGTTTTCGAGCTTATCCGCCCACAAATTTAAAAGCTGTTATTTTCATGTAATATACACGTTTTGCCTTTGAACTCCGATGAACTGTGATTTCAAACTGCTATTTTTTCCTTCGGCTCGAGTAAGTTACATCACATATATGGCAATATCGGTTGAAATTTTATACTTCCGTCGTGTTCTAGCCGTCTCTACACCAATGACATCACTTCCTTTCACGTGACTGCCTATTGCATCATCATCATACACAATATGGGGTTTGAACGGCACATCATGTATTCCATTGGCTCAAGACCACCTGGAAATCCAGAATATTAATCATTTATAAAGCCAAGGAATGATTGATTATATTCGTTGACGTAACACTGTTCATTTGAGGATTGTTTATTTGAGGAGTGGTTTGGACCTCCTTGATATTATCAGCATTTTCAAAACATACGTATGACATATTTATAGAAACATTGAGAATTGCAGTAACCATTATATTGAGAAGCATTCATTATGCGCAAACCTGTGAATTTTACACTGTCTTTTTAATTTTTGATAGGAATTATGTAACTGCAATTTAGATGGAGTATCGACTAAGGGTTCAACACAGTCAACGAATATAAAGCTTTAATGTTAACGTCGTACACTACATGCATAACTTACAAAAAAAAAATACAAATACGTGTTTTCTTTATAAAAAAATATTTCGGTCGCAACAATAAGAGACTGCATTAAAACCTCGTCTTTGTCTCTTTGACAACTAGCACAGATTAATTTTAGACGTTAAATGAAGTACTGATTGTTGGTTAGAACATAGAAACAATTCAAAAGTGTAACAATGAAATTGGAGACAAAATAGAAAACTAAATAAAAAATAAAGATCCTAAATGGTTTCTGCATCAGTTAACCATAGAACATGGCAGTTTTGAAGATTTCGATGGTAAAACGACCAAAATGAAGTTAACAAGCGATCGAGCTTATTAAATCACTAATTTAGTTGCGCATAAAATTAACAAATGCGTAAGGAGTAATAACAACATTTGGATGATTGGATCTTACCTCTGAGGAGAAGAAGATTAGCCAAATTATTGCCACCCATTCCCCCGCTTCTCATCATCCTGCTCAACATCATAGCTCTTGCAGCGTCAGATGAGCCACCAGTGGAAGCGGCGCCGGCTGTTCTACCAGGCATCTGGGAATAACATCCGACGATAACACATGCTAAACAAAAGAGAATTGCGACCTTCATCTTAATATAGGAACTGTCGTAAAGTCCACTGAATGTATAAAGCAGGTGTTTAAGGAGAAAGCGCAACCGTACGTTCCAACAACAGCGGTGGTTCTGACTGCTGACTGACTAGTGTTCTCGCCTGTATGCGGATAGTATTATAGAGCAAGCACGGTGAATCTGACGTAAAGACAGACCCCACCAATCATCTGCGGTGTCTGACACTTCGTTTTTATTATCATTTCTTTGACAATAGTCGGTGTAATATGGTTGACCATGCCGGTCAAATGTTATACCATTTTTATGATTGATGTTCTGTCAATATGGCAACGAACATCCTGATCAGGATACACAACTATGATACCACTGGGTAGTTTTATGAGAATAATATTACGATATCTGTCAGGTAAAGCATGAATTTCCCAGCACACGATCACAATATTGCCCATGTGTAATATTTTCAGATCATAAATTTCGCGTGGTCAGATAGTAAACCAATGTTGATTACTGATGTGTTTTATTAATAGGCGTGAACAAATAGTTCCGTGATACGTGTTGTACAGTGATGGTAAGATTGTAGATATAAAATTAATACCTTTTATACTAATACATATGTCTTACTTAAAAATAGTAAAAAATATACTTTTTTATTTATAAGAGCGTAACAATAAATAATACAACTCACTTTACATTGACAATTTACAAAGTATTGTTTATTAAGGTCATTTTTTTAAACGAAACCCGTCCAGAAAATGATAAAACGCGCTCAGCAACTACGTCAATATTAAAACCACCTGATTAACGACCACTTATTCTAGACTGGATTTCAATCATTAGACTATACTTAGGCATAACGATGAAAAACTACCTTAATGCCGTTGCGGTTTATTCCTAAAGTTAATATCTGTTCTCTGTGGGACCACGCTCATAGCAGATAAAATTTGTAACTGGTTTGTTAAGAATGTAGTCACAGTAAAACGTAACCGGTAAAATCAAAAATCGGTATCAATATCATTCGTCTCAAAATATATTCCGTATGAGCTTGATTTCAGTTACCTATGTGATCATGTTACCTGTGTGATAATGTTACCTATGTGATCATGCTACCTGTGTGATCGTGTTACCTGTGTGGTCATGTTACCTATGTGATCATGCTACCTATGTTACCTATGTGATTATATTTGTATCAGGCGTGACAAACATGCTCTGCGACGAATGTAGTCTTACAGTCCTTCACCCTCATGTGTCAACATATCAGCAATAACAAAAAGGCTTAAATTCGATTAGACTTATACTCGGATATCATGAGTTTTGTGGATACTGGTATATTTTTCTGATATATGTTTTATTGTTTAATCAATGTAACTGAATGATTAAATGTAATCTTACGCGCAGACAGAAACCGTATAAGTAACCAAACCAGACTATTTCTACAAAATATATATTTTTCACATTACACTTGGCGTCCATACAGTTGACAAGAACCTGTTTAATGTTACAAACTACTCACTCACACAATCTTGGAGTCGTTAAAATAACACTGGGCGATAACCCCCACCAAAAACAAAACAAGAAAAAAAAATATGTCCAGTAAGCGATGAAGCATTGCTCTCTTTGCAAAAATATGTCCATAAATTGGGTCCTCGATCCGTATATGTTGTATATGTGACATTCTAAAATTTCTATTTATTTTACAAATTCGTAAATACTCGTGGCCAATATGAACTTCAATACATTTTAACCAAATCTTTCTTACAGGAAATATAGCGATGCACAAGTGGTGAACTATGAACGCATAATATGTGTGTAATTATCGTCACAAATCATGCATCCACAACATGTCAGTATTACCTTTATCTTACGGGGGTCAGAAGGCCACAATGCGAACATATATCACTTGTTTTGACAATAAGTGCAAAAATATACATATATAGCTCTTGTTAGATAAAAAGCGCGTGAATGTCAGAAAATATCAGGCACTCTTTAATTCTAATACTTGAACCCTTGAGTAAAGATACTTTCTCGTCTTTTTCCTACGAGTATGGACTAATTGTATGACTGTAACTTGACGGATTTAACGTCATTATTTCAATACTTATGTGTCTCTTATACAAGGTGAGGGGTGTATGCATAATTCAAACATATGTGATGCACTTGTGGCCTGTCAACATGCCTTACCGGAGAATAAAAATTTACATAGATTAACTGCATAACATTACATTTGTATTTAATGACACGTCAACAGCTGACATAATGTACATTATTCATAGGAAAACGAAAGCGAGTACTGAAAGAAAATTGTTGAGCACCCTTGGTAGAGTACCACGTGGTCTTTATTCTATTCAATCCTACATTGACCTTGAATACTCGATTTCCTTGCGTAGATTGATTGTAAGTATCGTAAAACATGAGAATTAATTCACTTACTTGGGTAATCAAGAATCGAGTTTTTTTTAAAGTAGACACTTAGAAATTCGATTCGTTTTTCTTCCTGGCTATTTAGTACTTTCATGCCAAACCTGTTAACAGAGGCCACCCTTGGGAAAGACAAAATGTGGCCTTTATTGACAGATGGTCTTTATTCGGATTCAGTTTGTTCTAGATAATCGGTGATTTTTTTTGCAAAGAATGGCCTTTATTCACAGGGTGGTCTTTATTCGAAGGTGTTCGCAAACGCAGGTTTGACTGTACTGGTAGATGACTACATGCCTATCATGGAAAACAAACGGACGAAAAAAAACTTCGTTTATTATCAGTCTAAAAATATTTTGGCGTAGACTGATTTTCAATCTTTACAATTCCTGGTCCATGTATGTTTTCATTATATACTGATGTATGAAAGATACCAGCTTAGTCAACAGGGATCTATGTAAGGTATTCATACATCCGAAAGACCTTGAATTAAACCGTCACGAACCTCACGTCCCTTTCTAACGTTCAACGAGTGTAGTTGAGATGTGTATTGTAATCCATGTTGTATCGTGAGTTGAGTATTGTGATACACTTTATATTGTGAGCGACGTATCATGATACATGTATAGTGTATCATGACTGGCGTATCGTGATACATGTACGATGTATCATTAGTGGCGTATCATGATACATATTTTACCGTGAGAGGCGTATCGTGATACATAAAGTACCGTGATACATGTTGTATTGTGATACATTTAGTATCGTGAGAGGCGTATCGTAGTACATATAGTATAATGAAAGGAGTGTCGTGATACAAGCTGTACCGCGATACATAAAGTATCGTGAGAGCTGTATCGTGATACATGTTGTATCGTGAGTAGCGTATCGTGATGCATGTTGTATCGTGAAACATGTTGTACCATGAGAGGCGTATCGTGATACATCTTTATCGTGAGAGGCGTATCGTGATACATTAAGTATCGTGACAGGCGTATTGTGATACATTTAGTATCGTGAGGGGCGCATCGTGATACATTAAGTATCGTGACAGGCGTATTGTGATACATATAGTACCGTGAGAGGCGTATCGTGATACATATAGTATAATACACAAAATAATTATATTAGTACTCTATCTATTACGATTTATTACAAGAAAAAATACAACCTTGCTTTGGAAAGGCTTAAATATTTATATAGCAGGCTGATAATGGTTTACAACATGTAAATTAAGTACTGGTATATTCCTCGTAGCAAAGATAACCCAAAGTTAGACAGACTCTTCAACCGTTTTTGCACAGAAAAGAAATCCTAAACGAAAACGTATGTAATAAGTAAAACTCAAAATAACAAACATTTTCTTATAGAGGAATAAGATGAGCCTCTGTTGTCGAGTTCTTGCGGTCTTTGATTAATAATCATTAGCTCCCGACCGCTGTGAGTTTGAAACCTAGAGACAACAAAAAAATCCTATGTAAGGAGGCAGTCTAGCTGGCTTACACAAGGTCGGTGGTTCTTACTGTGTACGCTTTGAGTATTTCCTCCACCTGTAGAGCTGGAAAAGTCACCGCACACATATATGACCCTGAATGTTGGTACGACATTAAATCCCAGCGAAAAAAGGCGAAGAAATAGTGGTAAAAAATTGATCATGAGAAAGCAACATAGTCGTAAGGGAGAACACTCTTGTTATAACCAATTTACAATATTTGATAGAGTTCACTCCCTTCGCTGATTTACGCTTACTTGAAGCATGCAAAACTTGGCATCACACTGGCCCACGCCGCATGTATTTACACCAATGATAGTGCAATGTTGCGTCTTGTCATGACTCTTGAGTCAGACACTCACATGTTTACATTACATAAAAGTCTGTGTCTGTACAGTCTAAAAGTCTGCAACTCTACGCACATAGTACAAATGTAGGGGCCTGATTTAGCAACGGAATAACAAAATATTTATGTTCATCATAATGGGAAGGAAAGCAACTTCAATCTTAATGAAACGAGTTTATGTTGTTATCTGTCTTGTTAAATCGAACGATTCAGATTTTACACCCATGATGTCCAAAATTATCATCTAAAAATGGAGCAGAAAGATTTTGAGAATTTTGAGGTCTTGTATGTTTATAAGTTTCTATGTTAGAATGTGAGTTACGTCAGATCTTTCAAAAACATTTACAACCAATCCTTTGAGTTATCGTCCCTTTATCAAATTGTATTGAAGTAGATGGGAGTTGAAATTTTCTCAAAGAGCAAGGAAAAAAGAAGATTCATTTTAATGAAAACTCAAAACAAAAAGATGAAAAAATACTGTATCAATCTTATTTGATAAAGAAAAATATCAGTCACAGTGTAGTATCTTCAGAAATTAATACTTTTCTATTTTTTTCAACAAAGGCAACAACTTGCACCGTACAATGAATTAAGTTCTTAGTTCCTAATTATCAAACAAATTAAAAAATGACTGAGCAATACGATTTGATAATATCAACATTTTTGAGTAACATCGGGCAATAACATGAAAAAGGATCAGTGCGGTAGAACCAGTCTAATCCGAACTTGTTTAGACACACAAATGTGGTCAGATCAGAGAGGTTTGCGGAACACAAAGGTTCCGGAGTTTAAAGAGTTTTTAGCGTTATATACAACGTAAAAATCATGACCAGGTGACGTATTCGTTTCAGACGGAGAGAATGCCGAATTAGAAAGGTTCGGACTGGAGAGGTTCGACTGTATTATAAATTTAATAACTCATGTTATAATGCAGGTCATGCTCTACATAAAGCATTATCCTCTGTTGCACGTGGGTTTTTATTACTTTTCAAATCAAATAATATTAATGAAATCAAACAGTTTTAGTTTAGCTACATTGACGGGATTCTTCTATGTAAGACACGAATTCTGTTTTTTACCATGTGTTTATGGATCATAATTATACAATTGATAACACGTGACGTCATTAATGACGTAATAATGGCGGCGGCTGCACCGGGAGCGGTTTTGGTACCTCTGTTACCTGTTATCTTATATCATGTTAAGTGGCAATGATAACACTTGGTACAAATTTTGAGAAACGATTGAAATATTTTATCTTGTAATTGTTTGGCCTTTATTTTTATGCATAATAAATATATGGATACGGTACACGAACTTTTTTATCAACCCTCGTATATATTTATATATAATACTGTATTTATCAAAATGCTTCATGTTGTTATTTTGTTTACCGTAATAATTGTATTTGTCATAGAAACAGGGCATTTTTGTGGTTTGCCGAAGTTCACAAGGTAAAGAACATGTTATAACTTGTCATTGTTTTGTATTTTTTTTCTTTTTAAGGTATGCGGACTTTGTTCATATTTATAATCATCAGTGTCGTCTGGACACATGCGAAAACTTAAACATACAAATTTAGCCTAAATTAGACTCAGATGCACGCATAACTTTATTTCCTCCAAATACGGAGAGCTTGTTTGTTTGTTTTTATGAGAAATATTATCACTGGGGTTTAACACCGTTTTTCAACAATATTTCAGTTATATACGGCGACCGGTTCACCTAACCAGTTTCCTGGACTGTATACTAACCAGTACTAATTTACCCTTTTACAAGGAGCCGGCAACTTCTCCACATGTGGAGGAAAATCGACATTTTTGTCAAATTTTCATGGAAGGGTATGACCTGCCGCGACCGGGATTCGAACACGAATCTCCGGGTTACAAGCCCAGCGCCGTATATAACTGAAAGATTGTTGAAAAACGGCCTTAAACCCAACTTGCAATAGTCACATAAAAAATATTTGTAACCAAGAACATCACTAAACAATATTACATTATAATTACATTGATCTGAAGTCTGTTGAATCTAAAATCATACGAATCTAGACTCGTATGAAAATAGCTGATTTAGTATGGTAGTAAAGATTTATAAATTTGCCATATTCAATCAATCAATCATGCGTTGTGACACACTACAAAATCCAGTTTGTACTATGGCCTCCATGCTACTGAAAAAAATTGTAGGGTTAACATAAGCAATATAATTATTCAATATATGGCCAACAAAATGTGCTTATGCATTGTACAAATACAGACCAGTTTTCAAGGATTGTTTTGGATTGTAAGGACACGACAGGCATGTTTGGGATATCGAGTACATGTCAAACACTATTAGAAGTATTCATCAATACCTATAAGGTGATTTATGACCAGTTTACGACTATGTCCAATGCGCATGATCAGCCAGGTCAGATGTACTTACTGTATTGTTTATATGAACATGCATAAATCAGGTTTTGTCTACGATGACCGCAAGTCTTCATAAAAAGTGTCATCGATTACTTAAGTTTAAGTATAACGTTGGTCATTTATCATAGAACATTCACACAGATGCATGATCATATATCAATACATGTTTTTCTACAAAAATGTACACAGAGCCATATTTCTATATGTCTATCTAACAAATCTCGATTCTTTGAAGAATATAAATAAGTGAATCGTTCTTATGTTTTAGAATACAATGCAACCTCTCCAGAGCGGTCCTCTCTTGAGCAACAACCTCTCTTCGACAACAGCATGATATTTTTGCCAGTACGATTGAACTATTAATTCAACCTCTCCAGAGCAACAACTTATCGACAACAACAACAACAACATAATTTTGCTTCTCCCAGAGGGTGTTGCTTTGGAGAGGTTGCACTGTAATTACAGCAACAACTTATCAACAACAACAACAACAACAACAACATAATTTTGCTTCTCCCAGAGGGTGTTGCTTTGGAGAGGTTGCACTGTAATTACAGTCGACCTGCACAAAAATTCGAGTACTCAAAGTAATGTTTGATTGAATAAATTAAAAATCCACCTAGTAATCAACCAAGTGTGTGCAATGATTTTCTACAGGTGCTATAAAATACAAGGTGGACACTTAGATATTCGGCCCCATGAAGACCTTAACCCTTTGCCTCATAAGCATATTTTGGACTATTCCAAATTCAAAGCTAATATACAAAGCATCAATTTGTTTATGAAAATTGGGTTAATTCTCTCTGGCAGAATGGAAAACATTGTTGCAAAAAAGCCATTACTCATTACAGGCATTTATGTCATAGGCCGAAATGTTTTCAAAAGGGTTAAATAACAAATTCAATGGTAATCATGCGAGGGAGACAATCATAACTTGTTTTAAAGACAATTCTACTAAGGAATGGGGTGTATAGTTTTTAAGGTTCCGATCTAAAATTGTAGTAAAAAGTGAATAAAATAATCAGATCCTAAAAACATAACTTATTGATAAAATAGATGATAGCTAATTCTTATGATGTACGCGTGAACACCCTCTACGTGTGAACATGTATGTATACACGTTTTGATGTAGTGAAAAGTACCTGCGTCATATTTTGTTAAGGCTGTAGTATTTTTGGTGCTAAATGTTCGTATTCACAAATAATGTGTGAAAAAGCAAAGATGATTGCTGAAAACATTATTTACTGAGGTGGATCCGACTTCATGTCTGTCTCGGTAAACAAGATACATTTTTTTCTTAATTTGCAGGCTGTAAGGTTAATCATTAGTTGTTTGTTGAAAATTCGGAATAAAACAGTCGTATAAAAGGTCGGTTGTGAATTTCTCCAAGCCCTTACCCAAACTGACTCTTCTCTGACGAAACTGAACCGTTATTGCGGCCACCTTTCTCAACTGTTTAATCAGCAATGAAACTTTTCGGAATTCTTTTGTTTTTGGTTTGTGCGTACGTTGGATGTTATTCCCAGAATCATGGTAGCGGCGCCCCAGCCGGTGCTCCTGCGGGAGGTGCAGCGGATGCCATGAAAGCAATGATAATGAACAGACTGATGATGGGACATGGAGGACTGGGTGGAGGCAGTAATTTAGCCAACCTACTCCTTCTCAGAGGTAAGCCTTATTGTAATTACAAATTTGTATGTTTGTACGACGTCGAGTTGTACCTTTGTATCTTCAGTTACATTATTGAAAAGTGAATATATGATAAAATTAATTTTGACCAAAATCGTAAATGTAATTTTTTAACAACAAGCAAGTATTTGTGTTGATACAAACGGTGTTTTTTTTTCAAAAATGCTTCATTTTTTAAATAATTAAATACAAACATTGAACGAAGACGGTCACATTTGTAAATAACATATGTATATTTTACTTGATAATGTTAAGGCTGTTCTTATACATGTATTTATAAATACCCACCCCATATTTAGCTGTACCCTCTTTACAATTAAACTCATTAAAATATCAACAACTTGAATCATTCAAATTCAATTATTGGAAGTGTCTTGTTACGGAATATTTATACATGCAATTTATTTTAAAATTCGTTCAAATGCTGAAATAATTTGATGTGTAAATTTCGTCACCTCAACATCCTCTAAAAAGCGGTATGCTCTTTTGAAAAAAAAAACATTTTTATGTAACATTTACGTTTAACATACTTCAAAGTAATGTACATTTTATTATTCAGTTCCATTACTGTTTTTTCTACAGCCGCGAGAATTTTTTTCCAGACCAAAAATTCGTTGCATCAAAATTTTAGCGTATTACTTATGTACATGTTACGTGTAATTTCAGGTCATCTTGAACCAATTGAGTACATGATGTGTCGTCACAATCCTTTTTACTGCATAATGCTCGGACAATAACAAACAGTCCTGTCACGTGACCGGAAGTGGTTTCATTTTGTGACGAACATAACAGATAGAGTGATTAAAATTCGACGGATATTTTAAATATCTATTGTATATAGCAGGAGCGGAGTAATCATAACGCTTTAAAACGGTCCTGTCATAACCATTGATGTTCTGATAGCTTAAAGTTGTCCTATATTTAACTATTCTTTACGGGTTGTATAAAGTTAGAACGCAGTTCGCAGTTGACAATTCTAATTGTGAACTGCGTTCTAACTTTATACAAGCTTCTTTACATGAATGATGCAAATATTTGAAATCAACTGTGTTCAATGCACACGTTCTCTTCAGCGAAGTCATTAAATTTTGTTACTAACAATTGAAAGTAAACAGACGACAATATGACAAATAAAAAGGTAACTTGAATTTTTGACAATTAAATCTGAGATCAGAAGAATCTAAGAAATACAATTCAGCTAACAGTACTATGTTGTTTAATTAGTATAATCAATTAGCTATCAATGCCTGGAGGTTTAACTATAACATTCAATATCAAAAAAAAGGTTGACATGTTATGGCAAAGAAACTGTACGTAATTACTTGTTGATTGGTATCATTCTACGACTGACCCGGACTGACCAAAACTTTTTCGGACAGTGAAGTTATGTTTGGAATATGTCGAGTGTAATCATTGACATTTATCGACGTTTGTAACGAGGATTTACGATCGGTTTACGATTATGTCCCACGTACAGTGTCGGTATGATCAATAAGGTCTAATGGATTGAATTAATTGATAATTAACATATTTATATCAAGTTCCGTACATGATAACCGCAAAAGCCTAAATTATGGCTGTAAAAAATAATATTCGAACGATGGATTCGTCATGTAGTGGTGGATGTACTCAATAAAATGTGTATGTTACTCATGATATGCACCGATCATGGCCTCTTTGTACACCTACGTCGTGGTCATATACTTGTTTTATATTCATAGTTACAATATATTCGTGGTTATATCTGTTATATCTGGTCGTAGAAACCATTATATATTACAGTGCAACCTCTCCAAAGCAACGCACTTTGGAGAAACAGAAATATAGAGGTTGTTGATCTAGAGGGCTTAAATCAATAGTTAACACGTACGGTGGGAAAAATCATGCTGTTGTTGAAGGGTGGTTGTTGCTCAAGGGAGTGCCGCTCTGGAGAGGTTGCATTGTTTCATGTGAACAATTAATGGTACATATAGTTACGGCATAATAAATGAAGTATTACAGAATGTTTTGAGTGAGCTGTATTTGTCAATGCTGCTGGGTTTTTTTTTCACGCATTTATTAGCAGTTTTCAAGTTGCCACTATATTCTCAATATTTCTAAGATAGCTCCAAGAACACAGAAACATTTACCATTCAATTATTGAACAGGATACCTCGGACAATTGTTTATCAACTGGGAAATGCTATTGCAATGCAACCTCTCCAGAGCGGCCCTCTCTTAAGCAACAACCTCCCTTCAACGACAGCTTGTACAATTTAACTATTACTTTAACCTCTCCAACAACGACATAATGTTGTTTCCCCGAAGGGTGTTGCTTTGGTGAAGTTGCGCTGTATACACATATTCAATGTATCAGAAGCCGCTAATAACGGATTGCAAGTCTGAGTGCTTCATTATTCATAACAAAAGTGCGATGCACACATAATTCATTCTAATTGTCATAACAACGATATGAAACAATCGTAAGAAATGTGTGATGTGAAATAACATTGACCCGATTTTCCACAGGCTTGTCATCTTCACGTGGTTACTCTACATGCGAAATTGTCATAACAACTATATTAAGCAATCATAAGAAATGTGTGATGTGAGATAACATTGACCTGATTTTTCACAGGCTTGTCATCTTCACGTGGTTACTCTACATGTGATATAACGCCCTCTAGTGGACAATTTCATAAAAGAGGTCAATGGCAATGTCATTGTTTTGTAAAGGTACTAAACTCATCAGGTGGTTAATCAGAACACAAAAAATCATTCTTTGAGTAAAATATTAACGCTTCATATTCTTGACAATTAATGTTTGAACTTCATTTGTTTCGTTTAGCGTCAGTGCTAGTGTTTACGACATCACCACGGACAGTTCCGTAATCATTACATTAGTTGCACTATACAACATTAAGCAAAAGTATACGTGTCGCATAAGGCAGTTTAAATTCAATTACCTATGCTCTAAGGTTACGTACAAACACAACCTGTTCCCTTACATACCGTGAATAAAAACTGATGAGAATTTTGTGAATGTGATTCAAAAGCGGGAGACAAATGATTTAAATGTAACACCAATGACAAACGTTATAGAATTCAAACATTCGTCTCGCCCATGTCTAGAATTCACGATCATTCAAAGTTCCGTGTTGAAAAAGACCGGGCAAAATGGGCGGGGCTGCAATAAGTTTACTACAATTAGTATCAAATTACCGCTACGTGTTATTGTTTAAATGAAATACAAGGCTTGGATCTGTATTGTTATGAAACTGGGGTTACTTTTGTTGACATATATGAATGACATGCTGTGAGTTGTGGCCTGGGTTTGGTCGGACAGATGCAGTCCGCGTAGCATGACTTGATAAATTGTTCGAAGTTATCAAATATGACACAGAAGCAAGAACAAGTAATTATTTAAAACGTCCTTATATGTCAGATTTTTCTAAAATTGAAAAGAAACAAGTGGTGCATTTACGTATCGTGACATAGTTATGTCAAAAAATGAATATATAAGGCAAATATTATTTTTGTATTGAATATAGTTAATGAGGTTTTATCTGTATGATGTATTTTTGAGTCAAATATTCAGAAAGATTTGTTAAGATATAAAGATTAATTCGAACAAAGGACTCCAAAGAAAATATGGCCTTTACGCACAGTTAGTCTTTATCTTGATGCTTATTTGATTTGTCAACATTGTCATTAGATTTTCAATATTAATTAGTCGGTTCGAATCCCGGCCGCGGCCGGTCATACTCTTCTATGAAAATCAACATATTTGTCAAATTTTCATAGAAGGGTATGACCTGCCGCGACCGGGATTCGAACTCGGATCTCCGGGTTACATGTCCAGCGCACTAATCACTGGACCACGGTCGCGGCTAAGCATTCTTCAAGATATCAGCATGTTTAAAAAGTGACAAAACACCCAGTGTCTTTTATTTCGGTTTCATAATAATGAGACTTATTTCAAATTCGTGTTTAATGAAAGGAAACTGTTACGTGTAGCCACGGATGTCAACCCGTTGTGTTTTATCTTGGTCTTGTTCATTCTTTCCGTGAGAACGTTCAATAAACCTCACAAAAGTGCATTAAACTGTGGCAACACGTGTCGCGGACAATTAAAACGTACTATGTACTTGTTACTTACCTAACAAATCTAGATAAGTGCACGTAAGTCGTACGTCAATGTCTGCGCATGCGCGTCAGCGGCACAAATTTGCAGCAAGTCGCATCTTGTTGAATGACACTCTGTATTTCAGTATTATCAAGACATGCAGGTGTTAGACAAGATTAGATTTATATCACTGCAGCAGTATTTACAACTGCAGTAAAACCTCGATAATGAGACCACCTTCGGGACCAGAAAATCGGTCGTAATATTGAGGTGGTCTCATTATCAATGAGATGCATACATATGCATAACAAAGACGTCGTCACTATGGTGATAAATGGTGATATTAAATTATATTATAATTGTTGGAGTACATGAAATGTCTGACATTGTATATCAAAATATTCATTAAAAATATTACAAAATATTAATGTTAATAATGTTTTACTCCGTACCGAAACTGATTTTATACAGGTTTCATCACTTGACCGATTTAGATGAGAGAACAACGTACTTCATTATGATATACGTACGATACACTTTATACGGAAATTATGGACAGACGTTTTTAGGCTACGTAATTCACCTTTCAATTCAAATGACTCTAAAGCGTAATATATTAAATATTTATGCGTCATAACCGCAAATTTATGTCCCTAAGTAATGAAAATTGCGATTGTTAAGAAAGGTCTGTTAACTCTAGTATGGTGCAGATTTATGCTATTTTTAAACGAAAACATATAAACTATGGTGGTCCATTGGTCTATTTTTATAGCGGAAGTTTATTAACTATTTTTGCAAACATAATGAGCGTAAGTTTGCAAAAAAAGAACGGCAGCAAAAATAAAACCGGTATTAAAATGGTTTTCATTGAAAGTGGACAATGTATAAGTACAGGACATTTGAACCTCGATTACGAGCCCGTTTGGTTGCCGCGGCCTTGGTCTAGCGGTTAGTGTGATGGACCTGGAGATCCGGGTTCGAATCTCGGTCGCGGCAGGTCATACTCTTCCATGAAATTTTGATAAAAATGTCGATTTTCCTCCATATGTGGAGAAGTTGCCGGCTCCTTGTGTAGTACTGGTTAGTATACGAGTATAGTCCATGAAAACTGGTTAGGTGAACCGGTCGCCGAATATAACTGAAAAATTGTTGAAAAACGGCGTTAAACCCCAGTGACAATAAGTCACATAAAAACAAAAAAACTTATTCTTTTTATCAATACATGTATTTCGTTTATACCAATATACATTGTACTACATGATTGTACTCTCATATAATAGAGGTATTGATCCCAGTCGGGTAAGTAGTACTATATTTGTTAACTAACATATCCATTTATTTCATTAGGTTTAACGCAGTTTTCAACAATTTTTCAGTTATAGAAACTAACTAACTAGTTTTCTTGGGCTATATTCTAACCAGTACAAACCTACCCTCCAACAAAAAGCCGGCAACTTCACCACATATGGAGGAAAATAGACATTTTTGTCAAATTTTCATTGAAGTGTATGACCGGCCGCTACTGGTATTCAACTAACATGTGGAACATGCTAGTAACATGATAAACCCCATTTTATGTATCATTAAATACATTGCAGACACTTTGTGCCCCAGGGAACAGACATTCATTTGTACTTCGCACGTAATACAAATTATCTTTGACAGCCAATAAAACAATCAAACACATGTATTTGTCATCACTGGAACAAAGATATGTTGCACCTTTTCAATTCTATGGGTAACATATCTCCAATTTAATACTAAAAAATGATAAACTAATTTGAAAATCATTCTTTTTTTCTAACACCTTTTGTTTAATTCATTGAGCTTTCAAGAGAGTGCTACATAGCCATGTCATATCTAACAATTTGCAATTGTGTGTTCAATGATATTTTCATAGACCGCTGGAAATGATTTTGAATTAGAGCCAATTCGTCAGTTCACAAAGAGTGTAACCTTTTCTAGGATACGTCTTGCCGTAATAAACTTCTACGTTGGATTAGTAATTTTATTATCACTTTGACAAATTATTTTACAATCAGATCAGTTACGGAAAAAAATTGATAAATATTAATTAAATCATTAAGATAGTCTTTGCTTGCTTTTATCCGTATGGTCAATGTTTTAATATTGTTACAATTAACATGCATATACTGAACCGAATTTCTAAACGTTCACCTTTGTGTTTTATAGCACAGGAAAACAGTCATTGAACACTCTTGATTGAGTACCAGGTCGACTTTTAATATACATTCGTATTCCATCCAACACTGACTTTGATTGCACAATTTCTTTTTGTAGATTGATTGTAAGTACAGTGCAACCTCTCCTGAGCAACAACCTCCCTTCAACAACAGCATGATTTTTTCCCACCGTACGATTTAACTATTAATTTTATCTCTCAAGAGCAACAACCTCTCATCAACAACAAAATTTGGCTTCTCCCAAGGGGTGTTGCTTTGGGAAGGTTGCACCGTATTACAAAACATAGTAGTTAATTCACCTATTTGAATTCTTCCAATAATGGAATGTTACAATATGTGGCGGATGTTTAGAAATTCAGAGCTCTATGTATAAACAGTACATAAACTAACTGATACTAACCAAACACTAATAGCAACAGAAAGACATCATTTTGGAAAACACGCTACATTTATAATATACGCATTACGTAATGACATGTTAGGTCTGTTTAATAGAGAGATGAAAGTGAATAATAAGATATTACAGCAACTGTTGATATACTCGCAAGTTATGACAATCCAGTAGCATTATCCAATTTTTATCTCAGTGTATGTGAGGTATACACAAATTAGTATAAAATCAGTAACAAGATTACCTATCATTATGGAATGTATAATATATTTATTTGTTACGAAATTCAGCACAAGTTGTTTACTAACAATTAGTAAATCTAGCCACGAAAAAGCATCAAAACCAACGTCATACGTGCGCGTTCTTTTGGTTTTGTAAACAATACGGCAATACAATGGTGACACTAATGATTTTGGCGTGACCATGTGGTGAAAAACTAGGTCAAAGAGAACTAAATTTCAGACAAGTGCGTCTGATATTAATTATCGATTATGTAATGGGTATGTCATGCCCGGACAGTTCATGTCTGAATTGTCTTGTCCTAATTATCTTAATACACGAATATGTCGTTTTTCGATTTTATTTATTGTCTTGTCTGTTGTCGCGTGTGTCTGGGTAGCAGTATAAAAGCCATACTGTCCCGTACCCTTTATTCATAGCACTCCTCAGCGTTACTTCGTTCTTTAAGGTCAGGGATATCCAGATAAAAATGAAGGTAAGTCAAATAATTCGTATTTTCGTTTATTTAACCGTTTATTCTTGGGTTAGAATTCATCTTAGCATTGTATCTTTAGGTATTGTTGTAGTTTCAAAATGTACCTATAAAAATGATAGTATTAACCTAGTTTCCTAGTTTTTTAATACTTATGAGGTATGTGACTAAGTTAGATTAGATCATTAATTACAATTACGTACGACATGTTTTGCATTGCATGAGCGCATTATACAAATAATTCATAAACAATATGAGTACAGACTTAGAGATTGACAACTTGTTGTGTTTAAAAATGTCATCTTTTACCGAAATATCATTTCATTATATGGAAGAACTTAGGACTATTCATCCGTAATTGAATCTTGCATTATACTTTTTATAATGCGTAGTTTTGTCTTTAGTTTCCTATTATTTCGTACCACACCCTTGTGTTCGGAAATAATATTTGCAAATATCATCTATGCAACTCATTCCCATTTTAGCAAAGCTTGTACTTTTTAAGAGATAAATTTATACTGTATCTCACTATGTATTGCTTATGAGTTAATAGATACATTTTTATCTCACCATGTATTGTTTCATTTATATTCAGGTCTTCATTACCATCTTAGTTGCGTGCCTAGTTGCCACAGCATTTGCACAAGGTCAAAGTGCTGCCGCCCAGGCTGCCGTTGCACAAGCTGCTGCTGCAGCTGCTGCAGGTGGCGCTGCAGGGTCCGCTGCTGCAAGTGCTGGTAGACAATCCCTGTTCGGTTCAAATCCCATCTTGAACATGGCTGCTATGACCGGTCAACTTGGTAAGTTTTTACTACGTGTTTTTTTAATGAATGAATGAACGAACGAACGAACGAATGAATGAAAAATGAATGAACGGACGAATGAATGAACAAGCTACGTTAACACATGTTTGATTTTTTAAAAATGATTGTGAAAAATGATAACATGAAATTCATATTATAACGTTAAATCCATGAATGCATTTGTTACACTTTATCGACACATATTTTTTCAGTAGTGGTCACGAATACTCACCAACACTGTACGAAGTATAATTTATGAAAAAATGACAACATTTATTTTGACCTCAAATCTTGCTCTTTCAGGGGACGGATTTCAGTCTATGATGCAGTGCAATATGTTGGGACTTCCCCCATTCCTCTGCTTTGGTATGCAATAAGTGAGCGAATCACATGACTACAAGATTAATCCATCAGTTACAGTATGAACAATTTGAACGACATCAGTTTTCGCGACCTCTTATCCAGGGATTTTTTTTTTGATGCGGTGAACTACCATTCAACTAGCAAACACTGAAAGTGTCTTGATCAAAATGTTCATGATGCAAATGTATGGTCATGTTTATTTATTTATTTTTAAGCTTTTTTTACAAAAATAAATAAAACTTGTTTTGTTTTCCCATATATTATTTTGTTCTTTTTTCTCTGACATGAACGTCGTGTAAGCATTTATGTGATATCATTAAATACGGATAATATCAGTTAATAAATCTGCTATGACAGAACGTTTAACGATGTGATGTACGGGTATTAACACAAACCTAACTATAGCAATAACGCTCTATCGTGTATTATTTCATGTAGCAAATTTATACACTATAACAAACACAAAATTGTTAATGTAATAACAATAATTATAATATTATTATAAAAATCGCTATCATTAATACGGCAACTAGATTCTTCAAATACATCCCGAATAAATAACCCACCAATACAAAGAGTCAATACATCATAAACACATACATAACCTGTACACATAGATGAAGCATGTTTTATTCTTGAAACATCAAAACAGGGGACGATAATCCCACTGCATATGTATCAGTACATATGCATGTACTAGTATATTAATATATTATTTTAAATACGCATATTTAATAATTGTGAATATGTTTTTCGTGAACATACTGCTGTACAAAATAAGACTGAACAGTCGCACCAATAGTCAGGATCATACGGTAAGTTTTCCAGCTTTCTAATGAGAGGTAAGCTAGCCAGACAACTTCCTCCAATGGGTTTTTTCTGGTCCCCGTTGAGAGTCGAACTCGCTGTGGCGAGGGTCTATTTTGTTTACAGTATGTTGCTTTTCGTGGATAAGAAAGTATACAAATATATCATGTGGACGATGTACATTTTCATAATTGTCAGTTATATTAATGAATACAAACAAATTATCTGACGTGTACAACTTTTGTGATAATGCATTGGGCATGTAGCTAAAACAGGAGACTTATAAAGCATTTTTCCTGATATTTAGATACATTTTTTATACATACATATTACTACGCGCTAATATTTAGTTCTTGCGCATCTGAACTCACGTATATATTTCATCATTTGATAAAATATCGGTAAATAGTTAATATTTCTTCAATTTACTAACAATTAAATGTAAACAGTGCTATGCTCTAAACCTGTAAGTTCTAATGATAATTTGATTGTATTTTATGCTTTAACATAGAATCATACAGCGCTTATAGGAAAATTTAGATTTTTCAATTCTATGTTTAATTGTTTGGCAATTTTGAAATTTGCATTAAACCGCATGACTGAGTTACACATTAAGTTAGTCGTCCGTAACACATAATTAATTATCATTCTTGCAGTGTTGAAAATAATACTGAGATTATTTTCTGGCAGGGGAACTCATTTAAAAAGATAAATTGCAATATTATACAATTACGATCATCTGTCCGAAACATAGACATATCCGAAAGACGATTATATTCAAAATACTGCAAATATGTCCGTACATTAACGTTGACATTCTCGTAAACCATTCTAGTCTCCTACAAACAAATGTGGAATATCCCGCAGAGCATTAAACCACATATTTTAAAACCAAGATTGAAAAAAGGACACGACGCCAAGATAGGCCTTCTCATATCGACAAAAAGTTAGATCTAAAATAAAACAAAACCAGCATACTATGAAATGAGAATGGACTAACCTACAATGTTTGGGACTACCAAAATGTTGAACAACAAGATTTCAAAATAAAAAAATAAGAATGTGAAAGAAATGAAAAAAAATCTTTTATGATATAAAAAAATCTAATTTTAAGACATGTCCTACACAAGCATAATTCAATTCCCAAGAAAATTAAATGCAAATAGAAAACAACCATAAGAAATTAGGAAGAGAGATAAGTGAAACCGAAGTGTCCATGGATTTGGAAAAGCACAGCAAAAAGAAGACCAGCGTATTGGTTGATGTATTGCTCTGGTGGATCATTAGTTCATAGCGGACATTAGCCATGACAGAAGTGTTTATTTAATGTGCAGGTGTTCATTAAAGATGCGAATGTTGCTATGGTAGCACCGAAGTTACCTACAAATAGTACACAACTTTTGCCTTTGATGGTGTGGTAAGAGGTGAAAGTAATTAGAAGCAGCGATAAAAGTCACATCTGGAGATTGTTATATCAACATTAATTATCACAGTGTCTCCAAACGAATTTAAACGTAATGACAAACAGTATTTTCTTCACCTGGAAGTTAGTGTTTTATAATAACACGTGACAATTAACCCACACAGCGTTGTCAAATTGTCAATTTGCATCTATCGTCGAAATGGGATGACGGACATTTGAATTGCATTTAGGGGACATTTTAATTTGGTTGGTTTACGAGCCACCAAGTAGGTAGAAGATATAAGCTGATCATCGCCATGTCTGATATCTGATATCAGAGTACATGGAAAAGACACTGGACTGACTTTTGTTCCACTCCTACGCCCAAAGACATTCGACAATTGTTTCCTGGTAAACTAATACGTACTTGTAACCTATTTCAGTTAGTGCTTAGACGTTGTAGGATCTAATCACTGATTGAATGCAATTTTAGGAATAGCAAAAGTATCTCCAGTTTCATGGGGACCATTAAATTAAAAAATGAAGACGACATAACTAAGCTTCATTTATTCATACAGTGCAGCCTCTCCAAAGCAACACCCTTTGGGAGAAGCAAGATTTTGTGTTTTTTAGAGGCTGTTGCTCTAGAGAGTTTATTTAGTACAGTGAGAGTTAAATGTTAAATCATACAGTGAGAAAACATCATGATGTTGTTGAAGGAAGGTTGTTGCTCAAGAGAAGGTCGCCCTGTAGAGGTTGTGCTGTATTAGTAATTATCTTCTATTTTCATACATACGAAAAGGGATCACTGAATTAAAGTTTGTTATTCAGGCGTGAACTACATGTATATTGGTACATAATTAGGAAATAAAACAACGAGCAAGCACCATCAATAAGCAACAAATGTCTAACACCCGTCAGATCTGAATGTTTCCATGAGCACTTGGACGAACATACCGTGACAATAAATGCATTTTTTACTTTGACGAGCTTAGTTGGAACATAAAACATAAAAATAGTGAGATATTATAACATCCGTAAAAGGCAAATGCCATTCCCGTTTAATTCCCCAGTCATGATAAATTCGAACCTTCATTTTAAATGTTAAAAGCACCGGGTAACCTATAAGAAGCTGAACAGCATAACAGTTTGTCTGAGAATGCAATATTTCATTCGTTTCATACCTACAGAAATTAATAAGCGTCATTTTAATTGATAAAATTTACATAGGTTTGAATAATGGATGAAAAAGATGCTACCATTACGCCCCGTATGTAAAACATGTCAATCAAACTAACAATAAAGATACAGATGAATTTATATTAAATGAAGAGCATGAGCACAGCATCCTCCTTACGTTGACACGAAAATCAAATCATTTATCTCTAAAACGTAGTCCGAGATTGCACGTGAAACTACTGCGGATCATCATGTAGAGAAGTGAGCAGGTGCTTGTGGTGGATATGGTAAGTACTAGCATAGAAACAAGGATGAATGATAAGGTGGATTGCCCGTCAGTATATCTAGCTGTAACACAGACATAGCCTTACCAAAAATAAAATAAAAAGAAACAGATATACATACGTACAGTGCAACCCCATCAGAGCGGCCCTCTCTTGGACAACAACCTCCCTTCAACTAAAACAAGATTTTGACCCCGTTGTATGATTTAATTATTAATCTAACCTCTCTAGAGCAACAACCTCTCGACAACAACATAGTTTTGCTTTTCCAAAAGGGTGCTGCTTTGGTGAGGTTGCACTGTACATATCTAAACTGAAGTTTTACACAAGAAAAGACATGAGTAATTCTACCAGAACCATACATTTTAACCGGGATGTTTCCTTGTTCAAGTTAACGTCTTGTGACATACTTACTGTTTTGGCAATAAAATCTATTACATATATATCAAAGTATAATAATATTGTCAACTTAGGACATTACGTAAGAGACAGCAATGGTTACCTTACTAGCGATTTATGTTACTAAGACACTAAGCATTTATCAGTGTCATTGAAACCAGAAAGCAATTGACAAAATACATTGTTTTAGTAAAGTTTAGTAGAGTACTGGAGTTCAAAAATTCACTGGGGCAACATAATATCGTTATTATAAGAAGTTTGATGTATTTTTATCATGTAACTTTAGGTAAATGTAATACATGTACAATGATAAAGGTAACAAACGTTAGTTAATACCAATCATGAGGAACTTTTTAAAGCTATACTTTATAGAGAAATATGCTCAATAAAGACTGAGGCTGATATAAAACGTTTCTATAAGATATAAAACTTCTAAAATGGATCCTGTTGAACTGTGATATGTAGTTGATCTTTCCTTAAAGATATCGACTCCAGATTAACATCAAGAAAATACAGTAACGAAACCATTCTTAAAAATGGGTTGTGGGTAGGTAGGTAGGTAGGTAGGTATGCATATTTTGTGAATATTATTTGCTTGTACTGAAAACAAAATGCTCGAATAAAAACGAAATTGTTTTGTCAAAATCGCTGCAAATATTAATGAAATTAAGCCATGATGAAGTATACCCGGTTAGCTCCGTAGTTAGGATATGGTTGGCAATCCATGCATTTCAGATATATCCCCATGATGATTTGACAATGAATGGCAATCTGTCTACTATATCTAATAGGGAAGTTAACTTGCGTATTGGTGATGTAAGTGCTGGCGCCTTCGGAGAATTGAAGACCCAAGGAAGTTATTATCACATCTTATGTGTTCATTGACGTCGAAGACGAACGGACGAAAAGAAGGACGGGCGGTCAAACGGACGGACGGGCGAACGAAAGCACGTACGAATGAACGAACGATTCTAAAAATACTGATGTAATTGCCTTATACTTTTGTATTAATTATATTGCATCGTCTAAGTTAAAAGGCGATAATAAACATATCTAAATGTACTGAACGACGCGGCAATTAATCTACTATTATTCGGCATTTTGACGACAAAATGACAGTATAACAATCACCATTGTTTGAAATTCAACTAGATTATTATTTCAAATTACTGAGACATGCCCAATAAATGACAAAAACGTGAACCATAAATAATTATTTAACTGGTAAACAATACCGCATGACGTGTTTTTTTTATTTTTAAAAAAAATCCCTTTTATCTATCATGCAAGTAAGTGACATATTATCACATCTTGCTCAAATCTTAATTTAGAGGCACTATAAAAACAGGTGTCAAATGTTGTCCGTTACCATTACATACAGAATAATGAAGAACTTGTTTCTACAATATTTATGAACCCAAAGATTGACAGCGCGGGTAATGAATTGCTGCTATGACGCGCATTTTAAGGATAACATAAAATTCGTACGATGACATGCGCAGATCATAAATGAAGACCGAGTTTGAATGAATTCTAACACTACTCATGAAACTACTGTCCGAATGTGTTTGACGTCAAAGTGACTGTGTCATTTCTTCATTTGTTCCTTTGATAGGGAACCCTAATCAAAAGCGTTGCAAAATACAAACAAAAGTTCATGATACAAAAAAATAATAAAACAATTGTCAAGCCTTAACATGTATTAAAATATCCAACGAAATTTCTGAGGACGACAGTGTTGAGCATTACATATTTCCTTACAGCGCACAAAAATTCAAAAACTAAATTGTTGCTTGGACATCGCGAGCATTAATTATAATATGACCAGGCAGCAGTCAATATCACCCGTATACATAAAAAATCGTTATCTCGAAGAGTTGTCGGAACAGACTAAATGCTCGAGATAAACGCGGTGCTCGTAATAGCGAGATATTTGTTTTGTTGCTTGAAAATTATGCAGAACTAAGAACAAAAATCAAAGGGAACTTTAAGAACTCTACGAAATTAGTTGGGTACTCGTGATTCCAATGCTTGTAATAACGAAGCTTCACTGTATGTAATAAGATCCATAATTTTTACAAATGTTCGGTTCCGAAACAAAATATTCAATACATTTAAATGTCTTATCTTTTCCGTATTTTACCGCTGACGAAAATGAATTAACTTATATAGTGATAATTATTCAGGAACAAATCATTCCTGCGCATTTTAAACTTCAAGTATTTTTCTCAATATTTCGGAATGAGTTACAAAATAGGATGAATTCACAACACATTATTATATGTGCCAATAGTTGGAATGTGTTTTTCAAATGAGCAAATTTTCTCTGGTTAACATAAGTAACCTAGCATGATATTGCAAATAAATAATGATAATAATAAAGTAAATAGATTGTAATTCTGCAAACCAACATTGTTCACGGGCCTTCAGGCAACTAAATAATATTTCCTTAATCATTATGCTAGACATTACCAACAGGTGGTTACCAAATTGTGAAATATGACACAAAACATATAGGAAATATGTATGAGATATTTCACCAGCCTGGATCGTACTGATTGTCGGCTTGATATATTATATACAGTCAACAATTTATTGTTTACATAGCTACAATTCCGCATATTAGACATGTTTACTCATTTTTCTGTCAACAAATTGTAGAGCTTAACAGTAAAGGCAGATACTTATGAAAGTATTTGCGTGTCCATATTGCGCGCAGTGAGGCGTGCATGTCATTTATTATAGACAAGGAAGACTGGTTTGAAGCGGTTATTCTCCGCGTTTTTTGTAGGCATTTATTTAAAGATCCGACTTTAACTGCCCGCCCCATTGTACGTCTTGATACCGACAGCAACATTTAAATAGGCATATTTCAAAGCATCTCGTTATTAGTTACGAACGTTACGAACTGAATCCATCTTATCTTATCTAGGATCATTCGGATTTTAGCTCTGAAAAAATCACAAACATGCAGCGGATTGTTTTAATTTGTTTGATAGTCTTTGGCCTCGTAGCTGTATTGTCGGCGCAATCTATGACTGGGAGATCGTCCTCATCATCTCGGGGAGGAATGAGAAATTTATTTCCACTCCTTGCGATGGGTGGTGGTAAGCTAGCGATTATTTCATTTAAAAATTTAATTTAGATTAATTTAGACAATTTAATGCATCTTTAAATTAGAAAGTTTGACAAATAGAAAGCAATGAATTAAGAATTTTAATAAAGTTTCATGTAATAACGTATTTGAGGTTTTCTTCAAGTCGGTATAAATTGAAGAATTCTTGAAAAAAAATCTGACATTTTTTTAATTGCTATTTTTTTCTCGTTTTTAATAGTCTATAATTTCTTCTTTGCTTTAAAACACATAACCTTGGATTTCTTATGTTCAAGAGCTTAAATTTTTTTAAAAAAAATTCCATGATCAACATTGATACACGCGACTGATGTCATACAGTTGCCCATTAACTCATTGGAATAAAAAAAGCTTTTCAAAATAATAGTGTAATGAATACTACCACTGTTAGGAATCGGTAATATGTAAGTGTAGAAAAACCTAGCGTTTTCATTGACATTTATGTGAGGAAATTAACGAATGGAGTTTTCTTTTAGAAATCTTGTGAATTCGTATTTGATTTATTGAGCTAGTTCAATGCTAACAATTACCGAATTGGCTTTACTCGAATTCTAAGTGTACATAAGGAACCTTATGGTACGCTTCTATTTCTTTCATATATTTTTGTTGTTTAAATATTTTGTCAGGGTTTTGTTGTAAATCGTAGTTATATTAAACAGATATTGTTCAGAGTGCAGTATCAAAGATATAACAGGTTAAAATCTATTGAATTCCAAACCTCTGTAATTTCAACTTTAAATGTGTATTTAATGAGGCATACATATGTTTATTATTAAAACGGATTGTATTTGTATAAAATATAGCATAAAAGCTTAAAGTTACTTAATACTTAATTGTTGTATTAAATAAGCACATTAATGTCCAGATGGAGTTGTGAGGTACTTAATTTAAGGATAAGGTATGTAATCCGCCCTTGTGTGTTAATTCTTTGGCTGTCACTCATACATATGTCAACCTGAATATTACTGTAATATTTAACACTCGTTGCATTTTCATATGGGCGGAGCTAAAATGCGCACACTGTTTTTTTCTTCTGACAAGACTAGCTTGATTCTGAAGTTTACATATATTTTGGTAAAATTCTATGCCTAATGGAATGAAATTCTCGATTATGTACGTTGTCTTCGTTTAAAATCGCGGAACCTCTAATTTTTTAATCTTTTCATATTCAACGTGTAACTCTTTGACTAACAAATACAAGTGTAAAGCATGATGTTTCCGATCTTACATTTGTATTTTACCTCTCTACTAAAAAGCAATTACAACACATCAACATTCTTAAGGCGAAATTCTTAAGGTTCGAATCTCAATTTCATTTTCGAAATATTTTGGTTGAACAGGTCTCACAGTTATAATGTTTCAGTACCATTATGCTGACAGGCTAGCGTATGAATTTAATCATTGTTTATTCAAAACTAATTTACAAACATTAAAGGACAGTATGTAAGATTTGAGCTCGGAGACCGATCTCAAGTATTGAACATCCGATCTTGAACTCGAGTTGTCTAGATATGCTTAGTTGTTCAAACAATCGTTTTTAAAACCGTTAAGTTTAAATATACTGCTTAAAATTTCCAACCGGCCAGTCCCAGGTTTTGGTAAATTGGAAAACAATCAACGAATGAATTTGATCGAAATTTACACACATTTAAGTACATTTTATTTGTAATATTTTCCCTGATTTTCATTAACTGTAGCTGAGTAATTTACAGTTGATTAGTACATGTCGTCCTAAAACATATAACAATAAACCATTAATTAATATTTTTAAAATTGCACTTAAGTTATGTGACCTTTTAGAAATTTTGTTTAGTAAACATGTAAATGTGTTTATATTCCAGGAGGCAATGATATGATGAGAGCCATGCTTTTCTGTCAAAACGGCATGAACTATTTGTGTTTGATGGCACTAAGCGGTAACATCTAGAATGCGTTACCATGGAAACACGGCGACATAATGTAAAACCAATTACGTAACGTCGAAATCTTTTTTTAGAACACGGACTTGTGGACAAAACGTATTTTCATCATAAAAATATTGTATTTTGTCATGTCATACACACACTTGTAAACTTTTCTACAAATATTTTGGTGATAGGTGATGACGTCATTACGTTGATATAGTTACCGGCAATATTTTGTGGAACCTATTTTGGATGCTGTGGTGTGATACTATTGTGTTGAAATGTAAATCTACCTGATGTATGTTTTATATGAAATCTTTATATACATGTATATCTTTTGTTTTTTTATGGCTTGTTATATATGTCAAAAATGCATTGAAATATCCGTTACATGGAACAGCGTATATGGAATACCCAATTAATGATGTTGTTATTCGACAGTGTTTACTGAAAGCAGTGTCTCAACAATAGATTGGAAGTCAGAGTGACGGACTTCTTTTCCTTGGGTTTATTTCTTGCGCAATCTAAATAAAATGTAGAACAAAAGCGGAAGGATACAAATTTTCATCTGCACGTTGTTTTTGTATTTTAGTCACAACGAAAGTGTTGTGGCTTTCAATTTTTATTAATAAAGTAGTGCGAATGACGTCAATTTTTATTATGTATTTTTTTTATTAAAGTATCTCTAAACAGATTCTTCGTAAACATTCTTCATTCTTCAACATTTCCATAGATTTTCTTATTTTTAAATTAACGAATTACATTTGGAAATATATTTTCTGATTTTATTACAAATTCTTAATAAAAGATATTGCAAGCGCTTGCCACACATGGAAGTGATCAGCTCGGCGCATTAATAATACAACTTTTACTGCGGGTTTCTTTTGTGTTGCGTAAGGTTTGTTTTGTTCTGTTGTATACCATAGATTGTTGTAAAAAATTAATCAAAAAAGTATCAAAACGTCCGTATATTTTTTAAACTATGCCTGCCGCAACCTTGGTTTTGAACCAGGATCTAAGGGTTACAAGTCCAGTGCACTAACCACTGGACCTCGGACGCGGCATTAAAATATGATAAAAACGGCTTTTCTCGCTCATCAGCGTTTATCAACATGTCCAGTAACAAATATTGGGTAGATAGCGATCACAAGAAGACTTACAAAAAACTTTATTTACGACTAAGTGTGTCACACAAACTTGAATCCAACATACACGATATTCATACCAAGTTTTTCTTTTAAGCCTGCCATGCACAACAAGAAAACTTTGTCAGGGTCAACCACAAATTCTGGTTGGTCACAAGTAGAATATAGAATTTACCATCAGCAAGGGTCATTTGGGCGACTTTTCCAGTTTTAACGATGGAGAACCCAGGCGAACATCAGAGCAGAACCAACGAACTAAAACTTATCAAGCTCGTTGGGATTAGAACGTAAAGTACTCTTTTTGGGGGGGCGGTCAAATCATTTGGCGACTTTTCCAGATTTAAAGATGAAGGAATACCCCAGAGGCACACATAGATAGAGCATTCGACCCTCTGTAAGCTTCCTTACATATGAAATTTGGTACCGGATGGGATTCAAACTTACAGCGGCAACTGGCTAGTGATTACTAGTCAGAGACTATAACTACTTGATCAAGGAAGCCCCTTGCAAAAGCATACTGCAAAAGATACAGAATCGCACCGTGTATGACAACTAGTTTCAAACACTTAAATCGGAAGTATGTAAGAATATGTAGTCTGCAGATGAGTGATTATTACTAGATTTCACACAAATTGAATAATTGTCACAGAATCCGCATCAAATTCATTCGTAATGTATAATACACGAGACGCACAATAGACATACATTGTGAATGACATAGTTATATTTATTAAGGAAATATCACAATCATTCACTGAAGTCAAGCATAATGTCCTGACACTACGTTGATTTATATGCTAGTTAGGTACACTGCAACATGGCTGGTTGGATTAGTTTGGGAGTTTGGGAGTTTGTGAGCTTTAAAGAATAAATTACACAAGTAATGATATTACCATTCAGATATAACGTACTTTTACATGAACACAAATTATGATATGATTGTTCGTTTAAAAAAAGCAGGAATTTTTATCAACGTACAAGTTCGCTCCATATCGTTTTATCTACAGTATAGCTTCTCCAGAGCGATCCTCTCTTGAGCAACAACCTCCCGTCAATAACAGCATGATTTTCCACTGTTAGATTTAACTATTAATTTAACCTCTCTAGAGCAACAAACTTTCAACAACATAATTTTGCTTCTCACAAAGGGTGTTGCTTTGTAGAGGTTGAACTGTATATGACAAAAAGATTTCAACACAACATCAGCCGACATGCCACTGATCATAGAGACCTGCTTTCCTATAATATTTTTTTCCTGCAGTAAGATCAAAAGCTACCAAAACTCCTAAATTGTTTGTTAGTACAGTGCTCCCTCCGAAGAGCAACACTTGTTGGAGTCACAAAAAATGTTGTTTTTTAAGGAAGTTGTCGTTCACAGGGAATTCACGACAGGTGTATTTTTATTATGTGTATATGCGCCTTTTAGTATCGTTTCTTGGAGGGAATTGGTCTTTGGTGATGACGTTATGGGAGGGGTTACTGTATACGCAAAAGCTTTAAAATCGCAAGGGCATAAATGTTGTGTTTATTTTATCTAACTTGAAGACTAGTGTTTGATATTCTACACTTCCCCAAAATGAGAACGTTTAATTGAATGTGACTGATTTGTCTATTAAAAAACTGGAATTCTTATGTTATATCCAATGTTTTTTTAAGATGCACATTTAAAGTATGTGTACAAGGACATTAGTTTATCAACTCAAATGATTATTGCTATACATCCTATTGAAAATTCAGTCGGCAACTCTTATTTTGTCTTGCTTTAAATCTCAGTAATATATATCGATGTCTCCCAATTTCTCAAGTATGTATAGTTTGGGGGCCTCCTTGGTCGAGTGGTTTTGGTCTCTGAATAGTAATCATTGGCCATTCGCCGTTGTAAGGGCGAATTCCATCTAGCTTTCTGAAGATCGGCGGTTCTGTCTAGGTGTACGCCCGGTGTCTTCTTCTATCGTTAAAGATGAGACTGTTGTCAAATGACCCTGGCTGTTGGCGCGACTTTAAACGCCAGTGAAAAAAGAAACAAATTAGTTTAATTTGCTGTAATGTAGAGTAATTTATGACAAGAAAATGTCTATTCAACTATAATCCATATACAAATCATCTAAATGTAATTACCAATGTCTCCTGGTCGTAAACAAAATATTTTTTCATGACATCAAACACCAAATGTTATGAATATGAATTAACACTACGGTTCTAGCTGCGGGTATAACCATCTTTTAATTAGGGTATTCTGAATAAGGTATTGCTTTGCTGTTATTTGAGTCAAACTTTTAATAGTGGGTAGTAATAATATCATGTACTGGTACCGAAAGCAGGAAGCTGGAGTAAAGAACGAAAAGTATGTCAAATAGCAAAAAGATACGTTTTCGGTTTGGGGAGTTAAATGAGTCGTAACTGCTAACTAACATTTTTGTAAGGATATCCTTTTGTATGTAGTAAGAGTACATAAATATAAATAAAAATAAATAAACGGTAACTAACAGCAATACAGTATGCGTCCAGGAAAATAATGGGCGATAACCGAGATTAGATTAAAATCTTTTTCCCCAATGTATGAACTACATAAATAATTTGAATGCAACAAAAACGTTATGTAATTCAACTATGAAATAAATATAATTTTCTAGACTAAATAATTTCACAGACAAAATTCCTTTTTGACAATAAAAACGCCCATCTTTAAAAAGCCCGCAGAAATATAATTAATGTATAATTTTATATTCATTTATTCATTTTACCTGCAGTAACGATTATTTTATCACTTATTTTCTTCGTAATTCTTTTACAGCAATGAGTTATTCAGGTTAATAAATGCATCATTGTAACAGATTACTAATTTATACCATAGTGAACGAACACGAGAGATAATGACGTTCTTATACATGTATAAATCCTTTTAATGCCTGAAATATGTATTTTGTAAGTAAATTTCCTTTCATTAGGAAATCTGTCTGTTGTCATAAGGTAGCGGACTACAATTTCTTTGAAAACAATGCATTATGGGAGTCCTTGTTGTTTTTTCATATTATAATTGCATGGTTGTATATTTTATCGCTAATTCAACTCCTTAAATAAAGGGAGACAACTTGTGAAAACGTTTGAAATCACGGTTGTCGTGCCATATTTAGAAAAATATTTGTGAGGAATTCAATTTACATACCGAATGTATCAAATGCGTCATTGAGCGAGTTTAATGTAGGATTCTTTGAAGTTAATGTTATTTGTTGTACTGTGCTCAGATCTTCAAAGTAAACTACAATCAAATGATGTTTACGACACTTTTTCTGGGAATTCGAATATCAAAATCTTATTAAGAAATGCACGTCGCATTTTCTACGTTAAAATGTAATAAAATAGTCGGCTTTGTTCGGGCGATGTATTGAATGTCTGTCTCGCGAAGTTTATGATGAAGTCTTGCCATGCCACACGTGGTAAACAAACTTAGGACACAGTTGTCCGCATTATGCTAATAATAATCAATGCGGTAATTGTATTTACACCCACAAGAATATAATTCTAATTGACATTTAACATGATTAATACTACTGATCGCTGTGCACCTATAGACACATACTTAATACGCATTGCTTCAACTGATATTTCATCTCCATACTCCTGTTACAATGGTACTTCAAGCGGTCCCGAAGGTGACTGGTCAAGCAACATATAAATACCTTGTAATGATATTTTTGTTATTATATATAGCAACATAAAAACTATCGTCTGACGTTTATTTAGAACGCGTCTCATAAATCTTATTGCTTTTTTTTTCTTTCCCAACAAATATCGCTGTGTCAGTAATAATGTACATATATAAGTAAGTATTTATATGTATCAGACATGTTAACTTTGCAGTGAAGTCTTTTTGGGGACAGAAAAAAATTGTCCTTGTAAAGCAACTCCAGAGTAGTTCAAGGGCATTCATAGTAGTCCAAGGGCATTCAGGGTAGTTCAAGAGCATTCATAGTAGTTCAAGTGCATTCATAGTAGTTCAAGGGCATTCGTAGTAGTTCAAGGCTAAAGCTCTTAATCTATATGCAGTACTGATTTTTATGCCTAGGTTCGAACCTCATCAGCTAAGTCATGTATTTGTGTGTGTGTGTTTTTTTTCTTTCAGATATTTTGCATATTCTTGTATTGTATACTATTATGTTTACAACCCTTCGTAGTAACATTATCATAGCAAAAAAAAATGCAATTGTAAAAGCAAAGTCATGTTTGGTACAGCTCTTAGCTTCACATGTTGTATATTTTAGTGTTTAAAGTTATACACGTATTGCTAAATGACAAAATATTTGTATTTTACAATAAATAATTTATGTGTATATAATGTGGATATAAAGCTTTATTATATAATTAGTTAGAACTTTACAATCTACAAAAAATAAACTGACAGAATATCACAAATGAAGTAAAAAAACGTGTGATCTTCAGTGTAATGCTCAAACGTACCTCTTGATACAATTAATCACATTCAATTGATGTTCCTCTCACATTACACTAACAATTATAACCAATCCTGCTATTTATTCAATATCTAAGCCGTACTAGGATACATAAATGCCAAAATAAGCGTTCTCTTTCATTCCTGAATGTTTAACTTTCTTTCTGTCGCAGAATGGTAAGCTTGGGACAGAAAAACAAAATACTATACACCTGTTATGCGCATGCGTGAAACTACCGGGGCGATGTTTATTCTTCAGACTCCATGTGCTGTTCAAGATTTCTAGCTTTATTTAAAATGTACAAACTAAGCTAGCCTTCTTACAAATATCAACATTTCCAAAAACGCTTGGAATCGCCGTTCAGTCAAGTGTAAGAGCTAAGAATTGAATATTGAATAAAGATTTCTTAGAGATTTCATTTCTGGTTTCATTTCTTATTGAGAGTTTGCAACACATTCTGGTTCCCGTTGACCTTGGTTGTACAGAGACAACGTTCCTTTGGTGCACTGCAACATGGAACGGGGACCAGTTAACGACGATAAACTGCCCCAAAAAAGCATATGTAAAACATTACAATATAAAAATGCCCCCAAAGAGCATATGTAAAACACATAACTAAAATATCGAAGCATCGCATTCAGAGGAAACGATGGATTTCGCGATGAATTAAACTAGCATTCATATCTTAATATTCATCAAATAAAATCCTCCTTTTTGTAGAAATACACCCGTTTCTGAACAATAAAAGCTAATGTTTTTGAGTGAAATATTCGAGATATTGTTTACCCCACAGGAGCCTACAAGCTGGTTTCGAGCTTCATACCTAAAAAAGGCATGTCAATTATAAAAAGTGATAACCCGACAAAAACATGGCGAATGGTGTGTCCCGTAGGAGACCCTATTGAGTTTTTTTCCGCCATTTTTTTAACATTCTCTGATTGGCTTAGAACAGGCGGTGTAAGGGAAGAAATGGTCAAATCTGGTTAATTGTATATGTCGTCCTTGAGCGGCGACAAAAACATGATCGTTAATTTCATGGTTAGAATGCTAGCGTAGATAACGTTTTAAACCAATATTTTATGAGCATTATTATGCGTAAAAATCGTCCATCTTTAGGACAATAAAAACAACATGGATATGTTGAAAACTTATAACATATTCATTTAATTATGTGACATTTTGGCAGACATGTGCATAATTCCTTTTAAGGTATCAATTTTGATGAATACGTAGCTAAATAATCATTGCCTAATCCCTCAAACAGGATATTTTTCTAAAAATTCAAGGCTGGTTAATAGACAAAACACGAATCTGTTAGCGCAAACATCCTGGAACATTAATTTAATCAAATATATTTATTTTTGCATTTGATAAATTGCATATCATATAGTAATTACATTAAAGATTGTTTTGATATCAAATATTTTGCTGTCTTCCTTATATACTTAAAGTCATAAATACTGATTTGCGATAAATATGCGGAAGAATAGTGTTTCGAAGGATATTAACATAACTATACATGTATATATTTATTTGAAGGATTATTTTTTACAGTCTTTACTGTTATTAGTTAATCACCGGCAGGTCATACCCTTCAATGAAAATTTGACAAAAAAATGTCGATTTTCTTCTATATGTAGAGAAGTTGCCGGCCCCTTGTGGAAGGGTTAGTTACTACTGGTTAGGTGAACTGAAAAATTGTTGAAAAACGGCGTTAAATCTCAGTGACAATTATAAGTCACATAAAAACAAAACAAACAAAAACCGAATGGTTACATGCAAACAGTATGGTAATGTAGAAGTCGTGTTCTTTATAGCTGAGTCAAGCCTTAAATTAAACAAACTGCATATCAACATCATAGGCGTGGTGTATGTTCGTATTCACGTTTCAAGAATGTTTTGTCATAAGTTGTTTTAATTAATCTTGAAACATGCCATAAATCACGTGACACATTTTGCTCCCTACACAAAGATGAAAATTGTTGTTGCCGAAAAATCATGACCGCGAGTGCTATTTTATTTCTATTTAAAAACAACACAGCGTTTAAAAACTGTCCAAAAATAGCATTCTTGTAAAGTTTATTTATTTGTTTATGTAGTACGTCAAGAATTAATTAAATAAATACGGCACATTGCGGCACGCTTTGGGTTTTTTTCCGGTACGGTAACATTCCTATCTAAATGGAGTACAAGTAACCTTGTCAACGACCCTGTCAATTAACCAGACGTGACGTCACCAGTTCAACTAAGTTTCTAGTGTAATATTCTTGATGGAATAATTCGCGTATCCAACATCTTAAATACAATTACTATTTCTATATCTGATGACGCATTTTGCTTGCTTGCTAATTAGATGGCTGAGAACGGAATAATGCATTTCGCCCTGCGTTGTGAAAACATATAATAAATAAGCTCATTTAATTAAATACGAGAACGTGCATAACCGCAGTGTTTGTACTTGCTTAAATAGCATAAACCTGTAAGTGAAAGTTACGCCGTAAAAATACAGCAAAAAGATATTGTTTATCAAAATCAATTCAGCATTTTATACTTGTTCTTACTATATAGTTTTGTATCGAACTGGTAAAAATGGCGATTAAAGACGTCATTTTTAATTTAAACTCATCAAACAACGCAAATCTGTTGAAAAACAAATGGATGGAAGTGAAGACATCCAGCATGGGTACCGGCATTCCTTCTTAAATGGGTGCACTTTTCGGGAACTACGCTCTTGCTATAGTGCGTCAAGTTTAACACGAAGGTTCCCGAAATGCGCACGCATTTCAGAAGTAATGCCGGGGACCAAACTGGTTGTCGTCACTTCCGTCAATCGAAAATATGGCGAATGACTTACTTTTACGTTTTTCTTAAACGCACAGAAGCGGTATGAAGAGTGTTTGACAGATTTGTGCTGTTTGATGAGTTTAAATTAAACAAAATATGTCTGTACGTGTATAAAAATTATGGAAACCGAGTGCCTGTGACATGATTTGACCAAACTTTGAACAAAGGTCACATTAAGAAAAACGATGTGGCCACTAAGCACAAATTGTCTTTAAGTAAGGTATTGTCTGTTCTTTTATCAATAAAGTTGTGCTGATGAGTAATGGCTTAAATGTCTGTGAACTCAGTTTTGGCTGTTGTAACCTTGGGTAAAAATTGAATGAATTTCAGTGGTTGAATGGTTATAGTATTTTGACAAATAATTACTAGCCCCTCACCGCTGTAAGTTAGAATACCATCCGGGAACAAATTTCACATGTGAGGAAGCCAGCTTATATAAAGTTGTTGGTTCTGTCCAGCTTTACGCCTGGGGTCATCCAACACTGCCAAAGCTGGAAAAGTCGCAAAATGACCCGGACCGTTGGGGCGACGTTTAAGCCAACGAAAACAAGATATTGATATGTTCACCCTGAAACTACAGGTTTTTCGAAACACTTCTATTTTCACCCCCCCCCCCTAATGAATCATTTAAAGTGTCTGTTGAAGCTGTGGGTTGTTCACATATTTGCAATACTTAAAACACTGTCGAAATAATCATGATTCTAGTCATTAAACAAGACCATCAAATCATTCAATTATGCTACAGTACAACCTCTCCAGAGCGGCCCTTTCTTGAGCGACAACCCCCCCTCAACAACAACATGCCTTTGCCTCACTGTTTAACCTGACTATTTTAACCTCTCAACTACGACATAATTTTGCGTCTCCCAAAGTTGCTTTGTAGAGGTTGCACTGTGTTTAGTTTGTCTTCAGAAAATCAGTAGATATAATCCATTATTATTCAACATGCTATTGAACCAAGACTGATAACGTTAGGCCATTCTTAAAAAACAATATTGGTTTACAGTTACACGACCAGAATTATCAACTTTTAATGGGTAGGTTGGGGGCATTTTTTATCGTTTGAAGGTATTTTTGAAGCATTATATGATAAACTGAAAGCCAAAAGCTGGATGAAAGAACGAAACAAGATCACAATCGCTAACAATATTTGGGGATCGGGTGAGTTTCGAATAAGTTGGTCGCCTAACTGAAAGCGAACAATTTTTCAAGGATATCCCCAGTTGTCATTAACCAGTCTGACTTGAAATGATTTGTTTATAACAATGTGTCAACGATCACAACATTTTTATACCACCAATTACGATCACACAGTGTTCATCAACTCGTATATCAAACAGTAAATAAATCACGTGTTTGATGGTACTCTAATGTTTCTCCTTAACAGATGAATTAACATAAAATCGTAATATGACAATAGTGAAACATTCATAGCTGACATGTCTTATATATACTATATCAATATAAGTCATACACTTACCCACGCTTCCTGGTTCATGTAGGATTTATACACAATATTGTGAATGCCTAACCCAATGGCCTTAGCTTTCACCAGCTTCATGCAAAATTACCCTCCCCGTTTTTTTGTTTTTTTTTTGTTTTAAACACTACGTAGTGTCTTATTTATAATTCTGTATATAAGATGTCTCAGAGAGGAGGTCATCCAGTTGCAATCCCTCTGTGGATCTTTAGTGTTACCAGATCAAGTTGTATATTTAAGCTTAAAATCAAAGAATCTATCAACCATTAAATAATCATGGAGGGGGTTTTGTCCTCTTATGTAGAATTTACTGAAAGAAATTTTGTCTTCCTAGCAGAAAACATGAAGTTGATTTCGTCCACATGCGCAATTTTGAACGAAGGAGATCTTGTCCGGATGGGAATTCGTCCGTGTACCATTCATCAAGCCACCCGTGAATATATGTGTACTGCAGCCCTAAGTATGGTTTCTTGTTTGTTTGTTTTATGTGACTTATTGTCACTGGGTTTAACGCCGTTTTTCGACAATTTTCCAGTTATATACGGCGACCGGTTCACCTAATTAGTTTTCCTGGACTGTATACTTATCGGTACTAACTTAGTATGATCTCTGATAATCTCATAGTGTATATTGAATTATCATCATGATTGAAATATGTACAATGAAATGATTGTATAATATTGTTAAATACTGCATGCACAGATAACTATTATAGAAAATATTATTTTCCATGCCAATTCGCAATCCGTACCATGCATTGTAAAACAAAAATAATTCATTTTTTCGGGCTTTTCCAATAGTCGAATTATATAAGGTGGACGCTTAGAAATTCGACTCAGTTTAGAATGAATTACTATATAACAGGCGAAAAGCTTAATTATTAAAATGCAAAATAATAAATGAGATGCCAGTTTTGTATCCATAAATAGATGTTACATTATCATTTGTCGTCTGTATTCAATGCGCATAACATAGTTCACGCAGATTTTTCAATTCATTAAAATCGTCAAACGAACTTTCGAATTGAATTGTGATACAAATATATTCTAACCATCTCATGTTTAAATGGTAATTATTCACCTAATGAATGAACTTTAACACTCTGAAAAACGGAATGTGACCCCTGATTGACGTAAGTCTCTATTGTCTTCCTAAAAAAAATATATGTCATCATATACTTTATATCAATTTATGGCCTTTAGAACACTTAAAAAATTATTAATACATTTCTTGAGGGATGAATGACGAATACAAATTGTAAGAATCCGGAAATAGTGGTTTAATAAAAACATTTAAAACACCTTATTGTGTTAAAATATTCTATGTCTAAATAACTAGGTCATGTGTCACGTAAATGGACAATTAATTGACGAAAGAATGCGCGTTCCATTAATAATCAATTAATTTAATGAAACACAAGCAGGTCAGACATATTTTATTAGTCTTAAATTACATTAGGATATCATTTGACATTGATAATTCGGTCAAATTTTGCCACGACCTATTTCAAATATTTTTGACCCAAAAGACGAGAAGACGTGTACCCCCCATCCACCCTTCACCTACCAGGCTGCATCATTGCACCATTCGTGACCTAATTTGAGGTTTCTAGACAACATCAGAAAAGCAATGGATGATTTTGCAGCCACGCTCTTCCAGTTGGTTGTCCGTGATATCACTGACCAGTATTAACTGCTAGTTGACCTCTAAACTAAACAAATAGAACGGTGTAAATGTTTGAATGGCACCAATTGCGCTTGTTTTAGGCGTCGTTGGATTTGAATCATATTTTTATTAGCCTATAATAGGTGAGACAATATTCGTTCCAAATGATATAAATCTCAAATATTGAACCAAACGATTGAGTATTTTGAGTCACCCCCCCGCTCTCTGAACATGTCACCTTATCTATTTTGCCTCACACCGATTAATTTTAAAATTCAGTTCCGTCATATCTTAACATATCATGTGGCTTAAAATATTTTGTCTGCCTCTGGCGAACTTAAAACAATCATTTTGTCATGTGATTTAGTGACTTGATGAATTTATTAATTACAACAAGGATATGAGGGCAAGAAAATAGAGACAGTACTGTGTCAAGTTCACACGTCAAAATGTGTTGTTGAAATACCGTCAAACCTGTGTTTGCGGCCACCCCTTAATAGAGACCACCCGGCGATTAAAGGCGATTCTTGGAAACCCATCACTGATTATTTAGAACAAGCAGACCTCCGAATAAAGGCCGCCTATGAATGAAGGCCACATTTTGTCTTTTCCAAGGATGGCCTTTGTTCACAGGTTTGACTGTGGTTGACATATGGAGAAAATATTGAAAATCTCTCTGAAAAGAACTGGTCGTTATAATGAAGGGGTCAAAATATTGATGTGATCACTAAGTGAGCCTTCATTGTACAATAAATCTTCAATATTCTTCACCGTTGGTATCAAAGAAATTGGTCATAATATTGAGGTGGTCTGATTATCAAGTGGAATCATAGAGAAAACTGTGTCTGGAAATAAGTGGTTCTTATAATGAAGCGGTCTTAATATTGAGGTTGTTACAAAGTAATGTTTCACATGTATATTATATGTTACATGTATATGTGTATATGTTTTTACTAATATTTAACGTCGCATCAACAGTCAGTATCATACGGCGACTTTCCGGCTTTAATAGTGAAGGAGGTAGACCCCCTGGCTTACATGAGGGTAGAACCACCGTCCTTCCATATGCTAGTCGGACAGCTACCTTATACGTGTAATTTGGTCCCGGATGGGATTCGAATTCACAACAGTGGGGAGCTGGCGAATCAGAGACCATAACCACTCGACCACGGAGGCCCCCTATAGGTATACTATAACACACGTAATAAAACAAGTGAATTCAGTATATCATAAAATACGTTAGAGACACATCAATGGCTATTACTTTGATCTACTCCAAGAATACATTGCATAAATGTACGAAGTAGTCTAAATGAACGGAGAAATAGTGGCAATATATTTACACCGTGCAGAATACTTAATGCAAGTATTGTAACACCGAATAACGTCCGTTCCGCAAAACACGTGTATGGACGTTTCGCAATGCATACCGTACACATGTGAACGATTTGCGTTGCATTTCGTACATGGGTACATTTTTGCTGCGGGAGTGTGACTTTTCGTCACATATCGTCCATATTTTTTTTGCTTTTAATATGTATTCAGTGCATACGATAAATTTGACTGGTTCGCCTTATTACGTGCCTTATTACCGAAAACCTAAAACACATAATATAGTATTGTAATATTAGAGCTATGTTTGAATTTCTAAACTAAACAATAACAAGAGCTGTTCATCAGACTTTTCTCAGTTGGTTGGTAATTATTATGTAGGATGTCAAGAAAGGGGTTCCACCACAAATTTTGATTGTGATAGTATTAATAGCATAAACAACTACTGTATTAGTATTAGATTTGAACATTCCTGTGAAGTCAGTTACATGCTTTTAACATTAACCACAATTTTAAGTCAAAGGATGGCAATAATTTAAATTAATTTAACGTCAGAGTTGTCTAATTTGATTATTCGGTAGGTTTGATTTATGGGAAACATTGTGTGAAGTTTCTATCTAAATTACTATGTGATTCTGAGATATGACTTGATAATAACTGAATGCCAAATTTTAACCTAAATTTCCTAGTCAAAAAGGACCATAATTAGAATTAAATTCCAGTAAGAGTTGTCTAACTTGATCGTTTACGCGGGTTTGATGTCCGAGAAGTCTGTTATATATTTTGATAGTACACTGTATATTGCATACAAAATTTCAAAGCAAAACAGCGGCCATAATTTGAATTATATTCAAAATTGTCTTACATGATCTTTTAAATAAGTTTGATGACTGAGAAAGTTTGCGTAAATTTTCAATCCAGTACATTTAGCGGACAGTGAGATATGGTAAATTTTCAATCCACTACATTTAGCTTACAGTGATATATGGTAAATTTTCAATCCACTACATTTAGCTTACAGTGATATATGGTAAATTTTCAATCCAATACATTTAGCGGACAGTGAGATATGGTAAATTTTCAATCCAATGCATTTAGCGGACAGTGAGATAATTATGGTAAATTTTCAACCCACCACATTTAGCGGACAGTGAGATATGACTTGACAGTGATATGTTAGTTAAACTTAAATCAAATTTCTAAGTCAAAAAAGGCCATAACTGTGTAGAAACTAACTTTAGGATTACCTGCCCTTTTAAAATTGACCCACTTTTGATAATAAGCAAGTACTCCAAGATTCAAGTGGATACCTTTGTCAGTTTTTAAGAAATAGATACCAACGAAAAACTCAACCGACGCCTATGCAGATGCTGACGCAGACGGCCTGACTACTACAATACCTCAACGTTTTTCTTTGTAAAATCAAGCTGAAAATCAACCTCAATTAGAGGATAATAACGCCAAATAGATGTATGCTACTATCGCCTTTATGTACCCACATTAGGTAATGGGAAATATAATGCTAGTTAACAAAAGTTTCTTTAAAATGTGGACGATATGCGGCAGAACCATGCGTTTTTGCCGAAAAAACCTACGTTCAAAAAAAAAGTGGACGATATGCAACGCAAAACATCCGTATACGGATGTTTTGTGGAGCGGACGTTTTACGGTGTTACAGAGCATGTTCGAATTAAAGTTTCATAGTTTTCTCAGGTGGATGACATTTTTAACAGCGACTCATTAACAAGAAATAAAATTGACATATAGTTTTGAAATTTCCACGAAAAAAGTTTTCCTCATTCTGCATCAGAGTGACTGTTCGCCACACATTGACCATAAAATCTTTAAAAAATGACTAACTTTATTCAGATATCGTAATACCACAATAAAAAAGTCATTGTTATAACATCCGTCACTTAGGTATGGGTAAAATAAAGACTATTTTACGTGAATTTATTTTGTCCTCGTTTGAAAGACAAACTACTATAGTATCAGATCGTGACTTGTCTCACAAAATGGTTGAAATTTATGTCAAATTGTACTACAGTCAAACCTTTAAACAAAGACCATCATTGGATAAGACAAAATGTGTTCTTTATTGACAGATGGCCTTTGTTTCGAGATCATTTTGTTCTAAATAATCAATGATGGGTTTTTTCAAAGAATGGCATTTATTCACAGGATGATCTTTATTCGGAGGTGGCCGCTAACATAGGTTAGACTGTGAACGCATATGATTGACCTGTAATTACTACGTCAACATTCTATGTGTTCCGCGTATGGAGGTTTAGCTTTTCATTTTTTCTTTCCATTCTCCAGGCTATATTTTATACAGGGTTTGTATTCAAAAGGCCCAGCAACCCGGAGTCCGTCCGGTTAAATCATTTATAGATAAAGTATTCGGTGCTTCTTTGAGATTAGTTTTCAGAACCGGAAGTAACTCATTTTAGATATGGAGCAAGAAAATCGCCATTACTCTAAAATAGGTAAAATTTTACAGATTAAAAATGTTTCTGCAAAAAGAATGGTTTATTCGCAGCCACAGGAAAGCACAGGTTTTACAGAATTAGGCAGACGAGTTCTGAAGCTGAAGACCGAACAGTCTCTTTATGTTCCATGTATTACGTTTTTAGTGAGAACAATTTTGCGTCATTTTTGGTAATACGAGAAATCGCGGTCTGTCGAAGAATTGTGGTCTACGGAGGAACCATGATGAGGTTGAATGCTGTACCTCAGATCTGAAGGCCATAGAATCGAAACTCTCTTCAAACGGGCGAGGATGATGGACGGACTTCAAAGTTCATATAACGTATGAAAATCGTGTTTAGAATTAGCCGGATGTCCAGAAATCTGCCTGTCATAATCAAATGAAGTGTGTTGTTGTATGGAAGAGTAGAGATTTTCGTATCTTCTATAAAAAAGTATCGTTTTGCACTAAATGCTGACGTATTCAGCGTGCGTATTTACTACCTCACACAAATGGTGAATATTTACGTTCAGAAAGCATTAATTATGTCCTTTTAACCGCTATAAATTCAGCCAAAGTAATTATTCTTAATACGGCCACACAGCTGTCACAAATCAAGTGAGTGTTATTTATTAGACGATAAAAAAACTGATTCTATAAATATAACAATAAGACCATTGAAACACGATGAACTTGTATTCGGTCCTGAATTTGTCTTCTGTCCGTGCCCCTTGTAACATAGATAACTAGTTAGCGGCACACAGCGTGGCTAAGATCTTCGCCCCCAGCATCATATATTAATCAAAGACGAGCTCAAAAAACCTCTTTAATCATGTTGACACCGTTAACACGATCCCTCTAGTATACGTGCGGTTTTTGTGGGATTTAGGGATAGTAAGTGATATAGATTGGTGTTTTCTTTTATTTTATTGCGTAGTATATCATGCAACAATTCATGGTTAATGTAATCTAAATATGAACTTAGTTTAGCGTTATAAGGGAAGTTACTAATAAGTGTCACAATAGAGTATTCAAGATGACGTTTATCCTGACAGAGCTCCAAAAAATTCACAGTGAGGCCCGAACAATGTCATCAGTACATTAGTACACCAAAACAATACCGACTTTCAAGTACAGTGAAACTTCACTTAATGACTACCTCAATTACAAGACTCCCTCATCATAACGACCACTTACTTTCGGACCGGTTTTCAATACATCGATACTGAATTCACTTCAATATTAACACTGATTTCCTTTGTCGTAAAAATAGTCTAAATACCGATGTTTTACTGTATTCATCATTAAAATACAAGTTTTGTTGAAGGACAAATTTAAAACAAATAATTTATTTGACACAATACACTTACCATCTATAAAAGTCTATGATTTTTTTATCACATATACGTATATATATCACATATATATATTTATCACATATACGTATGTATATCACATATATATATTTGTCACATATACGTATATATATATATTTATCACATATACGTATATATATCACATATATATATTTATTACATATACGTATATATATCACATATATATATATGTATCACATATACGTATATATCTATGTACCTAGCATGACTTATATAGAAAAGAACTCGCATATTAATATGGTAAAACAGAATATTTATTATTCCAGTGTTTTGGTCGGTTAATATAAGACAATAATACAATAATAACTTATGTTTGGTCCATCTAGTTGCTTACACTTGATCTTAAAATAATCTAATAAACTTTACACTACAGTGTGGGTGTCTTTTATGTGTACATTTTATTTACGAACAAGAAACTGCAGAACCATATGACAAATATCATCATCATTATTATTACTATTCTAATTATTATCATTATTATTATCATTACTATAATAGTTATTATCATTGTTATTATTAGGCCAGAAAAAATATTCATGCTTCCGGTTACTTGATCCCCAAAGTTGGGGTAGGTAGTTCGCAAAACTTGTCTTTTCCTAAACTTACTTTACTTACATACTTTGGAGTTACGATTCGTCACCAGATATTTTCGTACTGGATTTTGGTTTTAGAAAATTTAGGGTCCGCGCCACTAAAAAGTAGAGTCGATCGGGTTACCGGAAACATTACCATTTTCATTCAGAGTATATGCAGTAGTGTCCGATTCTCATAATAAATGTATACTGTCAGTAACATGATTACCTTACTTTGTCTTTGATCTCAAATTGACTGTCACTATTTGCCTCTCTTTTGTTCTCAGAAGTCTTTAGTAAGATATTATTTATATAACATACATTTTGCTTTATGGTAAGTATATACTAATTGTCTTTTTTTTAAGGATCATCCGCATTAGACATAAAAATGCTTGATTTTGGTTACCCGACCTACCCTAATCACCCCAAGACCCTAGACATCTTACTACGCCCGATGAACCGTACATACACTTTTTTACTTTTCCGCACAAAAATAATCTCAACAGCAGCTTTCAAGAATAATAAAAGATAGAAACAAAATTCTTCATCTTCCTATTCTATTTTTAATGAGCATGTAGCCACAAACGAGCATTGAAAAAGTCAATGTGGTGTATCCTCTCTAACAATTTTTCACTTTATGTGATATTTGGTGACAGGACGAGAGAGCAGGAAAAAAAAACGCCGGAGCAAGCAGTGAACAATTTATAAACAACAATAAAATATATCATTTTTAAGACAATCAAAGATAAAAAGACTACCGCAGCTATTGTCTTAGTTCACAGTCAGTTTATTCCAACTTTCACATTCTAAACAAGTCGAGTTATACTGTTCTATTGCATGGACGTCCCTGTATTATGCGTATTTTTAAAATTCTGTAAAATCTCACATAGAGATGACTTCAAAAACTGTTACAAATAACCCCTGATGTAGTGTATTATAACACAGCCATACCATAATAAATTAACATGAACAAACAGCCGGTCCTGTCAATATTATATTGTCAATTAAACTGTACCGATCACATTACGTAATATTTCGTCACGTGACAAAATCGACATCAGTGATGGTGCGTAATTCGCACGATTGACAGATACATTTACATAAAGACAGTATTATTAAGTCTGCATGTCCATTTGTTTACTCAATGTGTCAATTTTTACACTGTCTTCTCGGGTACAAACAAGTTATTTGATCTTTGACAACATTATTTGCTAACTCATGTGTCAATCAGAAAATTTATAGCATTTCCAATTCTGATTTGGTAGGCCCTAAAATCATGTAGAGGGTATGGTTGCGGTAAGTATCAAAGCATTAGAACTCGCCCGATTTTTTGAGAATTCACAATCGTTCATAAGTCATTATCAGTACTGCCAACATTATCAGAAATACCTGATTAATTAACAGAATGATGTACAAATAAAGTAAAACTAAAATATTTACACGGATGTTAGAAAATCAGTACAGTAAGACCCGGTTATTCAGACCATCTTTAGCACAAATTAAATCGTTTTTAATATCGGAATAATCTCGCCATCTAGTTGAAATCCAGGCTAAATATTCAAAATCGGTCCGGAAATTAGTACAGTAGAACCTTTCCATTCCGAACTTACTCGGACAGACAAATACGTTCGTATTAGAGAGGTTTTCAGAATAAAAGGGTTCCGGATTCCAAAAGTTTTTTAGCATAATAAAAATCGAGACCAGCTGACGTGTTCAGTTTAGAGAGGATTCCGGATGTCAAAGGTTCGGATTAATGAGGTTCGACTATAGTCATTACTGTAAGGTGATCTTAATATTTTGAATGAAAAGGGTTTTTAACATTTGATAGTTTGAAACAGGCAAGGTGTGATATTACTGCAGTGTCGTGTATGCTATATACTGTTGTATAATTATTCGTTCCTCAAAGATAATTTCAGACACAATTGTAACCAAACTTCAAAAATGTTTAATTATCATTCTTGCGACTCGAACGTCTGTCCCGTATGTTTGGGTTTCTTTTATTTATCAATTAGACCTGTTTTGTGGCAATATCGTATTGCACAATAAAGGTATTGTATTTTCCATATTTTTCGTAAATAAAAACACTCATGTCGGGCCTCATATATAGATAATTATCTATCTGTCCGTTACTTAAAATGGTGATAGTTGACGAAACATTGTCATATGACTTCAAATTAGACATTAACATGTGGTCACGTGACATCACATGTCATTTACGGCGTCAGCAGGTAGTTATATTCAGCCAGAATTGTGCTGAAAAATCACAACTTCACTCAACGCCTAAACGAACAGAACGAGGATATCTCGGGAGTTATTTAAATCAAGCTTGTGCAAGGACTATCAGTAGATAAACATGAAGGTTATAGTAGCAGTATTGATAGCTGGTTTAATCGCCACTGTCCATTCACAGGGTAACGATATGATGAACGCCATGCTCTTAATGAGGCTTATTGGCGGAAACAACCAGGGTACCAGCTCCTCAAATAATGCCGGCGGCAGGGCTGGTTCATCAGCTTACGGACTCGGTAGCTTGTTTGGTGGTAGTGGACGTGGCGGAATTAACCCATTATTCCTGATGGGTGGTGGAGGTAAGAATCTTGCTCGTCTAGCATTGATCAGTTTTAGGGAAAAACAATGTGCTTATCTAATATTGTTATGGCACTTTTCAAGACATTGTTTCATACTTAGCTGATCTGAGAACGTATATTTTATTCTTTATTTCGTTTGGATAATCTATAGGAAAAGTCTCAATCTTTGTAAAATTTCCTCGACTACTGTTGAAAATGTTATCTATCGCTAACCATGAATATACCTTAAGTTGATGTAAGTTCTTGTTTACCCAGTAACTTTTAGCTTATAATACTGATCGTTTATTCTAATAGAGTGCATTATTGGAGACACGAAATTATTTCGTTTTAAGTAAGGAGTGGTCAAGGCTAGGTTGTCATATTTATGTCAATGATTGATGGTGTTTCCAAAAATAAACGCATGAACTCATAAGCCACAGGTTAAGTGTAACATTGTTGTTTTTTGTCATGTACGATAAGAAGTCAATTATATGACGATATTAATACGCATGTAACAAATCCTTCATTGATTTTAACGTTATATTACGGAACAAAACACTACTAGCTTTCCAAATTCTGCAACTAAACACGTCTTACTTGATAAATTTAGATTAATTTAGTCATTTTATTTGTCTGTTCGTATGTTGTTTAAGTTGCTCCACTGTATTTAAGTAAATCCAGATGCAACAATTGAGTGACTTCATGACTTCGCAACGACAAAACATACAAAAATTCAGAATAAAAAAACTACATCTTAAATTGAAATCGTTTAGTGAAAATACTACGGATAGATGTGGAAAAAAGGACGATGCTGATGAACTAATTTTGAACATTGTATTTTATTGTATACATTTGATGACATTTTTTTTGTTCATTTGTTTGTTTCATAGTAATGTTTTATTTTCTCTGACTATTATACAATACAATCACTATTTCTAATGATAATTTCGTTCTATTTTATAGAAGTTCTTCTGCATGTATTTTACACCATTCTCATTACTTTTTATTTAATATTTATCTAAATCATTTTGTTCTTATTGTTTCAGATCGTATGCGAGACCTTATGATGTGCAACATGATGCCACGAAACATGAGGACACTCTGTATGGCACGTGCCTTCCAGTAAATGTTTGAAAACCGGCTTCGACACAGCTTGAACTCTAAATGCATTTCCATTGACCACGTGATGTTCTTGACTCATTTCTTTAAAACAAATTCCTGTATTCGGATCGTGGTGACTTTCTCTTGAATTTTCCATCAATGCAACTAATATTTTTTTTTAAATATCGCTCAGTGTCACAAATTTCGTGACATTCTGTAAACTTTCAACGTTTCCTTGTACAAAAAAACATTCATAAAATGGTTCATCAATGAACTTCTTCATCACATTGTAATTTCGGCGAACATCCAAAATCACGTGATAGTGACGTCATTAGACAGTGATGCCTGCGACTCATTTTGATCCATTTTTGATGTGTCATCATTTTTTTGCAAACGTTTGTCCCCATGACAACCTCGTTGTATTATTCTCTTCTATTACGATGAATTGATATCGTATGAAGGCAGTAATTACCGGCGTTCGTCATTTGGCGTTGTTTCGATGTTCTCACACGTATATTATTATTATTATTATTAATTTTATTATTTATATACAACAAAAAATAAAAATGACAAAAAAAACGTCTTTGTGTTGCCTTACTTTATCGTGTGAATCGTAGAAAAGGTGGATTATGGCTTTGAGATTAATCTCAACTTGAGTACAGTCTCGTCGTGCTTACAAATCCATTCCTGATTTCATACTAATGATTTAAGCTTCGGTTAAACAAGGTTCACTGACTGGATCAACAGATACGCCTGGGTAGAAATATGGACGCTCTGTAAGCTAGCTGGACAGATTCCTGATACGTATCAAGAGGGATTCGAACTCTCAGCGGTTAGTAGCTGGTGGCTACTAGCCCTATACCTTTATGAATGAAAGCAATAGTTGATAAACGGCTAAGTAAACACACCACAGGATGAACAAATAATTAAATACTGTTTACAAAAATATTCTACAGAAGGTCTCAATTTGCCAAGCTAAGAGTAAAAGAGTAAAAAACAACTATTTTTTTAAGTTTTGATTTTTATCGACAGCGACTAGTAACTTTTCAGCTGTTCTCGCATACAGAGTCGATTGTACAGTGGGGTCGTGAGTTCGAATCTCGATAATTTAGACATGAATATCAATATAAGAAACAAATTAGAGTTTAAGCGATTCAGGGCGGTTTCGAACACGCGACCTGTGCGAATATTTCCAAGTATTGTGTATTGTGTATTGATCTAATCTCGGCTCCACCGTGCTATGGACTATACTAATTAACAAACAAATTGATACAATTACTTGTAACAACGATTTATAAAACAACCTGGCAGTGGTTCGGTTAAATTTAAGCCATTTCATACATGCAACAAACAATATTTAATGAATAGTACATTAAATATAATACATGCACATTTTACGTTTACTCAAAACTTTCAATATACCATCTTCTTTACTTTTAAATATCAGGGATCCTAACCCTTGTTTGTAAACATAAACAAATTGTTTAAATCTACTGATTGTTTTAGGGGAATATAAAGTATGTTGTTTAAGACAAATGTCTTAAATGAACCATTAGCAAGATTTTTGCACTTGAGTTTAACCCACAGTCAAGGTCATTTGGCGACTTTCCAACTTTAGCAGTGTAGGAAGTCCTCAGGTTTACACCAGGGTATGACCACCGACTTTCCTCACATGTGAAATTTGGTTCTGGGTGGTGAATCGGAGACCGTACCCACTTATGAATGTGTATATACTCTGTGTCAACTATGACGTCACAAATCAAGGGAAGCAACTCTCTATGTAATTTCTCGGAAATTAGCTACCGTTTTACAAGTCTTTGTTTTTTAGCCCTTTTAATTTATTTTTATAGCCTTATCGCAGCATACATGCTTACTAATGGTTACAAACAATTAAATTAGCGACAGTTAATCAATTATATATTTTTTCTGTTTGTATGACCTTTAAGTCTTAGCTGTGACATGAAGGGTTAGGTGTAAGAAAGGTCTGTCTCAACTTAGACAAGGGTGATAGGTACTTTCTTGTACTGATGTTTTTATGTAGTTACGTGGGTTGTTCATTGTCATTGTCAATGGCTATCATTACGTTGATCTTTGAGAACATAAGTTTTAGTTTTATTTTTGACAGTCGGTTTACAATTCTACAATTTTGCTAATAACCCAAAGTCGCACGAAACAATGAAGGTCTTATGATTAATTGGATTTTAAGTTGAACATTAATAATCAATTAGAACCTCTCAATTAAGGGGCTGGCCAAAAAGGGCCCGAACAGATATTTCGTACATACAATCTAATCATGCTAGATAGATTTGTTCGGCTGACTAAAAAAATATTTATTTATCAAAATCCAAACTCGGTGGATGATATTAGAATGGCCGGGAGATCATTTTTAAACAACATAAAAGTGACTGGTATGCAACAATATGTTCGTTGGACAATGGCGCTGTAAGTGCTTCGTAGATGGTTACATGAGTATGTACAGTTGTTTGTTATTTGTGTATTTTTAATATATTTCAATAATATTTTGCAAAATATACACAAAACATATCGTTATTCCGTTATCCAAGTTGTTTTATTGTAGACGCAATTTTAAAAATATAAAAGTTGTGGACCCTGTGTGGAAACTGTATGAATGGCCCTCGTAAAACAGATATTTTATGTTAATGTTGTTGCTAAGATATTTTCTAGTTTTCATTTTATGTTTCAAAATAAGCTGATGTGGTTGTGTTAACGAAGCAGATGTTTGTCAACTGATACTATAAATATATGCGAAACTGTCCAAGTCTAGACTTATTTTTCGAGGATCTTGAATTTACAGTTGAAAATTGAATACAACATGTCACATGGAGTTAGATTCGCTCATATATTACTGTAATATGTTTCACTTCCTCTAAATGAAACTGAGAGCCTGTAATAATAGTTAACAGAACAAAACAGAACAATTGTAATTTTCTGTTTCTCAGGCTAGAGATGGTTGAGAACGGATCTACGATCTCATAGGCGCGGTTACAAAACGGTATATCAGGTTCTTACATGATAAATATAAGACCAAGTATCGATACATTATGTAAGAAGGTTGATTAAAAAGTTGCAAACGATTTTATAAATTTATTTATTGACAGTTTGTATTACAGCAATATATTAGTTCATTATGCACGGGAAAGGACAATTTAAATCGAAATCGGTATGTTAGATTTATTATGTAATGATAATGTAATCATAAATTTCGTGATAAGTATCGTACAGTGAAATGTGTGACGTATTAAATGTTATACGATTAGAAGTATATCGTGATTTTTATGAGAGGTGTATCGGCATGATAAAAGTACCGTGAGAGGTGTATCATGGTAAATATCGTACAATGAGAGTTGTATCGCGATAATTACTACCGTTAGAAGTGTATCGTGATAAATATCGTACCGTTAGAAGTGTATCGTGATAAATTTAGTACTGTGGGAGGTGTGTCTTGATACGCATCGAACAGTCAGAGGTATATCGCGATAATTACTCCCGTTAGAAGTATATCGTGATAAATATCGTACCGTGAGAAGCATATCGTGATAAATATCGTGCTAAAGTCATTCTTATGCTACTAGGTAGATATCAAAATGCGGTATGGAGCAGATTTTAATTTTTTACACGATCATTGTGTGTGCAAAACCTTCACCCGAAGCATTTAAAAACATAAAAACTGTTGCGCATATTTATTACTTGTGATTATTAGATTTACATATTAATGAACAGCGCCATAAATTAAGATTTATGTATAAAAACATGTTGTTTATCCAAGACTTTAAATTGTGTATTTTATTTCTTAATTCAAAATACGAGGAATAAAAATGTCAGAAATATGCGTTATTTATGTATTCTTACATCATAATATTAAACATTTACTGCAACTTAAAGCTGTATGATTCTTTATGACAAAATATGGCAGTGACACTGTGTCCCTACAAAGACGTTTTAATGCAGTATTAAATGCATTTTATAACCAACTTTTGATTTATTTATATATGAAAACAACAGGTGCTATGCAGGGTAAACAATTATAGATAAGATGTTTATAATAATTCGAATAATAAATAATATTAATATTCTAATCTTGAATAATTGATCTATATATTTGCCTTTTTAATTCAAATCAGTTTTATTGTGCAAAAAGGCATCTGGCCCATAAACAAAATATGATTCTTCATATATGCATGTACATCAATATGATTTGTAAAATAAATGTGAAGGTATCCCGTATGTTCGTAGTTTACAACCTTGTAATCAGGCGAACCGCGTTCAAATCCCGGTCGCGGCAGGTTATTCCCTTCTGTGAAAATTGACAAAAATGTCGATTTTCCTCCTTGTGTGGTGAAGTTGCCAGCTTCTTGTGGAAAGGTAAGATGGTACTGGTTGGCATATAGTCCAGGAAAACTTGTTGGGTGAACCGGCCGCCGTTTATAATGGCAACAAATGTTTAAAAAACGGCATTAAACCCAATGCAAATGTCACAGAAAAACAAAACAAAGGAATAAGGTGCAATGGCATGTTCCATGGAGTCCGTTTTAATGGACATATTTTGGCTAAGACAGTCGTTTTTATGCTTAAAAATCTTGCTAATAGTTATCATTTCAGACATTTACCATTTGACAATAGATCCCCCCAAGCAATCCATGGTAAAAGACATCATTTTATACATCAACAAGGAGAGGCAACATTTTAAAGATTAAGAACTTCTATCTTAGCTAAGGTATCCCTGGAAAGGAGGCCTCATATAAGGAAAGGATTTGCTGTTGGTTTTAAAAACTGGTAAAAAAATCTAGGTACAGCGGCAGAGTGGTTCGCATTCTGCACGTAGCTGAATGATGCTAACGAACTACGCTAAACAAACGAACAAAGAGACGCACGTACGGACGGACAAAACAGTCCGAGAACACACTCTTACTTTGTAACCTATCCTACAGTCAATAGTCAGACATTGGCTGAACTACTATGACCCTGACCAACATGGTCACAATAGCAACCATAACAAACGTCATCACGAAATCGTGTCAATAATTGCATTTACAGTAAAGCTGACGTCAATTCACGAACTACAGACTAAACACACACGTCTAAGTAATATATTGTAAATATTTATGGCATGAACAAAAAATATCTAAACACTGTACATCAAAGGAACCTAAGTCATGAACTTAAAGCAACTCGCCTCATATATCAATATGGCTGACACTGCTTTGTTTGTACCGCCAAGAAAAAACGGCTTCTAGTTACACGCTTGTAGAAGTAAGTAAGTAAATAAATGAATAAATACGTTCTCACGACAAATACGGTGGTTTTGCAAAACTGTCCCATCACGACGTAATGATAAGTGTCCGTTAAACATTAATCTATCATTTCGTAGTATTACATATATCATTTATCACGTCCTTGCAGGGTTCACTAATTTCGAATTTCATGGAGATTTCGTGTTTGTCTATTTGCCAGTACATCACGTTTCTGTGGTTTTCGCGGACTGCGTGACTACGTGAATGTCAGTGTTTTAAACAATCGTGCATTGTTGAGGCTGGAGAGCGACAGCTTCATTTAGGCAGTAATTAATTTATTGTTTAGAAAGCATGCGTAAACAAAGGGGGACAACCGTAACCATGATTCATTTCAATGCAATTTAACGTCGCACCTATAATCAGAGTTATTTGGTGTCTTCCCAGTTTGAACAATGTAGGAAGACTCCAGGATTACACCTAGATAAAACCACCGGCCTTCCGTCAGCTGGCTGGACAGCTTATTCATATGTGACACATGTCCCGAATGGGATTCGAACTCTATACTCTATAATTCATTGTTAACGTACTATGCGCTTTATGTTTTGAAATAAATCTGAAAACAAAACTAGCAAAAATACATACAATTAGACAAATTCGAACTGAGTTATCCGAATTTTTTTGACATAATGAAATGAATATTTATTTTCGGTGTACAATGTACTCGTGTGTGTATAATTTGTGTGATGGTGGCTGAAGATCAACTTCCAAAGTCCGAGGATTCCACCCAATTCCTAGAAACATTGTAGTAACATTAACATTTTATGATGATATAAATATTGGTACAATATTATCGATATTTTATATAGATAAGGAAAGAATTCCTGAAAAAAAACACACGCGCAAAAAATCCCACCTTCCCGCGTATACTGCCCTCTCCCCAAATCTCCCAACCCAAGACCCACCAAACACACAGTACCACACAAAAATGGAGTACCATACAGTTTCCACAAGGTTACCGCCTTTGAATGTCTTTAGCAAAGCTATAAGGGGGGGTGTTAAAATACTTTTCAGGGCCCGCCCGACCTCGCACTTACCTCTAAGGAAACCAATGAAAGAACTTAACAATGCTTAGGTTACATAAATAAATAATAGAGGCATACAAAAAAATAAAAAAGACGCTGAAATCAAGAGAAAACATAACGAACAAGTTTCTCCATCATAATTGTGGTATTGAAATTACTGCAATACATTCATATACATATTAAAGCGCGATTGATTTACAATACAGCCATGTTTAAAACAACACAAGAACAGAATTGGCTTCAAATGTACTGTACAAGTAGATGATTGTGTACAAGTTTTCTTCACTTTGGTACCCACAATCATGGGGGAAATGTGACGTCACGACACCATAGATAGTTAGTCGTTACATTACAATGATCTTGATCCGAAAATCAATTTGTTCGTTCGATTCGATGTATCGATCGAACGTTAGTACCAGAATCCGATTTACATCGAGAATCAGAACGCAGCTTCAGTTACAGACGATTGTGACCTACCCAGATCTTTATTCACACCAATCACGCATTGCACTCATCCTTTATAAGTATACCTATTTGTCACTTTTGAATTTTGAAGAATTATACGATTTGAACTATACAGTTATGTGCCTGCCTAAAAGACTTAACACACCACAGTTTTCGTTTCTAGAAGATAATATAACGCGAGGCGTCCCAACATATCATATCTTCGTAACATATCTTCAGGCGTATCGAATTGCGTGACCGTGATAACTACAAATAAGTTTTATAACTCTAAGTTCGTTCACAAATACACAAAACAATGAGAAAAACATATTGTATTATTTGTTTCTGAAATGAGATTTTGATTGATATTAAGTAGTCAACGCCTGTTCTATTTTCCGGATAAATATTTATGAAACTTGCAGCCCGAACATTTCACTAATGTCAACAATTATAAACAATGTTTGAGTAACTTTTTTACGAAGCAGACACAAGCAACATGTTTTTACTTCGTGATCGTTAAAATCATTTTGCATTCATCAAAATATAAAAAATAAATATTTTTGAAGCCAAATTTAGCAATGACTATAATGCGTTTCCTATTGGCCATGAATACAAATTGTCAAAATATTTTAATATTTCTATTTAAACTGGTATGTTTCAAATCTGACGTAGCAGTTATTACCCTAAACAACGCCACTAGAGTCCGGAAACAATTTTAGTTTCAACTGTAATTTAGCAATGAATATTTTAGCAATAATGTGATATATATATATCTGCAGTTGTCCCATTAATCGCATAATAACATTTTCAAAGATCCATTCTAATTATCATAGATATATGATTTTAGAAACATCGTGAAAACTATACCATAACACGTATGCTGTGTTGAGCTACGTGCATTTTTGGGTGTTAATTTCACCAAATCTTTTGTTTATTTTTTTTTGGCATTTTCTGTCATGATTAACTTATGATAAATCTATCCCTGTTGGTTTTAAGTAAATCTATTTTCCTATTAATTACACAGTCAACATTTTATGACACTTCGAACAAAGCAAAACATTGTCATTATTATCATAAACACACTATTAAACATACTATAAATCATTGACTTACGTTTGCCTCATATCGGATATGACTAGGGTCATGCAGTAAAACTTATTGTTAGAATAAAAATAAACATGTATGTACTTTGACAGTTCTCAGTATTGTGACTAAACAGCTTGTCAGACATCGATCGCGGCCGCTAAATCATACGCTCATTAATTGTCATTAACGTGACAATGACCCCCTTATTCATTGGTGTACCCCGTATACATAACGTTTTTTATAATCATTTGCACAAAAGAATGCCGCATAGGTAATTATTCCGTACAATTATTCAGCCTCTTGTCATCTCACAGTATCTTTTGACAGGCATTAAGACATGTTTGTATCTTGACGATGCGTATAAGTGTCATTTATTAGAAGTATTTAAATCTAATAGACCACGTGACCTCGTGACAATGACAACTCTTTTAACTAGTTTCTACTTTATGTGAACTGACATATTTAATGATGTTGTATAATTTTTTTGGCCGGCCCATTATGACAGCGCCTCGGTAACATGATGTCTAGCGACAGTAAGGCAAACAAGAGGCCCATAGGTGGTGTTAAACGTAAATGCATAATTATACTGCTGATTAATATTCAATTGATGATTATTTGTATTAGTAAGGCCAGAAACAATCAGTCGTCTTTCCGGTTACCCGACCAACACTAGTATTTGTCGGTGACCCTAAAATATTCCAACCATTCGTTGTATTACGAAAATATTTTGGGACGAATCGTACTCCAAATTTTTTCGGCAATGAACCCGGAAACATTACTATTTTTTGCCTTATCGTGATTTGGGAAATATATATATGTAAACTGTATCGATAATCAGCACTTGTAACAACGATAGCATAAAAAATTCAATCTACATACGGGTACCTTTCTGATGAGGTTTGGGACACAGCGATATGTTTTGTTCATTTTATTTCCAGACATATGTTTTTACATCTCTGAATAACACCATAGAATGTATTAATTAGTAACATAATTATATTTTTGATGAGATCCTTACAACCTTTTATATGTTTTGTTTGGGGGGACGGGATATGCATGATAAATGCGTTATTTTGAAATAATGCAAACATTGATATGTGACGTGGTTACTTGACAACAACGTCAGTTCTTACATAAGATAACATGAATAATTCATTTAATAATTTGTATGGATGTTTTAGCATGTACGTGTATCTATTTAACTTATCTTTATTAGTGCATCCACATCTACAATACTCGGGCATACGTACTGACACATCATGACGGGCCTCCGATGATAACATAACGCATTTATCCGCGATAAACACACGAATGAATGCTATGGTGACGTCACACATATTTTAAAAGTTTCTGGTCGAGGGTTTCATACTAAACATCTATTTGTGTTGTACGGAGGTAAACACGTAGCATTAATTTTTCACGCTCGCTTTTTGAATATTATTTCAACATGCAGAAAGCACTTCTCTTCGCCGTTGCGTGCGCCTGTTTGGTGTCATCTATTAAGGCTCAAAGTTTAACAGATATGATGATGCTTTCTGCAATGTTCGGCAACAGAGGAAACTCTGGATCATCCTCATCAACGCCATCATCTGGCGGAGGACTTGCTAGCCTTCTGTCAGGTGCTACTTCATCAGGATCATCGTCATCCAATGCCGCTTCATCATCAACCGGCGCATCAAGCGCTTTGACAAGTTTGACCGGAAGAACCGGCGGTATGTCTAATTTGTTCGGACGATTGGGACCCGCTATGATGTTTGGAGGTAAGATCATGTTTGGTTCAACTAATATTTAATTAACTACAGCACAGAATCTAACACGATGATTGACCAGTGTGGCAATTGATAATTGGCTACATAAAGTGCTATGTGTACATTCTTCATAATAAATATTTACGATAAAATCGTATGTTTTGCGAGGTTTGTTGATTGGAGCCGGACATGAAACTGTCGCTAACCTTACTTAAAACGTTTGAAGCGCATTGACTTCTATTATAATATTACCTGCATGTATATCTATATTAACCGCTTGTATTTACCGCTTGATGGAGACAAAGCTGCAACAGTGGTCCTGTGGTTAGCGGGCTGAACCTGTAACTCGGCGTTCCTGGTTCAAATCCCGGCCGCGGTAGGTCATACCCTCCTATGAAATTTTGAAAAAATGTCCATTTTCCTCCATATGTGGAGAAGTTGCCATGTGGAGGGGCAAGTGTGTTTTGGTTATGATATAGTCCAGGAAAACTGGTTTGGTGAACCGGACGCCGTATAGAACTGAAAAATTGTTGAAAAAAAAACAGCGTTAAACCCAGTGAAAAAAATTATGGAGGCAAACATTCGACCTTAATATTGTTTTATTGTGAAGTTAAAATATAGATAAATCTCAAAACTGGTCGGATATTACGTGGTTACTTTAATGAGATAATCAATAAATTATATTTTATTATGTATATAATCTGGTCAGAACTATGAGTATGATCAAGTCGTAAATCGAAGTGATTGTCTAATATTCATGTAGTTATTGCTTGGATTAGAACTCAATATGAATCATGTTAGTTTTATGTCTTGTCTAAGGCCTAAACAAAAAAAGGTTTGTTTCCGGTTACATTCCCCCCCCCAAAAACATATTGGTCGGTAGGTAGGGATTTTTTCTGTTACGTTTTTTTACATATATCGGCAGCACTGTCGTGAGAAATTACAATATAGCACTAAGATTTGGATGCCGTAAAAACTTCTGAGTCGGTAGGTAAAAGATGGGTCGATCGGGTAACCGGAAACAAACGTATTTTTTACGCCTAATAAAACGCCGAGTAACGTGTATGTGTGTTTTCTTCTTACATTCTCTATATTTTATTCATTAGTGCACTAATGTTGTCAGTCAACTCATGTCAGTTGTCTGAGTAGGGCTTTCTTAATAAATACGATGTTAAGGTTTTTTTTGGTGATGATAACATGAGAGAGACATTTTATAATAGACGTGTGTTTTACTCGATTTTGAACCACATACAACGCATCATATAAAAAAGCTTTAGTCAGTAACACAAATGATTTTTTTTCTTTTTTCCAAATTAATTTTATTGACAAATTTGATGATTGCAAACCTAATGCGGCGGTTACGTGTTGATTTCCAATGCGCGCGCAGTATGCGCAAGAACATGCGCAGATATTCACAAAGGTAACCGCTTAAAGGCTTAAAAGATTTTGTATGAACTTACGTTTTTTCTTCCATTTTTTCAGGCGCTGAAATGAGCAACATGATGGAGTATTACGCATGCGGCATGTACCGTATCCCACCCAACATGTGCTTCATGATGATGCAACAGAACATGTAATTCTTCATATCATACTACAAGATGAATATTCACATCGTGGATCTTCACGATGTATTGAAGAAGAAAAACAACACAAATTAAACGCTTAAACGAAGCAATCTCGCATTATTACATAAACATTCAACGTTCATTTACATGTAGTGTAATTGCGTCGCCATAACAAAGATTACACAAATATTTATCTTCTCCCCATTTGAGATTATATTTTTTAATACTCAGTGAAATCTATTTGAAGAATATCAACACAAACAATATAACCTGTTCAAATAAATTCTGACAATGATTGATCGTCGGTTCCATAAAGGTTTTTATTCTCTCATCCGTTTCGCTTGAGTTGTTTTCCAAGTGCGTTTTAGCGCCTGGTATTTTTATGTTATTTTATTCCTATTATACCTCTTATTAAAACACAATTACGGCCAAAAAAATAATAAATTAAACAAAATTTTATGTGTTTGTTGTTTTAAAATGGTTGCATTACCATTTATTCTAAAATTATGAACAACACTTTCACACAGAGGTCAAGTAAGGTCATTTGTGTTGCTATGGTGATGTAGTATGTATGAATTAACACTGTGTGTTTTATTGTTTTACTCCCCCTCCACACATGAGCGAATACCTGGTACGTAAAAGAAGATGCAACGTGCTGTTTTTTTGGTTAGGTGAAAATCCGTTTATTTGGGGTTAGACTGTATTGAGGGTGTCTTTGGTGGAAATCAAGCCCGTTGTGTTAATTGGTTGTCCAACCGTTGGCAACATGCACATAATTATCCATATATCATTTTATATTGATAAATTCAAGTAATTTTTGTATTAATTAATTTTCTATCATTATTTTTCTATCAATTTAGTAGTCATGGTCACTGAAAAGTTATTACTAATCTCTCACCGCTGTGTGTTCGAATCTCATCCGGTACCAGACAAATTTCAAACGTTGGGAAACTGTCCAGCCAGATTACGGAAAGTAAAATTGATTTAAGGCTAGAAAAATAGTATTGTTAAGGGTTACTTGACAAAAAATAAGTCAGGTAGGCCGAAAAAATCCAATTTTTTTTCTATACATAGTTTGTCAGAATACAAGATACAATTCGTCCCCAAACATTTTCGTACCTTTCGGTGCCATCGGAAGTTTTTGGATAGAAAAATACGGTCGATCAGGTAACCGCTAAACTTTTGGTCTTCAGACACAATAAATTGTGTACAGTTCAACATATTTCTTTATATTAAACTACAAATTCGATAATGAAATATTCTCGAGCTAAGCAAACAAGTTACTCCAGAGTTACTAAATCAATATGCCTATAAATGCTGTTCTGTCTACACTATTCAGAATCGTCCAAATCATATATCTAGAACCGGTGGTCAAAACTTGAATTAAAGCTTCCGGTAAAAGTGTTTACATCTGATGCTATTCATCATCCGTCATTTATCTTGAGAAGTTGACAATTACTTGCGGAGAGCAAGGTAGGTAGGTATTCGTACAGTATACCGGAAAACTGATTAACGGCTGTCCCTGTGTATTACTGGAATAGTGTTGAAAACAGGAGTGAAACCCGAAAAATTGAAACTACAGTCAAACCTGTGAACAAAGGTCATCCTTGGGAAAAATGTGACTTTTATTGACAGATGGCCTTTATTCGGAGGTCAGTTGGTTCTAATTAATTAGTGACGGTTTTTCAAAGAATGACCTCTATTCACAGGGTGGTATTTATTCGGAGGTGACCGCAAACACAGGTTTGACTGTAATTATTAGCTCTAAACTGATTTAATGTCAACCTGGAAAGAATCCATGAAGTGAAATAATTTAGAGTTGAGTGGAGAGTAAACTGGTACCCGTTGACTCTGGTGTACAGAGACAACTGGTACGGCCCAAAATTTCCTGGATGTTGATTGGTCAATTGCGGTCATAATTCTGCCCGCGGGATCTCGCGAGACTTTTGCATTCGGAACGCCTCGCATTTTTCCCTCGATGCATATTTCGCGCGTAATTTAAAAAATATATCAAAACATCAGGGTCTCTACATTATATTATGTGGAGTCACTAAATCTAGCATCCACTGTTTTATTTTTATTAAAAGGTGCACTTTGTATCTAAAGTAGTCAGGCATCGTTAACATCTTCGTTTATATTTAACAGATATACGGAAATCCCCGATGTTTCACGTATGGACAGCCAATCACGTGGCTCAAACGCATTGACCAATCAGAGCGCCAGATAATTTAGTCCATACCTGTTCCTTTGGTGCCCTGGGACCAGTTTAAGTGGAGAACTAGTGTTATGTTTTAGAATTGGTATTTGTTATCTTTTTTACGATATCAAATATAAAAAACTATTTATAAACTTAATCTCATAGTCAAAGGGAGGCAACTGTGACCAGCAATGATTTAAAAAAAATGGCTTTGATGTATAAAAAAATACTGACGAAACTACCGTTGTTATATCGCAGTTTTTCTTTAAAAATGTACAAATGTAATAAGAGAGAAAACGATATTGATAAAATACGATGATGTAATAAATAAATATATATTTTAAATTACGATAGCAAAAAAAAAAAAGGCCAAAACATCCGAACTCTTCATCGGGTAATGATTAGTGCCTGTTTACAGAATGGAAAATACAGCATTTGTTTGTAGTTTTGCAATGACGCCATTTTAATAATAATGGTGACTATGATCAGTTGAATTAAATCATCGGAACGCGATATTTCTTTCGGCGGCAAGTTCATGCCACGTCTTTCCTTAGTTCGTAATCGATATCTTTTCGGATTTGTTCTTTTATTTTATTTGTATCTTTATTTTATTTGTATTTTTATTCTATAAAAAGGGAACAATAAGGGTACATCGATTATTTTTGCGTGTTTCATAAGGGCACCATATTGTCATCGTGATTTGTGCTGTTGTTGATTTGTTTATGATATCTCAACGTTTACAGCGTTGTATTGAAACAAACTGGTACAGAGTGTTTATGTAGCTAGTAGGGGTCTCCGTGGTCGATTGGTTATGGTCTCTGACCACTAACCTCTCACCGCTGTAAGTTCGAATCCCACCCCGGACCAAATTTCATATGTGAGGAAGCTGTCTAGCTATCTTACGGAGGGTCGGATGTGCTACCCAGGTGTGAGCATGGGGTCTTCCTCCACCACCAAAGCTGGAAAGATGCCAAATGACCCTGATTGTTTGTCGACGTTAAACTCCGTTAAAAAAATCTGTAGCAAGTCTCATTAAAGGCCTCATTTGTGTTGCTTTGGAAAGGTTGCTCTGTATGAAAGTATCCATTGCAGTAATATCGCTTTATATCTTATTGAACTGCAAAGCGTAAAATCACGACTGTGTGTTGCAGACTACGCCCAGAAGTTGTCTCCCCTACCTGTACGCACTCCGATTTGTAAAGAAAAATACATGACTCCCAGCAAACACAGGACGTCAGATTGACGTCAGATAGTCGTCGGGTTTCGACGTCAGATGACCGTCGGGAAAATTGTTAGAAATGAAACGTTTTTAGACGTCAGTTTCCGACGTCGGATAGACGTCGGGTTATGATCGAATTTCCGACCAACATTCGACCATAAATCTAACCATTTCTGACCAAAAACCCGACCATTATCCAACCAAAATCCGACCGCTTTCCCGACCATATCTGACCATTTATCCGACTAAACCTGACCATTATCCAACCACAATTCGACCATTTTGACCAACCAAATGGAACACTTTTTCAGAAAACACTGGCCATTTTACTTCTGCCACACCAGTTGTGTATATACACGAAATTAGGTCAGTTAGTTACAATCCAGACCAATGAGTGATATGTGTACTGATTGCTCATGGAGTACTACAAATGAAAACAGTTTAACAGTTTATTTGTATATCAACCAATCCAAAATAAAGGCAGGCGTAATACGAGAGTACAACTGGTTGTAAAACTTCGAATTCCTATGGATTGTCTCAATGCGCCAAAATTTAATTTCAACGCCCTGGGCCTAGGGTGGGTGGGGAATGCATGCAAAATATTTTCATCCATGCATGCACAAAACAAGAGAGACAATACATGCTATCTGTCTTGATTTAAAGAAACTGAGCAACAATACATTGTTTGCATGCATATATATAACCCCAAATACTTTTTTGATGGAAAGATTTCTGGAATCAGAGAAGCTCGAAACTGCTTGATTCGTTGAAAATGGAGCCGTTCAAAAAACGCACGGGACTGCGCATGCGCTAACCATTGCGCATGCGCGAGAATTTATTTTCTTTGGTCGTATTTTTTTGGTTTAATCTTTTTATTTGACCTGTTAGGTTTATATACAACGAGAATTCGAAAATAAATATCAAAAATATTTTAAAGCAGATTTTTACACATTTAAAGGAGTTCAATAAAAATACCGCGAAATTCAAAATTGTGAGGTTTGGGTCAAATTTAAAAACAGCACCGATAGGGGAAATAATGATCAAAACGGATTTAAGTACCTTTGCTACTTCAACAACCACAAACAAGATGCTTGCTGTTAGTTCTAAGCCGTATCTTAGTTTTCTCAAATAGTAATGACAAAACATGTTCCCGACTGAAAACCGACGTCATATTGACGACTTTTTCCGACATCTATCCAACGTCAATGTGCGACGTCGGAAAAACGTCGGATTTTTGGTCACCGACGGTCGTGACCAAAATCCGACGACAATCCGACGTCTATCCGACGTCATGTGTTTGCTGGGCTTGTTCTGGTCCCCGTTTACTTTTCGGTGTTTTGTGTAGTAAAACGGGCATCAGTTTAAGTGGAAAATTGATTCAAGTTCGCCTTGATATTTTTTAGCTACATGTATATAGGAATACCGGACACGGTTTATCTCCCCCTGCTGTATGTTCTACAGGTCATGTAGGTCACTGTGGGAGTTCGTTTTGTTTTTATTGTTTTTTTTTTGTTGTTGTTGTTGTTATTATTATTATTTATGTGACTTATTGTCACCGGGTTCCTGGACTGTATACTAACCAGTACTAACTTACCCTTCCACAAGGAGCCAGCAACTTCTCCACATATGGGGGGAAATCGATATTTTTGTTAAATTTTCATAGAAGGGTATGAACTGCCGCGACCGGGATTCGAACCCTGGTCTCTGGGTTACAAGTCCAGCGCACTAAGCACTGGACCACGGCCAGACGTTCGTACCTTATCATGTCTTTTAGTATTGAGAAAAGTATATTCAGAATATAATGATGCATGTAGTTTGTTCTCTGAAATATATCCCTCAGATATAGTAAATAATTATGATCCTGCGCTTTATAACTGATAAAATTTGGGAAAATATTTTTTGAACTTATTAATTCAACTCTAGCCGCAAATATAATCTCCATTCACTCAATTTTTCCTGAAAAAGACAAGAACTAAATTTCCATTGGCTCTTGCATTCCACTCCCTCGTACTAACTGTCGGTGATGTCTGTAGTGATTACAATTGTTAGGTCACAATCATCGGATGGGTAAAATGAAACAGCCAGCCGTGTTTTATCGTAGAATAATGTATGGCTTGATTTCTTGTTTGTATATAGTGGCAATGACGCAGATTGTGTTAGAATATTTATTATACATTTATTATACACGAAGTGTGGACCAATGTGTGACGTAGTGTAGTTTATTTAAACACGATATATTAACACTGACCTGTAATCTACAAAAATTGGTGTAAATAACACGGACTGTCTGAAGTATAATTAGAGTGACAAATTCATAGATTTGTTCATACAGCATTTCAATCTTAACTTCACGATTGCCATTATAGATTTGTTAATACGCTGTGTCTATAGTCAATCTCTATCCAGAGTTGTCGTTCGTTAGCCCTCACATACATCTCTGTCAACGTCTCAGCTTTTAAAGATTCTTGTAAAACAAAAAAACGAAGTCACAAATTGTACAAATTTTGAAATTTCTTTCGTGCAATACTTTGGAGACAAGATACGCAATAATGTAATAGGAAGTCACAGAAAATGTATTATTTCTCAAGCTAACTTTTACTTGACGAAAAGTGTTTGTTTAGTTTCGGTAATAAACGATGAAATATGAAACTATGAACGTTATCGTAAAACAAAGGCACAGAAATAGAAAAAACAAAAACACGCATTTGAGTATCAGGCGGAAACTAAAGGAGACTCAGTCACATATTTTGAACTAATTTTGAGACGTTGAGACAGATGTATCTGAAGGATAACGAACGACAACTCTGGATAGAGATTGGTGTTAAGTTTTCCAATCGAGCCGGCCATGTGTAACATCTTGTTAATTGTATAATTCATGAATATACAAATACTATGCTCGTAAAACATGCATATACCGTTCTCATTCCATATAACCTACAATGTAACACATTGTATCTCTCCATAGTTTACATTCATTCATATAAAAATTTTAACGCAAACTGCGTTGAAACTGGATGTGTAGCAGTAGTTCGGATAGTGCATATTTACGGACAACAACTTGCAATGTTCATGTAAAGGTCGTACAGGACTATTTCTGTCCTGTGCTGCTCACTTTCATTAACGATCTTTTCTTTTATATCCATTTTGCTAGTGTCATATTGAGTGCTGTGGGTTTTTTTTGTTATTGTTTGTTTTCAGAAAAAAGATACTTTTCTATTTCTACACCATTGATACTCCATTTCAAATAATGGACCGCAATCTTATAAATCACCGTTAAGTTTTTACTAACATTTGAATGACTCTCTCTTGTTCGAGCGTTGCGAAAAGAAGCTCTGAGAAGTTCTGCTTATATTTTCTTACGATTGGTCATTCTACCGATGGACCATAGTCTATTCTTTAAAAAGTCAATGGCTGTAAAAATATTATATCATTCATTGTAAGAAACAAAGCTCCATCAACATGACTTAATATTAGCAAGACTTTTTTGTTTTTATTGGTACACAGTAAAGCATCACATTGCAACCACCTTAATATTGCGACCATCTTGCTATAAAGACCACTTGATTTCGGACCAGCTTTCAATAAGTCTTTTATAATTCAACTTGATAATGAGACAACCTCATTATTACGACCGATTTTTCGGATCCCGGAGGTGGTCTCATTATCGAGGTTTAACTATAAATTGCCGGCAAATTCATGAATGACTACCGAAATTTGAGAAATATGTTTAAAATCAGTACAAATTGTGTCTACTAATAATTTGTGTCTCTAAAATTACCGTTACCGTAAATTATTTTATTTTTGTTTCAAATGAATAATCGTTTTACCGCGAAATGCTTTATCTGTATACAATGTTTTTCTTATTTCCTCAACGCTAAAATTCTGTTATGTTTTGGGGACAGAAATACATAGCGTCTTAAGTACATAGATCTAATAAACGCGAAGAACTCAAATGACCTTAAACAGTCTGCCCATACCACGTGATGTTTTGGAAATACATGGAATTTTACGTAAAATTACGTGAAGTTGAAGATCTCGAATCGAGCGGTTTGTTGATAAACTTTACTGGCTGTATTACCAAAAAAGTGACGCCAAAGTCACGTAGTATGTGCACACTGTTAAAGATACTTCCAGAGTTGTCGTTCGTTATTCATCACATACATCTCTGTCAACGAAAGGAAAGTAGTTCAAAAACACGTGTCCGAGCCTCCATTAGTTTCCATCTGATACACAGAATCACGCTTTTGTTTCTCTAATAATTTCACGATTACCTATCGACTTCTGCGTTTCATTTCCATTTAAGCGGCGTAACTTTGTGATCTAATTACCAAAAGTCAACAAATACTCTCCGTTGAGAATTAGTGCGCTAGATAAATAAAATAATTTCTCTGATATTCTGGTAAATTATAACATCTCTTGTGCAAAAGAAATTGCTTCACTTAGTTGTAAATTTGGACCATTTGTGGCTTTATTTCTTGTTATACAAGAAGCTTGTAAAACGCTGAGACGTTGACAGAGGTGTGTGGGAGAGATAACGAACGACAACTCTGGATAGGGGATTGACTCCGATATTCTGCAAAAAGATGACGTTTACGACTTCTAATACAGTAATGTGTTGAGTTGCATGGTTTTCGCTTTTAAACTAGATCATTGACGTATTATTTTTCCTATAAACATCATTTCAATGTATGTTGTTTGAATGTCATAGATGGTATTGTAATATTGTTTGAAAATGTTTTGGATTAAAATGTACCTTTTTCACTTTAATGAAATACAGTGCAACCTCTCCAGAGCGGCCCTCTCTTGAACAAGAACTTCAACATTGATTTTTCCTATTGTAAGATTTACCTATTGATTTAACTTCTCTGGAGCAACAACCTCTCAACAACAACATAATGTTGCTTTTCCCAAAGGGTGTTGCTTGGGGAGGTTACACTGTACCAACATTATCAATATTCTAATTATGATTATCGTATTCTTGTATTTAATGTTAGTCGCAGTATTTTTGATAATTAAGTACTTGCCGTTTCAAATGGTCACGTGATTCATTTAAAATTGTTCTTGTAAATTGTACTCTTTTAATTTTGTCCGTAAAACATCGTATGAAGTTGTTTGAACCATCACGTTTTTCTTGAATGCCGAGTATATTAGAAACAATATACAGACATACATGTATTATTGTCGTTTATAATTAGCCTGTCTTTTGTTGAAAAAAGCCTAGGAAAATTTTCATACAAACTTCAATTAGGTGAAGGAGAATTTCCATACGATAACAAACCAGACTGACACGTAATTTAACTTTCTTCTTTAAAACCTTTTTTGCGAATAAAACATTTACATAACGGTTCATGAAAGTGAAATAAAAACAAAATTAAAAGTGGTACACGCATGTAAAATTTGCTGTTGTTTTTTCGTTAAAATTTGTCTGGTTATGTCAGACGCTCTGTTCGCCGTATATCTTGGTTTAAAAAACCGGCAAGCTGTTTCCTGTTCTAGACGTCACGAATTCAACACAAGTGTCGCAATAATTTGTCAGTTTAAGCAGTTTTGCATGAGTATAATGAGTTCCCACCAGAGGACAAACGTTGTATATCATTTCTCTTATTTCCATGTGGTATTCCGTTTCAATTCTTGACCGACCTTCAGCTGTTTGTTCATCTCTGTGGCGCACGTGTTTTCAAACATTTATGGCTGTCGTTCAGTTAATGTTATCTCAGGTCACTATTACCGTTATGCGTGTACTTGTTTCATTGAGTTTTTTAGCGAAATTGAGTAAAAGTGTTTCATTTTCAAATTGCACTAATATTGAAGGGTTTTCCTGACATCGAAAGTGTCTAAGACTTGCATACATAGTCTAACCATTACAGACACGTATACTTGTTGTAAAACAATCCATCTACGTATTTTGTGTGAACAAAAGAGAGCTAAGATGTCTGCTATGGCAATTTTCTGACAGTGAGCTGATATCGATTTACCATCACAGTGAAATTAATACTAATTAGTAAAAAATGTCCTTAATCAATGTAAGCATTTTTTACAAACTTGTGAAGAACTTACGAATAGTATGGAACTTTTAAAACTACACTGGGCGACTTGCGGTTGAAATATAATCAAGCTTAAAGGAATTAATTAGTAAAAAATAGAATGCAAAAATAAAAACAAATTATTGAACAAAAAAAGTAAATAAAAATGTCGCACTCTTTTAGAACTGTTGTTAATTACGCTTCGCGTCGCCCAAGATCACATATTGTGGAACTTAATCGGAATGATGATTATATATGTCCAAAATAGTACTTATTTAATAATATCTTGTTAAATCAATCCAATTTTAATTCATTAAATTCATCATACACATCATTTTCATCATTTCTGGCATACGAAGGCACCACTGCATTCGAATTAACTCTTGAAAATTCACTGCAATAAAAAGTATACAACATCAGGTCAAGTCCGATATATTACGCCACTGCCAAGAGCTGGACGTGTTCGAGTTTATTAGTAATTTGTTTTTCAATTTTTAACATTCTCAATTAAAACGACTGTAGACATGGTATATACATCGTTAACATTGCCAAGAAATAGAGTAAAATAAGTTTGTAGAGAAATTACGAAAGTTTCAATTATGACATCACATAAGCATAATGGCAGGCATTTTCTTATTTTGCCAAAACAAAAAATACGCTAAAAACCACATAAAGCAGATGCAATCCACTCCATCGATGATCATGTGTCCTTTGTGTGTTAGAAGAGCACTCTTAGATAAATTCCAATCCCAGCAAAATCTGCGTCGTTTTATAGTTTATTTCAAATCAAACAAAAATTAAGGCTAAAGACAGAAGCAGTCCACATCCACAATGTGTTCGTAATTGTGCATTTTCAATTCATATATTGCATCAAACACATGAAAGATGGCATAATGCGAGAACACATCATAAATGGCAACAGGTTATTCATATCCACTGTAAAAAAGAAAAGCACATGAACGATAAACAATTAAAAAGCAAGGAACAACGAGCATGCACTTGTCAAAAAGGATAGCGAAGAGAAATGTGAAGGTCAATATATAGCATACAACGGAGTTCGATACTAACCTTAATGGCATGACTTGAGTAGATTTTTCACATTGAAGAGCATAATGGTATTGCTTTAAATATAGCCTTATATATATATATATATAAATCTTCCTACTACACTATGACTCAATTCACGGAGAAGAAGAAAACAGTAATTAGTATCTTTACCGTAAAGGGAGATAATTCGGTGTTGCGTAAATTATACCGGGAGACCGCAATAAACATAATTAAGTAAGGTCCGATAAAAATGCAAAATGAACAAAGAATAAGGCCGATTACTCTATAGATTTAGTCATGCTATCGCAAAATGAACCGCATATTACCAAACATGCGCTTACTGACAAAAGAACAGCGAAGTGCCTGTAAGGTAAAGTCGCTTTCAACAATTTCAAGCAATGTTTGACAAAAATAAGCACAGAAGAGCATGCATATCTGACAAAGCAGTTTTTGCAACAGCTTGTCGCTCAAATGGGCACAAATAAAGCAATTGTCAGCGCCAAGATTTGCTACATTATCATTCATGCAAAATTAATGACAATGTATATCTTGTGAAGAACGCACCATATGCTCATATTTTATCCTTTTTTATAATTTAAGCATTTATTTTAATATTTTTCCAAATCTGTCAAGGCTTGGATAGCAAACCGTCGATCACCCTAATATTGTCAATGATGCCTGTTCCCTTAAGGTTTCAGTTTAACTATTTAGTTATATCATCGTATTGATGTGATTATAACCTGCCAAATCTTTATTTTCTATTGTGAGTATTTCCTAAAACATTAAAAGTGGAATCAAGTCGCATGTGTTTTGGCGATAGATGTAACAGCATTGAATTTTTACATGTTAAAAGAGCAATTCAAGTTGAGATTGTAATCTTGGTTCGATATAAGCGGGAATTCGATAAAAGCGATAAAATGCGATAAAATGCGTTTTACTCTTTTGCCTTGTTTGTTTTTAGGTGACATTGTCACTGGGTTTAACGCCGTTTTCCAATATTTTTTTAGTTATTTAAGGCGGCCAGTTCACCTTACCAGTTTTCCGGAACTGTATACTAACCAGTACTAACTTACCCTTCCACAAGGAACCGGCAACTTCTCCACATACGGAGGAAAATCGACATTCTTGTCAATTTTCATAGAAGGGTATGACCAGTCGCGACTTTCCTCTTCCGCAAGAGAAAATACTACAATATTTCAAGCTATATTACATCCTTTGTCTATCTTTGCATGATAAATATTAAGTGATGCAAATTAAGTATTGTATGCACGTAAATGATTGTTTGTTTGGATAATTTGAAGCTCTGTACAGGAAAATTTATCTTTAAGTTGTATTTCATCTGTATATTTAACTTGTTTTATTGGTAATTTTTCATTATTTTTTTCTATAACACATTGTCAAACGTTTGTAGTAACCATTATCTTTAAGCAATTATTATAGAGCCATTCATTTTGAATGGTTTTATATAAAAATTAAAAAAAATGAATAACCGGGTAAAGTAGTAGACGTTTTTAAAACAAACCTGATTTGGTTTAGAGGCGTGTATTTTTACGTCGAGTCTTATAAAAATAACTGCGCTCACATGTAATTAGACGCGCTGTTTTTACGAGAAAACCTGTCCTAATGAACGAACAGCTGGTCCATGGCTTAAACCAGAACATCTTGTACCTAGGCCGATCATTTCGTTAGGCAGTTTTATGGACCAAAAGTAAGCAAGTTATATACATACGGTTCAGAATTCTAGTGTTTTCACAGACTCGTATTGTTCGCGTAATAATTACTATATTATGACGGCTGTCAAGTTGTGGGCAAGTCGCCATTAAATTATCATTACTTAAAATAGCGCAATAAGCGTCTGAATGACCTTGATGTTGACGCTCTACCGAAATGAGCGTCCGCGTGACACAGCATGAAATTAATCATCATAAATGTTTTTTGAAGCATATTATTGATCTTTACAGATGTGGCTTGCGCTCAATATAAAACTTCAGAGTTAGTGTAGGTTCGAGTAAAGGTATTATGCCCCTTTGGTGACAAACTTTATGACGATAAGTCGTTTTTAAACACTCTTAAACATTTTTCAAACATTAAAATAATCGAAACAAGGAGCATACGCGATGATTAATTACCAATAAATGCCATAAAATCGAGTTTTTCATATCTGTGAAAAATATTTAATCTGTAAGTTATAAAGCTGCTGTTAGACTTGTGAGATGCTCAGCAAACAACAAAATAAATATTACACGTAACCACTTACTTCCACCGCCAAATAATAGAGCAGCGTTGCCCATGCCACCGGAACCGCCAAGAAGTGATGACATTCCTCCCATACTGCCCAGTCCGCCCGATGACCGGCCCAATCCACGACTTAAGCCATAATTTCTCATCAGGCTTGCCATGCTGTTTTCATTTCCGCTTCCAGATGAACTAGTAGCGCCTTGTCCGGACACGAACACAACAGCACAAGCTACGATGACCAATCCAAATACAGCCTTCATTCTGACTTGTATGTTACTCGTCCAAATAAAGAACCAAACCTTTAATTGAGTCACTCAAAACTTTTATCTTCGAACAATCTGTACTTCACAATTTTTGAAATTCAGCAATCAGCCGGCCTTCTGTACCGCGGATACAAAATACCGTGCGACTAGTCCAAAAGACAAAAAGTGACTAGCTGGGAAGCGGCATTAACGCGCACTTTGTCTACCATCGCACTGTCATGCATCGGCAAACGATGTCAGTTGTCATCTTCAAACCAAATGAGATGCCTAAATAGAACAGAACATCTATTCATTATGTTAAATTATTGCATATATTCATGGCAATATAAGTAGTTAATTACAAGGAGAGGATTATTAAAATACACGATTTTAATATTACGTCAGTTCTCCACCATTTAGCCTTCCAGAATTTGACAAGTTGACTTGAAATCACGACTACGGAAGGAAAAATTACACACTGTTTTAAGCAGGCAGCTTATGGATCGCCTGACATATGTAGATTTCGGACTACATTGTACTTACACAGATGGTTTCATATTTTCCATACATTAAACCATTGTTCTTCTATACATTCTCATAATTATTTCTCTTATTCTGCCACATAAATACCGGGAAGTCTGACATCGTGAAATCAAACAAACTTAAGCGCAATAGCAATGACGTCTGAAACATTTTATTTATCTCTATTTCGAAAAAACAAGCATTATTGTTCATTCTACTAAGTTGCGGAAGCTGCGGTTATGATTCTGCGCTTTTGTAAAGTTAGATTTCACATAGCTAATACAATTTTGGTACGTCTTAAATATTTCAGTATCACTAGGGTTTATCATCGCACCAACAGCCAATGGCTTTTGGCAATTTTTCCAGCTTAAACGTCGGAGGAGGACCCCGGCGGGGTAGGACCCCTGGATAGAACCACCGAAAATCTGTAAGCTAGTTGGACAGATTCCTCACGTGTGAAATTTGGTCTCGGGTGAGGCCAAGACCACTCGACTACGAAGGCATCCATTTCAATCTTAATTTTGGTTGTATTGTTATTACAAGTACAGTCAAACCTGTGAACAAAGGCCACTCCTGGGAAAGACAAATTGTGACCTTTACTGACAGGTGGCCTTCATTCGGAAGTCAGTTTATTCTAAATTATCAATGACAGTTTTTCAAAGAATGACCTTTTATTCGGGGTGCCCGTAAACACAGGTTGGACTGTATATGTGACTGTGTAAGAATTATAATATTAATTGCAAAATATTGTCTCTTGTCTTTCGTTAATTGGGTCGTTGAGTATATTTTATTGTGAATCATATACATTTATTCTATTTGTATTGTTGTATTGCAGCAAATAAGGCTGCAATAAAATATATATGAATGTATACTATATAAAATCGTAACCAGTAATTAAATTTATATTTATGATGTATGTATTAGTTGTGGTTCATTTTGAAAATTCTTCTTAAATAACTTATCGAGCGGAGTATTGCAGAGGGGATTGATTACTTAATCTCTAATTTTTTTCAATTTACAAATGTATTCGGTGTTGGCCCTCTTTTACTCGTCCATCTTAAAGTGAACATCGTTGATACGTGAAGTGGCGCATTACTTAATTGTGAAGAAAATTTTTCATGAATTAATAACCTTCTTCCCGGAAAAGAAACGAGAAAAATTGGAGCCATGGAAAACACTAAAAGAAATGAATGAAGTTGACAAAAATTTGTGACTCACTTTATGCTAAATGGTGAATTTTATATTTGAATTTTTTGCAATACAATTTAACAATGATCGCTGGAAACTGTACATTTATCGAATGTGTTTGTCCGTGTCTGTGTAGGGAAAATATTGTCTTTTCATGATAATACAATGTTTGTGTTGCTGTATATCATGAAACTGTAATATTTCATGACACTTATGACAGTAAACTGTTGATAAAATCCTTATGGACATTTTTTCACAAGCGTAAAATGAACAGTAAACTTCCCTACTGAATGATCAGCGTTGTGTGGACGAAGTGCTTAAAACGTATTGGCTTCAACCAAATCCTCACAAAGAACGTGTGCCGCCCCCAGGGCTCGAACTTACGAATCCGAGGTCTGTATACCTAACGCTCTGTTGAGCTGAGCAGGTCAACTACTATGAATGTAGGAATTTTTCGATTTTTTTTCCGATGACCTGGCAGTGATTGTTTCGTTTTTATGTGACTTATTGTCACTAGGGTTTAACGCCGTTTTACAACAATTTTCAGTTATATACGGCGACCGGCCCACCTAACGAGTTTTCCCGGATCTCCGGGTTACAAGTCCAGCGCACTAACCTCTGTACCACGGCCGCGGCCACTGACCTGATAGTGAGCAATACATAATGTCTGTGTTGCAGTAATAAATTCAGCATGTTATGTATTCTTGTACGTCAGTTTGTTTCAGCTGAATATTAATACTAATTAGGACTTAGATAAACATATTTGTGTCTATTTTTGAGACGTTTCATGGTATAATATACGAGTACTTTGCACTGACTTATTAAAAAACTACTGAGCTTTGTGACGTAATGTCTTATAGAAAAAGCTTAGTCTTACGTAACATCTAATGTTCTTATCATGTTATTTTGTTATGAAATAGGATGATGAATGTCTTAATTAATTGTTGTTACAAAGATTTAGTGAGATATCATATTAGAATTATGTTGCATAATAACACAATGTCTGAAACAATGAATGTCTGTTAAAAGTCAGTTCTGCGTCAAAATTCTCATTAATTATCTGTATGTGTTATTCTGTTCTCAGACCCGTTACATTAACGTTGGTAACAGTCGTCATAACATCAGATTACAATGCGTCGTGAATCGTTTTTGTACAGGGTATTACTCCGAACTGTAACAGCCGATCGTACAGGTGAACGAACAGCCTAATGAACGAATAAACGATAGATTTATCGGGTTTTTCTGATTGACTGTCGCCGATATTTCACCAAGCTACGGTGTATTTTAACTCCACAGCCCAGACGGAATATTTCAATGTCAAAAAAAAACCAGTTCTAATAATTAACACAGCGATTCGTCGAAATTTTGAACATTACATGTAATAATAACATGTCTAAGCATCCTTCAAAGTGACAGCCTTGTTTTGGCATGGTAACTATACTTTCATTCGGCACGCTTCGGCCTACACCGTTTTAGATGCAGGTATGGAATCGACTGAGGTGTATCGGATGTGTCTATACTCATCTGAGAACTGAAAACATCTCCTTCAATGAACCATCGCAATACTGTTAATCTTAACTCATTATTATATACGTATGACACAAACAACGAGTGTTGAGGTGATATTAAAGCATGTTGATGGTCCAAAAACGGTTCCGTAGAAATTTTCAGGAAATGTTTTCAGTGAAAGTACTGATAAGTTTGTCATGAACGATGATATTTCTATCTGATTTAGTTCCGTAGAAATAGGTGATTCTAGAAAAGTATTCGATAGATTTTGTAAGTAACATAATTTTACAATACACACAAAATATACTTTTTACAATTATTTTAGGCCATACCAAATCGCATCTGTGTTTAGCGTCCACGGGAGGCAAGGTTTTGTCACCTGAGTCAAAAAAAACATATCGTAATATGGAATATTTGAACATTTGAAATATCTTTATTGGACCATTACATGCTGGAACGACTTGCTTTATGTCCAGTTGTCAAAATCGATCAATACTATGCATTTGTTTTGTTTCAGAAATGAAACATACATATTCTCACTGGGTGACTGTTTGAACTTTTGATAGAAACTAATATTTTGCAGCAATTAAGAAGGAAATTTGTGTTTTTTCCTGAAGCACTTGTTTTTTTTCTCCGGATAGCTAAATAGGTTCTTGAGCCTCGATGTTACGCTAAACATAGACGCGATTTGGTATGTCCTGAGCGAATGAAAAAAACACCTCAACGACACAGAATACGTTTAGGCTACTCGTTTATTCTTATCACAAAATGTGTACAAATGTGGGACAAAAAATGAAATAAAAAAATGAAAATAAAAAAAAGAATCAACAACATCGATGTCTACAGAAGCTAAACCTTTAGGAGTATTTTATGTACATATTTGGTCAAACAAATCCATCCATATTTTAACAATAAGTACACATATTCATCATGTCTATGTTTATATGAACAATATATAATTTCATACTACAACCACGGGGCGATTAGAAGCTTATACATAATATAATAAATTAGCAAATTGACAAAATGACAAAATCATCCTACAGCAACATACGAGACAAAAATAAAACAATCATTTTAAATAAATTTCTGTATACTAGACATTTATAGTACACTACAAGTATTTTCATGATACACGATTATACATTTATTACCTCCAACGCACGAGAGCTTTGTTTTGTTCTGGTTTGATATGCTCTGCAAGGATCATATTCAACATGTTGTATTACGTATTCATCAACACAGATGGCTTAAAGGGTAAAATGTGATTTTAGAAAAATCATAAGTAAGAAATACTAACTCACAAGATGAACTTATAAATGTAATTAAACTCCAATTAGTGACCACGTCATTATATAACGACCACATGCCTTTACATCTATCCCAATGCTGGGGTTTCTTCAATATAGAACCCATATAATGGGACTATAATATTAAGGCCATTTTTCGGAATCCCATAAGTCTTAAATTCGAGGTTTAACTGTGCAGACATAATCACTACAGAATAAAAAGTGTTTGTTTCTAGTGATCACACTTGCCCTAATATCATCAGGCCGAAGGACGGTACATCCGCCGTCTTATTTTTTTACCTACCTGCACAAAACTAATCTAAACAGCGGCTTCCAAAAAAATACCCCCCCCCCAAAAAAAATACCTCCCAAGAAAAATACCCCCCCCCAAAAAAACAAAGAAATCCTGACCCTGATTTTAATGAGCATGTAACCAGAAACAGACTATTTTTTACGCCTAAGTAGATTTACCGTAGTGTCAAACATGGTCAAGGACAGATTAAATGAACGTTAGCACACATTATGTGGACAAGCAAGTATAAACAGTGCTTATCAGTAAGAGCTTATTCCGACTGCATTTATAAATGAAAATCTTGGTGTTCGAAAGCCGAAATCAGAGTGAGACCAAGACGACAATGAATGCAGAAGATAAAAGTAAAATCTTCAAGTAACCATGGTAACAGTGTTTTGATTTGGAATATTGGTATAATAAAGTAGATTATACCAGATCCGCGTTGTAAGCAATTTATAGATCACTGCATGCGTTTTCAATTTGTCAGATGACAATTTAAAACTACACGAATCAAAAATTTTCTAAGGCACCTGTAATTTGATTTGCCGCCATAACACGCAATGTATCAATTTTCAAATACTTCAAACGCCGAGTTTAGCTTAAACAGGGGCTCTAAGAAGAACAGAAAATCAGTTTTATGTCACAAAAAGCACTGTTAAGCCAATTAAAACAATACAGGGACCTGACATATACATTCACAATTAAACAAGTTAAACTTATTGCTACCTACATATACCTCTTATGTATTTGCATTGTTCTTGAACGATTGATAAAACATACATATTCTATAATATTCAGTAGATCATGCTAAGAGATTCATATTGATATACAATCAAACCTGTATTCGAAGCCATCTCCGAATAAATGCCACCCTGTGAATGAAGACCATTCTTGGAAAACCAGCGTTGATTTTTTTATAACAAACTGACCCCAAAATAAAGGCCATCCGTCAACAAAGGCCACGTTTTGCTAGTCCCAAAGGTGGCCTTAGTTCGCTGTTTGACTGTATCTCATTACGTCGATTGAATCAAACGTAATTACATATTTTAAGCATTTAATCTTAAAAAAAACAACAGCCCGGCTTGAACATTTTCATCTAGTTTCCTTCGACATGAAGAGAAACAGTAAAATCCCAATGCTTCATACAATACTTATTTCCGTCAAAACTACATACAGAAACCTTTATCAGTTTGATTCTTAGTGGAATTTTTAACAAGAAAAAATTACGACTTACGAAAGAAAAACATAGCGTCGATTGAGTTTTTCTTAATTGCATTCGTCTATAATTATCACAACCAACCTAAGAGCTCTACAACGCAAAAAGACATTTACACTGATCACAAAAAGAAAGTATACACCAAATATTAACTGTTGAAGTATGGCTAATTGTTATTGTTTTGTTTAGACTGATGTGACAGGACCCTTTACCATTAATAGTGTTACTTTTTGATGTGTTTATCATTTTCATTTAAACAATAATGATACTAACACATTTTCCATATTTTTTTTAAGTTTGAAAATTATTGGACTGTATACTTTCTTTTGCTGCTCAGTGTATACTTGGTTCTATCCCTATCAATATCTGTTGTGTAAAATATCGTTGTATCAAATATCTGCTATAAGGTAGTTACCTGAAAGAGAAAAAGAAAGTAGAGTTTTAATACAATTCCATATAAACAATGTTCTAGCATCGGTTACTCGTGAAGACATTGCTGATAATTCAGACGATAGACTATCCATAAAGTTGGGATGCAGGAAATTTGGGAATTGCGAACTGCATTCCACTTTATACAACCTCCATATTCACCCATTCAACATATCAAAATACACGTATAAGAATTTCGCCGAATCGTCGAGGCAATAGTATGATCCGGCTTTCATCGCAGTATATATTATAGAAATATCGTATTTCAATACAAAAGAAAATGCATCGGCTAGAAGTTTTAAAAGATATGTTTAGCAGTCCAATTGATCTTGGAAATATTTTGGTGCTACAAGCATAGTTAATACATCACTAACATATCGCTCCGTCAAATGAACCTGTACATGATGCAGAATATATTAGACAAAACGGGATTATAATGAATGTTGTTGACCACTCAAAATTATTTGTCAATTTGTTAGCGTGCTACCCTGCCCCAAAACCATGACACTGTTCCTGCTATGACAAGTCCACATGGAGCAGAACCGATGGCTTGGCCCCAGCTGAAATCCTAAATGGCGTAATGGACTTCTAAATTAGACTCCACGGATGATGCAAAGAAGCACTTGTGGCATCAGACACCATTAAAAATTCTGGACCAGAATTAGAAATACATGTGAGTCCAACAAGACACGATTTGGTGATTTTTTTCAAATTTATGCTGAATATGCTGAACTGGAAATGTAACCACATTTTCTAGAGCAACCGAGCGTACATATAGGGACAGACAAATTTATTGCTTTGAAACATGGCTTCATTAAGTTGCAAAAAAAACTTAGTTGCGCACAATACGATTTAATGAGCAAAAACCGCAGTGCGCAGTGATACAAACATATAATTATTTCCTTACTATCAATTTCTCGCCTCGGTTGTTGTACACATATTTAGCAAAACAGACTTTAGCAGGATGATGGATATGGTTTTAACAAGATTGGACAATTAAATGCACGAAGTGTCATAATAATTGGTCAACATTAGGTGAAATATAGAGCTGGGATGGAATGTTTTTACATATCTGTCATTATGTACAGACTTATCGAAACAAATATGAAACAATTGTACAGCTAACGTTGGTGTTTGTCCTACAGCTAAGGCCAATCAAATCTAATCTAGATGTTAGGCCTAATTAAGCCTGTTTAAGCAAATCACATCTGATGCAACAACTGAGGCAAACATTTCTAAGGGTTTTGGCACCGTGGTTGAGCAATATAACTAATTAAAAGGGCAATCAGATCTATCAGATTGTGTTTATCATTATCATGATAACGGAGATGACAATGTATCATTGTTTATAATAATTATTGTTATCATGCACAAAAACAATAAATACCATATTTCGTATCTGTAAAGCAAGAATGTATTCTATACAAGCTTCATGCCAGTTAAGAAGAGAGAACGTGGTGGTTATGTTAATGTCGTTAGCGTACGTGATCATACACATGCCTTAGATTAACAACACTTATCACCCATTTTCTGTCAATCGTGCATATAGTGGAAGTTTCATCTGGACACCTGCTAAAATAATATACACTGTCAAAACTAATGATGGATCAGAATTTGGTGATAAGAAAGGTCTATTAACATATAGGACTTCGATTGCATTAATATTTTACGGTTACTCAGTCAAAAAAGCAACACAGTCACATGCAAGCTTGTCACCAAAGGTCAACAAAAGGAAAGAGTGAGTTATAGTCTCAAAGCAAATTTGGCCTTTATTCAGAGAGTAAATTTAGTTGCGTGTTGTGTATTTTGCTTTTTATTTCTGTGTGCGTCTATAATTTAGTTATGTTATTATCAACTTTAAATTTTATTTGATTCCACAAGTGTGAGATTGGGCAACAAAACTAGTTTTAAACCCCCTGTAGCTTCACTACAGACCGTTCAATGGCAGTACCCTCTTGGAGACTGTTTTGTTCTATATAGTCCTGTGTGTTTGGATGAGTTTTGGAGTTTTGGGGGTAGTGTTTTGTGGAAGGTAGGATGTTTTTTCTAGGAATCATTTTCTTATATCAATTAATCGTGTTGAAGAGTGATTGTGTTCATATATGTAGGGTTCATTCGCTGGTGACCATTGGCTCAGGTTTGAATGAACCCTGGAAATTAAATGCTCAGCAACTTAATAGCACTATCATCGTTGTCTGATGTATCATCTTACATCACCTACCTGTGTTTGACGGTGGTACCATACATATCTACTTGCACCATGCTGTTCGAGATTCCCATATTTAATGATGTGAAACATGGCTGTATTTTGCACCTTAAGAAGGGCATAAAACTTACGATCTCGCTTACATTATTGCATTTAAAGTAATCCCTCAAGTTTCAACTCTACTTGTTTGCACTATTCTTGTTTATCAATATAAAATAATGATAAACACTATCAAAAAGTAACACTATCGTAGAATGGCAATGGTTCCAGTCACATCTGTCAAAACAAAACAATAATAACCAGCCACACTTTGTCAATATTTGGTGTATACTTTCTTTTGGTGCTCAGTGTATGTCAGCATATACGACTTGTTACAATCGCAGCAAAGCTGGGACTATTTGACTCCGAATTTACATGTAAGATGTCGTATTCATGAAATCTAATAATGGTGTGCTCAGGTATAAAAGCATTGACAGGCATTCCAAATCAATTTACTGACTACACAAGGCGCTGAGTTCACCAACATTTATATACTTGACACCTTCATAGGCCTGGTAGAAAGTACTTCAGTCTGGTGTATGTTTCATCATGACCAAAGGAGGAACCATTTGTTCTGTTTGGCCACAGCTGGCTTAACTTTGCGTATGACGGGGTAACCACTTGCACACAAAAAATATATAATCTGTTAATATTAAAACTTTTCCTCATGTTATTACTTCAAATACTTAACAGACAGAAAAATATTTTTTCTAACATTCAGCAGAAGTGGACAAGCCATACTCAAAACAAAGCAACAGTTTTTATGACTACTTAACAAACAATATGTGATGATTAAACAAAACATTGTATTACATAAGTACCTCGAAATTTATCACTATTACATTTGTGCGCATATTTCGCCAGCCACATAAGATGGCAGCAATATGGTGTAACTTCTTACGCATTTTTCTGTATGCAATGCATTTTTATAACTGACCAAATGTCTCACATTGACACATTTAGTGAACTCTGCCGATTGTAATGAGTCAGCATTCAGAAGGTGAATGGTGTGGTGCAATACGCATGTCCTTGAAGCTAAATATGATTGCATCTTCTTATATGAAGTGGACAATGAACAGACAGTCCTGAGAATAAAGGCCGCTATTTTAATGGGTGCCAAACACTCGGGGCTTTTACACACAGATGGTCCTTTTCCAAGGTTTATTAGCAACAGTTAATAATCAAATGCTTGATATAACATGGTCTTTGTGCAGTCATCAAGACAAACGTACTAGTATCAGCATGCAAACACGTGCCGGTAATATTATTACAAAACCACAAAAAATAATAGTATTTAACATCCAGTATGTAGAACATTCTTAGCTTATCACTAACAAATGAAATAAACTTGTTCTATATTTGATTATTGCCTTTCCCTGGTGCAAAGTGCCCCCCTCCCACGGTCATATATGCATAGCGCACAATCCCTATCTTGCCATTATGTGAATTTTTAGAAACCTATTTGACTGGTTCACTATAAGATTTTAAAAGACTGACAGGATTATTACAAGCCATTGGTTTCAATTCATACATGTAATTAATTGTAAGACGGTAGATTGTACATACGGTGACTTGTTTTCACAGGTGGCTGTTAACTCAAGGTAGACTGTACACTCTTGCTAGATTGATTGGACCAGGTGTTAGTTAAAAATAACATGCACAAGATGCACTTAAAAGATTTTATTACTATGGTCTTCTAACACGTTAAGGTACAAAGTTGTAGTCATTTCACTGTCGGCTTAGAATACAATCAATATTTCAACATACAAAAACACAGTAAAAAAACATGGCAGGCTATTCAAACAACGATTATTGTAATAAAAAACATCAATATGCATGAAATGTAAGGTATTTCACAATATACTAACACCATACCCCGGTTGCAGCAGCAGTTTTCTTATTTTTATTGACCCTGTTTCAATGTATTACTGATACAAGTACTGGAAATACACCAATGAGTGGTGTTTTAATATAAAACCTCACAATGCATAACTCATGACAACAATCCTGGCATGCCGTAGATTTTGGCAGCACAGGTACACCGTAGATTTTGGCTATGGAATTCTGAAGCATAATTTAATGAAGTATATTTCAATGGTCAAAAAAATTTAGATGCACTTACTACTTAGTAGGAATTAAGCTCAATGGCAAAAATGAGAAAAGAATCACTTAACAGAAAACTGGCACCCATACATTTACAGCTGCTAGAAAATGATTTTGATTCAACGACCCTAAATACAAAACATGATGATGTTACATTTCATCAGTGAGATGAAAGTTATCAATGTACAATAAATGACATGTATATAAATGAAATATCCATAAAAACATGTCTTATCATAACATTAGGTATTCAAAAGCTAGTGTTCACATTCTTACAAAAAGCAAAGGTTTTTAGTGCAGTAAATTGTTTCAGTGAAACTGCTGGCTGTCAGGGAACTGACAAAAGATGTGATGAAAGTAAAGACAAATTATCTGTGATTGATCACGTTTTATTACACATCTATTACATCCATGCTTAACAAGATTCAACTTTTCCATCATCATTATTAATATAACTGACCGGAGATATATGATGATAAAATGATTTTGATTGTCAAAAACTGACAATGATTTCTTGGTCTTCGAATTATTGATGTTCTGTTTCTTTGACAAAACTGTTAATGAAGACAAACTAACTTAGCTCATGAGCAGATAAAATTTTAGTGAATTTAGTTTGCAAATGCGTGTCTTTCGGGACAATAAAGGTATCGCTGATTGAAACCAAACTGCATCAATTTCTTATATGAAAATCATAATGCAATGAAGAACAAATTAAAAGTTAGAAAAATGTAAACTGTATTTTATGAACCACTGTCTCAAAAAGCATGGGTGAAAATCTTAATAAATAAATCAATCATAAATGCAGAAAAAATGAGAAATTTAAAGAAATTGATTCAAATATATTTGATTCAGTTTTAAATAAATTAAATTTCAACAAGTTCATTTAAAAACTTTATACAACTTGAGTATACAATGACAAAAAATACTAAATGTAACCTAAAACTTGCTTTAGCCATTCCATGCCTTTTGAAATATCTTTTAACAAACCTTAACAATTGCACAGAATACTGATCAAATTTATTAAGGTAATGCATTAGTTAGATAAGATTCGCACACTGAATACAACGCCATGCTACATGACAGAGCTAAATAACAAAACTAGACATTGAAGCACCTAAAAAATCTTGTTTTCACAAAAATAATTTCACAAACATAAATATAGCATCACATGATAGCTCAAAATAACATACAAATTGTAGTGTGTGTAATTCAACAAACAGACAGACAGACGAAAATACATTAATATCCTCACTGAGATCTTAAAACTATTTACTTCAATTTTGCAGTACATTAGTAAATTGATTTTTTGTAGAAGGAATTCAGAAGATTTCATTAACAACAATTCACCGACATCCATTAGTAACAGCATATTCAAAATATGACAGTTGCTTTTATTTGAACTTAGAAGAACACATTTGGGCCTGCAGACATTATGGAAATCACACATTTTTTTGAATTTTAAAAGTCATGTACCATTCAATTCAGACAGATGCTGATATTATCTTTCAACTATGGCACAACATGTACACTAACTGATGTTAGAAAAATGAATTGAGATGCATATTAACAACATAAGCAAGATGCTTAATTAATTCACAAATCTAATATTATAATTTAATGAAAAGATCTTTTTATTTTTTAAAAAAAAAATCAAAATTCTTTTAAATAAGCCACACATAAGCACAGTGAAAGCATATTGTTAATCATTATCATATATTTTATCCCTTAATTCACAAATCTAACATTATAACTTCATGAAAAGATCTATTTTATTTAAAAAAAAAATCAAAATTCTTTTAAATAAGCCACACATAAACACAGTGAAAGCATATTGTTAATCATTATCATAAAATTATTTTATCCTATCTGTCATGAAAATTTCATAAAATGTTAACCTTGTAAGCCTGCTATGAGTGAATTTCATCAAATCAAACAATTCCTTATCGAATTGTTCAATTTTATCAAATTTGAAAACCATATATATTACTGTGTGAAGAATACAAAAATAACAAAAGGACACAACTTGCGGAAGTCTGGAAGAACATTCAATGCCAAGTTTATATATTAGTACAAAAATAGCAGCACTAATTACGACCTGGGTTCATATTTATTACAAAATCTTGTGTTTTTAAGTACATTTCTTTCACATTAACATCAAGTTTAAAAAGTACGCAAAATTCATCAAAAGATATGCTATGAACATGGTTCCTGTAAGTAATAAATGAGATAAGAAATAAATAAATATTTTGTACAAAACTATTAAAAAATCCATTCTCAATGAATAAAAAATCCATAAAACTGACTATATCCTGTAAAAATTTGAAAACTGTGAGATGAATATCCCCGTCTTAAGATAGTTTCCAATAATGTTTAACAACATCGCTTAAAGCATAAAGACATTGTGAAGTTAAACAAGCCTGTATGGAGTCCAATGTAAATCCTTGATTGAAATAATTTCAAAATTTATTTATTTTGACATTTAATGAAAAACAAATATTACTTATTACATACGCTTATAATAGCATCATGCCTTCAGTGTTTGGCTAAATAATAAAAACTTTAAACATAGAGCTACAATTAAAACTGGAGCTCTGTAGAGCAGAGACAACGCTCATCTATTTTACATCATTCCATTTATTAAGCAATTTTGATCAAATTCTAAGATAAAAAAGGGCATAATTCAGAAAAAATATAGCCTCAGAATAATGCCCCTTGTCTTGTAATTGCACCTTGTCATGATAAGTGTTGTGTTGATATCTTTAAAAGTGTTTGAGTAATGGGTCACATTTAAGTTTTTGCATGACAACGACGATGCCACAACGATCATATAGCTCAACTATTTCTTTGAAACAGTCGAAATAACCAATTGAAAATTCATTACAGCTTCATACAATTCATAGTACCAAAATGCGCATGAAGTCGAAAGACTAGTAAATTACAAAATATTTAATTGAACAAATGCAGTCATGCAGAGTAAAAATTACAGATTTTCCATGATTCTGAAGAGATTACAATCTTTGAAAAAATATTCAACAATACAAGACAGACATAGAATGATTAGTAAACTAATACTGTATTAGACGGGGATATAAGAGGAATGATGCAAGATATACTGAAAACATTGATGTAAAAGAAGAAAAAATCCTATGAAAATCAAATAGTTTTAATTCAATATAAACACACACATTGCACTAAAAGTTTCACATATTCAGCAACATTGAATATTCGGGTAATTTTGTAAACTGCTGGAGAAATCAGACTTCTTCTCATGGAACCTGTAGCCATGGTCACAATTGTATATATAAGGTCAAGGTCACAAGGAAGAGTTCAAAGGTCAACTAGGTACTACTGTTGCTATGATCACAAGTTCAAGGTCACAAATCCATGACTGAGTCACCTGTATGGAGAGCAATATTGAATTACTCCTTAATTGATAAAATAACAACTAAAAAGAATGATATCTACACAAAACACTTTTCATATTACAATTAAATTGTCATTTTGTAAAAAAATATTGATTGATGCCTTGATTTGAGCAATTCTAAGCAACTATCACTAATGCATGGTTAAGGCATATATTTTATTGATGTTACAATTAACTCATGAATAAGCATGGGAAACATTCAGATTAGTAAATTGTTGCGTCTTTTCAAACCAATAAAAAAATTAGAATAAAACATTGTACTTTTTCTAGCATGATCTATGCACAGCAATTCCTACAATGATATATAATGGCAAAAACAATACATACATAACATATAAACTCATGCAATGTAGAATAAAGATGCCACGAAGCCAATGTCACAACATTCAGTATATATATAAACAGTATGACAATCCATGGTTTTTACATTCCAATAATAAAATCATACAAATGTCATATAGTGATATGTGATGTTAAGATACAAATAGAAATTTTAAAGTGAGCTTAAAACATGTGGTGATATTAATTATGCACTCTGGTTTCACTAGTAATTGACAAAATGTGCACATACAAGTAAGAATTTATCAGTGTGTGGCCTAAAATCAGAATGTATGGGTCTGTGACCTTCAATATTTCACATTTACTATTTTCAGATTGGTGATATAAAAAATGTGTTGACATCACAATAAATGCCATTATTTAATACAAACATTTTCTATAGATATTCAACAGAGCAATTGAAATCCATTCTTCAGTCTTGACATAATTCTAGGTAGACCACTTCTTACATTTAGATGCATTAAATTAAGCATTGCTAGCACCCAAAGTCAGAAAATTAAGCCATTGCAAGAGCTTATTGTAATAAGATGAAGATTGGTGAAAAGTGACCTTGACCGCAATGTTCTGATTGGTCAGGAAACACGACAGCTTAAAATAATGAAACATTACTTAAACACGCTAATCAACATAAGAAGACCATAAATTAATAAATGAATAATGATTTAATTCTCAAACACTGACCAGTTATCAAGGATATCATGGATGGCTTCACATACAAATTATTTTGGCATTTCCAAACAGTTCCAGAGTGTTTTGAGAGGCATCAAAAAGTATATTAACTTTGAAACATTCACATAACTGTAAAACCAACCTTAGTATGCATCTAGCATTACATCATTCAGGACATGTAAATAAATAATGGCCCAAGGAAGACATTTTAATTCGATGTTCCTTACAGCATTTGCCAGCAAGAACACAGTTAGTCATATAATTACTCAGCACACATACACAGATGTTTGTTGCTTTCTTTCAGTAGGTTTATCACGCTGTTATTTCACTTTTAACACTTATTTTGAGAGAATCAATGAACTATAAATATATGCATGCGAATACAAAAAGTGTGTACAGCATGCAAGACTCTATCATTACACAGGCCGAAACTTTGTCACAAAAGGCATAATCAAACAAAATCATAAAGTGCAGCTAGAAGTTGTATCAATCACCAGAATACAAAATTTTACTGCTTAACAAAAAATTGAATAATGCTAAAACTCTAAAAATATGCCAAAATTGAGATTCCACAACAAAATTGAAACATTGGAAATTTCTAGTCACACAGACTCTGGCGTCATTGTAATATTTATGTACAATGTCCAATCAGTTACCACTATCTAAAGACACTGAAGACAATATACAAGTAAGCTGTATGTTACAATGAATTTGATTGGCTTATCTACACAAACTCTACATATACTTATACAAGCTCTTCGGTGTTTATTAGTGTCTGAGTGTACAATATTCATGCAATAAATTCTTTTTTCCACATTTCCAACCAATGAAAATCTTCTATTCTCCACAATTAGTTTATGTTTAAAATAATTCTGTAACTTCACCAGTCTCTGATCGTAATAAAAATATACATAACAAAGTTTTTCATTGGTTGCTCACATAATGTAACGAAGTTTCTCATTGGCTGTAAAGGGGCCACAATACAGATCACATAACATCCACAAAGAACTCACATGGGTTTCCCATCGCCATTCTGAATGACTGTCTACTCGCGCTGACGTCTTGTGGCACACCCAAAGTGGGACGCTGACCGTTATCAGCGGTATCGAGACGAGAGCTGGCGACTGTGTCAGTATCACTACCACCACTACCAGCTGGACTAGATGACTTTTTCTTGTCTTTTTCTCTCCGGCTACTACCAGACGCGCTACTACCTGTAAAAAGTGATTTATAATTGTTTACATTTATTTGCGTATTGATTCGAATACTTGCTATAGTAACATAATTTCCATACAGTGAAGTCTAATCTAAGAAAGTAGCCATGCATTCAACTAATTTAAACAACACAGAAGACAACAATGATCAAAAAAGGAGCTAACATGAAAATCGAGTGACTTTTAAATGAACCTCACTTGTCAAGCAGAAGATTAAGCATTTTTGTAAAAAAAATACAATTCCAAGTTTGACATCCACAGCAATACTGTTGAACATGACTATAACCAAACAGTAAAATTCAACCAGGATACATTTATCATACATCTTCCATCAACTAAACCCCAACTCAATCTTTCACCATATTCTACACTGAGAAGACAATGCAGCGGCCCTCATAGAATTTTATATGGTCAATTTATTGGTTAACTTATCACAGAAACTTTTTGTCAATGCACCAATTTAATCTAACATTTTTAGCTACCTACACATGCAGACTGATATATTGAGTCTTATAATGAAGGGCATGGATCTAAAAAAAAAACTTCACCAGAATTGGTAAAATTACCAAAATAACAAGAAAAATCCCAGAGATAAGTAACGTAATGTAACTAATTCCATATAAATATGTACATACCACAGTACTTTTTCTTTTAGAGTTATTGATAACATAAGTGCAAATTAAAAGTGAGGTATATAACTGTAGGTAAGAAAAAAGCATTGTGTAGATTACAAACCGGAGCAGCTTGAAGTATTATCCCTGTCCTGTGTCACGTGCATAGGAGGGTGGGTGGGGTACGAGTTCATTCCAAGCTGGGCGTAGGTATTGTTGCTTGATATGTTATGAGGATTATAAAAGTTATTCATAAAATGTGGATTGAAATTTTGTGCCATATCAGTAGAGTTATGTTGTTTGTTTTGATTGGTCTGTTGGTGTTTTTCGTTAAAATCCTGTTTATCTTTATTTTCCCAAAGTCGACTTAATTTGTTATATGTAGTGACTAAGCATGCACAGTCATTTTTAGATGTAGCTGAAAATGAAAAATAAATGTAAGAAAATCATCTCAAAAGAAAAAAAATAACAGAACTGAACAGAACACAGGCATGAACTGAAAATGAACAGAACAAAACTGTAAAGGATGCAACTAAAATTAGTAGTTGTAACACAATAAGGCCAGCCATAAAAAATAGCTTGTTTGCAGTTGCCGATCACACTTTTTTGACTGGGTCGGTCGGAGTATTCTCTTTTATATTAAACATGTGTAAATTGACCATGAAACTAGAAGATATATTTTCAATAATATAGAAATGAAACTTTAAAAATAATATGCATTCACTTCATAGTGATAAAATTTTCCAGATTGGCTTTTTTTATGGGTCCGTTGGCAATGGCAAACAAATAATATTTTAATTTAGGCCTAAATTAGTAAATATTACAACATACAGAAGATAAACATTCACAATTCATGTATTTCCTGGTGATACATATCATCTGTACAATACAAAATATTTATTAACCCCTCAGTAAGATTTACACTACATTTTGCAATAGCACAGTTAAGTTCCTACAAATCGTGACATGAAAAATCCTACAATTTGTCTTCGTGCACATAGCCAAGATCAGACAAAGAGCTGTCACATTTGAAAAAATGTTGATTTCGTACTTTACATCATGCCAGCATGAGGTAATATTAAATCACACAAATATAACATAATGCATTAATCATGTAACAAAGTGTCTTTTGTAATGTAAAACATAATATCATTTTAGCCCTAAACTTTGTCTAATTAAGGTAACACGTCAACATAATTTGAGCAAATTCTTGAAAATGCATGGCCAGAAATGACAGCTTTGGTAAATTATAAAACACAACTGGTAGCAAGTAGATTTTACATGATGAGGAAAAACAAAGTGAATCTTGATCATGCAAATGTTTTCAAAATAGGGTGTTTACAAAATCCAGGACACCAATTGTCAACCAATAACTCCGTTAAGCAACATCATCAGTTTGACAGAAAAAATGAGGAACTACGTTATAGGAAAATCATGAATCTGCATCAATATCTAAAACAGTCAATGGTTCAAGATGTGTGAGTGACTTAATTGGAAAATAATTAATATATTAATAAGTAATGGGTGTTTAAAGTTTGCAATAATTATGACATGCAAAGCAGTGGAGAACAAAGACCATGTTTACACTGTATATAACTAACCTCCAGATCCACTGTGTACCGACCCGGCGCTATTGTTACCCCCGCCAATACTACCACCCGGAAACCCGCCAATTCTACTATCAGCACCATCAACAAAACTCCCAACAAAACTTTGCGAGTCTGTGCTTGTATAACTGTAAGGCGGTACGTAACTAAGATTTTGTGGCAGATAGTTTGAACTACTGTATGGATACTGGTTATTCCATTGTGGTGGTGGTAGCGGCGCCAACGTGTCTCTATCAGCTTCTGATACTGAGTCTACATCTTCTAGACTCAATGTGGAGAAATCTGAAAATATACACAACACAATGTGATATGTAAGTCACTGATTATACTTTATAGACTATTCGAACCACCAATCGCTAAGCAAAGCAAAAATACAACATTTTCTACAACCTTTAAGGCAATATGACAGATGATAAATGATACATTTTATTACAAGGATTCCCGAAGCTGAAACTCCCGAAGGATCAAAACAGAAACATAACACAGGGAAATAGTTGTACTCAAAATATGAAAAATAACCTTATTTTTACAATAAAGATATTGCACATACAGTAAAACCTTAATAATGAGAGCACCTTCAAGACTAGAAAAAATGGTCAAAATAATGAGAAACTCTCATTATCAAATTGAATTATAGGGGAGTTAATGAAAGCCAGTCTGAAAATAAGTGGGCATCACAAGGTGGTTGTAATACTTAAGTGTTTGTTATTTGAGGTTTTACTGTACTTAATTAAAGTATAAATTCTATATAAGCAAAGAATGAAACAGTTTGGTCAAGTTGTTAATTATACAGCTTCAATTTATGAAGCCAACATCATTCATGTTGTCAACGCCCCTCAGATAAGGACACAACATTCATGTGAAAAACTGACAGTTGTTACAGAAAATTTGAATACCATGAACACATAAGTCAACCACTAAATCCTTAATATGAAACATGTTAATGTATTAAGAAAACTACCAGAAAAAACCCAAGCTCAATTTGGGTAATTCAAGACTATACAATACATTGTTATTTTTACATGAGGTAAACGCCTTGTCTGTCTTTTAATGGGATTGGAGAAGAAACATACTGATTTAATTAGGACAAACGATGGACAGAAGACATTATATTACGTACAGACTAGGAAGTTTTGTTCTAAAATGAGTTATTAACCTGACAAAAAGCTAAATGGCATCAATTTGTGTTCTCAAAGTATACCATCTTCAGTGCATTTTATAAACCAAAACTTGACTCCATTACTGTGTTTTTACATTATAGGTCCAACCATATTAAGTACTACACGTAAGTATAAGTATTAAAACTATGTAAAAACAATAGTGAAAACTTCAGGGACAATAATAATGTAGTTGGATAAAAATAACATGATAAACACACAATGTACTAAGAGCATTTGATTGATGATGGACAACGAGTACATTGATCTAACATTGACCTCAAGGCCGACACTTTTTTGGACCAACTAATGAATAACATATTCATATTGGTGAACAACAGGTACAATTAATCATACACCAACCATGCATGGGTTGAAGTTAAAAATATTGAAAAAACTGAAAACTTTTAACTTGTTGCCATGGAAACAACAATTCCGATACAGTCCAGATCTGCGCACTAAAAAACAACAGAAAATTCAGAAGATTCCAGATAACTTTCATACATGATGGTGTTGTTATAAAGACAAATTTGGGTCAACAAGAATTTATATTGTATTTTTGAAGATTATATATCACATTATTAAAATAATGTTGATTTAAAATAACATTTTGCAACAGTTCAGCATCATTTGTTGATATTACTTCAGTCACTGAGACCAATGACCAAACATCGGTTCCCAGGGCTACCATCTGTTCTATCTAAAAATGCAATATAAAACAAAACCTAGCAGGAACCAGCAGGTAGACATGAATAAGTAGTAAATCACTGGATGGAAAACTTTTTGATGGGACAATGTAATTTTTGTCTCCATTGGAGTTAAACGTCGCACCAACAGCCAGGGGCATTTGGCAACATTCAACTTTAGTGGTGGAGGAAGACCCCAGGCTTATACCTTGGTAAAACCACTGACCTTCTGCAAACTAGCTTGACAGCTTTCTCACATGTGAAATTTGGTCCTGGGTGGGATTTGAACTCAGCGGTGAGAGGCTAGTGATTACAAGTCAGAGACCAAAATCACTTGACCATGGAGGCCACAACAAAGCCAAAACAGGATATCAAGGAACAACTGGTAATCAATGTACTACAGGATTACAGTTCAATTTCCCTATATTCCAAACCCAAACAGAGTCATCATAATTTATACCAGTAAGGACAATTCAGGTCTTTATCCTCAGTATGACAGGAAAATTTACATAAAACTGAGAGCTGTTAAAACAACTATAATATATTCATTTTCCTACATAAACTCACAGGCTAGCTGGAGGCGAATCACTCATAATGAGGTATATATGTTAAACATGTGACAATCTGTATATACTAACACAATCCTTATCCTGTCTGTCAGTTACAACTCAAAGTCACTAGAAAACATTTTAGTACCTAATATGACAAATAGGAAATTTTCAATCCATCACCATTGTTTTACGATATAACTACATGACTATACAAAGCCTTCAGTTAGGACACATATCTGACCTACTTATGTGAAGTGTCTCTTTGTACAGTAACTTAGTAAGTTATGTTAATTAAATGATTGTCATTCAATTTCAAAACTGAAACCCATAATGACAGCACTTAATGGTTTCATGGGACGATGACTTAATTGGACTTTCATTGGTTATAACGTTACTTGATTCTTAGGCTTAAAATAATTATATTAGATCTAAATCGTGACAATAAACACTTGAATACCTTCCATTCACCTACAAGGTGTATCTCAAATTTCAAGAAGTTCATATTCTTGACATGAGTGAGTATCTGTCACCATGGAAACAGAATATTTAACAAACTAGACTTAAGGCAATTAAAATGTCAAAATGATGGAAACAGAAAGACAGCTGAACATGAAATCATAAACAAACTCCTTGAAATGGTGTGATGATATATATCACCATCATACACCAAAAAAACAAACTATGTTTCACTTAGACCTAGAGTCCAATTTCACAAACATTAATCCCAATTTGAGAAAGCAAAGAAAGGTTGTTTTCATATGAATAAAAAATAGTTCAAGATGACATTTTTTGATTCTCCCGATATGAACTAAGCAAGCTTATGTTCATTACCTGTTTTATTCAAAATCATAATTCTTCAACCGTTTTTGTAAAAGAAAGCAAGTGTTTGAGAAATCATTCATTGATGTTTAAGGCTAGTTTCAATCTTGGAATGTGACCAGACACAGGCTATGTACCACTGCTGTGGGACAAAATGACTACTAGTAAGAATACAATACTAACTGACCCCAACAGGTGCAGTTTCGAATTCTGTGTCAAGAAGTGAAAGCCATTCTTTTCAGCATTAACACCCCCTTAATTAGATGTCAGCAGTGATACATTACCTAGGACTCAATCATTAAAGATGATTGATAACAGTTGTAAAACTTGTTTCTACAGTAAACCTGTGGCAGATTTGATAAAATGAAATATATCATCACATTTAATTGATTTCTTATGTCAATCTTTATATCAGAAAGTGTCAATGACAAAAAATATTAACTACAACATAAAACAAAACCATTTCAATTACATTTGCTTGGACCACAAGTAGGGCGTAACAGTCTCAGCTGAATCAGGAAATTCTGGGCTTAAAATGAAGTTATAAAAACTTCCTATACGATATTTTATTGCCAATTAAAAAGATGGTAACAAAAAAATGATTAAATACAAATCAACAAGGAAGAATGGCAGGTAAGATTTTAAAAATTCCCATCATCGTAAAAACTCTAAATCTGGTATTATTAGGCAGATACCAAGTTTAATGGAATGTTTCCTTATATACCGGGAAATGTTAGTACAAAAGGTTGATAGCTTTATGATGATCAGAATCGTAACTGTGTAGTAAAAACATCACATTGTTTTACAGTATGACTTGAAAGACAACCAAAATGGATGATTTAGAGGTATACACCCTCAACCTTACAGTTGGAGGTTAACCTTGACAACCTATCATGCATAATTAGCAGGATTCAATGAAAATAGAAGAAAATTGTTGTTGTATTAGAATGAAAATAAGAAATAGTAAATAATCATGAAATTAATCTAATCTTTTTTCTATTCATATTGATAGGACAGACAAAAAAGATAAGAGCTGAAAAAAATAATTTTTGAAGATAAGGGTATTTTTATTGGACAAAGAAATATGCTAAGGACTGATTCAAAGATGGGGCACTTACAGTTTCTGTTTAAATATAAAAATTAGTAGTATAGAAATATTATGGGCTTGAATAAATATTTCCATCACAAAACTGAAAGATGACATAATATAGGTAATTTAAATGAAAAGCAGAAAAAATCAGACATTTTAACCTTACAAAGTAAAAGGTGACATTATGTATTGAAGTACAGGACAGTTAAAAAAGTTTTTCTGCTAACAGGTTTTAACTCTTAAAGTTGTTTAGTTTGAAGTACAAAACCAACCCACCATCTAGAGCAGTACATGGCATCCAATGTATGACATTTAGGAGTGTCTAACCTAATCATGGAAACATTAAGAATGTAGCAATGTCATGCCACCCTTAATGATTGGCAGACAAGCTAGTCACGATCCTAATCTAGACAATCAGTCAATAGTAGAAACATTCTGTTCTTAAGCCCCGTCTAGAACAGAAACTGTTAACCATATTTTACACGATCAGAATCAAATACTAGTAGAAAATGTATGCAACTGGCCTTGTGGTAAAATCTTAATAAATTTAATAATAAATGTTTACCATAATTAGTATGCTGAAAATATCAAATATATGCACTAGACACCAGAGACATCAATTGTGGTTCTATTTCATGCAGGACATCGGATGTTCGAGTTGACATGGTCAAGTGCTTGAACCATTGGTACATAAGCTTGAACCCAGCAGCTTGAACCTAGCAGCATGAACATAGCAGCTTAAGCCTAGCAATGTGTACCCAGCAGTTTGAACCCAGCTGCTTGAACCCAGCAGCTTTAACCAAGTAGCTTGAGCCCAGCTGTTTGAACCTAGCAGCGTTAACCCAGCACCTAGCTAATTTATGTGAATATTTCATACATCTTGCACATACATGGTGAACTGGGGACTTGCATTCACTTACTAGGTTTGCAAAGTACAGGCTTATTTAATAGGGCATGATTCAAATAACATCCATCAAATACAAAGAGAACTCCGGAAATATTTTGTTAGTGTACAGAACAGATAGGGGCTGGGGCTCTATTTAAAACAACATCGATAAAAACATAATTGGTGAGGGGTGTAACATGGTTAGACTTATTGTAAGTTTTCTATACAGTTAGTGTAATACAATAGACAAGTTGATTACTATTACTACAAGAACTGGAGGATAGTCCACTATGTACAAACAAATAACAATGACAGCATGTAAGTACGTCTTCATTAATTCATTGCTAAACAGCAGAGCTTTTACTGTTATCACTATATACAGCTACCCTTTACCCAGACCAAAAAATGTCTCCATTAATAATAGTTCAATCTTTCAATTACTTACCGGTTCTAAGGATTTTATCACCATACAAGCTATATGGTAAGGAACATTTAGTCAATTGCCCTTAGCTATAAATGTATGTACTAACTTAGATATGACTAGTTTGATATTACAAATAGGTTAACAACCAATCACTATGGTAACTCATTGCTAAACAAAGAGTTTAATGACAAAACATCTTAAATCTGCTTAGTTAAAACATGCTTACTGAAAATATTTAAAAGCAATGTCACAAACCACAAACTTATGTTCAGCATATGAACGCTTTAACTTAATACTATACCCCAACGTAAATTGTTTACATTATGTACAAATACAAATAAACAATGAACGACCGAATACTGTGAACAGGAACAATAAATGAATTAATAAGACATGTTGCTGAAGATCTTGGCAAGACATAATTGGACATATTCTACTGTTTGTACAAGGCATTGTGACTATCAGAGGTCAAAGTTGGCAATAAAAGGGAAACATGAATAATGCTAACATCATACCACAATAATACCATAATATTTTCTGTGGAAACAAATCTCGGAGTGTTTCATTGTCAGCTGAGTGTTGTTTCTTTTTCCGAATAAGGTTATACTTATAAACATGACTCATAAGACATAAATAAAATGTTTTTTCATTTCGTAATTAATCAAAGAGTGTTGGCTTCCATGATAAAATAAAGACATCATTTTTCATTTAAATAATTTCAACAAATACTAAACTTTTACTAAATAAGTTGAAACATTCATTTGAAATGCTAACTGTAAGAATGTCTAATCAATGTAGTTCTGGGTATAACATCACACCAACAGCCAGGGGCATTGGTAACTTCTCAAGCCATAATGGCGGAGGAAGATCCCAGGTTTACACCAGGGTAGAACCATTGACCACCCATAAGCTAGCTGGACAGCTTCCCCACAAATGTTTATTTTTGTCTGGTTCTGGGTGGGATTCAAACTCATAGCTATGAGGGGCAAGTAATTATTAGACACAGACCATAACCACTCAACCACAGAGGCCCCAGATGCCAAATCAGGTTTTGTCTTATTAGAGTAAAAGGATTGCATGATAAATTTAATGAATATTAAACACCCAGATGCAGAAATTTGTAACCACAGAAAACAGTATAGTTTTCTACATGTAATGTGATACATATACATGTAACATACAGATATATATATACATATATATATACATGTGTGTGAGTATATATGATAGATAGATGATGGGAACACATACCTGGATACACCATACCACCTGAAACATGGAAAAATATGGAACAACATGAATTATAAATGATATAAATGAGTGATACAGGAATATATGGTATCAGAATATCATGAACATAGACTAGACCAGAAAAAATGCTATTAAAATTCAATTTGGTGGATGTGTTTCAGCAATAAGGTACAATAGCAAGATGTTCACTGATATTTAACAATAAAAAGTCCATTTGAATAAAAAATGTATTCATACTTAATAAAAAGTCATGAATAGATATGTTATATTTCTGGTAAAATTCAGGTTGATTTTTGCATCAGAATTTTGAATGACAAGATTTTCCGACTTTTCTAATATAAGTTCATGATCAATGAGTGCATGGCAGATGCACACAAAGAAAGGAATGATAATACAAGACTTTACATAAACGGATGGTGCGGAATGCATGGTTGTAATTATGAAATACCATGTAAAGTAGGACAGATGAAATTTACAAACTCTATGACCCATATACACATAGGTTACACAGAGAAGACACGAGACAAGTATACAAGGAAGCATCTGTCATATTATATCTATCAGGTCTTCAGTCCGCATGATTTTTTAAATATCCTAACATAGCCTGTTCCCAGAAAAACCTTATGTCAGTGTACTGTATAAGACTGCATTATCAAGTACAACTGTTTTGATTTCTTTTAACAAAGCTTTATCGTAGAATTAGACTTTTAAAATTGAAAACTGATTGAAACTGGTATTTGCAAATTGGAAAACAGCAGATCTTTCTCATAAATGCTAAGAGTAGTGTCTACATCAGCTGTCATACCAACTATCATACACACATTGTAAATAATCCAAGTTTGATTTAGGTAAAATTCAAATTCTTATTTGTCATTCTTTCACACTGACAGTGTCATAGGTTAAATATGTACAAATAATGAATGATTTTAATCAGACATATTCAGATCACGGGTGAGGATGGAATGCTTCATTAATGAATTTTAATTACCGAAAGTTCAAATGAAATGGTGCTAGTTGACTTAATGGCACCCACAAAAATGATGTATATTTGTCAAAGTAGATCATTCACTGAATTAATAAGCAAACTACATGTTCAATATTATCAATGAATTATTCCAGGCATTAAACCATTCAGACATAATTGTGTCAAAGCACAAATACATAAATTCTGGCTTTACGTGATTTAAATATAACTTAAGATACCACAGATGAATGACATATCAATGAATTAATGTGCTTTTCACTGGGATTTAATGTTGCACTAAATATAGTAAAAGGCGGGGTTACTTCGCAATTTTCCATCTTTAACAGTGGAGAAAAAACCCAGGATTACACCAGGGTAAAACCACCAACCTTCCATAAGCTAGCTTAATAGCTTCCTCACATGTGAAATTTAGTCATGGGTGGGATTCAAGCTCACAGCGGTGAGGGGCTAGTGATTACTAGTCAGAGACTATAACCACTTGACCACAGAAACCACAAATGGGCTCTTCAAACACTAATTAAGCTTGTTTTGTTTCTTGGTTTTTATGCGACATATTGTCACTGGGGTTTAATGCTGTTTTTCAACAACTTTTCAGTTATATATGGCAACCGGTTCATCTAACCAGTTTTCCTGGACTGTATATTAACCAGTACTAACTTACTTCCACAAGGAGCCGGTAACTTCTCCACATATGGAGGAAAATCGACATGTTTGTCAAATTGTTCACAGAAGGGTATGACCTGCTGCAACTGGGATTTCGACCCGGATCTCCGGGTTACAAGTCCAGTGCACTAACCACAGGACCACGACCTTAATTAAGCTTGTAAGTTAACTACAGCAGACAGAGGATTTCAAACAATTCAACAATTCTAGACATTCAGACAATGTTTACACCTTAAAATACCACATAATATTGCCAAAATAATATGTGTACTGACGATTCTTACAACTTTGAACAAAAACTGTTTTAAACTCAAGAGACTTGCATTAAGAATTATTGTGACACAACTAATAAATCAAGAATGTCGAATAAAAATCTTTCAAATGCATTTTTGTCTTTTTCTCTCAGTATAGAATTGAACTAAGTTTTCCAAATAATAAAAAGCATTACAGCATAAAAGATTCCCCAAATTGCTTATCATTAAATTCCTGTTAGTTAAACAGACCTAATAAATATATGCCTAAGTGTAAAGCAGTTTTGCACTTTCAAGAGATATTATTGTGTATGAGAATTTCAACCATTTTTAAAGCCATGCTTAAGATATTGCATACAGATACAGAAAGAAAGCACAGTTCAGTATCAATTAATATGCATTGAAGGAACTGACTTATATTAACGAAATGAATTATTTCTCTACTGTTTGAACACTGACCCAACAGCCACGGTCATTAGGCAACTTTTCAAGCTTCATATGTAAAATATGGTTCTGGGTGGGATTTGAACTCACAGCAGGGAGGGACTAGTGATTGTTAGTCAGATCACAACCACTTGACCATGGAGGCACTAAAATTAATGAGCAATCCTTTTTTAATACAGAATTATCACTATGGTATAGATTTATTGCTATGTTAAGAGATTTAACCATACTTCAGGATTTTTTTCTTCTATAGCAGGGGCCATTTATTGGTACCTTCCCCTTAGGAAAAATCTTTAAAATCATGCAGTTTTCTGCCTAAAATTCAATTTACATCAAGTTTTTTCTTCCCCTTTTTTGCAAAATACTTTGTCAGTTTTCCCCAAATTTAAGAAAAAGACCCTTTCCTCTACTTATGAAAAAAAGCCCTGTACTTACCGCCACTCAGATCTCCAAATACATAATAGCACTGTTCAGAGAATGTAATCTTGTTCACAGTATGACGAATAAAACCAGCTTTTAATAAATTACAAGCATATTTTCTAGCATCCCTACGATCTGCAAATCCTTCAACATGTGTAAATAACCATTCTACCAGATCAGACCCTGAAAGAAACAAGTATATACTGTCCCATGATCTACCATATCAGACCCTGGAATACATACATATATCCTGTCATATGATCGTACTATAGTAAGAAAAGAACACTAAGGATTAAATATTACATCTAATAATTTTCAAAAATTTTACTAGTTCTGTCTCCTACTCTTTTGTTTGGATATGAATGAGATCATCTCCAACATCGAGCATTTGTTTGTCTGAGTCTTAAGGTATAAAGTTATGTATATAATAATTATACCTGTCAAACCTTTTTCAAAATATTGACAAAAACTCCAAATCAAAAAACAAAAAGTAGGTATTACTTTTTAAATAAAAACACTCCTCTCTCAAAAAAGAACTGATTCCTTACTAACGTATATATTATGTTTCAATATATATTTTCACAACAAATTTACAGCACCACCAGACAAGAGGCACCAGACTAACCTATGAATGCATTTGGTATTGTTATTTTGAGCCACATCCGATCCCTAATCTCTAAACCAGAATCAGGTGAGGCCATCGCCTTGACAACTGTCGCCATGTCGGTATTGATAGTCAGATTGAGGTCATCAAATCCTGTAATTAACGATACAATTAGATTAAACTTATATGCATTAACAAAAAGGGTACACAGATGAACATTCCAAGGGAAGTAACTCATATAAGAAATCTAACTAAATGAACAAGAGTTGTCCAACTTTGATGTAAAATATCATGAAACAAGCTGTAATACATATTTCCTACAAATAGAAATGTATTTTCTAAATTACAAACTGCCAAACTTGTTTGAATAAAAAGAAACACTTCCAATGCAACATTCTAATAAAATACTACAGAATATTTCAGACATTTTTTTTTTCGAATAACATAAACTGTAAATCAACTTGTAATGATAACCTCAAATATTTATCTCTATTACCAGGTAATAATTGTAAAAAACATTGCAGCATGTTAATTTGGATTACACATTCAAACACCAAAAATATGGAGCAGACAAAAATTATTACTACAATTCTCTGAAGATAAAACCTAAAACATTATCCATATGCCAGGAGTTTCAGACAAATGAATCCCTGGAGAAGTAATACTAATTGCAGGCCAATTATAGAGCAATTTTAATATCTATTATTTATAAAATATCTCTGGAAGAGTAGAGTTGTTCAGCATGAGGAATAAGCAGATATTCCGATATAAATAGGAAGAAATCAACAATTTTAACATTGTGTGACTGTTCGGAAATTTGTAGTATGAAATCATACGTTTTTTAATGATATGTATTTAACACAAAGAAGTAGCTAAGACTGTCTAAGACAAAAGTCTGTTATTTCATTATATCTATTTGATACAAAGACCATAATATAACATTCGTATTTAATACAAAAAATGGCAAAGACCATCTCACAATAATAAATATATGAATCTAACATAAAAAGGGCAACTATGTGGTTATTTAGGACAATCTTTACATGTCCAGGGGAGCTTGCAAACAGCTAAAGCTGAACACTCACTTTCTGATTCGGGTATTGAGCTGGATATAGACGAACTCGTGGATGTCATATTACTTATTGATGGACTAGGAACACCACGATTCAAATACTCCTGTTTCAATGCCGTTGTATGCGCGACCCAAGCGGAGGGGTCAATAGGTCGTACTGGTTCCTGACGCGGAACAGTAAAATATCCTTTAGGATTAGGGTCCCAACATTTGGCAACTACTAGTGTAATAGGTCTGAAAAAAAGAAATATAAATGAAAATTCAGTATTATTTCCTGAAACAAAAATTAAGAGGCAGAACAAGTGGAGTCATTTGTAATTAACTTATGATGATAAAATGATTATGAAAACCATGATGCCTCGAAAGTCAATCACAAAGTTTGCAAAGTTACAACATGAGCCATTGAATGCAATACCAGAGTGTAAAATGTAGGTTCAGTTTGTAATGAATTTTATTTTTTTCAACAGTTTTCCCCCCAACTAATTAATCTATAACGCCACAATAACAAGTGTCACACTTGCCAAAATTAAGGACAAACACATACGTGCATTATAGAAAATCAAAGACAAAGGCAAAAAAAGTTTTGCCCATTGGTTGTATGGCAATACGTTTTCATTGGTTGCAAATATTAACATCACAAGCATATCACAATCTTACAGCATATTTCTAATAACAGCGCTAAAACCTTAAATGAATTTATTAGACATACCCTGGTTTTTGAACAGCTTCCCTTAATGTTCTCACAGCATCATCATTGCTCATGTTCTCAAAACTGACACCGTTCACTTCTAGAATCATATCACCAGGTTCTACACGACCATCCTGCGCTACAGCACCACTGAAACATATGAATGGTACCGTTATAATCATTCTAGTATCTGTACCAGGCTTTCAACACGTAGCCCAACCATCAATCATTCTGGTACAGGGTTTCCACTGGACATTATATTTTTTCCGCCACATGTACAGAGGGGAGGGTCCGGGATACAAAAAGGTATGCTTAATTTGATTTTTTTTTTGCCACTTGCAGATTTTTTTTCGCCATTTGCGAAACTGGCAAATGGCAGCAGAAACCCTGTGGTAGCTGCCCAGGCTTTTAACATGTAGCTTGACCTTCCGATAAAGGACATTGAGCCCTGGTTAGAAACATTTTCTGCCAAAATGACATGAACCAACCATTTATTCAGACTGAAAGTCAGGCAATATGTGAATGTTTCTTGAAGCCTACAGTACGTAAGTGAAACACAGTATTGCAAACACTAACAAATGTGCCTTACAAACTTACTACCAACTTGTTACATATTGTCAATCTTAGGTAAATATTCATACTGTTTCCTTGTCTAGGAGATGAAATATAAGTCAGTCTGTTGTTCATTCAGTCACATACTAACAATCGCCTGGTAGGTCAATAGCAAACATTTCATTAGTACAAACAACAGTTGACATGATTTTAAAGGCTAGGTTTTCAGCTAGATAGAAAATAGATCTATGACCTAATACAGGGGCCCCTGTAACTCATACCTACCCTTTCATAATGGACCCAACATAGATGCCACCATCCCCACCTTTGTTACTTTGTCCTACAATACTGATACCAAGAAAGTTCACCGTATCTGTAATATAAAATAAGAATCAATAAAAAATATACAATTAAAATTAATTATCTCGGTTAAACCAGCACATAAAAGGATCAGTGCAAAAAGGCATATGTCTTCTTCCTGATCACTTAAGAGATAGGATCTTCCTGCACTCAACCCTTCAAATGATACACAGCAAAACAAGGAACCACATAAGAAGAGAAGAAATATGTCCTGTACAAACAGATCACTTTATTCAGAAATTTATTTGGTCTACTATACATGGGTCGAAGTTGAAAATTTCAAAAAAGAACCAAAAATTTAAGCTCAGCCTCAGGGAAGCATTAAAAACCAGTCATGTCCAGTCCTGCAAATAAAAAAACAGAACTGGACAAAACTGAAAAATCCAGAATATACTGAAAGGCTTACACCTGTGACTATATCAATGAATGAGTCATTAACAGTGGTCTTTATTCAGAGGTGGTCGTTAATTTGTTGTTTTTTTCATTCCCAGCCCAGTATTTAGTTTATCATTAGATTCAATAGAATTCAATTAGTACAAAACATACTCAAAGATCACAATAAATGTTTTCTTAATATATCTGAACTCTGCAATACTTAACTTTACATGAATTCTTTAGCTTTAAAAATTATTTTTCACTTTAAAAATTAATGAAAGATTTCCAAAGAATTTATTCAACTAACATTATACAACTAAATTTTCCATAATAATTATGTGAGCCAGGTAATAAATGAAAATTCAGTGGATGAGTTTTATCCAAAAAAATTCAAATAGGAATCAAGGTAAATCAGCCGTGTTTTTGTAGAATGCATTAAAATCTTACCCATGTTTAAAGTGACTGTGATTATATTGAGAGACATGGTAGAGTCGGTTATACTGGAAAATGATGATGCCTGAAATACAGAATCACATAAATCATCATTTTAAATAAAATCGTGAGACCTAAAAAATAATAGGTTTGTTTACTGTAACATGTTGAAAAAGATGGTTTAGTAGGTACAGATTTTATTCAATTTTTTAGAAGACATCTTTTCCATATAAGTAACCTCAGTTTAACTCATAACCCCAGTCAAAAAATGAAAACCAACACTTTATTTGTGATAAATTCTCATTACATTCACAGTCAAGTTGTTTACTGAGCAATGAGATCAAACATGACTAAATCAGCATTGCCATCCACAGGTTAGACACAACTAAATATCTGGTAAAAAAAAATGCAGTCTGCAGTAAAAGAGACGGTCGGTCGGGTTACAGGAAAAAGAACTATTTTTTAGGCCCGAATAAGGCTATCCATAAATACTTGACAAAAAATTTATTAATTTCATTATACATGTAAATGACGAAGACCAATCAATAGCCTAAAAATCTGAACTATAAATTAGATAAGTTTAGTTTAAAACATAGACCATTCAAAATGCATTCAGAATGTTTTGTTATCTCTATAAGATACACTAAAAGAAATTATGGCAATTTATCACAGATATGTCTGAAAGGCAGTAATGATTATATTAAACCATTAAACCATTCTTGAGCAACTATATAAATTTTTCCTAGTGAAAAAATAACTTTAATTCCTCATAGCAATTCATGTCGTGAAGAATAGTCTTGAGTGTTTTTTTTTAAAAAAAGGAAAATTCTGAATTTTTAAGTCCTAAGTTTATCTCAATTCCAAACTTAACCAATTAACCATAAAACACAGCATTCCAAGCTTATATAAAGCGTAATACATACACGACTAATTGGTGGTAATCTGTGTTTCCGTCGTCGTTTCCTATGGCGACCATATTTTGAAGAAGATCTAGCTGTAGTATCTGTGACCGTTGAGAACCTGCAAGAATACCAAATAACATTCCAGTCAATAATGCTGGGCAAGCAATCAGATATAATTGGATTATAATTGTTTCGACAATTGGAGACAATTAAATACGAAAACAACAAAAACTGAGGTCTAAGAAAATGCAGAAAACTGGTCTGAAAATAAGTGGTCATTATAATAATACAGGGTTTTCACCAGACGTCAAAGTTGAGGGTCAAAAATGACCCTTGGCTGATGATAATTCGAAGAGTCAACAAAATTTCCTTCTAATTTTATCATAAATTTGACCCCTTGGAACAAAGTCTCAAGAATCAAAAGCTTTACTTAACTGACTTAAAGAGTCAAAGTGCTGTTTTAAGGGTCAAACGAAAGTCCTGTCAGATTTTTTTAACAAGGGGTCACTAAGAGAGTTTTAACTGTAACTATACATTAAATCTAATGAAATCAGATCAAGATATATATCTTCACTTCTGCTGTAAGTCTACAGTTAATTGAAATGCTTGGCAAGCAATGATGGAATTCTACAAGCACTAGATTACATTTTACCCTGTTTTAATAAAACATCAAAAACCTTTGAGAACCTTCATAGACATTTCCAAGCTTCAAATTCTTGATAGAACATTGTCTAGAGTTTGGTTTCCTCAGAAAGAAATGTTTAGAAAAGTTGTTCACAGAAGTTTACATAATAAGCTGTAATTCTGAACATAACAGCATCTGTCATCAGACTAAAAAGCATATAGAGATAATAGCCAAAGCCAAAATTTTTTCATTGGTAAATACAATATTGTAAGACAGAGCTAGAGGACCATCATGTATAGTTACACTTCACTCATAGACCACTTCACTAAGACAGAGCTAGAGGACTGACTATTATCATGTATAGTTACAACTTATTCATAGACCATACCCCTTAGACAGAGCTAGAGGAATGACTATTATCATGTATAGTTACACCTTATTCATAGACCACTCCACTTAGACAGAGCTAGAGTTACACCTTGTTCAGAGACCACTTCACTAAGATAGAACGAGAGGACTGACTATTATCATGTATAGTTACACCTTATTCATAGACCACTTCACTAACATAGCATCGACAGCCAGGGTCATTTGGCAACTTTTCCAGCTTTAACAGCAGAGGAAGACCCAAGGCGTAACACTGGGTGGAACTATTAACCTGTCTGGTCTGGATGGGGTTGAACTAACAGCAGTGAGGGGCCAGTGATAACTGGTCAAAGAACATAACCACGGGACCATGTAGATAGACTTACTGTAGTGTTCATGATTACCTACAATCCAAGTCACATACTTACTATTTCACAAACTCAATATCAAATGTTACACTACTTTTCAGTGAACAAATGCTACAATATGATAATTTTATACACTACTTGATCTTTAAACACGAAATTATACAAATCAGGCAAGGTACACAGAATTACACAACAGATATTTCAACAAAAAATCTGCCTTCTTTGCAGAAACATCGAACATACCAAGACCTTGTTATATCAAGAACTTGTTATATTAACCTCTGTGGGAATTGTTAAAATAAATTAAATCATTTTCATTGATTTGAATTAATTTGACAGCAATACATTTAATTAAATAAGATGTTGCAGTAACAAGGGAAACAGTGTTATGCAAAAATAATTAAGAATTCTACAACTCAAGGAGTACATTATCTCAGCTGAAAAAAAAAACTTCACTCCTAGATTTTCATGTCTAACTCCTAATAGGTTTCATGTGTGCTTTGTGCGAATGCATTCACGAGAAGATATTTTGTAACACAGAGAAAAACATGTAAATATTGCATTATGTAGAGCATGCCACGGAGATTATTTACGATGGGAGTTAGGCACTGACATTATGAATCATTACATGAATAAATAACAAAGTGCTTTAAAAGTGTGTTTAGCCAGAATACAGAACTAATAAATAAGATTCCTTCAGGACCCCCCTCTAAATACCAGTTGAAGAAACAAATACTCTTTAAGTAGATTTATAAATATGAGAATGCATACTGTTTTACAATATGCATTTTAAAGAACATTTAATGTACTAAGATATCTTATTATATAGCACTTTTTTTATCATAAATTGTTACATTTTTATAACACATTTGTACAGCACTTCAAAAATAATTTTAAAAAATTGGATTTAAGATATACACAAGTAGTGTAAGATTGCTTTCCTCACAACAATGAGAGGACATTTTTTTTGTAAATAAATTATTCTAAATATACTATCAAAAACTAATTTACACATATTATTATAGGGCTGTTTAATAACTGCTTAGAGTTAATAGATTTGCTCTTGTGCTGTACATATACATTAAACTTGTAGAAAAACCCAAAATTTTCAAAATACATAACAAGCAGTTTTCTGTACAGGTAACAAAAACATTGAGAAAAAGCAGACGATTGGATATAAATGTTTCAAATCATGCAACAACTTTAACTGAGCAGACAAGTAGCTAGTCTATCACACAGTTGAAGAAAAAACAACACTAATTGGCTTATCAGTGCTTGCCTGGAAAAACCTTTCTTTCAACCAATTATAACTAACAGGGCAATGAGCAAAACAATGTAAGCAACAGATATCAGCATCAGAATGGTTCTTATGTATTCCTGGTAATTTCATTCATACAGCAACCGATCTACCAGATCGTATCCCGAGTTAATGAATTAAGATGTAACTTTGTAGTTATGTAATTAAGTCCAATTAGGAGGTTCATCAAAACAAAATTTCTTGTTTTTTCTCCCCAGCAACAGCTGATTTCAGAAGAAACAAAAACTGTGTACAACGTGAATTCTACAAAGAGTGAAGTATCAACTAAATTCAAAGTGAGAAATATTTTAAACAAATATTTCAACAGACTGCCGGTAATGGTCATTTTATGTAATAGTTGTTTTTTGACTGCATACTTTACAATCCACAATGTATACTTGTATAAATCCGATTTTACTCTTTTCGAAGAAAATTCATTTACATAGAGAGAAAGTACACTTCAGTGTTTTATAATTTGTTACATTTGGGATCCAAAGAAAATTAAATCTTATGCTGATATTGTGCATGTTAGTTTTGAGTGTACAACAGACAGTATTAAATTTCATGACAGCCGAATATCTTAACCTCGAGAGAAGGAATTTACAACACAACTGAGAGCTATAAATGAAAACACGACTTCAAGCAAACAGAATACTGTTGAACAAGGCTGAACTCAACTGTTGAAGTTCAAATTGAAATCTGTAGGTGAATAGTGTCATAGTGTTGTACAATTTTTTGGTTGCTTAATTCCAAGTAAAGTGGTGCCAGGTCTCAGGGCTAACCCAGTTCTTCCATGCAAATATTTGCTACGAACTACATAGAATATACATAATACTGATCAGGGCATTCATTTGAACCTTAAAACAGCATTTTGACTCTTGAAATTATTTAAGTTTCTGACTCTTGAGAATTTGTACCAAAGGGTCAAATTTACAATAAAATTTCAAGGAAATTTTGTCGTCTCTTCAAATTATTATCAGCCATGGGTCATTTTTGACCCTCGACTTATGATGTCTAGTGAAAACCATGATTGAAATAGCCAGATAAACAAATAATAAATTTTATGTAATGAATACAGGCAGTACAACACAAATTATTATCTCCAGTCTTGTCATGCAAAATTCCATGTGAATTCTTATCAGTGGTTTGAATATGTTTAAAATATTGGAAGAACAAATCTTGAACTAATGCTATATGAACAGCAGAATTAGATAAGAAATGAAATATTTCAATTAAGAAAAATCTTCAACTACTTTCTGAAAATGAGACGTGCAGTACCAAAATAATATGGTGGCTGGAAACACATTAACCCTTTGCCTCATAAGCATACTTCGGACTCTTAAAATAAAAGGAAACATACAAAACATCAAATTTTTAAAGAAAATTGGGTCATTTCTCTCTGACAGAGTGGAAAACATTGTTGCAAAAGAAGCCACTGCTTATTACAATCAATGGCTTCTTTTACCATGACGTCTGCGTCAAATGCGGCAAAATGTAGTATTATGAGGCAAAGGTTTAACTTGGCTAATACCATGTGATTCCATTTCCTAGTCAACAAATATGGAATCAACTTACCTGCTCATTGTGTCATCTTCAGAGTCAAAGAAACTTGTAGTTTCAAGGTCACTGCTAAGCATCGTTGATGATTCATATGAGTGACCATGACCTCTACGATCTCGATGCCGAAGGTCAAGTTTTGTGTGTCCATTTAATCTAGGGGGGTGAGCTAGAAATATAAAGAGAAAACTAAATATTCTGTGGGTCAAAAAATAAATGAAAAACTACCAATAACTTTAAGAGTTATGACTGCCCTAATCCTAAAAAATAAGATCAAGTCACTTAATATGGGGGTACAACAGAAGTACGATAACATAAATAATTAAGTAAAAAATTAAGGATTATATCAATAATCACATTATTTTTTTGCAATCATTCTATGTAAAACCAATCATTAATGGTAAAGATTACAGTTACTACACTGCATCTATGGAGTGGGGGGGGGACTCTGTGGTTGAGTGGTTATGGACTCTGAGTTTAAATCACACCCAAGACTAGAAAAACACATATGAGAAAGCTGTTCACCTAGCTTATGGAAGGTCAATGGTTATCAAGGGGTTTCCACAACCATTAAAGCAACAAAGATGCCAAATGACCCTGGCTGTTACACCTCGGAGGAAAAGTTAATGGAATGAATCAGCTAAAAACAAACTTAGTAAAGCAAGCCAGTAAGCAAGATTGAATGAAGTGTTGGGTGTGTAAGATTTCATCTGTTCACAAAACCGTCACTCACATTACATGAGGTTTCTATTACAATGTATTGAAAATTTTATTCATGTTTAATGAACGTGAGGAAATTGTAGAAATTTGAAGTTCGTGTCACAAATTAAAACCAGATATAAGCATGTTTACATAATAGTTTAGTATTTAATTTCTACCAAACCCAATTCATAGTGGGTAAAAATTCATAGTTTGCTATCAGAGCCAGTCTTAGTAAAAGCAAGAAAACCCCTTTACAATTTCTACAGGACCAAAAAGTAGTTTCAGGGTTTTCTGTCCCAGGGCCCCAGGGACTCTCAATACAACATTTTTGGGGGTCCTTGGAGAAAAATTAAGGATCCCAAGTATGGTATTGTCAATGACTTTACTTCAGGCAACCTCCATCTATGAAATAATTTCAGGTTTTGCCCAAAGGGGGGGGGGGAAGAATGGGTCACACAGCCAATTTAATGCATAAGGACGTACCAGTCACTGCTAAGCAACAACTTAAAAAAAATTCAGATACAGTAGCTACACAAAGTGAGATTCAAATTATTTCAGAAAGCCATACAACACGTTTTTAAGTTATCAAAGTTAAATAATAGCATACATCGGAGACAAATTGAGGAATTTGTTTTAATTTATAAAAGAATGTACCAGTTATTTGATATTTGCCATAGATTACAAGTGCGGTTAACTGTAAGTTATAATTTTCAGGTCACAGAATTTGTTTTCTTGAGTTTAGTGCGACCATCATTGTATTACAGTACACAAAAAACAAGCCAGCGAAAAATTGTCTAAATTCTCACTTTTCAAAATGTGTCTACTTAAAGTTTATTCGGGCAGGTAAACACTTAGGACAGACAGGTAAACAATAAAAAAATAACAATTTTTGTAATTCAAATAATAAACAAGACATGTGACTATGTAGAAAGACCAAAACGGATGAACTGATTGTGTCATCATGGCCCAGACATGACTTAGAATTATTCAAAAGGGGAGAAGTCAAGCATGAGAAATATATAATTAATGTATACTTTAAATTTGCTTGATTTGCAGGAAGAGAAACTTCAAAAAAAAATTTACAAATTTTAAGAATATTGTCCAATTGGCAGATTGAACAAATAACTAAACACAGAGTAAAAGTACCTCAATGGCAAGTATCAGAATATACCATTTTTTCTGCTAAATACTTAACTGTTGCAAACTGTTCAGAGGTAAGATAATTGGAAGTAATAATATGGGTTAATAACCACTAAAAAGCTTTTACAAACAGACTACTCAATGATCAAAGCATCATCAAAATGGTAGAGTAATTGTGTTACAACAGGAGTCTTGGATTTAGGAAAGAAGCAAACACTGGCTTCATGCTGATATAGGGTGTATGGTAGTGGCTTTGTTTTATACCTATGGAGTAGGTTTTTTATATGAACCATGTCAAGTGGGAACAGGTGAAAATGAGAATCTTCAACCTTGTCTGCATCATGAAATTCATTGATACAAACACACTGTAAGGAAATCCCTTAATTTCAACTGACTGCACCCCTACCATTATATCAAGGGGATATATTCATGGTATGACTCACTTCTATACATTAATTCAGAGTTTAAGGTTGAGTTAAACAGAAGCAATATTTACTTCAAACCTCACAGACTTAGGTAACTATACAGAATCCTACGAAATCAGCTGTAGAATACATAGGAGTTCAATATTACAACTCAATTTTAAGACAGCATCAAGAAATGATCTATCATATCTATGAAGCTTTGTTATTGGTCAATTTCATGACTGTTAATAAAATCATCCAATCATATGCTTAAAAACATAGAGAAAGTATCTCCACATGCAGTTTAATAAATCCTCTGCCTTAAAGATACAACAACCATGTTCAGAGGGACCACATTGACTGAAAAGTCCAGAAAAAATATTAATTAAGTTTATGGTTACTAGACCCCCAGAATAGGGTAGGTAGGTAGGTCCCAAAGACTATTTTCCATTTTTTCTTAACACACCTTTCATACATTGGACGTATGATTTGTCCCCCCAAATGTCTTCATACTTTGCTCTAAGAAACTTCAAGTTAAGCACAAAAAACGGGGTCAGTTGGGTATGTTCTATTTTTTCTGGCCTAATGTACAAAAAATAGGGCCAGTTGGGTATGTTCCATTTTTTCTGGCCTAATGTACAAAAAATAGGGTCAGTTGGGTATGTTCTATTTTTTCTGGCCTAATGTACAAAATAGGGCCAGTTGGGTATGTTCTATTTTTCTGGCCTAATGTACAAGATTGCTATCTTAACTAGATATTGTAAGCTGGACAAGATAGTACAGAAATCATGCATAGAAAAGCCTTTTTACTGGGTTTAACATTGTTTTTCAACAATCTTTAAATTATGCACATCGGTCAGTTCACCTAACAAGTTTTCATGGATTGTATTCTAACCAGTACTGACTTACTCTTCCATAAATAGCCAGCAACTTCTCCACTCATGGAGGAAAATCAACATTTCTGTCAAATTTTCAACATTTCTGACAAATTTTCATAAAAGGGTCCCAAAATGTTTAGAAAACTGACGATTATCAACACAGACTGAGAGCTCTAGTTGTAAACATTAAGTAGATAATCATTATCTTGAAAATTACCATAAATAATACTAAACCTAGTGAAAATATATGTATATATATATCATTATTTTTACACATAATTGAACTTTTGAAGTGATTTGCAAACCATAAATTTCAGCAAGCTGAACAAAAACTTTCAATAGCACTATCAGTTGTCAGAAAGATTGTTCAAAAGTATAACAATCTTATCCAGTGTGAAATATCATTCAACATTTTATCACATGCATTGATTTTTATATAGCTACTTAAGAGGGATATAAAAATATCTAAAATACAGCTTTGGCTGTCAATAAAATGGTAGGTACAAAGATGTTCAAATAAAATGCCAGTTTAAAACACTTTTTGTACATTTTTTTTATGATTACGAAATATATATGTAAAAAGATTTTAAAGCAATATTTTAACAGACATTTTATGGTTAATTATATAAACAATGTAAAACAAATTAAATACATAATCTTCACATTTTATTATGAAATCAAACATACATGAAACAGTCTATAGAATGTAGATTGTAGATGTTATTCAACATGAAATTAATTAACAACAACAAACCTTGTTGTGAGAATATTATGTTGTTTAAAATGTGTTAAGGAAATAACACTGAATTTTAAGAAATAGTAGACAAGTGTAAGAGAACTGGGATGCTTTTTCCTATTTAGAATAATATTTTACAATGACTAAAGTTTCAGACTACATTTCTAATATTTTAGACACAAGTAAGTCTGCAAAGAAGCATTGCTCAAGTATAAAGATAAGTTTATAAGAACCACATCATTAAAGCAGTTTTCATGCAATGCAATAAAAAAAACAAGATGACACGACTGTACACATGGGGTGGCCCTTTTAAAAGTTATACCAACGTGTGAAGTAAGTAAAACAATGAATCAAATAGTTGAATTATGTTGTTAAGATAAAAGATTAGCATGTAAAACAATTATAACAGACAAGAACAAACTATCACCATAATTAAAAAAGTGGAGCAAATATAAACACACAACCAGCGGAAGTGATCATGAATCAATTAAATCACAAACTTCAGACCTGAACAAACTGACACCCACACCACAACCAGGAGACCTATCAATGTGATCACCAAGTCATGTGATACAACATAGAATAGTTTTGTAGTCACATGACCAATTAATCACATGATACGGCCATCTTATACTATTATTGATTTATGTTTATTCCATATATGGAACATATTGAACATCCAGACAGGTAAGATCAATCCCAATTAATAGGCGAGTCGAGACAAAATGATTGGAAAGTGAACGTCTCAAGAAAGTCCAGCAAAATTTGCATAATTTAATCAAAATTGGCAATAGAAATATTGGTATTTTGTAACAAAGTTTCAAATGTATCAAAAAAAAAAAAACGTTTAATAAACGAAAAACAAAACTTAATTTGACATGAATCTTGATTTTTTGTACATTTAAAATTGAATTACATCTATGGATGAAATGCTAAGATAAAGCTACATCTAAATGAGTATAACACTAAGAGGGATGTCAGAATTGTGTTTTTTTTTGTAGGAATATCGATCAAGAAACAAAGCAAGAAAGAGTTACCCATGAAAGATATATGGAATACACATAGGGAGAGTCCAAACCAGAGCTATTGTGACTTCCTTATTCACTCTTACTGTCACATTTTTCAACAGAGACAAAAAGGTTCTATTCTGCAACTTCAACATTGTCATTAAAAAAAAGCAGAATAATTCACCCTTGTGTACCTGATGCTGTGTTACAATAGCACTGAGCTGAACTGTGGATGGAAAATGAGTGAAATAAACAAAACATTCACTCTGCTGAAGCCAGTACCATGTATAAATATGATCCGAGTTTCTTACCAAGACTAGAATTACTTCTGCAACAACCATGATTACATAATTTATGTGAAGAATGCCGTGAACTCCGATGTCGACCATCTAAGAGGAACAGATATAATTGTGTTATATTCTATCTAACCCTATACAAGTACAATTTTCAAGAAAGTACAGTTACTTAAAGGTACAATACAACAGTTGTGATCTAAATGTTAGCCACTATTTTAGATTATCTGCTGGAGCCATTTTTCTTCCAGAAAATTGTGTCAGTTGGCAACATAAAAACAAGTGGTGAATTAGGCCTAAAAAATTAGGTTTGTTTCCAATTACCTGACTGACCCATTTTACCTGCCAACTCAAAAGTTTTTACAGTATCCAAATCTTAGTACTTTATTGTAATTTTCACAACTGAGTTGCTGATATATGCAAAAAAAATTAAAAGAAAAAAATCCCTACCTACCAACCCATATTTTTGTGCATGTAGCTGGAAACAAACCTTTTTTTGTTTAGGCCTTGCGTAAAATTGCCATCTCTCCCGAAAGCTATTAATTTTATGTTAGAACTCACTTTTGGATATACTTCAAAAACTGAAATGCTTTCTTAAAAATAAGATGAAAATAATAATTAAAATTTCTTCAATGCAGGCAATACAGCAGTCATGATGTTAAACTATATAAATGTATCTATGCAGTGAGACAACAAACTGTGGACAAAATACCAAAAATTTATTGACAGATCACAACTTGATGGATGAAAAATACCTCCTGATTATTCTACTATAAATCAAATCAAGCAACTGAGTGTATATCAAAATATCGCATTAAATGCAACACTAATACTTCCGTTGATGCATAAAATTACATATAAAATAAATAAATTTTGATGTAGTTAGAATAGCAAGGTGAAATATCTTTAAATATTACATCTTCTAACAAGATGATTAACGCTTATTAACTTGAGACAGACACAAACATAGATGAAGTATATGATTAATGTTATGTGCTATGTAATCAAATTAAAGGGCTATACATATCAGTTTTCATATTACAAATTACAAGTTCACTGAGAAAATATCATCAAAAAACAGACACTGGTGCACAAAATAAGAATTTCTTTAAAATTGCCACACACAAATTTTGGCCGAAGAAATTCATAATGTTTAGAGATATTCAATGTAATCTGCCATTTTTTGTTCAATATTTACATACACTTGCATCATTAAGAATTGTATTAGAATAATAACCTGCATGTTTCTGTCAAAAACACACTAAAATTTGGATACAGACATAGCTAATAAATGTTAATAGTGACTTTTTTCAAAACAGGCACTTTCATTAAAATGTCATACACAAGACTACATCATAACCAGGTGGGTCATTATTTATTGATCAGTTTTTTTTAACCATTAAATCCATTGACTTAGGCAGATTTGTCTCAGGTAAAATAAAGATTAGAAATAAAATATATACAACAGAACCATCTCAGGTCTGGCTTGATAGGATTATCAGCTCTAGCTTTCAACAGTAAGGGATGTTAGCTGACTACTAGCAAACATTATGTATGAAAAGTACAACATATGATATAACTTGTTGCCATGGAAACCAAACATCCTAATGTGACTATAATGAACTTAATTGGCCGTTTTAGTAGCTATGTACCAGTTAAGTCAACTAGGTTAACACACAAGCAGGGTTTCCACTGGACATTATATTTTTTCCGACACATGTACGGAGGGGATAGTCCGGGATACAAAAAAGTATGCTTAATTTGATTTTTTTTGCCACTTACAAATTTTTTTTCGCCATTTGCAGAAACCTGCACACAAGAGACAGATGCTGATGACAAGGCTGAAACTGATCTCTTCAAATTTGAATAAAATGAACATAAGAAACTAATCTTTCATGAATTTGTCATCCTTGGAGCATCAGACATTGTTAACTTATATTTCCAAATAATTTTTGGTATCAATCTTACAGCCATGGAACCATGCTTTAATTGATAGAACATCTCTACTAGCAGAAAATATTTTGTCAATTTCAGGTAAAACCCAAAATATCATATGTTAGTTGAAATTGAAACCAATATTGAAATGTACAAATTAATATTATATTGGTCTAATTAGAATGTCTGATGATGACATGGCAACAAGTATACATGATATTATAAGTTAATTACAAACACAACACTGACATTCATACAATATAAAGTTTAAATCAATTCTGAGTTTATACATGTATGCACATGAATGCTTACCTCTGCGGGAGCTTATAACAGAGTCTGTCTCAGTACATGTGTCACAGTGGTCATCTCTACCTCCCAATGGTGCATTAGCACTAAAAGATATATCAAATGGTATGTTGTCATTGTTTCTACAGCAAAAGGTCACTTGAGAGATACAGAAAGTAATGAAGTCAATCTATCTATAATTGTATATAATTAATTATAGAAGCACTTCAGCACCCAATTGTATAAACATTGGTTAACTTCAACCACTGGGTTAAATCAGAATTTGGTTAAAATTTGGTTAAATGTTCAGTAAGCTGTTGTAAAAAATTTTGTTTAAGTTTAACCAAATGTTGTTTTTGCTAAAGCTCAAATAAATCTAACCCAATTCTAAGATGCTGGTTAAATCTTAACATAAACGGTAACCAGTACCAAAATGGAACCCCTTTTTAAATGTTTAAATGACTTTTTTAATGGTTAGTAAACAAAAATGGTTAAATTTAACCTTGGGTTAAATTAACCATTTGGTTAAACTAACCAATGTTTATACAAATGGGCGCTGGTGTATTAAACATGATATATATTCTGCTTCATATATACATAAAATGTTAAACATACTGGAAGGATGGTGGTCGACTGTCTCCTATACCTCCAACTCTCTCTGTCGGCATGTGAGGTAGATCCCCTGCTTGAGAATCTGTGCATTGTGACTGTGTGTCTGAGGCATTACTACTTTCGGCAGCTACAAGCTGAAATCAGAAAAAAAATCATTCTATTACACCAAATATTCAATAAATAACCCAGATATTTTTGTTATCAGTTTAACAGATTAGTAAATAAATACTACATTTTGGATGTAAGTTGAAAGGCTATAAATGCATTTATGGCCAGTCATGATATTTTTTCCCATAAAAAGGGTAAGGACATTTATCTTGGAAAGTATGTTTCTTCGAAAAGTGCTCGTCATATACATGTCAGATTATACCATAAGTAAATCAGTTTATTGATATATAATTTTTATAATCATCATGTTAATTCATACACTAATTTGACAAGCTCTTCTATACCTCATACTTTGTACTCAGTAAGGAAACTGGGCGAATAGAACTCAGCAACAGAAAGTCATCATGTTTAACAGATTTGGTAGTAACAATTATGTAACGAATCTGCTTTAAAGTTTTTACCCATAAACACTAAGCAGAAATAGTGATAATAAGGCTCCTAAAAATTAAGAGCCTTAACTAATACAGACTTTTGAGTCATTAAGAGACAAACGACTAGAGAGGACTGAAGACCTACCCATGAAACGACTCTTCCATTAAAACATGGTAATCTTTGCTCTTCATCAATTATTTCTTCTTTCACCACCCTGAAAGTTTAGTTAAAAAATCTTTGATACACATCAATTTGATCAATACATGGAGGATAAAATACATATTACAGTGATTTTTTTGGCAACTTTGGGAAAGGGTCTGGGTCTGGTTCAGTTGGGAAAAAATGCAAAGTGTAATGCCAAAATTGGGAATTTTTAGGTTGGGAAATCCGAAATAGGAAAAAATGTCTTCATTTTTTATTGGGAAGGGTCCGTTCAATGGACCCAATCAAAAAAGAAAAAATCACTGTACACTAGCAGATGATTTGTATACTGATCTACACATCAAACTGAATGATTAATTTACCCATAGTCACCAACAAACAAATCCAATGAATGAAATTAATGAAAAGTGCTCCAAGGTAAGATGGTAATTACAATTAATTAATAAATTTATTTCTAAGAAACTTACAGCATAAATAAATCTAAGATGAGGTTTGCATGAAGTAAATAAGTAATATTCCATTCTTTTTTAAATAAACAAAAAACATGCAAACATATGAAATGAATCAAGAAACACATTACATGCATATATCGCAATGCATGTGAATTGAAATAAAAAATATGTACTTGTAATGAATTTAGGTCATAAATAATAAAGGGGGTCTGACAGGCTTAAATTGATTCGTTTAGTCGATTGCACAAGCATATTTGTTTACAAGAATGTACAATGAACAAATGTCACAGGTCATATTCTGTCAGAGACAATAGATCAGGTGCTAAATCCCCATTTTGAATGAGATTTTCTAAAATTGAGTTCCGTTTAACAACAGAAATTTGCTACCCATTAATACACTATCATTTTTAAAGCATAAATCATAACACTGTAGTGATGATGATCCTAAATGAGCAACGGACAAGACATGACAAAACAAATTCTGGGTAAGATACGTGTTGCATACAGCATACATGTGTTGGGATAAATATATTAAGCAAATTCATTTTCAGATAAAATTACCCAATTAATCACTTGATGAAGAGTAAAATAAAAGGATGACATTCTTATGACAACAATTATACCATAAATAGTTCAACTATCCAGAAATACAGAGACTGGTAAGAAAATTTTTGAATTTGCCAGGAATGATGCTGACTGGACTAATGACTCATACTGGTGAATACTAAACCCATCACTGATACAAACATAGTTACACAAAGTTACGAATGCAAATTCGAACATGGAGAAGTATCAAATGAATGTCAGGCATTGGAACAATCCACAATGAAAAAAAATCTTACCCAAAATCATCGTCCATCGACTTGAAGAAAAACTTGTAATTCGGGCGATTAAGGGCATTTTTAAAGTCGCCCAAAGTGACACGATCGGCGGGGATGTTTAGTTTAATTAAGTACGGAGTATCTTCGTCATCGATGTGATATATAATTTTGGTCTCTTTAATTTCCTCCATAACGGAGGCACAAGTATTGTCAAAAAATTCCGGATTGAGTACAAGATTCACTTAAAATGGCGACCAAATTTACTTTCCAATTTACAATATTGGCTATTCGAAAGGATTCAGAGTAGCTTATTTTCGACCGAATTATATCACAGTTATTGCCAGTTAAGAGCGTGATTTATTTAAATAATGAGTCTAATAACATTTTCTGCTCTTTGAATACTTTAAACCTTGTCCAAATGGTGGAGCATTAAGTAAAGAGCATGTTATATTTTATATTTAGTCGGAAATGATTTTTTTAAATCCTTAAGATGTCCAATTAGAAATCCATAGCCAAGTGCTTCAAGATCATAACATGGTCAACAAATTGATGCGACTTAGTGAATGCTGCCGTTTATAATGTCCAAGATATTCGTTTCGCTTAATAAAAAGAAATTCTTGCCACTATCGATATTGCAATTCATACTTCATGTACAAAATTAGGGAGGTAAACGGAATGGCGTATTTTGATTTCTGCAGTCCAGTCATTATTTATGTTTTTGTTCTTAATAAACATTTGCTTTTAAGATATATTTATTTTCAATTATAAAGCCATTTTATTTTTTGTATTGATAGATACTACCATGAATAAATATATTTATTATATTCTTTTCTTTCGAGGTAGTGTTTACATTTATTATGACCAATTAGAATACACCGACATATGAACATCTAATACTATAGGAGTTACTTCCGGGAGACGTCTTCGAAAAAGGCTAAACACCAAGAAAAGACCCATACTATTGAAACCACGCCCATTTAGCAGAAGATCACTAAAAGTATTTCGGCCTCAATCGAAGTGAATAATATATGGTATCTGCACGCGGGATTTGATATAAAACAATATCTCACATAATCTTAAATAAATACATCGAAGTGATCTTGATAAAATGACGTGAAATGAAATTTAATGATCTTGATTAGTATACCTTGTGGGGTGTAGCTTGCCTAAAAAGAGAGTCTAGGGGTCTGAGGACAATTCCCCGGAAAATTTTGAAATTACAGAACGTCGTAGATGCATTTTACGGCTATTTGGGGGTATTTTATGACAATTACAAATGAAAAAAAAAGAGTTTTAGTTACTTAAATGGTCAAACATATCAATTTTCGATGAAACATATTTTAACATTAGTTACATGATTCCAAAATTATTTGTTTCAACTTTTCATTTTTGGAAATCGAGTATTTGCAATTGCCTAGTACTGTTTAATAGAAGCTACGCACATGTACACGTTTGCCACATTATGTACTGCACATTAATTTATATTCAGCTAAAAAAAAACTTGCGCAAGTTTGAATAATGTCATGCTTTTAACTTGGAGTTTTTAAAAAATCTGATTCATTTGTTTATTCCTGTATACAACGATTTCAGAAATAGGTATTTCATGGGCTATGTTGAAAAGTATGGAGCCCGCGGAGGGACTTCATGAAGTTAAATGATATCCTAAATGTCCAGCGGTATAATTTATGTTAAAACTATTACTTATCATATTTTAGGAACTTTGCTTTCTTGGTCTTCATATTATTTTTTCGAAGCGAAATCATGATTTATTACTGTCACTTCTAGAAAGAATATCGTAGCAAAGATACGAAGAAAAAGCTATTTAAAAACGAACATATACACATAACATAAAAAGAAAAATAGTATCATCCCACAATTTAGAAAATGGGATCTCGTAAACATGCTGTACAAAACGAATCCAGTCAAAAGTTCATTTTCAGGAATTGTGACAGAACCAGGGACTCTGAAATAATGTAGAGTTCATGGAGCAACTTAACCATGAAACATTATACAGTAGTAGGATTTGATATCAATCGTGACTGCTACATCTGCAACTGTTACATATAGAGGCAACGACATCATAACGCATGTAATTTGGTCCCGAAATGCCAACGTCACATCTGAGACCATTATACCATTGTATAATCAGTTCACATTAAACCAATTTGTTACGCTGAATTTTTGTTTGGAAGGCATAATTGAAACTTTAGTAAATTATCAAGGAAATTAAATTTTTGCTCTAAAATAACATCATTATGGTATGGGTGGTTTCTTTTGTCTCGTCTGATTTAAGGTACATTAATTTTTATCAGGTCTCCGTTTCACGCGTTATTTGAAACAAATATCGCATGTTATCGCATCATCTCTGCAAAAATCTCATTGACTAGGCATTACACATATTAAGCTTTCCGTAAATATTCAAAAATAAAGATATACGAGTAATATCGAGCATATATATATCAATTAATTGTCATCTTTGAACCGAATTTTAAATGCTTTTGAAATCACATTTTAATTTAAACCTAAAACTATACTATATGCATTTATAGGTCTTTGTTTAGACTCTATTAACTCATTATTATCACATTCATTTAAAGTTTCTTTATTTGGGATTTATCCAATTGCTCTTAATTCTGATTATTTTTTCGCTAGTTTTTAATATAAAATACATTTTTCAAGTGTGGTCCGGTGCTAAAGTACTGTTTAAAGCAAGGTTGAAATGTCTGTGGCGATGAAATTGTCCTGTTTCCTTGCTAAAATGCACTAAAGCTCTTAAAGCTTTTCGATTTTCTTTTTTAAGTGTTAGTACATGTGCATGATCTCACGCTTTAAGCGTATAACACTTAAAAACAGTTTTTCACCTGGCATCTCGTGAAGGAAGATATTTAGTTGCCTGTAACCGAACATCGGCGAATATTTGGGGAACCACCTCGTTTTCAAAACACAAGGCGTGACCTAAGTTTTAGGACAAATAAACCGATTGGAAATAAACGTATCAATCATCAAAAAATCTCTTCATCGCAGGTAAATATTTCTGAAATCAAACACCTCATTGCTTGGTTGGTGACATCCTCGATAAATATTCATTTTCTTTTATAAAGACTATATCTCAGTGTGGTGAAAAAAATCATTTATTGGGATTCCACGGATTACATGGTTCGTTTTATTGTCCTTAGTTATTGGGTCAACTGTCAAAATATTTCATAGACATCAGTTAGTGGACGGTTATGTTACTGTTAAGACCATGGTTGATTTAGTTTACCCTAGGAATCGGTAAATAAAATAATGCTCCATATAATTCGAAAAGTAATCGAGCACCTGTCATTTCGCTTAACTGTTAAATATGTCACCTGATGTTTGTCACATTTACTGATTTAGTGTCAATGTATGAACGTCTATAAATGTGTTATTGGATAATTAGTCGAACTGTTGAATTACACTGTATGGGTGTTATGTGGCCCGTCTTGAGAGGATGACCCGTCTGAATTCATTCATGGAACTGGCCAACTAAAATGCTGAATTAGTAAGCCTACTTGTCAGTCAGATCTTATGAATCAAATTATTAAAATGTAGTATACTAGATACTAGCTAAGGAAGTGAGGTAGACACTGGTCAAGCATTATTAGAAGGTGAAAATGCAGTGGTATTATTATTATACTCTGTTCAAAATGATCATGTGGATTGATGCTTTTAAAAGCACAGGCACCATGATCATGGGTTTTTACGCTAAATTTTATTTTTAAATGAGAAGAAATGTAAAATACTATCTAGAAATAGCTGTTGTAACATCAATTGTAAACTTTTCATTAAAAGATTCGAGATTTGCAACTCATGTCTTGCTAATTGTTTCATGGGTGCTCATTTTCTATCTTAAACAATTCAATTTTACTGGTGCTCTTTCAATTGAACCTGAGCTTCCAAAGCCTTTTAATTTTGATTGGAAGATTATAAAAATGGATTTCAGTCTCCTACTTCCACTTACAGATGTTTTTGTTGAGATACAGTTGAGACTGTCTTCAATGGAACCCTTGAGCATGTACAATTCTGTTGGTAGTTTATTCACTAGCATGTAATGTTACTGTTAAATATATAGCCTTATTAAGGATATGGTTTCAAAGGATTTTCTGTGATGTGGATTTATACTGCTACTAGTGCTAGCAATTTTCTTTTATGGTATAGATACCATTTACCTTTTCAGCCTTTAGCAGTGTTGCTTAAAAATTTAACAATTTTTGTGTTAATGTTTTGTAAATATTAAGCAAGAAAATTATGTGGGTTGATTTATTGAAGAACAAGATTTTTTGGTTGTTTTCAGTTATGAAGCAATTGATAAATGATCAATGACAGGGATTTCATTTGACCCTTAAAACAGCATTTTGACTCTTGAAATCAGTAAAATAAAGCTTTTGACTCTTGAGAATTTGTACCAAAGGGTCAAATTTACAATAAAATTAGAAGGTAAAAGATTTTGTTGAATCTTCAAATTATCATCAATCATGGGTCATTTTTTACCCTCAACTTTTGACGTCCAGTGAAATCCCTGAATGAATAATTGCAGCTTGTTGTAATTGTTCCCCGATGAATACACTCAGAACACCTCAGCTGTTTTCATTATCTAGTTGTCTAGAATTGTCCTTCAAGTACTGTAATATTTTGCTTTCTGAAGTACATATACTGTTTTTTATACAACACATGGCAGTTTGTAAAGAAAAAACAAACTTGACAAGCATATTTCAAATATTATTTCTCAGTTTTGCATCTGGGAAATTCCAAGTAGTTTCAGTGTTGACTTAATAACTATGTACAGCTTTGATTAGATGTAGTTGCTTGTGATGTGCTGAATGTTATTTACTATACTCCTTTGTGAGGACCAGTCAGTCCTGTAATTTATGTAATTAAAAAAAGTTTAAATGGTTTTAATCAATGGTCCTTACTTGTAGAATTATAATAGGATCAATTGGCTGTAATCCTGATTTGATCTTCATCATGTCACCATTGTGTTATTCAGATTTTGGAGCAACAGGTTGCTTTGTTGATTAACTCGTTACCTGAAGTATCATTTATCTCCTGTGGAAAGTATTTTTGTTGTTTGTATGTTGCATATTTCCTCATTCTCCTCATATGTTGTCATACTGCTAAGATGGAAATGATTTTAGCTTGCCACATTTAATTTTAAAGGTAACTCTAAGGCTTTATCTTGAAAAGGAAATCTGGCTCTTTGTAAGGCCTAAAATTAGGTGTCTTAGGGGTAATGCAAAAACATTTTTTAGCGTCTTCCATTATTTCTAAATAATTGTATATTCTATTGGAATGTATTGTTTGCTTTGTAACCATTTTATCATTTTAATTCAGACATAGGACTGTGGGGTCTCAATGTGGAATTATTCAGAATTTTGACTGTATTTTGTTCTTTGTGTAACACCATTTCTGTACTGAGTGATGACTTCATCCATTGATGTATTAGACTGGCTGGGACAATTATCATTCTAATAATAGATCAGTTTGGTTCAAGTATGGCAGGCCACGGCCGTTGTCCAGTGGTTAGTGCGGCAGGTCATACCCTTCTTTGAAAATTTGACAAAAATGTTGATTTTCGTCCATATGTGGAGAAGTTGCCAGCTCCTTGTGGAATTAGTCACCAAAAAAAAAAAAAAAACCAAAGAAAATAAAAAGAAAAAAAGTATGGCAAAATTTTCACTAGTCTATCACTATACTTCAGACTGTTGTTGCAAGAGCAATATTTCTGTTTTATCAAGTGGTATTAATATTTTCATCTGACTTCTATTTCATTGGCTGTGATATAAATACATACTCTCCCAAATGACTGAAAAAATGTAAATCTTTGAACACGTATCACCGACATTTTGATTAAAACAAGCATTTCCATTGTCTAGATCCCTGTATGCATAACTGCTGTGTATGCTACAGACTTGGGTATTTGTTATATTCTACAGCATATTAATAGAAGCAAGGTTTTCACTAGAAGTCAATTCTGGCTGTCAAAAGTTGAGGGTCAGAAATGACCCTTGGCTGATGATAATTCGAAGAGTCAACAAAATTTCCTCCTAATTTTATTGTAAATTTGACCCTTTGGTACAAATTCTCCAGAGTCAAAAGTTTTATTTTACTGACTTCAAGAGTCAGAATGCCGTTTTAAGAGTCAAATGAAAGATCTGGAGAAGTTTTGCCTAATAAGCCCAATTTGGTCATATTGTGAGAATACTTTGTATTGCAGCCCTTCTGCACTCTAAACTCTGTGTATAAAGTTACTGCATTTGTCTAAACTTTTCTAATTCCTGTAGTAGTAAGTCTAGACAATATCCATTTAATATACAATACAAGGTCCCTTATCAACATATCATGTCTGAGCAATGGTGATTGAATTTGTTTATTGGCAATACATCTGTAGAGTTGTTGATCTTTTCCCTTGTTTACGTAGAAATGTTGTCAGCTTGTCTTATTAATACAACATGGTTGTAGCTAGCAGTGTATTATATTTCATCCTTGTTGTTCCATTAGGCTAGAAAATAGTTTTGTTTATGGTACATGACCAAAACATGGGGTAGGCAGGGTTTCCATTGCCATTCGCCAGTTTCGTAAATGGCGAAAAAAATCTGCAAGTGGTGAAAAAAATCAAATTAAGCATACTTTTTTTATAGTAGAGACCCTCCCCTCCATACATGTGGCGGAAAAATATAACGTCCATTGGAAACCCTGCATTAGACTAGAAAAAAATGTAAGTATGTAAGTTACAAACATTGATTTTTTGTAATTGTTTTTTTTAAACCATATCTTTTGTACTTCGGATGTTTGATTCATTCCCAAATATTTTTGTTCTCTGGATTTTGCTGTTAGAAACTTGAGGGTTGGTGTCAAAAAATAGGGTCAGTCCATAAACAACTATTTTTTTCTGTCCTTATGGAAAGTTATGACTTAGTAATAACAACTCATAATACATGTATAGTATATTTTAGATTACCTATAATGATTACAAACTCTTGCAATTTGGACAGTATGCCCAAACCCTAAAAATGTTAATTTTCACACATTACTCATATGCCTCAAAAGAATTGTTAAACCTCTCAGTATTGGGCCAGAGGTGGCAATGCCATTTCTGTAGTCTTGAATATAGGTACCCTGGTAAGAAAAGGTTTCCTAGAAAAAAAAACACAAAACGTCCCACCTTCCCTAAAATACAACCTTTCCCTAAATCCCCCGACCCAAAACCCACCAAAAACATAGCAGCATGCAAAAAAGTGGAGGACTAAACACAGTCTCCTGGAGGGTGTCATCTTTGATCGGATTGTAACTAAGTGACAGGAAGGGGGGGGGGTCAAAGCCCATACAACATCAAAACAAAAAAGGATTAGGACTGGCAAAATTCTGTATTATATCAGCATCCTACCCTTACCTGTCAGACTGTTAGGTAAATTGGTTTAGAATACCTTGCCAATGTCTTAATATCCTGATTGCAGTGATTGTCAAAATTCTATGTGTTCGGTAAAAGTTAAGTGATTCTGGTAATTGGGGTCTGTTGGAGACTGGATCTGTTTGACAAGCTCTGAGATCACCTGTTGTATCCCCTCAGCCCTTATCCTCCTAACCTTAAAAATGATCTTAAACTAAAAATAAAAAGTGCAATAAGTTTTGTCACCCTAAAATGTTGTCAGTAAGGTCTATGTCAGCCATTTCTGGAGCTATTTATCTGTAACGGGTTCTTATTTGTTATCCAGAGGATAGATCTCTAAGAAATATGAAGTATTAATATTGATCCGAGTCATTGTCTCAATATTTGTTCTACATATACATGAGATAATCATCTGAGAGATTTATAGTCGCTATGTTTTGTAGCAAGTATTATGATCCCATTTTTATTGACTTTACTAAGTAGGGCCAGCTTCTATAGATCAGACTAAAGAGTGATTTCCAATCGTGCGTTTTGGTAAAATTCCCTATTGTTACCAGATTTAGTGGTGTATTACCTCATATACAAGACGTTCAGCAAGCCATATCATTCTATTTTCTGTGTAACTAGAGTCTATTCTTTATTACTTTTCCAATTTCTTTACTAGACAAAAATTATTTTACCTAATGGTACACATTTTTGTCGAGCCTCTGTGGTGAGCTTTACTTATTTGCCATTATGTCTCTCGGTGTAATGTGCTAAATGTGTCTGTCAGTATTTTGTCTGGATCATAACATTGTCAGTCAATGAGGGATTTCAAAATAACTTCACATGATTTTTTCCCAAGATGTAACTTTGTGATGTCCTTAGCTCAAAGTTCAAAATCATATTCAGAGATCATAAAATTTTGTCTACTTTGGTCTGATCAAGAATGTTCCTTTGTCATGCATAGAGCAGCACTTTTGTACTTTATCAAAAATATTACTCTGAATGGGTTAGTATCTTGTGTTTAATTAAAACAGCTACCATTAAATAAAAGCTTACCTTTATAGAGGGGGCCTCCTTTTTTTTTTTTTTTTACATATCGTTACTGGGGTTTAACGCCATTTTTTCAACAATTTTTCAGTTAAATATGGCGACCGGTTCACCTAGCCAGTTTTCGTGGACTGTATACTAACCAGTACTAACTTACCCTTCCACAAGGAGCCAGCAAGTTCTCCACATATGGAGGAAAATCGACATTTTTGTCAAATTTTTATGGAAGGGTATAACCTGCCGCAACCAGGAATCGAACCAGGATCTCCGGGTTACAAGTCCAACGAACTAACCACTGGACCAGGGGGCCTAGGGGCCTCCATGGTTGAGTGGTTATGGCTTGTGAAAGCTTGTAAAGAGGCTATCCAGCTAGCTTAAATAAGGTTGGTGGTTGAACCTATGCTTGGGGTCATCCTCCACCGATTAAGCTGGAAAAGTCATCAAAAGACCTGAGCAGTTAGTGTGACGTTAAACCCCATTATCCCAGTGAAAAATAAGGTTACAGATGCATCAAGTTTTTTGATGGTGTTGAGTTCATGGGCTAGACATGTGGCATACTGGCATCATGTGATAACTCATTTACATCAAGTAAAAATACTATAAACATTGACAATGCGATTTTCACTGGACAGTATTTACCCATTTAAATAAGATAATATATAATAAATTATGCATTAACTGATTACTTGTATTGGTTTAAAAGTTAATATCAAGTGTTGTTCTGTTCCAAATTTCATTCTATGTTGTATCTTATCCTGTAATTACGTTTTTAATGTACGCAATACTTGTAGGAAGACGAAGTTTATCCCTCATTCAATTTGCATTGTTTAGAGGTTAGAATGTTATACTGCACATCTTGCATACAAGATGCAACACAATATAGTGCCAAATTCATTTTCTTAGCAGTCTGTATCTTATGGCAACGCTTAACAAAAAGCTATATTATGTTTTGCTGTTGTAAGTGAATTTGTCCTTCAGAGCTGATTCAAGATACCATTAATGCCCTAATAAACATCATCAGGGGCATTTTAACAGATTTTTCAACATAGTTATTGTTCAAACATTATTGGATGCTTAAAATATTATTGGAATGATTACAGGGTTGAAAGTATTCTGAAATTTTCTGGAACCTCAGCTATTTTCCTAGATCTGGACCCGTCTGTTTTTATTGTGTCTGTGGCACCAAGGTAAAGATTTCCATTTTTTTTTTTTTTTTGGAAATTTTCAACTTTTTATAATAGCATACTTGGTGAGCTAACTTCGTATTTTTTTGTCTCAAAATGATAGGGGCATTAATTGTGGAGGGGCGTTTATTAGGAAATATGTGATAACTTTCATTTCTTAATCAAAGGTTATATTTTATTGCCATATAAGAGAGTTCATGTATCCAATGATCCTTGGTCAATGTGATTTTGTTTCTATGGCAATTTTTACAACTTTAACAGTGGAGGTAGACCCCAGGTATACACTTTGATTGAACCACTCACCTTTTGTAAGCTAGCTGGACAGTTCCCACATATTGCGAAATTTGGTCGGGGTTGGATTCGAACGCTCCAAAAAACGTCAAGGGGCTTGTGATTATATTCAGAGACCCCACTTGACCGCAGAGGCCCCTTAAAAATTAAAAATCCGTAACTTCATAACTGGTTTGTTTCCCACAGTCCAAAGGCAATATATCTGGTTTCCGAATCAATCATGTTTGGTATGCTTGGTATCGTTAATCGTTTTCAGCTTCCGATATTGTGCTTTTAATACCACATGATCACTTTAGTTTGATGAATAGCCCATTGTTTTCTTATGTTACTCAACTTGAGGGAATTGAATTCTAGAGATGATATAATGCTTGGTTTTAAATTGCTAGTTCAGTATCTTATATAAGGATTGAACTTCCGATCTTTCTTAAGATATCCAAAAAAACTGTGGTGATGCTTTCAGTTAAGTACATATTGTTGAAATCAGATCAGTTCAATGGAATATGATTTTAGCACAATGCAAGGTTTACCATTTTATGAGACCGGACTTTATGTCTTCTTTATTGATAGATTCAATTGGTCTGGTAAAATTGTTGGAAATTTCACATTAAGATAACGAGGTATGGTGATGTTATGTTTTCCTGGAGAATAATTGTAAATTGTGATATTTACCTACGATAAAAGTTGCATCATTAAATACTCGAGTATCTGCAGACACGCTAGCGTATGTTCAATATCTGCATTAACTATAAACTCAACTGCTTTCATTTTTCTTCAAGTATTTGTGTCAGTCTGTCGAGAATATTTGAAATTGCTGTGAATGGATTATACCATTATACTGAGTGCATATTTAGACTCACATTGTGGGGTGTATTTCTGTTGATTTGTGTAAGATTTGCTGTGTATATTCACTGGGAAAGACCCTGAAACTACCAGCATTTTATTGATAGTCAAATGAGAGGATATTTGTACGTATTTAATATGATGGATGTTCAATTGTTGCAAGTATGCTGTTGGGACTTAACTGGAGGCTAATTGATATTTTGCCTGTCTGGATAAAATATTTCCATGTTGTTGCTTTTTTGGACTATGACCAATACTGATGGCTATTGATTGGATTAAGTTTATGAATCATATAATTTCAGTAAGGTCCCCTTTTTTACGATTTCCAAAATGTTTTATCTGAATTCTATGATCTCTGGTATATTTTTATTTGTTGCAGTATGCTTAAAAGCACCATTTCTCATTACAGACTCCTAAGAGGATTTCGTCAAAGGGAGACCCTGTATATAGATTACAATTATGTGATAAATATAATCTTCATCTAGCCTGAAACGTCATGTTTCGATGATATTTGCTACAATTGTTTTATCTAATTATTATTGTTATGTCTAATTAATGATTGTTCTTGTATGTCAAAATGTAAAATCAATTGACTTGCTGAAAGGCATTTAAAATTGATTTGGATAGAGAAAAAATATTGTTTTTTAAGTTTTAGGCTGAACTTGCTCTGGAAATGTGCGTTAAATTTATAATTATAAGCGTCAAACAATATGGTCCTCAATATTTTCATGAATGTTCAAAATTTAATTTATACTGTTTAAATTTTACTCTTGACACTCAATTAATTACTGGCATCTATGGTAAATAATTAATTTGGGAGGCAGCGAATCACCATTATAATAGTTTTTGCATTAACCCACTAGCAATCTCTATCCAGAGTTGTCATTCGTTATCCCTCACTAACATCTCTGTCGACGTCACAGCTTTTTGCAAAATTCTTTTAAAACAATAAATAAACCCACAAATTTACAACTAAGTGAAGCAGTTTCTTTCGCACAATACATATGAGACAAAAGATTTTATAATGTTATAATTTACCAGAAAATCAGAGAAATTGTTTTATTTATTAAGTGCATTAATTCCCAACAGAGACTGTTTGTTTATATTTGGTAATTAGGTCACAAAGTTAAATTGCATAAATGGTAACGAAACACAGAAGTCAGAGGCAATCATGTAAAATTATGACAACAAATATGAAAACAAAAGCCTGATTTTATGTATCCGATGGAAATTAAAGAAGACTCGGACGCGTGTTTTTGAACTACTTTCCAGATGTTGACAGAGTTGTATTAGAAAATTTCCATTCGGGCTTGTGAATTTTCTCCAAATTCGGGCTCATGGTTAATTATTTAGCCCATTTTTAGTTTTGGCTTTTTCTTTAACAAGTGATTATTGAAATGTGGTATTAAAAGTTCAGCGTTGCTTTGCGCGATAAACTAAAAAAATAGTTTGAACACTGTTACATTTGGCTGTGAAAATCACAACAGGCTATAGACTCTATTTGTTAGACATTGTCTGTAAAAGCAGGGGACTTGATTTTTTTGCATTGAAACTATGAGTATGTTGAGTTGACAAACCATCTATAATACATGTATCAGGGTTTTTTTTACCTTAAAGAATAGGTACAGGTAAATGACCCCATTCCCAATTAATCCAAAACAGTGACCAGTTTTGTTAATTTCAAGGCATACAAGTTAAACTGTCGTGGTGTTTACTAACAAATCCCAATTTCAATGCAAATCACATGATTTTTCCAATTCAATTGTTGCCAGCACTTTTTCCCAGAATGTGGAAAAAAATTCGTGTGTACATGTGTATCATTGATTTTTCATCAACTTTCAGATTTTCAATAATCAATCAAACACGTAGTTATGGGTACTGTACAAAATTCCCCTACACGTTCAAATACCATACCATACTGAATGACTTTATTGTCCTCTTTGTAACCATGCTGTATAAAGAAATAGGACAGGAAGATATAAAAACAACAAGAAAAAATCAGGACAGGAAAGTAAATATAAGAATTTCAAAAGTTTTCATGTCATTAAATTTTCCTTACTTAAAAATGCCATGTTAAAAATCGTACAATTATATACCATTTTGCATAGATAAACAAAATATAGTTTTTGCACTTTTGGACAAAATCCTTTGAATTCGACGAAGTAAGTTAATTTTTTATTGTTTTTCAATTTTTTGTTATCTAAATTCAAATCATTGTTTTGGTTTCCATAGCAACAACTGTTGATTTCTATTTTTTACAGAATAATTAAGTTAATGGTTCAAACTTACAGAGGTGAGGGACTGATGATTACCAGTCTGAGAGACCATAACCTCTCAACCACGAAGACCCCTTGGTAATATATGAACTAAAAATAAAAATCCTCAACTTCATAATTAGTTTGTTTCCCACTGTCTCAAGGAAATATCTGGTTTCTGAATCAATTATAACTTGTATTCTCAATAAGAGATTCCTGGTAATTAAAGTTTAAGCAATGTCACTTGTAAGGCTTAAATAAGTTTGTTTCCGGTTACCCGACCGACCCATCTTTTACCTGCCGACTCATGAGTTTTTACGGCATCCAAATCGTAGTACTATATTGTAATTTTCACAACTGTGGTGCTGATATATGTAAAACAAAAAACAAAAAAGAAAAAAAATCCCTACCTACCAACCTATATTTTTGGGGGGGCATGTAACCGGAAACAAATCTTTTTTTGTTTAGGCCTAAAAGATGTGGTTGATTAGTTAAATAAATTGCTAAATAATTACTCTGTGTATTGTTGAATTAGATAATTGTGTTGATATCCATGCAATCAGTTTATCAAATTTCCAAAGAATTATCTTTACATTCACCCTAAAATTAATGCACTGATCCAGTGACTATCTCACAGTGTATTTGGAACAGTCCATTTTCATTAGCAGTGTTAGTCAAATTATACTAAAAGCATGCATGCATGGCAAGATACTAAATGTCAGGCTTAAAGAACTGTTCCAACTTTTATTTCAACATAAATACAGATCAGTCAGTATGTTGCCATGGATTAGATTTATACATTTACCTAAGTAACTTCCATCAGTTTATAAAAGATGAAGTCTACGAATGCCTTTATATAAACATTGTACGTAAAGATAGATGAATCATTAATAAACATTATACAATTCATTCTCTGGATGAAATCTTGACATGTTGTTTTGTCTATGTCTATATACTCTGATCCTTTGTGTTAGCTGTCTCGATAACACGGATGTATTGCTAGTTGGTGCAAAACGTGCCGGGACCTTTACTTCTCTTGTGGGATAAAATTATTCAGGACGTCTTGGACTGTGGGGTCATGGCTGTTGTTGGTGGTATTTTCGATACATTTTCAGTCTATGACTTATACCTATATATATCAGATCTTTAACTCATAATATCGCATTTCCCCGCACCTAAAACAGACGACTTTAGAAAAACATTGTGGCAAAAGAAGCCATTGCTTGGAAGGGTCCAAAATATGTTTATGAGGCAAAGGGTTAAAGCAATTGCCTAATAGTAATAAATGTCTTCATTTAGCTTGAAATTGCTCAGCATAAAATGTTTACCATGATAAGTGCCTTGAGCTAAAGAATCATGCCAATAGCTGAAAGATCAAAGTAATTCGTGGGACTCAAGTTACTGTCTTTAAGCATCTTAATTAGTAAAAAAGTGTGCATAAAATATGTGCTCAAACAAATGGGTCTGGGACCTTATTTCAGCCCTATACAATCAATATATAATCTTAATTGCTTAGACTTATTAACACAGCTTATAACAGTCCATAAAACAGTATGGCACAGAATATCCATATCGAACAGTCAGTTACTCCATGAAGTTTGTAGAAAATAAGATTTTGTGGTTAGTGTATACAAGTTTGTGTGGATTTGATCTATATTGTCAGATACTTTAAAGATGATGTGTTTCTGTGGAACAGCTGTGCATCGCTGATAATTACTGTTTAATTGACGTTTAATTGTTTTGCTGGTTGAAGCATGGGATTGATACAATATTTTTTTACAAATCCAGCCAGCTTTATGTAGAGGTGCTTGATTTAATTCATTATGGTTGGAAGTTATTTCGGAATACGGTAGCATATGTTTCAGGAGTTAACAGATTTCAGCGAGATCTGCTGTATTCAATAAATTACAGGTTCTTACGTTTATGTTATGTGAATTGTTTATTTAACTGTTCATCCTGGTGCCTCATACATTTTGTGATATACTTAAGTGAATTTTGTCAAAAATTACCATGTTTTTTATTAAATGTTGTTTGGTAAACGAGGCCTTGTCATGGTGGACACTTATTTTGCCTCTGATTTGTATTAACTAGCCCCTCCCCTCTGTGAGTTTGAATCCAGACCAAATTTCACATGTGAGGAAGCTTTCCAGCTAGCTTATGTAAACCTGGGGTTTCTACCCAGATGTATGCCTGGGTCTTCCTCCATTGTAAAAGCTGGAATTGTCGCCAAATGACCCTGGCTGTTGGTGCAACATTAACCCCCCCCCCAAAAAAAAGACATTTGAAGTATTTATTTTGACAATAATTTGATGTAAAGCTGCATAAAATATTTTTACTCTTCTCTGATTACGTTAGCATTGCTTTATATCAGCCAAAAACACAAAAGGTAAGTTTTGAATCCATAGTCAAACAAGTTGTTATAGGAGGCAGAAAATAAAGTTCCCAATGCGGGGCTCGAACCCTCGACCTTCTGCTTGCAAGTCAGCTGCTCTACCAACTAATCGGGCTGCAGGCATACAAATTACTATTAACACATATATATGCAACACTGTTACAAAGTTAATCTATTTTTGGACATCGAAAATGAAAGTATGGTAATTCCTGTTTTGTCATATGGTCAGTACAAATAGTGATTAGATTTTATTTGATTTAGCTTCCATGACACCTTAATGCAAGCATCAAAGTCGGTAGAGATGACACCATTGTTACATAATTTAATGGTATGACTTTATATAGTATAATTATTGTATGTGACAATTAATGTGCAACATTTCATGAGTGTGGCCAATACTAAACCAGCCCTTAGTATTTCCTGGTCTCAAAAGTGTTATTAATAGCAGATTAAAATATGTGGTTTGTTACAAAATACTAAACATTGTGTTAATATAACCCTACGCTTCCTTTTACACTCGCTTGCTTGTGTGAGATCTTCTTCAGTTACTTATTTTCTTGTATAAACAACAACACCTATTTGTTTCTTTTAACATTTCACTTATGTCTTGATTTATTCTTTATGTAACTATAACATGTATATGTCCATAACTTTCACAAACTTGCATCTAACTTCTCTTCTTTCCATTTCAAAACTCCCCATCTATCTACCTATCCTTTTTTATATCCTTCGTTCATTAGATTCACCCTCAATATCATACCACACCCATTCAATCTATTATATCACCTTTCCACCAATCATCAACTTTCATTCCAATCTTCTATCTGTCCATCTTAATTATTTATTACTTATATTCCTATCAATTTAGACCAAAGATCAAAGATAATTAAATTTACATATCATGTTGTGTGACTGCACAGTGTAAAATATAATACTAATGTGTGACCTACTTATCAATAAAGGAACCACCTTTTATCGAAGATACAAATTAAGCAACCAGACCAAAACTAATACATGTAACATTTCCATATGGTAAATTAATGAAACACTTCAACATCATAAACTTATCTTAAACAAATTTGTACACTGTATAACTAATTTTTACCATTCTGTCATATTAAATTTTATTGTTTCCGTATGAAGGAATGTCACACAAATGTACTTAAAAATAATGTTAAATAGTTCGTTTTGTAATGCGTGAATGCCTATCTTTTGATTTTTTGTGTTGTATATTCTTTTTAAACAAGAATTTGTACAAGTGATTGAAGTGAAATTTGTCTTGTCTGGGGGGACTCTAACTTACCTCGTGCCACAGCCGTGGTCCAGTGGTTAGTGCACTTGACTTGCAACCCAGAGATCCAGTTGCTGGCTCCTTGTGGAAGGGTAAGTTAGCACTGGTTAGTATACAGTTCAGGAAAACGGGTCAGGTGAACTGAAAAATTGTTGAAAAACGGTGTTAAACCTCAGTGACAATATGTCACATAAAAACAAAACAAAAAGAATTTTCCTGAAGGGAAGACACATAAATGACCACTGCTATAGAAGAAAAACCTGATTTGACCACGTTGTCTCCTCCAGATTTAAGTAACAAATAAGGATTTGGTCTGGGAAAATATTGTCTGAGAATGGAATCAGCATTATTTATAGACTGTATTTACTTGTCAGTTTGGTGTCTGACACTCTATAGACTGTTCCACATAAACTGTCAATGGTGTATCAACGCATCTTATTACTCACATTTATTCAATTGCTGTTTACCGTATATATCCTTGTAAACTCACCCAAGGTGTGACGTTCCTCAGAATGTATTTTGTACTTGTTAAGATGTTTGCACAAATATTTTATGCATTAGTTATGATATAAAGGATTTTTAGGGCATTCTGCTGAGTCCTTGTTCATTTATCTTCTCTAAGGGTGAGGGTAATGATAAAGGGAGAGTGTCTATTATGGAACAATCGGTACTATTACACAATATTTGCTTTGGTGACAGCTTTTTCCTGAATTTACAGTCCGAATTGGGCTGGTTTCTTTATTGTTCCATGGCCCGATGATGAACTTAAGTTATCAAGTTTTTCAAATTATTCATCCTTCACCCATGGACTTGTATTAAAAAAAACTTTCAGTATAAAATTGAATACAATTATTCAGATGCTCTGTTATGTGCATTTACATACTTCAATGTTCAGTCTGATTATAATTTTCAATGTGATAAAATTTTGAATACAATGTCTGTGTTTAAAGCATTGCCCTCACCAATATGAATATGAATCCCATTCAGAACCAAATTTCACATGTGAGGAAGCTGTCCAATTAACTTTCGGAAAGTCGGTAGTTATACCCAGGTGTGTGCCTGGGGTCCTTATCCTTTTTAAGGGCTGGAAAAGTCATGAAATGTCACCCTGGCTGTTGGTGCTGCATTAAAATCCCAGGGAAAAAAATAAATCATTGGTTTAACGCAATGAGTAAGTCCCTTGTTTGTCTTTTATTTATAAAAATAGCATTGAATGTTTTATGTGTGAGTTTATTTTAATGCTGGCTTTTTATTACCTGTTTCTGTGTTTGGAATGTTTGTCTCTGTTACAACAAACACAATGATAAGTTAGTCATGTCAGTGAACTCATACACAAATGTTTGTTTCAATCACTTACTGAAACTGTCATAGATGTGGGACACATGTTATGTTATCTGAATGATCAATTTATAGTTTTGTATACATGTGGTAATTGATTTAATACAGTCCACCCTGTAAATAATGGTCATCAATAGGAAATAAGACAGCCTGAATTCAAACGTTTGTTGGCCCAATACTAGTATATCATTGTTTTTCGCTTTGGTATAATGTCGCACAAACAGCTAGCAGGGTTTCCGCTGCCATTCGCCACTTTTGCAAATGGCAAAAACAAATCTGCAAGTGGCGAAATAAAAATCAAATTAAACATACTTTTTTCCTCCTGGACCCTCCCCTCCGTACATGTGGCAGAAAAAATATAATGTCCAGTGGAAACCCTGAGCTAGGATCATATGGCGACTTTCCAGCTTGACCAGTGGAGGAAAACCCCAGGCTGGGTAGAACCACTGACCTTCAGTAAACTAAGTGGACAGCTTCCTCAGATGTGCAATTTTGGTTGGGTGAAATTCGAACTCACAGTGGTGACTGGTTAGTGATTACAAGTCAAAGACTATAACCAGTCGACCATGGAGGCCCCTTTATTATATCATTTAATGTGCACTAATATATGGGATTTGTTCACAGGAGATCCCTATTCCAGTGTTCTCATTAGGAACTGATCACTCACCCAAAAGGCCAGTTCAAATATCGAACAGGCTGGTTAAAACTGGCTAAAAAAATTTGGGGGGAGGGGCATTTAAATATATTTTCTTTAGAAAAATCAGCAATCATTGTACTCAGGCAATCCTGTAAAAAATTGTTGGTTTGCAGTTACACGATTATTTATTTAAAAAGTTAATAAAAAGTATTAAAAACATATAAAAATATTGCCTACACAGGGTTTCCACTGGACATTATATTTTTTCCGCCACATGTACAGAGGGGAGGGTTCCAGATACAAAAAAGTATGCTTAATTTGATTTGTTTTCACCACATACAGATTTTTTTCGCCATTTGAGAAACTGGCGAATGGCTGTGGAAACCATGCCTACCTACCAAATTAACTCACTCCTAAAAAATTTGGTCACGTAACCACAAACCAGCATTTTTTAAGTATAGCTTCGTCAACTTGACCAAAGTAGACGATGTTAATAAGAATCTGGTATCATTATTTACAGGATTTGAATTAAAACATATTCAAGTTGAATTTAAATTTTATATAACATTGACATTTATTGGTGTAAAGTGTGTTATGTTTGTATAATGAATCACTTAGACAGATTAATGTTGAATTAACCACTCACTTGTTTATATACAATGGTTGATATCTGTATGTCAATAATGAGATTTTATCCAATCAACAGTAAGGCATTTACTGCGCCACAAATTCAATTCGATAGTGATGTATAATATTTTTAAGATAGATACATGTAATTGCTGAAATGGGTTTATAATTGGAGCGCATTCTGTTTAAATCAGGAGTGTTACAAAAATATCTGTGGTGTAAAAGACCGTACGGTGGATTCTGAATCTTCCGATCCTCATTCAAATCCCGCAGACGTCTTGTGATGAAACACTATTTATTAATTATAATTATTTATTCTTCAAATCAAACAAATTGTATTACTTTACGGATAATCTAAATAAAGATCTAAACAAGGTACGACATTTATGTTGGAATCTCCTTGTCTTTTAATATGTCAAGCATAATTTAGTATGCATCACATAGTTAAAAGTTTTCCAAAATTTACTGGAACCTCTGGTTTTTCCCAGGTCCCGACCCTACTGGTTTTTATTGTTTCCATGGCAACAAGGTTAAGATTTCTTTTTTTTTTTTTTTTGAAAATTTTTGATACCCACGGTGTCATAACATTAAGTCTAGTATTTTCCTTTTTTTACATACATGTATATTATGTACTTTTATTTTGCTTTATTGTTTGAAGTATGTAGTATGTAGGTATATTTATGTACACAAGTATTTTTATTTTATTTTCTTCGTATCATTTACATCGTTATTTTCAGGAAGTGAAATGAGATAATACTTGCTGATGGAGATTGGCTTGAGGGTTGTAAGGGGCCCCGACTGGAAATGGGGTAACCAGGACGATGGTGAGGGTCATGTGGGTACTGTTGTAGAGATCGGCAAACCAGGCAGCTCCACATCACCGGATAAGACGGTGGTGATACAATGGGATTCTGGATCGAGAACAAACTATCGCGTAGGGTATCAGGGAGCGTACGATCTCAGAATATTCGATAATGCTGCCATAGGTAAGCTTCTGTTACAACCAGATTTAAAGCAACCAAACTTATTTTCTACCTTTCCTGGTGGCTTGCTTATGGTACCAAACCACTCTAATGGATTTCGATTTCTCAAAATGATATTCAGCATGTTTTAAGGTTAATATTCAAATCGAAATAGTGCGTATATTTTGAGACATTCAGAAAGTTTTAAAAATTCTTCAACAGTTTCTCTGAAATTCCCGCAAAAGTGGGTCAAATTCTGTCAAATGATAACTGGTTTCATTGGTAAAAATATGTAAGAATTATGGAAATTATGTATCAATATTCAACAGTGAGAAAACAGATTAAATCAAATAATCGTATAACAACTCCAGGGTTAATCTTCGTCAGACACAGAATCTCCATAATCACGATATATTCGCTTGAAATCTTTAAAACTGGAAGACTAGTTGAATTTTCTCTGACCTGTCTGGCATTCATACATTTTTGATGAACATTAAAAAAGATTTCTTAATCTTATCGCAAGTATGCTGAGCAGATATCACTTCTTACAAGTTTCTACATTGATCGACTAATTTATTTGAAATCACAAATTGGACTGCATTCACAGACAAAAATTATTGAGAATCTCTGATATAAAGTAGTGTTCACGAAAATCTAATATCACCCTCAGATGTAATAAATCCCATTGTAGTTATATTTCTAGACTTCTTTATTTGTGCTCAGTAATAAATTTTATCTTGTAAATTTTGTGTATTTGTTCCGTTGTTATGATAGTTGACATACTTTTATACACTGTCTTACTGAGGTGAGCATGTACTTTAGTTGAAACCAGGAAGTACGTATTAAATACCCTGTATGCAATATGTGAATCTTATTTTATTTTTGATATATTTGTATCATAAATAAAACAAAGTGCTTAGTGTAAAAACTATTCTCATTACGTAATGGCTGCTGACCCAATTTGTTGGTTCAAACAACTAACAGGCCGGTTTAAACTGGCAAAAAAAATTGGGGGGGGGGCATGCCCCCAAGCCCCCTAGAAAGCAGGTTTTCCATTTACCGGTAAGTCTATTTGACAAATTATTTTAGAACACTGTACAGGTAGTTGTGTCTAGGTTTTTGAATGTTGTAAAGAGTACATTTCTGTTTAGTGTTCATTGTTATGTGTCCTCAGTGTTAAATATTAAACACTTGACCCAGAGATATAGGTTTGTATCATGACAATGGCAAGATCCCAGGATTCCGTTACGTGATTGCAGTCCTTCATTCAGCTAAAATCTTGCCTATACACAGTAAGAGGCCTTTGTAATTTACCCAAAAACTTTGGATATGTTGGTCCAAAACTATTCTTTAGCATTTGCTTTCTGTACATACTTTTCACACATTAAAGATATGATTCATTCCCAAATATTTTTGTACTTTAGGATTTTTTCAATTGGGTACTTCAGTGTTGGCACCGAAAAATTCGGTCACCACTCACATAAGTATTTTTTTGCCTTATTACCTTGATTAGAATATTCTGAATACTTCCAGCATTTTACGAACACAATTTTTTGTTGTTGCCGATTGTTCATTCCAAAACATTCATGTATGTAAGTATCTGTCAGAATAAATAATGACGGCTTGCAGCAAAATTGAACTCATCTCGTGAAGAAAATTGATTTGTTTTGATTTAATCGAGACTTTAGTTCGTAGATTCCATTCTGAGGGCACTATCTGTGAATATTTAACAAGTTTTTTTTTGTGGGAAAGTTGATTGTAAATTGATTTGAAATGTTGCTTAACTTGTAACATCCTACCATAATTTTTTATTGTGTGTGAAAATGTCTGCTAACTGTTATGTAAGTTCGTTAGAATATTACAAAATAAACTTGTCGATTGATTATATATCATTCGTTTCTAGTTAAGGATATTTTCGACTTTCTGAAAATAGAATCAGACTTCATGTCAGCCTTATTTGCAGTTTTTATAGAAATTATAGTCGAGGCAGTATGGGTTTCCAGACATAAGGTCGGTGCTTGTTTGAATGTCATTGATTTCATTACAATTATATTGGAGATGGTTCAGTGAGCTTTGTAGCATAAATATCAGTATCTGTCTGACAGTGATAAAACGGACATTTGTTGGTTGGGAATTATTTCAATATACAGTCAAACCTTTTGTTTGCAGCCACATCTGAATAAAGACCACCCTGTGAATAGAGGCCCATTCTTTGAAAAACCATCATGGATTATTTAGAACAAACTGATCTCTGAGTAAAGGCCATCTGTCAATAAAGGCCACATTTTATCTTTCTCAAGGGTGGCCTTTGTTCACAGGATTGACTGTATTTAGGTATAATTATAAATCTTTGCGATTCAGGACAGAGAATGACATTTCCTTGGGATATTAAGAAATTTTCATATGAAGGGCAGATTTCATTTTTTTGTGGTATTTGAATTTAAAAACAAGATTACAATATTCAGTCCAATATTCAGAAAGCTGTGCTCTTTAATGCTTTTTTCCTTTTAATTTTGTCTTTGTTATGACAAGATGTTCCCATATTCAAATATTCATTTGAAAGGGTTGATCAAATAGCCGAACCAAAATTGATTTTCTTTGACACTATTTGCTTTTTTTGCCAAAATATATTTCCTGTAAAATTTTAGGTCATTCTTCTTTTTATTCTCACATTTGTTTTAGTGCAACAATGTTTGGGAGGCTCTGGGGTGAAGTAGTTGGTTTATAATTAGTAATCACTGTCCCTCACCTTTGTGAGTTCAAATCCCACCCAGGACAAATTTCATATGTGAGGAAGCTGTCCAGCTAGCTGACGGAAGGTCAGTCGTTCTACGGGAGTGTATGCGTGTATGCCTGGGATCGTCTTCCAGCGTTAAAGCCAGAAATTTGCCAAATGACCTTGGCTGTTTGTGCGAATCCCAGTATAAAAAAATACTGTTTGACTCAGATTTGAGTATTTGAATAAGGGAGCATTTAGTTATAATTTTCCGACATTGTTTTTGTTCATCAAAAAATATAGAGCTGACAATTTTCTGACAAACAGTGAAACTTAGACAAACTTAGTGTAACATAGCTTTAAATATAGGGATTAAGTATTATGTTTTCATGAACGTGATCAAATAAACTAGAATGTTAAGGATCTATTGTACTTAATAAGTATCTGACGTAATTGTAAGCAATCTGTTAACAGAATGAATGGAGTGACTCACTACATTCACCTATTTAAGTCGTCAGTTTAGTTACTGTACTTCTTAACGTGCCCCAGTTTGAAAGCTGATAACAACAATTCATTGTTTCTTTCATGGATGTTTGCAAACATTTGATTAGTACTGGTACTACGTGTAGTATACTGCATACAGAAACTCGACACTTGACATAGTTTTCTAGTTAAACGAATATTTTTATTGTTGCAAACAAAAGTACAAATAAGTTACGAATACAGTCCATACTCTTGACTATCGGGACTTCCAAAAGCTGAAACTATAAGGTATGGACACATTTTGGGGACAGTCTTGATTTTTTCCTCTACTTTCCATAGAATCTGTGGTTCTGAATACTGGAACTTTTGAATTCCAAATTGTGGACAGAATGTTAGATTAATTTAGGTGGATCGCCTATTAAAGTGCATATAATCATATTGTATGGCAAATAAAATTTAACAAACAGACTTTCATGTATGTAATACATATCTAAGATGGTGTTTGTCTTATGGTATAACCCTTTGTCTCATAATACCACATTCCCCCCACTGCATCTGAAGCAAACGACTTTTTAAAAATAAAACATTGTGGCAAAAGAAGCAATTGCTTGTAATGAGTAATAGCTTCTTTTGTCACAATGTTTTCCACTCTGTCAGAGAGAAATGACCCAATTTTCTCAAATAAAGTTGTGTATGTTTGCTTTGAAATTTGAAGAGTCCAAAATATGCTTATGAGGCAAAGGGTTAAAGGTCATGCTATTTATCTTTCAGGTATAAAACATCAGAATATAATCTGTGACGGATGTAGTACGCAGGGCATACAAGGTATGAGATGGAAATGTACAAAGTGCCATGACTTTGATCTATGTACATTGTGTTATATGGAAGACAAACACGATACAGCTCACTCCTTCCAGAGATTTGACGTCGCTGCTTCGAAAGGGTGAGTTGCGTTGTAAATTAATTCAGCATAGCCGCCACCATGGTTCAGTGGTTAGTGTACTTGACTCGTAACCTGGAGATCCGGGTTCGAATCCCGGTTGCGGCAGGTCATACCCTTCTATGAAAATTTGACAAAAATGTTGATTTCCTCCATATGTGGAGAAGTTGGCAGCTCCTTGTGGAAGGGTAAGTTAGCACTGGTTAGTATACAGTCCAGGAGAACTGATTTGGTGAACCGGTCACCATATATAACTGAAAAATTGTTGAAAAACAAGCATTAAACCCCAGTGAAAATAAGTCACATAACAACAGTTAATAAACTCAGCAACAGTTTTGAAAAAAAATTACTTTTTATGTCTGTATCGGCTTATACAACACATTTTTAAATCTCAGAATTAAATACAGTTTTGTGGAACATCTTAGTATAACGTTTATTGTATATTTGCTCTTCTTAAGTACACTTAAACTCTTCAGCAAAGGTCTCAGAAGAGAAAGAATGAAATAACCTGTAAGCATAATTGTCCTTTAATTAGAGGTTTATTTGGTTTTTCTCAAGAAGGACAGAAAAATAAAAGTTGTGCTTACAGTTACTGACCATCTCAATGTTTTGGCACCAAGCTTAACGTTTCTCCCTGGAAAATCCAAGGCACAGAAAGATTTGGGGATGAATTGTATCTCCGGTATGAAAGGTACCGAGGTCTGTTCAGAAAAAAAAGTTTTGCTACTGACCTATCCTATTTTTGTGGTCAAGTAACTTTAAACAAGACTTTCTAGGCTAATGAATATTTGTTTAAAAATTGCCACTATTTACATGGTGGCCTTTATACACAGGTGCCACTAAATCAGAACTTACCTGTAACCTTTTCATTGAATATACAGTAGAATCTCGATTTTTCGACAAGAGATTTTCCAAAAACTTAAACTATATCGGAATTATTCTGTTTCTCCTCCAGAGTAAAGGTTCCAAAGCGTAGAGACAGCTCTAGGATACAGTCATGGGGTAACTTTGCTGGAGCCCGGGTTGTTAGAGGGCCTGACTGGGATTGGGGGAACCAGGATGGTAAGTGATTTTTTAACATCTCAATACATCATTCAGTTCTGTAATACATCCTTATGGAGTGAGGATTCAATCTTACATAAAAACATTTTGATCGATATGTGTTAAATCCATGGTGCTCGTATATTTGATTTGTCCAATTTTCTGTCTGTGTTTTTCTGTGACGTGTTAACTTGTCTGATATGGTGATTGGATTAGAGTGCTGGACTTATGATATGAATGCTGTATGTTAAGTTTCTATCCTGCTTGAGAATCATTTGTCCTCCTCACAGAATTAGAAGCATTGGTACAATTAGATGCTGAGTTGTTTCCCTTGAATGTAAGATACAAAAACTTGCTTCATAAGCGAAGTAAACTATGTACAGTTTTGATTGAAATATTATGTTTAACCTGTTTATTAATTATGAATGACTTTGACTTACAGGAGGAGAAGGGAAAATTGGAAAGGTGACTGATGTACGTGGCTGGGATTCTGAATCAGGAAGAAGCGTTGCTGCGGTAACTTGGTCGTCCGGATCTACCAATGTATATAGAGTAGGTCATAAAGGGAAGGTAGATCTGAAATACGTACAAGCCGCATCAGGGGGACATTATTACAGGGATCATCTTCCTGTCTTAGGTAAATATTGGACCAAAAATTTATAAAAGCCAGCTTTTGTCAGACGGAAAAAGAATATTTCCTCTTGCGAAATTTCCAAATACTCGGCTAAGCGGTGTGAATTATTTCCCAGACATGCCAGTTCATTGCGAACACTAGCTTAAGATAATTACTAAGTAAATAGCTGTTGACTGGTTGAAGTTTTCCGTATCCTTATTGATGAGTGCTTTGTCTGCGTACTCGTCCAATAGATGATTTGATTTTAAAAAGGTAAAGATGAGTAATTCCTGGTGGAAAGTTTGATTATTGAACTTCTTTTCCTGTCATGTATTTTGTGTATATTTGACAGAATGATATTTCTTTGCAACAAATCTCTAATATGCAGATCAGCTACTGTATTTTTGGTCTTGTTGTAATAAGCATTTACGTTACATAATTATTATCTTCTAATTTACCCAAGCCATTTGCAATTCTTAAGCTGCAATTTTTGTCACGTTGTTATTGCCATGTATTTGAGGTAAGGGTCAGGAAGTTGTCTGGTGTTTAAAGAAGTTTGAAATCGAGGTAAAACTACGATATTCACCCAGGATATTGATACACGCAGTAACAATACGACCATCAACAATTAGTATAACAAGTTGATTACGCTATAAATCTTAATGAAAATTTATTTGTAAAGCTATACAAATTAACATTCTTATTCAGTATTTCGACCTAAAATAAGTCTCTCAAGGAATATAACCTTTCATCTTATTTCTTGAGAAAGGTCTATTTTATGTCAAAATCTTGAATGAGGGCATAAATATATACAGTCCATTCCACGTATAACAAGATCGGTTTTAGCGAGATACCGCATACAACGAGGTCTTTTCAAAGTCCCGGCCATTTTCCTTCTTTGTCTATATGTTATTTCCATGGATACAACGAGATGTCTGTAGCGAGAATACCGGCTACAGTGAGGTCTTTTTATCTGCCCGACAGCAAATTTTACTCGGGTATAACGAGATCGTTGATAATTTGACCGTTTTTCACACCGCGATAATGAACCCAGTTAATGTAATGTATGAAAGTGTCCTAATGTCTAGCATATTAAGGAATATAATTGACCACTTTTGTTTATGCACCTAAGATAAGACGATACATGCACGCATCTTGACATTGTGGAACAGTTTATTTGTGATCATAAAACTAAGAAAGCTAAACAACACACTTAATATTACGTCGTATTTTAGCGTTTTTTATGTCGTAAAAAGATAATTGAACATTGATTATCAGATATGCAGTTGTAAGCATATTTAATTGACATACTTTTACGGTTCTTGCCTTTACTTTTCATTTTATATTGTGACCTTGTGGATAATTAATACTCTTCATATTGGAGTAAATTGAACTTCAGGTCAATTGTTTTCATTGTCTCTATAGATTCCCTTTTGCCACTATCTAACCCTTTTGTGGTGTAAGCCTTGGTCCCATATCGCGTACAATGAGACCTGGTTATAACGAGGTACCACTTTGGTCCCGACAATTTTGTTATAAGTGGAGTAGACTGTATATATATATATATATATATAGTTATTTTATAAATTCCCCGTTAAAAAATCCCGTATGGTTATTAGTGATAAATTTTTCTGTTATTTAGGGGAGTTTCCGGAAGTGAACACAAATCCAGGTATAACACATCAGTTCAAGGTCGGTGATAAGGTCAGAGTTGATCTTGAGGTTGATATCCTTAAAATGATGCAAGAGGGTCACGGGGGCTGGAACCCTAGAATGGGAGAGGTGAGTAAAGGGTCTTTGAAAAAACTTAGATTATATAAGAAAACAACTTGTGTATTTTTTTTTTAACTTGAGTTATTTTTGAATGCAAAACATGTCTAGTTGATGTTACTGGTTACTGGTATACTAAACCCTTTGCCTCATGAGCATATTTTGGACTGTTCCAAATTCAAAGTTAATTTGCAAAACACCAATTTATTTAAGAAAATTGGGTTATTTCTCTCAGACAGAGTAAAAAACATTGTGGCAAAAGAAGCCATTACACATTACAAGCAATGGCTTCTTTTGCCACAATGTTTTCAAAAGTCGTCTGCTTCAGATGCCGGGAAATGCGGCATTACGAGGCAAAGGGTCAAGATGAATGGACAGCACTTTATATGGAGAACTAAGGAGATGATAATGAATGTTTTTAAATAGTGTAACTTTGATCTTAGTCCAGATTTATTATCTTGAGATTGGTTCCTGGGCTCAAATGTTTTGACTTGTGTTCAGTATTCACAGGCTTTATTATCAAAAATATGTCGAACATGTGATCTATAAGCTAATAAACAAATCTGAATAAACATGTTCTTACTAAAATGAATGACAAGCATGTAAACTGATTTTATATATTATTATGATGAGAAGGGACTGGAGATTTGATCTTGGAGACTAATGAAGAAATACAATTTGGCACCCAGGACAGGGTTCGAACAGACAACTACATGTCTGAGTAGATTACTTAATTTTCTGTGATGCTGATCTCTTATCTACCCTTACCCTTACGGGCCTGGACATGGTTTGAGCAGACAACCATATGTCTGAGTGGATTATTCAATTCTCTGTGACACTGATTCCTCCCTTACGCTTACTTACCGGAACTCAAACTTTGGACCAATGTTTTTGATAAGTAAATTGAAAAGAAAGTGTTTTATTTACAGTATATTGGTAAGGTTGGGACGGTACATCGTATTACAGAGCGAGGAGATGTAAGAGTACAATATGAGGGATGTGCTAACAGGTGGACATTCCACCCTGGTGCTCTGAAGAAGGTACTGACGTATAAACTTATTACACTGTTAAATATGATAATTATAAAAATTATTTGACTGCACTACACCTTTGAATTCTGAACTGATGTAAAATGGTTAAATAGTGCCATAAGTTATCACCTCTTTATGAGATCTTCATTATATCTTTATGAGATCTCCATTATATCTTTATGAGATCTCCATTATATCTTCAAGAGTTCTCCATTATATCTTTATGAGATCTCCACTAGGTCTTTATGAGATCTTCATTATGTCTTTATGAGATCTCCATCATGTCTTTATGAGATCTCCATTATGTCTTTATGAGATCTTCATTATATCTTAATGAAATCTCCATTATGTCTTTATGAGATCTTCATGGACAGTTTCTGTGGTCTTTTCTTAAATTATCGATATACCAAGTTTTCATGTTTAAATAACTTGTAAGTCATGGACTGGAAGTCTGATGCAGTCATTGATTTGTGGAATAATTAAGAGCTGTCTCAATATTGACCTACTGGTTAGTATACAATCCAGGATAACTGGTTAGGTGAACTGGTCACCGTATATAACTAAAAACTTGTTGAAAAACGATATTAAATCCCATTGACACAACTCTTAATATTGACCAATGATAATATTGCATGTTAGACAGGTCTCCATATTTTGTGTTGTGACCTTTGACCTTCTGATTTGTTTTATTGTAGGTTCAAACATACTCTTAATATCGACCAATGATAATATTGCATGTTAGACAGGTCTCCATATTTTGTGTTGTGACCTTTGACCTTCTGATTTGTTTTATTGTAGGTTCAAACATACTCTTAATATCGACCAATGATAATATTGCATGTTAGACAGGTCTCCATATTTTGTGTTGTGACCTTTGACCTTCTGATTTTGTTTTATTGTAGGTTCAAACATTGTCTGTAGGTGATATTGTGAAGGTATCTGATAACATACATACTGTGAAAGAATTACAGAAGGGACATGGTGAATGGAACGAGTCTATGAAAGCTGTATGTATATCTATATATCATTTGTTTCCATACTTACACACAACCTGCAACAAAATGCATAAACATTGGTTTAGTTTAACCTATTGGTTAAATTTGAGGATAAAATTTGGGCTAATGCAATTGGGCGCTGTTGCTATAGTAATACAGTAGAACACTGCTACTGTGAACCTGGATCCATTATTTATTATGACTGTGTTCTACAATGTAAATAGACTTTGTGTAGACTTTATACCCATCATGTTGTTTGATAGCAAAATGTATTGTTTTGATTATGTGCAATTATTGTGCCTATATATGAAGCAGGTATGTTTGAAATTTGTTTCGTTATTCATCACAAAACTCGTTTTCTACATTGTATATGGCATTATCAATGATATACAAAAATGAGTCAGTTTGAAGAAATTGTAAAATGGATGCACAGCATTGTAAAGAGTAATTTTTCCTGTCTTGACTTGAATTTGTAAACCAAGTTCATAAAACTATGCTATTCTTGTATTATGTATTATAGACGCTGGGTAAACAAGGACGTGTGTTGAAAGTTTATACAGATGGTGATCTCCGTGTAGCTGTTGGTAACCAAACCTGGACATTTAATCCTATGTGTGTATCTCCAGTGTCAGCCAATGTTATCACTGATCTTAATAACACCATGGGACATAATGAACGAGAAGATATACACTGTAAGTCGTGTGATTTCACGGTCTATAACCTCAATAATGTGTCCAAATATAGGGATATAGTAACTACTCTAGGCTCTCCTAGGTCTGAACTTGAGAAGATATACACTGTAAGTCGTGTGATTTCACGGTCCATAACCTCAATAATGTGTCCAAATATAGGGATATAGTAACTACTCTGGACTCGCCTTGGTCTGAACTTGGTTGTTACGAAATTTATGGTATTCTGAGTATAATTTGTTGTTTTTATTTGCTGGTGTTTAATGTTACACCAACATCTAGGGTCATTTGGTGACTTTTCTAGCTTTAACGATGGAAGAAGACCCCAGGCGTTCACCTGGTTAGAACCACTGACCTCTGTAAGCTTGGTGGACAGCTTCCGTATGTGTGAAATTTGGTCCCAGGTGGGAGTCGAACTCGTGGCAGTGAGGGGCTAGAGATTAATAGTCAGTGAATATAACTTCTCAACCAGAGACCGCAAAAGCTGCGTAAACTTGATTTTCATTCATTAAGCTCTCTAATAAGTGTCAAGTCCTGTTAGCAAATAGCTGTGTAATATCTACAGCTGCAGCCAATTGTATAAACATTGGTTAACTTTAACCACTGGGTTAAATCAGAGGTTTGGTTAAAATTTTGGTTAAATTGTCGGTTAGCTGTAGTAGCAAATTTTGTTTTTGTTACAGCTCAAATAAATCTAGCCCAAGTCTAAGATGTTGGTTAAATCTTAACATAAACAGTAACCAGTACCAAAATGGCAGCCTTTTATAACTGTTTTAATGATTTTTTCAATGGTTAGTAAACCAAAATGGTTAAATTTAACCTTGGGTTAAATTAACCATTTGGTTAAAGTTAACCAATGTTTATACAATTGGGCGCTGGAGGTTAAACATTCAGTCTTGTACCCTGCAATTATTTATGTTTGTTTGCTATCATCAAAACCTTTTGTAGTGTTTGGTGATTACCAGAATGTCCTGTTTACTCAATTTTCTATGTGTTTGAATTATACTCCATGGTGATTTAAACTGTCTGTGTATTGTTTATGTCTTAACTACAATATGCATTACTACTAAAAGGTTCTAATGATATTAATATGTGTAAAGCATTCTGGGAGGCTGTGTCACATGATAGATGCAGGTCTTAACCTTCAACGTTACAAACTCTGGGGCACTTTCGTGTTTATTGTATAAGTAATTTATGGGTAATATTACAGACACCGACATTTCTAATATTTAATACATTGTGCAACTTGAGTTTTCTTAATTTTTGCGTATTGACATTGGTCATTAAGAAATGTCTTGACTGTGATTTCACAACATATTCATTTGTTAATCAATTTATTTTATGTGCAAATTAAGGCAGAAGGCTCTGTTTGCTGTTCAACTAATTACTTTTACCATCCATATACTGGTGAAAATACCACACACTTAGTGAAATAGTTGTCTGACCTTTGTTTAATTTGAATTGTAGCAGCCCCACTGACGGCATTATTGGATCAATTAGTTGAGTTACACCAGACAGAGACTGGCCCTGAGAGATTAGTTAGAGAAGCCGCACAAGGTCACATAGATGTCGTCAAGGATATAATTAACAAATATCCCGATAAGGTGATAGTTTAGAGTCTCATATTATCCATAATATGCTGGACAAGATCGTTCTCTCCTTCTGTAAAGGATTGGTGGCTGAGTTTTTGTTGACTTAAAACATTTAAGAACACACATTTTTATTTTAGTTTTGTCGGTTTTGAATTGCTAAAAAAGCATTATAAATTTGTTCCTTTACAATATTTGTTGATGAATGTTCTGTTCTTTTGAAAATCTTTCATGCAAAAATAATAATACTGGTCAAATGACCTCTAGATCAGTGTGATGTACATATCATATTTACAATTTCTGACATCTAAACCCAAATATTCTTTTATTACCACAGGTGGATCAGAAGAGCTCTGGTAAGACAGCATTGCAGGTAGCCAGTCACCAGGGACATAAAGATATTGTACAATTATTGTTAAACGCTGGAGCCAAGCTTGAACTTAATGATGAAGATGGAGATTCTGCCTTACATTATTCGTCCTTTGGGTTGGTATCTTCTTTTTCTCAATTTATTCATCCTTTGGGTTGGTATCATTTTTTGGGCACATTTGTGTTTTTTACTTGCTTGGTTATCTCTAATGGTTTTACAGTTACTAATAAATAAAATTATGAGGTAGTTTACACATGATAAGAAGAGTTATTATTACAAGAGAATAAAAAATTAAGTTAAATTTTATTTATTAATCTTTGTCTTCATACTTGCGCAGTTTTGTGTATTAACGAATTGGTTTACATAACTCTCAATGCATATTTGTATAGTCCATACCTTATGTTGTTCTTAAGTTTGAGTCATACATACCTAAATCTCTTATTACATAACCCACTGTAAGGGAAAGTATTTAATAAAGTATAAAGTAATTCTTAACTATACAGAACATTACACGTAGTAAGTACTTAGCTGTTCACTATGTCCAATATTGGTATTTTAAGTGTAATTGATAGTTTTAATGATGAGAATGTTATGGTAAGAGGTCTGTACTTCAGTTATCTATAACTATATACAGTAAAACCTCATTAACTTGAGGAGTCATTGAAACAGACTAACAGATAAATGTGGTGCTCATAATAACAAGGTATTTGAAAATTATACTCAAGATCAAAATTGAAAATTGACTTTAAAAACTCCTTAAAAACGTAGTTTTACTGTATTTCCCAAATCTCACTTTCTAGAAACCAAGCTGAAGTGATGGAGTTACTTCTGCAAAAAGGAGCCAACATTAACGCTTTGAACAATGGAGAGTGTAGTACACTACATGTAGCTGTGAATAAACAACATTTAGAATGTGTTCGTGTATTACTGAAACATCGAGCTAATGTAAATATACAGGTAGGGACGCAGTCTTGTGTTTTTTTCTTACTATATATAAGATTAACTTCACTTAGAAAGTTTCATGAAATTGCTGCTTTAACATAGGTATTTTAATTCAGTAGTGAAATAGATTGTACTAGTGTATAAGTACTTATTTTGGCAGGGGTTTAATTTTGGCTATATTGGCGGTCAGAGTCAGTTGCACCAATTCAAAACACAGCCAATTCAAAGCACCGTCATTTTATTTATATTCATGACCCCATGTTATTGTCAACGAGAGTTTAAATTTAGCGGTCTGAGAGTGTTTGCGCCAATTTATGGCCCTGTCAATTCAAAACACGTTAAAACACTAACATTTGACGGAGACCTTGACAGCAACATCTGTTATTGTATGTTATAAAGCTTGTTATATATATTGTATAAACAGTTTATCTGATTACAGGATGCTTATGGTGATACAGCACTACATGATGCTATAGGGAAAGACAATTTAGAGATACTGGATTTATTGGTGAACTATCATGGGATTGATTTTACATTGAGAAATAAACGAGGTTTTAATGTGTTACATCATGCTGCTTTGAAAGGAAATAATTAGTAAGTGTATTGATAGAGTTGTTCTATTTCACTTAAAACTTATAAGGTCTCTGAAATATTACCTCTTGTCTTGAGATAATTTAATTCTATATTTAATTCTTGAGATAATAAAATTGAACTGCACATGAATTCTGTTAATTTTTCACAGAGAAACATGTTTGATTGATTAAAGTTACATGTTTTGTATTTGATGTTTTTTATGAATAGTATGTTCTTTTGTCTTATTAAATTAATACTGTGTAATGTTTTGGAAATTTTGGTTTTTCTTGTTCCTGAATCTCACAGTGAAAACTGGTATCAGGTATCTCCCACAATGCAATGATGCTTCTGACCACAGTATAGAAGTTAACCAGTGAAATAGAGGCTATATTCTGAGACTGGTCATGTGACTTGTTTGTTAACCAATGATAAGGCTTCATACTGGGACTAGTCATGTGACTTTTGTACTACATTTATATCATCTGATTGTATTTATAGTGCAACAGAAAAGATACTGCAGAAATGTCGACAGATTGTAGACATGAAGAAAGATGATGGATTTGCTGCTTTGCATTTAGCTGCTCTAAATGGTCATAAAGATGTTACCAATACACTACTTGTTACAGTATGTATCTTACATCGTTTATAAAGGGTCTCCATGGTCGAGTGGTTATGGTCTCCGATTAGTAATCACTTGCCTCTCGCTAATGTGAGTTTGAATACCACATGTGACAAAATTTCACGTTTTCGGAAGCTGTCCAGGTCAAAATCCCAGTCATGGCAGGTCATACCCTTCTAAGAAAATTTGTCAAAAATGTTGATTTTCCACCATATGTGGAGAAGTTGCTGGCTCCTTGTGGAAGGGTTGGTTGGTACTAGTTGGTATACAGTCCAGGAAAACTGGTTAGGTGAACCGATCGCCATATATAACTGAAAAATTGTTGAAAAACGGCGTTAAACCCAGTGACAATAAGTCACATGAAAACAAATGAGTCAGGCAAAACATTGTTTGTTCTTTATTCCAGTTTTTTGTTTTCGGTACAAGCATGTCATGCTTAACTATATAAAAATACCTACCAACCTACCCATTGTTAAAAGTTTGTATTTCATAACTGCAAGCCAATGATCTCTGTTTTAATACATCAATAGCAAAACCTGGTTGTTGTTTTGAGTCATATGACCTTTTATAATTATAATCTGTGGTTATAAAGTGCATTTATCAATACTGATATTGTTTTTATGTTTGTCTAGCGTGCAATTATTTTGAGACAAATATGAATTATCCATCTATGAAATTACTAACAAGCAATTAAGGGAGTTATATATGAGTGATAAGCAGACTAAAAAATTAGATTTTATCATCAGAAACTTGTATTAATAAAAATGTATTATGAAACTAATGTTTCATTGATTGATTGCGTTTATTTATTCATTTCAGGGCCAAGCAAATATTGAGATACGTAACAACAGGCAGCAGACCCCGTTATTATTAGCCGTAAGTCAAGGTCATACGGGGCTGATTGAACTTCTTGTATCTAAAGGGGCTGATGTAAACGTTGGTGATGAAGATGGGGACACTTGTTTACATCTGGGGTTGATGAGACAGACGGTGTCAGCAGAACGAGATGACAGTCCTATGTTAGAATCAGTATGTACATCCTGTACTCTTGATCACCTACTCTATTTCAGACACAAATTCGACTTAGATATACAAAAATATTGAGGCCAACAAATTCAAATTAAGTGGGATTTTTGATAGGTAAAAAAGAAGGGTAAAATTCCGGACTTTGTAATTATATCAATATAAGTGGGAAATCAGTGCAAACGATTTCGGTATAATGAGTTTCTACTGTATTTTGTAGGATGAATTGTTCCAAGAATATTTGGGTTTTGTAACCAGCTGGCTTGAGATTTTCTGAGCCCTTTTTTTTCTTGATAAGTTCACTGAAGGTATTACATCCTGTTCCACATGTTAGGGGAGATGTCAGGGGCTCATAGATTGTGAAGGATTCGAGTCTTTATGCTAAGTTACCTGATGGTACAAAAAACACTGTATCAACATTATGGGACTTGATAAAAAAACGACGAAATATACTGAAGCACCATAGAATTGTTTTTATATTTCTTGAACACAATATGGATTAATTGAAAGACAACCACTTTATTATAAAAGTTTTTTTAAGATATTTTTTTTCTAAGTTTAATGATTAATGGTGTTTTATGGTGCGTCAACAACTAGTGGTCATGTAATGAAGGGTAAAGAAACAAGCATTAACCGTGTAAAAGAATAATAAATTAACAAAAATCAAGGATAGTCCAAACCATATTTTTATAGTCTGAAATTTTGAATAAAAAAGTGACACAATTTCCTGATTGAGTTTAACTTGCTTATCCCTCTGAAAAAAAAACGAAACAGCAAATTTACGTTTTCAAAATGAGTCATTTTTTTATAGCCTCGGGCTCGGACTATTTGCATTTTTAACTGACTAAAAACATATACATAGTTAAAATGAAGAGAATTAAAAAGGTATCACAGTTGATTGTATAGTTGGATTTCTAAGAATTAGTTGATATAGTTGCTTATTTATTTTACAGATAAGAATGCAGCTGGGTTTATCAGAGGAAGAAGATACAGTTGGTGGTGTTGCTATAGCTTGTTATCTGGCCCAACAAGGAGCCAATCTAAATCATAAAAACCACGGTGGTAAAACACCGCTAGATGTGATCAGTGATCCAAAACTAGAGGAATATCTAAAACAATTTGCTACAGCCAAGTAAGATATTATGTTTTATGTATAGATACATGGTTAAAAGTTTTCCATAATGTGCTGTAATTCCGTTTTTCTTAGGTCCGGACCCAATTGGTTTTTATTGTTTCCATGGCACCAACATTATGATTTTCAGATTTTTAAAATTTTCAACTCTCATCCGTGTAGAGAAGAAAAGGATTTTTAGAAAAAAAAACATATATATGGCATATGGTTCACCTAACCAGTTTTATGTAAACTGTCCCATAAATACAGTGCTCCCTCTGAAAAGCAACACTTATCGGAGTTGCAAAAGTGATGTTCTTTGAAGGCAATTGATATATCCACAACTGATGTTTTTTGTTATGTGTATGTGTGCCTTTTACTGTCATTTCTTGGAGGGAATCGGTCTTTGCGGGTGATGTTGCTAGAGGGAGCACTGTACACATAAATATAAACAAAAAAAGGTTTCCAAGAAAAAAAAAATAAAAAAAATCCTAATTTCCCCCCAAAAAAGCCTACTCAAAACCCAGGCAACTTATAAAAACATAAAAAATAAATGTGAAATGTGTTGTATATTTTACAGTCGTAGAACTGAGCCTGCGTCTACTGCTCATGAAGATAAACTCTGTGACGTGTGCTGTGAGCAAAGAGCTTGTATTACTTTTCATCCTTGTAAGCATACTGTAGCATGTAGGGAGTGCTGTATTAAGATGAAAAAATGTATCGAGTGTAAAGAACTTATCTCAGCTAAATTAGATGAAGGTAACTTTTTTATTACTGTATTAAATTTTACGAGAGGCATGGTGGTCTAGTGGTTGAGTGTCGGACCTTTGATCCAAAGGTCCTGAGTTTGAATCCCTGCTTTGACGGGTTTTGTTCATGAACTTCACAATCCCATTTTTCAGATGCAGTACTGGTGTAGTGTCCAGGAAGTGGATTCGAACGTGATTAATATAAGTAAAATTGCTTGTTTCACAATCGAGCTAAAATATATTAGTATAAGTATAAATTTTATGACAAAATTTATGCCAAATAAGATGGGAATATTTTCTTTATTTCTTAACGGGATTTTCTTTTCACATGGGTTCAACTAGCTAACTGGACAGGTTCCTCACATGTGAAATTAGTACAAGGTTTGGTTCGAACTCCCAGCTGTAAGGAGCTAGTGATACCTTGGCAGAGACCATAACCACTCAGAAGGCGCTTCATTCTTAGAATATACTCAATGTTAAAAAAACTTGCAATATTTATCAATTGATATTTCTCGGCCAAAATCAGGTCCGGACATTTTCGCATTGCTTTTTTCCCCTATGTCTGTCTGTCTGTCTGTATTTTTCTGTCAAAATGGTATTTAGTGAAGGTAGGAGTCTTTTATTCTGGTATTGCCAGTTATTTGTACACATGTTTGTCATCTTTATTTACTAGGTGGGCACCACGTATTTTCAAGCGATTCGTCCAGTAAAGATCCAAAGAATTCGACGTTACAACATCGACTTAACGAGATCGAGGAGAACTTGATGTGCTCTATATGCATGGAGAGAAAGCGTGATATGGCATTTTTATGTGGACATACTGTTTGTAGTATTTGTGGGGAGGAGCTTAGGATATGTCACATGTGTAGAAAACCTATAACGAAGAAGATTAATTTGTATTCCTAACTATCGTTAAGGAATTTTGTTTTCAATTTTATGTAGAGGAATGTTCAATTTAGTATTTATGTATATTTCAGTGGCATGTTTTATTGTCATAATTATAATGTCCAAATTATTTTGATAATTTTTTATGTTGAGTCTATGTCTTAGTTTTATATAATATCTGGTGGGGTATCTTAGGAGAATTTCTCTAAGGGGCTTCTCGGGTATTTTGCTGGAAGGCCAGTTTAGGGATATTTCCTATAAGGGGCCTTCTGGTATATTTCTGAACAGTCTCTTGGGTTAATGCGGGCGGTAAAATTATGGATTGTTCTTTTCGAGAGATTTTTCGGGGTCTCTATTCATTGCCTATGATTTGCTTTGTGCCAGTTGACACTAAAAACCATGGAAACAAGTTATAATGATTTATATATAGAATGTACAAAGTACATGTAATTGTATTCAGCATGTTACAATCAAATCAGGCCTAGTCCTTCGTGTACCTGCATTTATTTCCTTTCTAAAGCCTGTATAGTCTTGGTAACTATCTTATATTCCCAATATCATTGCCAAAATGTATTCACATCAACCTGAAATATTGATATTTAATGGATTCAACATTTGTTGGTTTCGTTATAATATAACCCAAAATATATGGACTCAACATTTGTTGGTTTCGTTATAATTTATTTTTATTAATATTGTTCAGATTTTCTTTGTTTATATAAATTATATAAGTTGCCATTAACACTAAGAAAAATTTTACTTTTGGTTCAGAATTTAAAATGTTTTTTTTTTACATTGATTTGTAAATTTTATTCCAAAAACTAGTTTTATTTAGAATTTAGTCTTGAAATTACTGTTTCTGATTACTTGTAATTTTCTTTCTGGTAATTTTGGTTATGTTGCCATGGTGATATCGTTGTTGGTTCACTTTTTTGTACTTTTTTTGCTTTTGAATAATTTACATCACAAAAAGGTGATAAAATCATATGTCTAAGAATAGAATCAAAGATGCAACAAAATTAATATACTTTATGCTAGAATCTTTAAAATTGAAAAAAACTCTGGCTACAATATTTTAGGAAGTATACTAATCATTTTGTTCGAAAATTTGTGTAAACTTATGTTGATATGTTTTAATCTGTATTTTGCAGTAATCTGTAATTTGAAGGCCTGTAAACTTACTATAAGTTTTCATTAATGTACAAAAAAATTCATTTTGTAAGTATAAAGTTATTGTTTCTGTTCTACAATTGATAAAAACTGAGTTTATACCTAAATTTTATTTTAATATGGTGAATGTTTGTATAATTTTCATCTTCCAAGTTGGTGATATATTATAATCCATTCTGCAGATGGCATATAGCCTACAGTTCATATGTTTTAAGATATGATATATAGAATACTGTTGATTTTTTTTGTGACACAAAATTGTGTTCTAACAAATTTATCTCTGAAATAACTTTTGTGTTTTTTTGCCTTATATTTGTGTTCAGTTTTTGTATTGAAATAATTTTATGAAATATTGTTACATTTGTGTGAATTCAAATTTGTTTTTCAATATATGATTCATGTATGTCTACATAGTTGTTACCCTTAATTCATGTTAAATTTTGTTTAAAATATTTGTATTTAGCATTGAGTGTTGGACGCTTAGTCAGTAAATTATTTTAAATATCAAATCAACTTAGTTGAAGAAAAAAGTAAACTTATCATTTCATGAATGCAATTTGTTTTGTTTAAGTACCAGGTTGTTACTTGGTTATGCTGAAAGAGTGCTTTAGTTTCATAAAGATGGAATTTTAAATTATCTAAAATCATGGTTTATATTTTCCTTGAAAACGGTTTGTGGTAAATCTATTTACTTACTTATATATTTCTTTCTCTGATGATTACCTTCAGTACTTTGATTTTAATGGTTTAGACACTATTTTCATGTTGTGTGGAATGAAATTTATGTTGTTAAATTCCTCCTTTTCCTCTACTGGAATGTTTAAATTTTCAATAACGTCCACAGAGTCAAATTTCTGAACATCCACTTTGTACTTTATAGCACTGGAAGAAAATATTTGAACGCACAAAGTTGATTACCACTTTTGGATTTTTAATAGATTCATTCCAACATTTACTGTACTTGATTTCTATGTGTATATCTTATGTAAGTATTGTAGAACATGAGAATTAATTCTTTTTTGTGCATTCTCCCAAAAATCAAGTTTTAAAAGGTGGATGTTTAGAAGTTTGACTCAGCGTATTTTGCTCATATAAAATGTTATGTTCATGGTAGACATGAATTGCAACATTGGTTTTTACAGTATCATCAAAAGTGGTCAATAAGCGTTCTTTGTTGATAATGAAGATTACCTGTCATTTCTGAGCAGTATCCATTCTGTGTATTTTTTGTGTTTGTTTTATCTGAAGATTTGGTTAGAAGATCAATCACTGTTCGCTTCTGTCCTGTTCTGTTCTGTTGGACACATTTGTTATAACTGCTGTTTATCTGTTTCCGTCTCTGACTTTGTTTTGTAATGGTATAAACTTGTGTGTTTGTTTTTTGGTAATGCCATACCAAATCATATCTATATTTAGCGTCCGCAGATGGAAAGGTTTGATCACCTGAGTCAAATAAAAAAACATATCATAATATTGAATATTTGATCATTTGAAATATCTTTATTGGACCATTACATGCTGGAACGATTTGCTTTGTATCAATATGCCTTCCAGTCATCAAAATCGATCAATATTATGCTTTTGTTTTGATTTAAGAAATTATACATATTTATTCTTACTGAGTGACTGTTTGAACTTTGATAGAAGCTAATATTTTGCGGCAATTAAGTAGGAAATTTTTGTTTTTTTCTGAGGGTCTTGTTTGTTTTTCCGGATAGCTAAATAGCTTTTTAAACCTAGATGTTATGCTAAACATAGACGCGATTTGATATGGCCTAATGTTAGAGTTATTTCCATTACATAGATTGATACTTTAGAGTTAAACTGGTACCTGTTGACTCTGGTGTACAGAGACAACTGGTATGGCCTAAAATTTCCTGGATGTTGATTGGTAAATTGCAGTCGAAATCCGGGCAGAATTCTGCCAGCAGGATCTCGTGAGACTTTTCGCATTCAGAATGCTTCGCAATTTTTTGCTCAATGCATATTTTGTGCATTATTTGAAATTAGATCAAGACATTGGGGTCTCTACATGACGTGTATGTAGAGTCACTAAATCTAGCATTCATTGTTTTATTTTGATTAAAATGTGCAATTTGTATCTAAAGTATTCAGGCATCAGTAACATCTTCATTTATATTTAACAGATATACAGAAATCCCTGATGTTTCACGAATGGATGACCAATCATGTGGCTCAAACGCTTTGACCAATCAGAGCGCCAGACAATTTAGTCCATGCCTGTTCCTTCGGTGCACCGCAACATGGAACGGGGACCAGTTTACGTTAGAGTGATACAAGAGTTTCCTCCCTTACATAACATAATATTAAAGATATTCTTCATGTTCTCACTACATGTATGTTGATGGTCTTATATCATAAAGATGTTTATATTTATATTTAATTCCTTATTTGTAGAATTGTGGCCTTAATTTTTATGTTGTTAAGGGCCGCATTAATGAAAATTGTGCACGTACATCTTTTTCAGGCTAATGTCTGCATATCCATAATTAGGATCTATCAACCAAATTGAAATATATTGTATTTAAATAACTTCGTGAGAGTTTGATGGAGGCAAAATTGCTTTTTTATTGCGTCATTCGTAATATATGTGTAATATATATATAAGTTCCTTAAGGATCTCGAACCTTAGGTGTGAATACTGCTGCTGAAAGGTTCATGACTGCATAAGTCTGGTTTTATGATCTGGATAAAAAAACTTTTGACATCCAAATATTTAAGTGTTATGTTCATTTTATTTACTTGCCACTCAATTTTGAGCGAATTTCAGTACTAAAATCCGAGTGCTGAATATTTTGAAAGATTCTCTTTCATAGCAAATTACTGGTGGATGTTACATTTTAGAGTCATTTTTAGTCATAGTGCTGGGTTATTTACTACTGTGTGAATGTTCTTTCATCAATTGTAGATATATTGTTGGCATTGCATAGTTCTAGAAGTGTGTGTGCGTGCGTGCATGCTTCCACTGTATAAAAAAGTATGTGCTTTTGTTTATAGAAGAATCTGTGATATTTTATCTTTTATGTATTTATACTATCATCTTACATGTCAATTTATTCGCTGCATTTTTTTTACTTTAGGATAGATCAAACCTTTGTGTTAAAACCGAGTCTGGACTGCCTACCTGATGTTCTGAATTTTGATTTTATTCAGTCGAGGCTAGTTATTCCATGATTGCTTCGGGGTGCATGAAATTAAACACCAGTGGTCATTATTCATGACTTATTCTGTTTTTATATTATTTATGATAAGTATTTTTTTTCTAAATGAAACTAGATCATATATCTTAGACATTGTACGGAAGTATAAGAAAATTTTTACCTCGTTATGTCAGTACTGATATAAAGAGTTCATCCTGCGTGATTGTAGAAACTGTAGAAAAAACAACACAGAACAATACACGTAATAAACAGAGAAGACAATCCTTAACACTGAGCTTCAAAGCACTTGATGGATAGCTATCAGAACTCCAAGGTCAAAACACCCTCGGTTAAAAAATGACATAGTGTTCAAAATCCTTCGTATTAAAGGTATTATGACCCTCTGTATTGGGGATTATAACTAACTATTCAGGGGATTATGGCCCCCTTGTTATTTCGGTTGAAACGATTTTGACCTCTATCTGTGTCACTTTTGAACCAAGGCCATTTTGACCTGTGGAATTTTGAACATCTCCCAGTCATCCCTTCAATGTATGTACAACACTGTTATGTTTGACTCACTGCAGTTATTGTTCAAGATACATGACTGACTTTCTCAAACTTAAAATCCAAACAAAATACTTATAGCCATTTTTATATATATGTCCGTAAAGCATATTGTGACTGATTCATTTTACTACACATCTGGCATGTTTTTCTAAATGATTTCATAAAAATGTGATTAAATTGTCTGTAGTTATTGTAATTTTACACAAATAATTACATGTAGTGACTAGTGTATCTCAGTTTTTGAGAAATATGTGCATTATTATGAAATAATTGTATAAAATTTTATCTTAGGATGAAAACTTAAAAAAATTTTATGCGAGTTGTTTTTTTTGAACAAGCTTTAATTAGATTTATAAGTTCATATAAATGTAACTATAGTGTCTAGGTTGGTCTTGGTCGGGATTCTAATCAAAGTGCTGTATAAAATGGGTGGGTGGGGTATTTAAACATGATTGTGATAATCCTGATATTTCACCTTGACTATTTTTTCTGTTGCTATTCATTGTGTAGAGACCATTATTTTTTCTGTACAGTTATTTGTAAAGAATTGTTTAATGTAATCATGCAACTTGTAGATTTTGTATGATTTACCCCGTGTAATAAATCAGTTACCTACACTTTGTATTCTTATTTTGTTTACCCAGTTGTCATGAGTGTACCTATTGAGCATTCAGTTGTAAGAAATATCTACTTCATGATTTGGCTTGCAAATATCTGAATTCTATGAAACTCAATGTAGTCTGTTGAAGTCACAGGTTCCTTGACACTAAACCAAATTATAGTTCCATAGGCTACTTATATCTAACCATTATTATTAATCCTGTTGTTATTCTCTTTGTGGCAGATTTATCTGTTTATTGCAACTGTTTATCCGCTGATATCATGGTTGATGAATGTCAAATCTTCACTTTTTTTCACCTAGTCCAATGTTCTTGGCATGCATATTTAAGATTCGAGTCCAGTCTCAAGACACAAGTACCCGATTGGTCGATTTTTAGCTCTGGTTTAAGATTGACCAATGATAAATATGCAATCTGAGACTGCAAACTGGTCTCAAACATTGACTGTGATGTGGAGCTTTTATCATTCAAGCTCCTTGGTGGTTGTTTTTTTTTCTCTGGGGTTTAATGTTGCAGCCAACGTCATTTGGCAACTTTTCCAGCTTTAACAGCGGAAGAAGACCCCAGGTATATACTTGGATAGAACTACCAACCTTCAGTAAGTTAGCTGGACAGCCTCCTTGCATATGAAATTTGTCCAGCCAGGATTGGAACCAAACTCACAGCAATGAGGGGCTGGTAGTTATCAGCAGAGACCATAACCATTCAACCATAGAGGCCCCGCTGATATTTCTGATAGGAGTACATCTCAGTAAAAACAAATATTTTATTTTCAAAATGAAATCTGTTTATTTCAAAATCATTTCTTACACTTGTTCTGGTAGAGGTATACAATCACAGTGCAGTTTCTTACATTCTTACATATAGCAGTAACACAGTATACAACAAAATTTATTGTACCAAGTGTACTCCTTAACAACACTTGAAAGAAAAGATTTCTTAATCGCTAAACAATTCTAAAGAGGAAAGATATCAAAAAAGGCATGTTCGAATTTATATATACATGTTTGACTAGTATGTACGAATAATTTAGGGACACTGATTAGTTGGTGATAGAAGATTTTAATCTTATATTTTGGTAATGGAAATTTAATCATATACATATTTTTACAGATCAACGATATAATGTAATACACGGGTTTCTTTCATAATTACCAGAGCTTAGGTCTTTTTCTAATGAGAAGATATACAGAATTCTTTTAGTAAAACCTGAAGGTGTCTAATGGCGTAATTACAATTTTTGACTATCAGATTCACCCAATTTGAGTAAATCTATAAATTGACTGAGAATGCAAATATCCAAAAATCACACAAAAAATGACACACAGGTTATCACACACTTAAAATACATAAAATATTATCTCTAAAAAAAAACATTGTGACTATAACACTTCAAAGTACAACAATTCTGTGACAAAAATATAAACAAATATGACTATAGGCATGTTACTGACTTCGTTGAGGGGGGGTATAGGACGGCATCTTCTGCATAAATACTTGATATATATCTGCTAATACAAATCTGCCAAGTATTCTTCAATGACTACACAGTATAGTATGGTTTAAACAAAACAAACTCACAATCATCATGTATGGGATAGATAGAAAACTAGCAGACAAAATATTTCAAGCTGAGTAAATCATTAAGGATGAATGAATGAAGGATGAATTTCATGACAGTTTATGAAAAGTTTTATTCGGTAGAAATTTATCAGTCATATCAAGACAGTTATATACTGTTCTTCAAACAGAGAGAATAGTAACTTTGCTGATGAAGAAAATGAATACAAAGGTATAACAAATTCTGATTAATGCTGATTTCACAGCTTAAATTTTTGTAAATGGTACTAGAATGATAGCACAATCTTCATATAAAATGGCAGACGTAATCTTACAGTCTCAATAAGCAAACTTAGATACATCTTCAGAATCAAGCATATTTTATACTTTAAACAAACATGACCATATGACGAGCCCAGACAGGCAACATAGACACAAAAAAGGCAATATATGCAAATTCATTGTACAAAATCTATATAGTGTCTACCAGGGTTCAGTACTTGCACCAAGTTCATTTTTGAAAGGTGTTCACAATATCACATTGCATCATGTTAACAGTATAAGCCAGTGTGTAATGGCTATATTTCAAAATCAGGAAAATTGATATCATCCATTTTTCCCAAATAAACTACAGGGTACTACAGGCATAATTTTGAAGATTTGAACTAGTTCAAGATCATTGATGCACAAGACACATAAAACTACTATCACAGAATGTCATAAGTATACTTATATACCTTAATATCTATGCTCTACGATAGATAAAGAGTATAAGTGACTGTACTAAGTATTTGAACAAAATCTGATGCATAATTAATCTCCACAACAAATCAATAACTCCTTCAAAAGATTTATAGCCTGAGAAAATATGGAATTATGGGAGAAAAATGGCGGAAGATTTAAGGCCTTTTGCAGCTTGTTATCACGTTTTATAAATAAACAGGCACGCTTTTTCATCAATTTACTTAAAACTCACGTTTAAATCAGAAAACTTGACTAGGTCAGTCAATATCACAATGTGTTAAAATTACAAGCACTCGGTTACTAAGTAAGACACATTTCTATCACATCCAACCATAGCGACTAACAACAACATAAATAAGAAAAGAAAAAGTTGAAAATCCTTATAAATAAATAAATAAAAGAATAAATACATAATCGGCCAAATGAAACAATTTGTATGCGACAAATTGTTTTAACATGGTTTTAAACATTTGGACCAAACTTTAAGTTGATGAATTTGTTACAAAACCAATTTGGTGATTCTATTTAATATCACAATTTTATGAAGCAAAAAATAAGCAAAACCAATGCCAAAATCTAGCTGAAGAGAAAAATATTATTTAAAAAAAATGAAAAAAATTAATCATACCATTATGGCAACAAAAAATAAAACAACCTTTTTCATCAAAACATAGCACAATCATTCGACAAGGTCATTTTCTTTGTTCATACAAACTTCACATAAAATGATAATTAAATAAACAAAAATCATCAGCACAACTTAATACATGTTTTTTTTTTACTTGCATAATGCAATAAATTGTAAACAAACAATTTTACATACTCATGAGTAAATAAAAGAAATTATAAATAACTGACATCAAATCAAGCAAAAAAACACAATTATAATCCACTTAGTAAAATAAATAAACTGAATATGAGTGACACTCATTTTAAATATATGCCTGAGTAAAGTAAGGTACATGTACTGTATTATGACTAGTGGGTGGGGTGAGACATATATGTCATCTATCACATGTATTTATATTTCCGAACTTAAATGATCCAATACACACAACAATGAAATACCATCAAGAGTCTGTAGGGTTATATAGTATTACAGAAAAATGAAACCAAAACTTAAGAACAAATTTTAAGGCCATCCTTAAAAAAAATTTGCAGTACCAGTCAGTAAGTAGTGAGGCCTTTTTTTGTTGTTAACATTATATGCTTGTACTGAAAATGAAATCATGAATAAAGAACAGAAATTTTTTATTTCAAAATCACTAACATTTTTTGGGTTGGGAATTGTTAAACAAATCGGCCACATAACTACAAACCAACATTTTTTTAAGATGGCTTTAGAGATCAAGTTTGTACCAAAGCAACTTGCCTACCGTTCTAGCATATCAGAGGTCTAACAGTCAAACCAGAGTAGTTGTTTTAGTCATTCAATAAGAATGCTATCTTTCATGATAAGCAAGTTAGGGTGATGTTGGAAACTAATTTTAACAACCATGTTGTCTTATATAGATACATATTTCAGGTAAAAAGCAGGGTTTTTAGACGAAAAAAACTTTTTTAACACTATATATGAAGGATGCTTAGAAATGAAAACGACGCTATTTCATTTAAGTGAAAACGTGACGAACATCAATGCAAAATATGATACAGACAGACAAATGTACAATTATTACACAAATAAAATTTCATATGTACAAAAGAAAACTATATACTGGAATGTTGTGTATGAGAAAATTAGCAATTACATGAATATGCATAGCTTTCACTGGAATAAAATGATTATAAACAACAATTACATGCTTGAATATGATTAAAAAGAATCAATAAAATATACGTAACAAAATGTTCCACTTTATTATATACTAATTTAACGTCTCCTCACTCTGGGAACAAAACTTATTGTATCCAAAACATATCTGAAGTGAACATTATGCACTGAAATAATCATCAGAATTAAGTGTGATCAAAATATGCCATCTGTCATTGTACCAGCGACTTGTTTAATGCACTCAGAATTAAATCCATACGTCATTTCACGCAATCAGAATGAATATTCGCATCAGAAAAAATATGAATTTCATGGAATCAAAACTTAAAAAAAAATTCATCACTATAAAAATATGCAGTTCATGCAATATAGTAATGAAAATGTAGCACATTGGAAAAAAAATCTTAAGAAATAAAAAAAAAATTATCAGGGTGAAAATAAATCTAAAACAGATATTGTACAATAATTAATGCATATTTTGCAAATTTGACAAAAATATGACTACTGGTCAATGCATCAATATAAACGAGGCCTTAATTTGTAAGGCAACAAATTCATGGAATGTACTGAATTGTAAAATTCATGACAATGTAGAACGCACACGATAATTATACCGCAAACTGGTTTGTGAATTAAAGTATTGGAATGATAGAAAAAAAATGTGAACAGAGAACTAATTCAGCAGTTGAATCTAACAGCGACATATATGTACAAATTTATTAACAAATATATCGGTGGAATGTTTCTTACATATAGATGCTAGTGCAGCAGTTTTACACTTATCACAAAATTGTGGAGAGGTGAACAGTACAAAAATAAATTGAAACTTATCATCAAAAATATACAATAATTATCTTAAAATTAAACTTTATCGTTCAGCAAAATGTCTCATGATTAGTTATATGTAACAAATCAACAGTTTTTAACCGCTTATTACAAAGCTTGAAGATACATGGTTACATATTGATTCATTTGTTCATAATATAGGTAACAACAATTCAAATAATATGGTTTGAAATTTACAACAGCAATTAATATTGATATGGTTGTTTATTATCTGCCTAATTGTGCACCAATCATAACAAACATTAGTTTATAGATAAAAATAGCTGAACTGAGTATTGTTCTATCGATACAAAGAGCTATTACATAATTTCATACAATGCCCTACTAAAAAGTTCTATTTCGAACTGTTTCAATCCAACAGATACAGCAATCAATATTACTAATATTGATAACACATAATAAAATTTTGTAACATTTCTAATTATGTCCATGCTTGGATTTATGTGAGGCCATTTGTACTGGCCCCAAAACAGCAGCCCTACAAGTGCCTACTACACAATGAAAATGACTTTGTTTTCTAGCATACGGACATAAATTAACAGCACAATCATCAGCAGCGAAATATTTCTCAAAGCCCTGATTAGAAATATTGTCCATTTTTGCATGATGTTTTCTGTGTGTGAGAACTTTACTGGAGTCAGTACAGCTATAGGAACAACGCTTACAGTGAAAGTGTGACATCTTCTTGTTGTATTCACAATCAGACCTTTCACAATCTTGGTTAATTCTGTACTGCTGAAGTTCCCCGCCAGTGATGCTGTCGATCCTCTCATGTCTCAGAGTGTGTTGCACTAAGCGTGAACGATCACTAAAGCCATAGCCACAGTCATCACGAACACAGTGAAAATGTGTAACACTGTGTTTATAGGCGCACTTTGTGTATTTACACTCTTCATTGTACCGCCAGCGAGAGTAACCTTCTGGAATAGAATCATCCCGCAGACCACGAGTTCCAGCCACAATAAATTTATTTGAACTTCCATTAGTCGGTTTTACGGGACTTTGTTTACTGTTTGGTTTAGCAGAAGCACTTTGCCGTTGTTTGTTTAAGTTTATTTCACCACTGTTCATGAAATCATCTTTCTTAGTTTTGAAAATTTTACGACCAGATCTACTGGAAACATCGACCTTGGGTTCATTGCTATCAGACATATTTCCATTCATTTCTACTTCAGCACTTGTATCAATATGCAGACAGTTTTCACTGTCATCATCGCTGTCACAATCAGAAGAAATCTTATTTTGTTCTTGAGCCTTAGAGATCATTTCGGAGAAAGTAGATGGATTAAGGTTCAAGGAAGATGACTTTGTGTCTTCAACATCACTGTCATCTGCAGACCCATCAACACCTTCAGCTAGACACTGAGCTTCATCAGGATCAAGATCTCGGTTTCCAACATTGTCAACCATGTTTACATCATTATGCTGGGCACCAGACTGTGCTAACTGGCTAACATGCTTGATAACTGAATTATCTGGTTCCGATCTCTTTAGCTTAATGCCATGTTTACCAATGTGAGAACGTAAGCGAGCCGGGTCTGAGAAGGCCTGGTTACAATCCAGACAGTGATAATGATCTTTTTTCTTCAGTTTACAAAATGGACGACCACAATTTTGAGAGATTGCATAATGCATTTTCTGTCTCATTTCATTCCAGCTTGGCTGTGGCAATGGGTTAACACCTCTCTGAAGTAGTACAGTCAGTGGTACACTGGGGTTATTCACATTGGAACCATCTCCAGCGGTGGCTAATGTTTGCTTTCCATCAAGTGCAACTAAAGAAGTTGGTAAGCCAGTTACTATGGTACCTGCTGTCACAGAGGCTGGTAAAGCTTGTACCGTACTGATAGGAATGGCAACTGATGTCTCATTGGTAGAAGAATGTGCAAGGTTGATAGGCTGAGGAGATATGATAACTTGTCCCTGAGGAAGATTAGTAACGTTACTGGTTTGCGGAATGAAAATTGGAATACCGCCATTCTGGGTTTGTTTAACTGGAATGAATGCTGCATTAGAAGTAATGACAGGCGTTGCAGAACTGATGAGCGGAGATGACTGAACATTGGTAGGTGAGCTGATACCTCCTGCTGGAAGCAGTGGGATGTCTCTACGTATGGCTCTAGGAGAAACAGGTAGTTCACACCCTGAGGATCCACCGGATGATGATAGATGTTTCTTTTCATGCTGACTCATGGTGCTATGTCGAATAAAGGAATAGTCGCATCTTGGTCGGGTACAGTGGAAATGTCGATTTGTTTGATTGTTTGGGCAATGCATTCTACGGCAACTAACATTACGGTCGAAGAATTCGTAACCTTCTAAAATCTTCACAAAACTATGGAAATCTTTAGCATGAAGATTGAGTACATCAATTCTATCAGTGATTGTGAAACATCGAGGTCTAGCACAATGATAGTGAAGTTTTCCCACGAAGTTACAACGTTCGTCTGGACAAGGATCATCCGGTGAAAAAACTCGGAATCCATTAATGACCTTCAACTTGTTAGTCATATCAGTTTCCTTAAGAGGCATTTGCGACATTCTAATTTCTTCATCAGAAAGTTCAACTTTAGGAATCTTTGGAAGTTCAATTTTTGGATATTTTGGTGGTCGGCCTCGTCTTCGCATACTTGTGTCATCAAGGTTACCCAAACCTTTGCCAGAACGTCCATAGGATTTACCAGCTGCAGCTCGAGCATACTCATGTATACGATAGTGTTCCAGTCTACCAAAGGTAGGTCCTATATAGGGTACAACATGGGTACAACCAGTCTGAAATTAAAACATTTTGAGACTGTAATATTTATAGGTATTCCTGTCCATGATTTTCATCATTAAACAAAACACAAAATGAAACAATTAAAAAAAAAACAGTAACTATTTTTACAGTTCTTTTTTATAGAACATCATTTCTTTTCTCTTCCTGTCTCAAATGAACCCTAGTCATTGGTCAATCATACGACAGAACTTTGAAACAACCAATCACATGCTTTAGCCATTTAGAATGGTCTTAAAGTTTACAATATCCTGCAACTATGGTCAAATATATCGCAATAAATAAAGTATATCTAATCAGGAAAATTTAACTCAAATTCCTAAATATTCCTTACCCAGATACAATGATAATGTTTCTGTTTTTCATTATACTGACAATCTTCATTACATGCATCACCTTCTTCATACGTTGTGTAAGCTATTGGTGTGATACGGTCCTGCAACTCATGGAATCTGTGCAAATACAAATTTCAGTTGAAAGAACATGACAATGTCTAGTTTGAGATCCAACCAAAACATTTAATACTGCAGCAACAGCAGGGTCATTATGCGATTTTTCCAGCTTTAATGATGGAGGAAGATTTGAGGTGTACACCTTAGTAGAACCATCAACTTTCCATAAGCCAGCTGGATAACTTCCTCACATCACAGGAAAATTTTTTTTTTGGTTCTAGGGATTAAAACTATCAGCAGTGAGAGGCTAGCGATCACTATTCAGAGGCCACAACCATAGGCTCCTGAATTTCAGGTGTTTCATTATCTTGATGACAAAAATTTCAAAAAATTTAAAGTCAAACACACCAGACTATGTGATACTGTGAGAGAATGTATCTATCATTGACAGACAATTACACAGAAGATACTAATTATAGACCAAATGCTGCTAATCTGAATCTATTTTTATTGGTCAAGACTAGTGGACTGACAGTTTTCAGTTTAACTCATAATATACTAGCAACATGCAATTTTCACCAGCATGTGTGTTATAGAACGATATGAAATACAGTGAACTCTCCAGAGCGGCCCTCTCTGGAGTGACAACCTCCCTTCAACAACAGCATGCTTTTTCTCCACTGAACAATTTGACTATTTATTTAACCTCTCTAGAGCGGCAACCTCTCAACAACGAAATAATTTTGCGTCTCCCAAATGGTGTCGCTTTGGAAAGGTTGCACTGTACATGCAGTTAACAATTACCTAGCATGTTCTCTGACACCATCTTTAGATTTAAACAATACAAGACAACCATCCATTCTACAATGGTAGTGGTCCTTATATAAATACTGACATCTTGGGTTACATGGATCATTGGCTGTGTACCTGAATTAAAAAGACGTACATGTATAATGGTATAGATCAATTAGGGTTTATAATTTATATTACAAATAAATAAGTCCTATAGACATATACACAAGGTCAACAAAGTTTATTTAAAGCACTTTTTAGCTCACACCTAAAGTTGTGACTACAATGACACATTTACTGGTAAGAAAGCAAAACCTGAAATACACAAATTGGTTCAAAATAAAAAAATATTAGAACAGAGAAGAAAGATTCAAAATTCACAGAAATGCTGTATTTAATGTGTCTATTCAATAAAATATGATAGAGGTAGACCTTACACAAAATAGTTTACATAAGCGATAGTTTTGGTGCAACATTAATAAGTTACATTTCCTTGTTGTAGTGAAAACTATTAAACACATACCTAACGAGGTAAGTTTTCCAGGAATCATCTTTCTCTCGACGTTCTGTATAGACAGATTTGGGCGGCTGTAGAACTGTAGCCGGACCAGGAAATGTACTAGATACATTCAGTAAAGCTCCAGGGTTCATTGTTACTAACGTACTTGGCATTGATGCGTTTAAGCTTGGCATAGTGGTGAACACAGGCCCTGAGTTTTGTAGTTTCTCCAATGGACTCATTGACAGTGATTGTGGCTGAGTGAATGTAGGGGAGGTAACTGGAGATGTTGCTGAATTGCTTTCATTCCTCTTGCCTTGTCCTTTAAACATTGGTATTGGCAATGTCAAAGAACCACTTAATTTAAGACCCTCCTCATCACCAAATGTCCTTCTAAGATTTTTATGTTCTTCATGCATTTCATCAATCGAGTCATCTAGATCACTAGAAGCTTCTACATCCATAGCATCAGGATCTGGTTTGATGTTCAGCTTCTCAGTTGGTGTTGACCTTGAACTTTGGTTTGAAGCAGTCACCGATTCAACGTCTGATGTGGGTTCAAGCTTTGGTTTCTTCAACTCCAAAGGCTCAGAAGGTTCCCACTCCATCTGGCGCTTGAGCCCAGCTTGAAGATTCAATACACCTGGTAATGTTGAAATAATTGGGGAACCGGTGAGTGAGGCCACTTGTTGAATGTTACCAAAGTCTGACCGTGGTAGGATTGGTTTAGCCACTGTTTTATCTCGATACTTTTTGTAAGCACTCTCAAAATCTCGTCTTTCATGTTTACGTTTGTGAGAGTACAATTGTGCTGTGGAGTGCAGGACATAGTCACAGCCTAGAACAGAACAGAACAAAGTGATACATATTAAAATGACTGGCACACGAATGGAGATTTATTTATATTTATTTATAAATATATATATATTTTTATTAAACTTCAATGAGTTAAACTGATAATCACAAGTATGGTGACAAAGCTGTAGAACCTATTCAAACAATCACATACTTACATATGAACAAATATTTTAACCATTTACTGCATAACTGATAGTATAAATTTATTCCATATCTTACCAGCTCTGATGCAGTGTATATGGTTACTGACTTTAGAATAACGACATCCCTGATACATGCAGTGTTCATACTTCATAAACTTCTTAAATCCGTCTCTACCTAACACCTCATCTTTCTGATGGTAACTTTTATGTTTCTCTGAAATAATAACAACACAGAACATCAGCATGATGTATGACCCAGCCATTTCATTTTCCATAATTCTCAGTACATTACAACAGACTTGAACAGTAAATGTAATACATGTACATACAGTAGTCAGATAATATATTGGGAACATCTAATCAGACATTAAATAGAAAGAATTACACAGAAGAAATAGTTTTCATTCATTCAATCATTACATCTAGGTTTACAAAGTTTGACTAATTCATAATGTGCAATACAGACAACTCACCCATGTCAGCCTTATTTTTGAAGGTAAATTTACATTCAGGCCTCAGACAATGAAAATGGGTTGTCCTCTGTCCATAAAAACTACACGCTAAAGTACCGCAATCTTCTGTGGCACGAAATCTTTGGAATCCTTCTGACATTATGGCTGAATCTTTACGATGATAGTTGGCATGCATTTGTACATCTGATGTACTTATGTATACTTTATCACAACCATTCTGTAATAGATATCAACGAAATACAATCACAATCATGCTAAATAATCCGAGTTGACAATTTATTTAAAACAGATGAACTTGAATAACCCTATAAATCAAAATTATCAATAACTTTGAGTTGTAAACACAGAAAATTTAGACATAATCAATAAATAAATGGGGTTTCACGGGTTTACAACAATAATCAAAATAATTAAGCAAAGTTGTCTCCCTTTAAACAATAAATAAACATCATTTTGCTATTTAGAACAATATACATTGTTTAAACGCACAAACCCAAATTTCACACACATGAAACGACTCCGAGGTAAGATATAACAACTTATATCATTATCTTCAACTAATCATTATAGAGCATTATACAACTTTCCAAGAAAGGGAAAAAGAGGGGACAGAATATAGTTGCAGGTTTTTTACCTGTAAGCAATGATAATGAGTCTGTTTCCCATTATGAGTACAATGCCCGAATCTCTTGGAACAATTATCTAGGGGACTAAACCTCAGAAAACCATGCTGTAAGGACTCCTCTCGCTTTCTGTGCCATTTATAATGTCGTACCATCTCTTCCTTCTTAACAAATACTTGAAAACTACAATCTATACAGTGATAGTGTTCCCTGTAATTAAGATCCTTACAATGTTGTCCACCACATTCTGCACCCGTGTTGTATCTGTAAACAAAGGAACAGTCACACATCAATTTTATTATACAACAAACGTCATATAACAAAGGTCATAATACAAAGGTCATACTGGAAAGGTCATACAACAAAGGTCATACTACAAAGGTCATACTACAAAGGTCATACAACAAAGATCATACTACAAAGGTCCTACAACAAAGGGCATACTACAAAGGTCAATGAGGTCCTCATGAAGACAATAATGCTGACAATGATAATGGTGCTGTTGATGAACCTGATAATGATACTGATAATAATGATGTTGATGATAATATTGTTGTTCATGATGATGCTGTTGTTTATTTGTTGCTTCAAAGACATTCATACATTTGTCATGAAATAAAATGTTATGTAAAAAAAACAAATAATTTACTGAGCTGACTATTCTCTAACCTTTTGAGGTACTTGGAATAATTAGGTAAACCGGGAGAGATCTGACCAGAATTGGGAGCCATGTTTGTATTATACACGGCATTGATGAATGACGAGCTGGATGTAAATCTATCATTCTGACTCTTGGCTCCACCTGAAATGTATAAAAATAAATCATATTAATATAAAATATGGAGTATTAATATGGAAAGTGGGTGTTGGCTAAACTCATCATTTCACGGTAGATATATTTTGTATAGAATTTGAGTTTTCAACAATATTTCAGTTTCACACTAGTGGGCACTTAATCTAACCAGTTTTCCTGGATTCTGTATCATTATTAATCTTGTTCTCTGTAAGTAACTGCAGAAGGAAATTTCGCCAAGAAACAAGAAATGCATACAATTAGGATAAATGTATTTTCACAGCAAATGTATTTTCATAGCAAAAAAGCTACCAGAGCTGCAGGGAAGTCAAATTTAATGAAACAGGGTCTGACCTTTAACTGATTGAAATATTATAATCTAAAAATGATGTAGGACAAGGTTAACCATGGATGTTTTGAGATCTCATGAAATGAGAACACCTCAGTGCCCTTGATTAATACAATAAGTATACTGATTATGAGCAACAATGACTGAAAATATTTCTAATGATTTTGACAAGAGGTCAGATTTTTGGTACATGAATATACACATGAACATCCTAAATTATGCCAACCAATGTAATACTGTGCACTTTTATCATTAATTATGTCAACCAATGCAATACTGTACACTTTTATAATTAATTATGTCAACCAATGCAATACTGTACGCTTTTATAAGATGTCATGTAACATTTAAACAACTTGTATATAAAATAAGTAGAAACAACAGATACAAGTCTTAGTGTTCATAGCTACTTGATAGAGACAGGGTAAAGTTCATGAATAAACTGATTAATGGTTTAATAGGTCGGGACTAGAAACAGTACATGAGAAGAAAGATTAGAAAAACAAGATATACTTGTTATAAGTGCATTTTCAAATGTTTGTAGATTCTCTTGGGAAACAAGGAGTGGGTTGTAACACACTTTATGAAGGGGTGGATTTTTTAAATACTCAGTACTAAGAAGTACCCAGTGTACATCACTTTATAATAATGATATAAAATAGCGTTTCAAACACTAAACAGTTAAATGAATTGTTTTTCTATGTCACAACGATATCAAAAAGTTTGAGCATGTACACTTTTTTAAGATATGTCTAAAAAGTAACTAAAAGCAACAAAAAAAAACTGTTTGACACATTGATTAACAGAAACACAAAAAGTTGGAGAATTTTCATTTATTTCCAATCATTTTAAGATATTACCATTCAATTTTCCCTTTTCAATAAAATTTCTATATTGATTTTTACTTTAAGCCTTTTCATGAATGTAAACAGAGTTGGTTATTATTCAAGATTTGTATTTCAGTTAAAACACGCTTTTCTGTATTAAGTTATTATTTTATGATCAATAAAAGTATAAAATCAATAATCTTTAAACTTTGAGAATTAATAACCCGCAGAAATCTTACATGAAAACATGTGATTATAAAACATAGGTATTTACGAAAAGATTTATTTCAAAATTTACAACGGTTTTGAACAAGTCGCAACGATACAGTCAATATATTTTTTCAAAGATTACGAACAATTTTGGAATTTCTCCAAAACAGGAAACTTTGTACATTTGAATTTTATTGACATTTGAGACACTCAAATTTACACCATGCTATATATGTGGTATTTTAGGAACACAGAAAATATTGATTTTGAACTGAAAAATGTTTTTAAACAGAATAAAAGAATATACAAATTGTGCTGTAAATAAGAAAAGATATTTTTCAGTGTAATGAAATTACAAGCTCGTTCAATAAAATTACAGTTTTAGGAATGAAGGGGCCAGTGTCCTTTAAATAAGGGGTTGGTATCCTTCTGCCATCTGCTTGAAGGCCCCAGAACAGATTTAGAGCCACCATCTAACAAAAATAGATTAACTGGGAAGAATTTATTTAACAGTCTGTAACAAAGTAAACTACTTATGATAATTAAACCATTCAAGGCTTCTAATTCTTACAAAATTAACTGATTTAGATAAACAAAACTATTGCTTTATATATATATCATAGATGGATGACGTCATATGAACATTTTGGGGGGTCTTATGCTTGTTCAACACAATTGCGATGACAAACAGGCGGACGGTTTACTGAACCAATTCTCGTGGTTTCTGTACCAGTACTAAACTAGCTTAAGTCGCTGCCAACTTCCCTGTTGAACGAACTGACAAATGGTTAGCATTTGTTTATAAGTCAATTGGTTCGATTGGGTTAGGCATAAAACTGTCAGTTTGAATTTAAAATAAATTAATTAATAAACTAAGGGCTTAAATCTGACACTTATATCCAGCTCTGTCGCTCTGTGAGTGATATTTAACACGGTATTTTAAAGTGATGGGATATTGAAACGAGGAAACAGTAACTTTAAATCTGATAAAATCAGGAATTTCACAGAATACAAATACATAGCAACTAGATCAGAAAGTCAAGTCAAATACCTCCATCAATTAAAACACAAAATGGCAGGTAAAAGGCAGGAACCTAATGTATCACATGATTTTGTCAACTTATTGACAACATTACAGTTTTAGGGTGCACCTGCAACTAATCAAAATTCTGACAAAATTAGTTCACGTTTTCTCAATCATTCTTCAAAATTGTCCAGCCCAGCTTGTAAAACAATCAGATTCATTGTCATATAACATGAATAATTTTCGTGAAGTTTGTTCATTCAAATGTGACACAATGAATATTAAATAAAAGGGAAATTTTAACTCATAATTAAAAACAAATACATAGAATCTGTCATATTTTGTCTATCTCACCAAACTGAGTGACAGTTGTAGCCAATTAATTCAAAACACAGCATTTTCAATTTCCTTCTATTACCACCTATAAGTTCATCACTTTTTAAGAAAAGGTTAACTGCTGAAAGACAATACTTTACTTGATGTAACGCCTATCATTTAATTTTAATATAATTGCAAAATAAAAAATACATTCTCATTATTTTAAATATATGATGACAATATTTACGACTGAATTCATACACTGAATAATTATCATTCTATTTTGCATTGATTATATACAAGAAAATTAATTCAGCTTATATGACTATGCATATTTTTGATTGACAATAGATATTTTAAGTAGGTACATAAAATTACCTGTTTGAGAGATAATACGGCATGTAAAACTCTACAGTAGTAGCGGTAGCATGGGATGCCGTGCAGACAGTAACAATGAAATGAACATACAGTTAATTGGAAAACAATGACATCACAGATCTCTGTTTGTGACTTCAGTCTTTACATTTTCGTAATCCAGGAAAATCTATTCAGAAGCAGTCATGTCATATTGAATCATTTTAACTCTAAGTAGAATGAACACAAAATCTATGAACAAATGAATGCATAGTTTATCTTATATTCAATAAATGCTCGTACCTTTATTATAAATCTAACATCATAACTCCATTAAATAATTTTTTACATTTTTCCATCATCAAAACTTTTCTTTGTATTAAGTGTAATAAATTAACTAAATTCTGTTTATAAAGTTGTTATTTTAATATTAATGTTTTTTAGCAATACTTCAGTTTTATGACTTTCCTGATAATTCTGTTTTGACAGATTCATACAATATTAAGTGATTAATTGATATCCACAATATGACTTTTACCTTATTTGTTGTTTTTGTGGTCACGACTAATTTGAAACAACATAAATTAATTATTTAATAAATTTCACGCATTTGGATGATAAATTACGTCATATAAATAATTATAAAATATGACTGATAACTATACACTGATTGAATATTAAAAAAAAATATCAAGCTTCACTCATACCAAACACTCACTAAAAAGCACCCCTCCCCTAATTAACTCACCCGCATCCTTTCAGAGAAAAAATTGCAACTCAACAACTCAACAAATCTCTAAGTATTCCTTCATCTAGGGTCCTTTTGAAAAAAAATGGTTAGGAGTTCTGTGAACTACTCATTAAAAAATCCTGAATCCAAAAACATTAATAATTCAGGCCAAAAAACTGTTTTGGTGTTCCTTATTCTACTTTTTCACTATTCTACTTTTGTACTCCATGCAGTACAAGCATATGATGCAGGGCTCGACAAATCCACTCGTTCGCTTGTAATTACGAGTAGAAACTGACTCAGGATGAGTTGAAATTGCTGTAGAACTAGTAAAGATTCCTAGCCAGTTGTCCTACAGAACAAGAAGCCTGGAAAAAAATTGTCGAGCCCTGTGATGTAAACCAAACAAATATAAAAAAAAATGCCTGCCCATCTAACAACCATTTAAAGTTTGGGTTGTGTAACTGCTAACCAATATCTTTTAAAGGACGGCCTTAAAGCATCAAAATATTTTTATAACATTAATTCAGCACATTTGAGTAAAATCAGCAGTGCAGCACCCACAAGGGCATTTATTAGAAAATATTTGACATACACCAATAATAAATTATGAATACCAATTTATCTATTTCTTACCGAATTGTTTTATTCATGAACAACTTGATTTATTGTTCACAGAAATTGTAATGAAGAAAGATAAATTATTGAAAAACGGACAAAAATTTTGGAAAATAACAATTTCCTTATTAGTTGTGTATTATGCAAGGTGAGTTAAACTCACCCATAAGAGTTTGAAATCTCATAAATCTAGATGCTCTGACATAAGCGCCATGTGCGAGTGTTGTCAAACGACCATATGAGCTTTATTATAAGTTCAGATAGACGTTTAAGCATAATTATAATGTTGTTCTTTTCTTGTTTTCATACATTGTGAAGTAGAATTAATATTTTAATTAAAAATGGATTTTAAAAAAAAACATAAAAAAAATTCCACTACCTTCCCAAAACCCACCAAAGACTTGGTTGAGACTTTACTCAAAGCTTTGAATCACAAACACAGAATTAATTACATAAATAAACAAGGAAATCAGTAATAACTCGTTAAAATCTAAAAAAAAAAATACGGTAAAACATAATTATAATCAATTAACGGAAGATGCATATTTACATTCAACTGAAAATTTTATATGATGATGTAGTTTTCTGGCAATATCTCATGGTATTAAATTATCTATTACACGTGCGACAAATGTTTCAAAGCGTACACAGGAAATGTTTCTTTCCAGCGAATCTCCTCCACCAACATTAAATACAATAAACACATGCTGTACGGGACCATATAAATTATAATTTTATGGCAAAAATTATACTTTTGACTCTTGTTTTAGAAGATAAAAGGAGTTACTGAAGTGTTTTCTTGTCAAATTCATGATTTATTTATCTATTCTGTGTGTCAAACATTTTGTGGACAATCGACGTTTGTCATTTTACGATAATACTAGGTGTTTTTAAACTACAAAGAAAATCAGACAGGTTCCGCCTACGTTTTCATGAGTTAAATTTGTTTCAGTCTACAGAATTTCATCATAAAACAAATGATTAAATTAAAACTTAACTTTTAAAACATACAATGCTGTCATCTCAACTTAACCACAAATTTCTGTGTAAATAACGAAACATGGGCATTGCTGAAATCATTCGGCCTGAAGTTAATGACCCACTATTATATTTATTATATTTAAGGGTGATATGATAGGGATAATGAAACCCCTAAAAGAAAAAATGGTACAGAAGCTAACAATAGGGTTAAATCATAACTTGACCGTTCATTATTTTATAAAATGCAACAGACAATATGTAGATTGAAATTATGGTCTTTAGGTTTGGTCATTTAAATTGATTATACCTTTTCTAATATGCAGTAACTTACTGAATTATAGGTATGAAATTACATGAATTGATGGAAGCAGTGATTGCTAATGTCATTTATTTCATAGACTACTAATTTAATTAACAAAATGGTTGCTATGCTCAACAAATAATTTTGATTAAACAAATTGACTAAAGAAATTTTATGAACAGATTGTCTTGTATTGTGATTATTAGAGAAATCATCAGTCACGTAGATGACCTAACTCACACGATGACAGTGATAAATGCTTGTTAATTGATCTGTTGTCTCACGATTTCATTGCTATCCTTTCACCAATTTATCAACCATTTTCTCCATAATTCTGATTGACATTACCATGACAACAAGCAAACAGATATTCGCGTAAACCCCTAAATACCCTCGTTTCTTCCATTCAAGTGACTTATCCCATCACAATCTGATGAAAAGTCGAGGAATTCTTTGACCAGCTTTAATTTTCCAAGAAATAGCAATACATTTTGCATGTTTAGCAAAACTGTCCCATCTGTTTGTTTTTTATATGAATTGTGATACATTGTTAAGGTGAATTAATTAGTAAATAAGCAACTAAAACATGCATTACATTGAAGCATTTCAAAGCATTTTCCCAAATTTTGAGGCATTTATAATTTGTGTACTTGGACCAATGAATCATTACCTTACACTGTTTTATCCACTTATGTTGCAATCTTAAATATTAACTCACCTATAACTTGATTTATAACAGCATCAAATGTGGCTTCATAATTTTGCAATTTCCAGCATTTTGCTGAAGGTAATTCTAGCTCCCAAAAGCAAGTACAAAACAATTGCTTTTATTTATCGTTGTTAAAATTCTAATATCAATTAAAACAATGGAATTTAGAATTAAGAAGGATTTTGATACGTAATTTAACAATAATTCCCAGCCTACAGAATTTAAATCTATCAATTAATTTAATGAGAGTTGAGGTCTGTCAACGAACTTGTAGAAATTAAATCTGAAATTTTAACAATTTCATCCCAAATTCTAACGTACTTTAACTTTTATATGAGCATATAGTTTAGAATTATAATTGGAAATACTGTTTAATTTTCTATATTAACAATGCCTGGAAATTCATACACTTAAGAACATCATAGACAGATGGATATTCAATCAAAATTCTTTAGACAAAATGACCATTTTATGTTGTGATAAATGGTATAATGACACAACTATTAATCCGGTGAGTGCATTAAAGTTGTAACTTAAAGGCAGAGTATTACTTGGACATTTGTGGTACAAAACTTATGACACAAGTAGATACAGTAGAAGGGGTCTCCGTGGTTGAGTGGTTATGGCATACGTCTAGTATTCACTAGCCCCTCACTGCCGTCGGTTCGAATCTTACATAGAACCAGCCAAATTAGACATGTGAGGAAGCTGTTGTTTTGAGGCATATTAACTCTTACAATGCCTAAACAATGGCTGGTTAAGTATATAAGTAATATAATTTTAAATATGACAGACTGTACCACGGTTTAATGATAAAAGTTCAGCTGACACAACGAGCAAACCAGTCTAGAAATGAACCACAATAAACTGGAGCAGCAACAGATGTAACTCGATGATAATTTAATACATTATACTATAGTTTCACTGATGGAAAATAAAGTTTCTTTATTTATATATCTTCAGGACCTATGCATTTGTATAGTACCTAGCAAACAGACACAGATATGTCCTTGTAGCTGAGTCACCCATGAACCAATGATCAGCAACCGTGAATGAACATTATCTGTTATACCGTTAAACACAACGGTTAACCATCCCAGAATATTTTATTTCTCCATTGCTCTATAGTCTAAGGCCATTGTATTCTTAATCAATTCCAAAAATACAGACGCAGGTAAATATCAATAGTTTTATGTCAATTGGCTCGGTTGCCATAGCATCGAATCAACCGAGGCAAGGATTCTTTTCAAAACACTTTTAATAATTTATCAAACTTGAATGGAGTCAATACAAAGATCAATGGAGAAATAGCTGTCTCTATTCTACATCCCCAATTTCCCTTAATTTTCAATAAATCAATTATTGGCAATTAGAAATTTGCAAATTTTCTCACTTTCACACAGCAAGAGGCTTGCAATTTACGGTTGCATGGCTTTATACAGTTTGTAAGATATGAAATCTCAATTATTATTGTTTAATATACAGCCAGCCGTGTAAGGGGAACAATCTAGGAATTCATGTCCTTCGAAATACATGACTATAGCGAAGTTTCAAAAGACAACTTTAAACAATTTGTAGACTGATGTTATCTGATAATACAAATTTAAAAAAAGCCTGATTTAATGTCTAATTCTCGAAAACAATTTTGAGTGTAAAAAGCCTAATTAGTGTCAATGCTTGATTGAAGCATTAATCAAATCCGGACACTTATCTACATAGATACAAAAGTGACAGGACAGAGATAAGTGGAAATTACAAAATCCAAGCAATAAACGAGGCTGAACAAGTTCTAATTAAAAAAACTGCTTTAACTGATAGAGTTCAACAAACAATAGCACAAATGATGACAAAAATGTGACATGTATCAACAAGTTGGGTGTAGATTTGGAGATGAATTAATTCAAACACAAGATAATTTTGTTAGATGGCACATCATTTCATTTCCATGAATAATAATACATACTAAAACATGCTTTTTCGCAAAACGAGTATTTCTCATCTTGTAGAATCATCATAATTTATTCGCAGACATGCAACTGAATATGTATATTTTACTTATCTGAATAAAATTTGGTCAAAACGGGAACATTGGTGAAGCCAAGATTGGTGTACACATAAAGCAAATATTTTTTTGTTTTCTTACGATAATTATACTGAAGATAAAGTGTGTATCAGATTGTATGACACAAGTGATTTAATTAGGTATAAGAAGTGATTCACTTCATCGGGCTGTCACAGCACTAAAAAACTATGAAGTGAAATTGATAATGTGCTGAATTTTTTTTTGCATTATTTGAGTTAACTTTGCTATTACAAGTCTTTAGTTAAAAATAATTACAAAAGTGTCAAAGACAAAGGTAACATAATAATGATGTTAAACATTAGATTATGTACGCATACAAAAAGCTCAGAGCTTATCAGGTTATTTTTTTACAGTTTTTTTAGTAGTAACGTCAATATCTAAATTCAATTCTACAATGATTTTGCAATCTATATGCACATTTTCCTTTATCAAGGACAATTTATGTCAATAATCTTTTCATTTTAATCTATTTTATTGATAAACACAACAAACTCTTAGCTGACTTCACAATAAAATATCATATGATCACAGCATACATATTTATAGCATATATATATATATATATGCAGCCAGTAACTCAATTTTGAACCTTTTCAAATTGTAATAAATACGTTATGGATTTGTTCACAGATTAAACAAGAAATATACACAAAACTAGCATTTGTTTACAGATTGTCATAGCAACATCCTATAGACGGTTACTTCACAGTTGAATTGATCTGTTAGAAATTTTCGATCAGTCGTACAAAAATGGGACACTTAACTGAAAAATACCAATATATTTAGAAAAACAACCATTTGCAAAATCCGATATTCTTGTTTTCTAAGGTACGAAACACTTAAATTTATATTCATAATGGTAAAATACTGTAACTTTAAGTACGTATTACACACACAGATTAAAGACAAATACAAATGTAAATGAGTAGATTTCATGCGAATTAAAGTTTGCACGCAATAAAGATCAACCCCTTTTCCTTTATTGAGTTGTGTGCTGAGGTTAATTGTCCTGGGAACAAATGTACCATCAATTCATGACTTTCAAAGTAATGCCAGTAAACAATTAGAAGGAATGTGGAGTGGATTGTATAATGGGTACATTAAAATCAGAAAAAACTTAACATTATTAGAAGCAATTATAATGACTTATACAGTGATTTACTTAAGCCAAAAAAGTAATAAAATGATAGTATTTTCTGTTATACATTAATTTCTACACAATAAACTACCTTCTGCAGTCACATATACTGTTTACTTTGCCCCTAAAAAACCAGCTCTGTAAGTCACAAACATACAAACAAACAAACAAACAAACAAACAAACAAACAAAAAAACTCAAATACTACAGAAAGGTTCTAATAACTGGTATTTTTTGCATAAATCTGCTAAAATTTTAATGGACGAAATCTGATCATTATATACAGAACATTTTTGCCAAGTTTTAAAATGCGTCCAAGGTGGTTAATCCCTGTAGTCAAGAAAATATGTAGTTGCTTGTATACAAATATGTCAAAGGGGAAAGAAAATCATAAAAAATTGTGGTTTTATTGGGAGATTTAGAAAATAAAATCAATTTATCTATCAAAACTCGTGAGAAAAAAAATCACAACCATAAAAAACAGTTTTCCAATATTTCGCTGATATAATTTTTTTTTTGTATCCCTGAAGGGCAAAAAAACTTTCAACAGCTTAGTAAATATTTGTGGAGATATTCTGACCACATCAAAACATGTTATTTAATTATTTGTTTAATTTATGTCAAAAACTGAAAACTTTAAGTGAATTAATCATAGATGAAATTATCAACAATTATTTTCTATCTCAATGACATGCAAAACAATCAGAAAACGCGCTTCATTAATACTTCACACATTCTAAATAACAAGAATGGTCTTTGTTTAAAACAGGATTATCAGGTAACTGATATCAATATGCTTAATCTTTGATATATATTTACCATATCACAGTAAACTTACAAATCAAATGGTATGAAAAATGCATACATCAATCTGAATGGACTACTGAAAACCTATTGTCACTGGGGTTTAACACCATTTTTCAACAAGTTTTCAGTTATATACGGCAACCGGTTCACCTAACCAGTTTTTCTGGACTGCATACTAACCAGTACTAACTTACCCTTCCACAAGGAGCCGGCAACTTCTCCACATATGGAGGAAAATCAACATTTTTGTCGAATTTTCATAGAAGGGTATGACCTGCCGCGACCAGGATTTGAACCCGGGTCTCCGGGTTACAAGTCCAGCACAATAACCAGTGGACCACAGCCGTGGCCTACCAAAAACCACGGTGTCATTTAGAGCTATTAATAATTTCACTATGAAGTTTTTTTTGTCTGTGAATTGTCTACTCCACCTGGCAAACTCTGAATAAACTAAATTAAATAAAGGTGTGAATTATTACCGTGACTTTTGTTAGGATGGCTTGCATAGTTTGAGTAGATTCCTTTAAATGACATCACGGAGCCATCGTGTGATTCCTCATCTCCGCTACTCATCTGACTACTAGTGTTTGGCATACTGCCTGACCCAACTAAAGATGGCGATACCGGTTCTTTGTGCGCTTGTTGAAGAATAGTTTTGAAGTTTCTGATTGGCACGTGTTTAGCGAGATCAGCATGATGGTTACCAGCACCACCAAATCCATACATTGAGATCAATTCATTCATGGTACTTTCAGCATAGTCCTTTAAGTGGTCAGCTTGTTCAGTACCAGCATGACGTCCACCGCTTGTTGATACGGCTGGGACAGAACTGCCTGATTTTAAACCTTTCTCCTTATCAGCATTACAAACAAGATTTCTATCAGGGTGGAAAAAGTCATTATCATCATCATCCTCACTATTTTCATCAATGTTGTCTTCAACGTGATCATCATCATCATCAGTAGATAAGTAACTGTTTATAGAGTCATCATCTTCTCTACTTCTACTCATACTAAGATCTAATGGTGCACCAAAGTTCATCTCCACATCAGACGATAATCTTGACCTTTGTGAGTCCTTTGATTTAACTGATGTTCTAGAATGATTCAGTAGAGAAGAGTTACTGTCTTCATTCATGTTTGAATCATGAGATCTACTCAAAGAATTGCCTGAGGTTTTCTTCTCACCATTCTCAGCATCCTCAAGTTCTGTTCCATGATCGTTAGTAAAATGGTTTGAATATTGTTTATCTAAATTATCATATCTATCATTAACTTGAGGTATACTTCGCGGAATGGCACGTTTTCTACGACCTGAGCCAACTACAGGTTTACTATGAGCACTTCTTACTTCCTGAACCTTGTGATATCCATTGTTCACATTTTCAGACTCCACTCTATCTAGTTTACTTGGACTGGCTCGTTCACCAATTTCATCTTTGTCTTCCGCATATGGAGTTTCTTTCACCTTTATCGACAGATCTAGACCATTTTGCTTTGCATCAGTTTCTATACTGTTCAAATCAGCCTTACCTATAATGTTATTATTGGAGCATTTATTTGACAAGTCAACTGTTGATTCTGTCTTGGAGTCAACAAGTTCATTTCCATCTGTATTGTTCTCGGTTTCTTCGGGACTTTTTTGTTCTTTATTATTGATTTGTTTCAACTTTGCGCAAATGGCATCAAGTTTACACAGTTTTCTTCCACTCGTCAAAGCCATAGTCAATTTTATAGCTTGTTCACCAGAATAAATATGGTATACTTTTGAACGAATTCTTCTTGCAAAAGAAATTGCAAAACTAGCATAATACACACTCTATTGCAATTTCAGGCTTTCAGTACTGTGATTGAGTTCAGAGGCAAAGTATGGATGGTAAAACGTTGGAATTCATTTTACTTCGTACTAAGAGCACACATCACAACCATCCTGAAAAAAAATTAAAAAATACTATAAATAAAACAAGAATTTTTTAGTAAAATTACCCAAGTTGTTATCACTCATGTTTTAGACGAGGTATTATTATCTTGAAAAAAAAATCCACAAAAAAAAAATTCTGCAAAATGGAAACAAGCTTTTTTTAACAGCTTTTTTTAACAGCTTTTTTTTAACAGCTTTTTTTAACAGCTTTTTTTTAAAAACAGATAATACATGTACAATACATTTTATGGAAGTCTATATAGTGTAGTTAATAATAGAGGAAGAGTTTAAATAAAAAGACTTATAAAATTCTAGATAAAAGTCTGAAATAAAAAGAATCAAAGTTCAATTAGTTACTGTGACTGTGGTCATACCATATCACACTAAAACAATGTGATCAATAGATCAATCAATTTAATACAACATAGAAACTTACAAACCAATGATAATATACCAATCACTTGAAAATTACAAAAATTACCCATATTCCAAATGTTCTTAATTCTAGCTGAGCAGACATAATATGAAACAAATCAATCCCAGTTCATAGTATCAATAAAAAATCATGGGAACGAATACAATATTACAATCACAAATTACACAAGCCTGCAGCAGGAACACAACAATTAAACCAGCATTGTTTCACAAAGTGTTAAATGAATTAGTAGCAATTTTTAAAACTTTTATAACCTTAAAATTTTGTGATTCTTTCATCAAGTAGACATGAACGCTTTGTAAAATGTAGAATTAGTTAAAAGGACAGTTTTATGGACATAAATATGTTGATATTATTGTAGAAACGACATGTTCCCTTTGAAATTCCCTCTCGTAAATCTTCGTGTTACGAGAGATTGTCTTCACCATCAAATAAAATTGTAATTTCCTAATTTGGTCAAATAAGGTGAATTAAATGACAGTCAACCTTTTTCACAATCGCAAATCATTGCCATATTTTTCGGAATAAAACAAAGCGTACAATAACTGTCACGAAATCTGATAGATGTTATGCAAGCTAAATATGAACTTTGTTTAATCCAAGCCTAATCAGGAGAGTCATTAATTATTTGAGGAAATATACCTGAATGTACCTAAACCATGAAGTTCATTATAAATTTTGATTCGAATGATTCATTGATAATGGTTCATAAATCATATTTTAATGGCGATCAGATTTTAACAAACTTAAGAACAAAAAAGTCCAACCATAAACCTTATAATTGGACAAATACACACAAAAAACTAGTCTCTACACATATATGTTTTATACACACAACACTTGATAAATTAAGTGGGATTTTCCAAAGTTCAAAATATTCAATGACCCAATTACATTTCGATATTTTTTCTGAGTGACAAAAAATTATAAATCGCTCTAAGTGCCAGTAAAGTACAATTACATGTATCTTTTATTGTCAAGAGAAAATTTGTATGAAGATGTATAACAATTTCGTTTCCAGTTAAATTCCCATTAAATTGAAGACCATTCAAGCACATTATCATCAACATACTAGACAGTAAATGTTGTGAAAACCTCCGATGTCGATTAATAAACAACAAACTTCTTGTGGCCTTATATGGCTACAAATTGATATTTAAACAGATTTAATCTATCAACGATCATGTCTAACCATTTTCGAACCTATTCAGATAATAAATTGGCCTAAACAAGAGAAGCACTAGGATATAATCAGCAGTTAACATTATCAAGTATTTTAGATAAAGCAGGCCAAGCGTATTTCATTGTTGGAATATCGGAACATCAACAGTCAATTTAAGCAAAAAATGTGGTAATTAAACATGTAGTCCCCAAATTAAGTATTGGATAGAGAAATAAAGTTGGACCAATGCAGAGTTGTGGTTTTTGGAAACCATTGCTAAAAAACTGAATTCTGTTTTAGACAAAGTTATGTGTAAAAAAATATTGCCAGTTGAAAGAAGTGCTTATACTGATTTTTCGCATGAACTTATCTTTTTTACTTCAAAGATTTAATCAGTACAGTATATTTGAATGGTACTTATTTCATAGTTGTCACTAATGATTCATGATTCAAAGAATTTGTACCTCAAAAAAGTTTATTAAAGTTTAACTCTTGAACAAGAAACACTACAAGCATCAGTAAACAGGATTATTTTTTTCATGCCTTAAGTATAATGATATGTTAAAAGCAATTAGGATTCAATGATGGGCAAAACAACCTATAAACAATTAAACTTGTCGATAAAGACCACCTTCAGAAGATTAGAAAATGGCCATAATAGAAGGTGGTCCTTATTCAGAGGTTGAAATAAAAGGCAAGGATTGTATTGGAAATAAAACTATTAGTCTTCACACTAAGGTGGCCTCAATTCAGGTGGTCTGTAGCACAGGTTTGGTTGTATTGTAGACAGAAATTGGCACCTTTGCCTTTGTTAAACAGTATTAGAATAAGTAGAAATGCAAACAAAATCACAAGACGATAGATGTAACAAAATTTGACCAAAAGCTTTTTAAACTTGTATCATCCTAATAGGTTAATCAGTCAGGTTAGGATAACTGAATGTCTGTATATAAAGTAACTATGGCTACAGCATGATAAAATTGTAGAGGATAATTGGAAAATTAAACATAACATGATAATTGAGTAAATAAACAGAAGATCAATGACCTAGACAGATTACTCGTCAAAGTGTCCAAACAAATGAATGTTAGAACATGTGACTAAATGGAGCAGTGAGCATATTGAATAATTAATATTGATTCGTTTAATTTCTTTTTTCGGCAAAAAATGTTTTGCCATGAAAGTATGATAACACAGTTATAGTAATTTTTTTAAATGTAACTTAAACAATTGCTGGAGTTTTCACTCAAATTGTGCATCTGTTTGGTGCCTTTCCAGTATTCTTACAGGAGTAAATTGTGGGCGCAATATATACATAAATAGCTACTGCCTAATGTTAAATAATAACTAATAATACTTTTAAATATTTGCTGTACCCACAAAATTTGACCCTTACACAGATTATCTAAAGATGAGATTACTTAGAGATTACACTAAGTCAGTTTAATAGTTTATGAAGAATAAAACCTAAAAACTAGTTTTATGACATGCATGTGAAAAAGTAAATACAGAAATGAAGAAAATATATTGATCAAGATTTTAGAAATACAGTCAAACCTGTGAACAAAGGCCACCCTTGAGAAAGACAAAATGTGGCCTTTATCAACACATGGCCTCTATTTGGAGGTCAGTTTGTTCTAAATAATCAGTGACAGTTTTTCAAATAATGGTCTTTATTCACACGGTGGTCTTTATTCAGAGGTGACATCAAACACAGGTTTGACTGTATGATACAAATATATCCATATCAAGTAATGTACATCTGACCATACTACAACAGAAAAATTGTGACTCATCAAAAATTCTTTAAAAATCCTGCAAGATGCACTTTGTCAAAAGTTATTCCAACATTTACGAAACATTTTGTTAAAAAATATTTAAAAGTAAAATGGTCCAGAGGTTGTTCATTAGAACACATTTGGTAGAACAATTTTAAAAGCAAGTTTATAAGAATGTGTTGGTTGAAAAATTGTAAAAGAAATTAAACCAAAAAAATTAATTAAGAATTATCCACATTGATCAGCTACCAGTTTGAAACCATTTAATTTTACAACAGGATGAAATGGATGTACCATTTATGGCATAATGAAAATGGGCAGAAAAAGGCACATGCTCGCATGAAACATGCAAATATTATTCATTGCGATGATTTATCAATCTTGTAGATCTATAATTTATCTATGAATTTTAATTAGGAGCAAAATAAAACAATGACAAGCTATAAAAATATCTCCTTGAATATAGGCTTTGTTTTTTGTATATTCAAAATTCTGTACAATATATATATGTATTCATGACCCCAGGTCTGACAGATTAACCGTTGTTTTAAAAAATTGGTGAATAAATATTGATGATAAATTAATGCTAATTATATAAATTAAAATATTCTACAAACTTCATAGCAAGTGATGCATAAATTTAATTGATAAACTAAAGTAACAAATAAGTGAATACAAAACTACTAAGTAGAATAGAAATACTTAAAAGAAAAAAAAAATATTAAAATGTAGGATATTTACACAAGGAAAAATCCATTATTAGCACTTCATAACTTAAATGTCACCATGCATAAAGTCCATCTGAGAGTATCAAAGCAACTTTCTTAAGACTTGCCATAAAATATCATTGTTTTCTTAGGCAACCGTTCACAACGAAGAAATCCTGTACAAAATTTCAACCATAAAAGAAAATAACCACTTTTTTTTTCAAATATACATGTTCTATACTATTACACTACATTAATATAAAGTTCCTGCAAACTGTCAAAGCATGACAGAAGAAAACACTGAGGATTTTTTAACACCTGTACCTGAGAAAATTTGGCATCACTATGGTAACATAGATCAGGTTCCACGAAAAGCATGCATAATAAATACCCAGTTGCTATAACAATACGTCCCAGTAAAGCAAGCATGAACAATGATATTACTAGAAATCAATCTTTAGGTCTCAATTCAATGAAGGGACACCTCATTATTTATGCGGTGAAAATCAGCGATACCCGGCCAATAACGGGATGATCGTAATAACATATACATGTACATGTATTGGAAAATCTCGTTTTTTCTCCACAAACTTAACATCTGAGAACTTTTTCCAATTTATTCATTATGGAGTATCAATTTCATTATGTGAACAAGTAAAAACCCGATATGAAAAAAATACGCAATTGAATTTAAATAGACCAGCTAGAATAGGCTCCAATTAGTCAAGCAAATACATCAATACAAGAAAATTACATCAATACTCAGTTTTTCATGAAAAATACCAGTTTGTACAATTAGAAAATTGACTACCATTCAATTAAAGGCACAACCAAGTCACTTTCAGATAAATGAAGCGGTATAATCTGTAACTATAGACAACAATAAATTCAGATATCTGATATTCTTGGTTTTAAAAGGCTTATAGGTACAGCCTAGAGGCTAAAAGAGCACTGGATCAAGTAATTGACCATCATCAATAATTCAGTAAAACAAGTGTGACTTGTATTAACTTGTATAAAATGATTTCTCAATAGAAGTGATTGTTAAATTAAGTAGAATTCAATGAAACAAATATCACTTAAACCGAGTATAAATTAAGTGATTTCTCTATCAAAGTGATTGTTAAATTAAGTAGAATTCAATGAAACAAATATCACTTAAACCAAGTATGAATTAAGTGATTTCTTTATCAAAGTGATAGTTAAATCAGGCATGATACGAAAGTAACAAGGCAGTTTCCAGGGTGAATCCAGAAGTGCCAGGTAGGCAGGATTAAAAAAATTGATTCCATGATAATAGTAACCTGCATTAAAGATATACTGGGTGAAATGTGACATTTTTAGCACGTCGTAATGCAGGTAGCATAGTTTCATGTTTTTAGCATTCAATTATTGAATAGCATTATATGCTTAACAAGATATTGCTGAGTAAGGGAGGAGGTCATGCTGAGAGAATCCTCAAATACAGTTGAAGGTGGACAATACAAAATACTGATTGATTTCATTCATCATTAATGAAACACCTTTTCAATATTTAAGTATAACAGTACTGTAATTTTAGCATACTATTTTTTAACATTGTTTGATAAAACACAACTTCGTACACAGTTAAGCCGCAGCCGTGGTCCAGTGGTTAGTGCGCTGGACTTGTAACCCGGAGATCTGGGTTCGAATCATGGTTGCGGTAGGTCATACCCCTATATGAAAATTTGACAAAACTGAAACTGGTTAGGTGAACCGGTCGCCGTAAATAACTGAAAAATTGTTGAAAAACGGCGTTAAACCCCAGAGATAATAAGTCACATACAAACAAATCGTACACTGTTATTGTGGTAAAAATGAAAATGAATTTTTGGCTACCGAAAAAAACTAACCATGGACACACACGACCAAAACAACATGGTCATGTCCAATACACAAAAGGTTACAGCTTAAATAGACAATGAACACTATGCTTTAACTGCAGTCAACAGACCATGAACACATATCTACAACAGTCAATGGACAAATATCACCTGGTTCCTTGAATCAACTGACCATGAACACATGGCTACTGGAGTCAACTGACAATGAACACTTGGCTACTGGAGTCAACTGACCATGAACACATGGCTACTGGAGTCAACTGACAACGAACACTTGGCTACTGGAGTCAACTGACAATGAACACTTGGCTACTGGAGTCAACTGACAACGAACACTTGGCTACTGGAGTCAACTGACAATGAACACTTGGCTACTGGAGTCAACTGACAATGAACACTTGGCTACTGGAGTCAACTGACAACGAACACTTGGCTACTGGAGTCAACTGACAATGAACACTTGGCTACTGGAGTCAACTGACAATGAACACTTGGCTACTGGAGTCAACTGACAATGAACACTTGGCTACTGGAGTCAACTGACAATGAACACTTGGCTACTGGAGTCAACTGACAATGAACACTTGGCTACTGGAGTCAACTGACAATGAACACTTGGCTACTGGAGTCAACTGACAATGAACACTTGGCTACTGGAGTCAACTGACAACGAACACTTGGCTACTGGAGTCAACTGACAACGAACACTTGGCTACTGGAGTCAACTGACAATGAACACTTGGCTACTGGAGTCAACTTGAGCACTTGGCTACTGGAGTCAATTGACCACAAGCACTTGGCTACTGGAGTCAACTGACAATGAACACTTGGCTACTGGAGTCCACTGACCATGAACACTTGGCTACTGGAGTCAACTGACCATGAACACTTGGCTACTTGAGTCAACTGACCATGAACACTTGGTTACTGGAGTCAATTGACCACAAGCACTTGGCTACTGGAGTCAATTGACCACAAGCGCTTGGCTACTGGAGTCAACTGACAATGAACACTTGGCTACTGGAGTCCACTGACCATGAACACTTGGTTACTAGAGTCAACTGACCATGAACACTGCAGACAATACGAACAACAGGTTCATTTTGCTATATTGATGATTACAGTATACTGTCTGATTGATTTTTTAAACTGTAAAACAATAAAAAGACACATAAAAACTGTAAGAACATTATTAGGTGTTACTTAAAGATTTCTTACTTTATATGTAAATAATTTATGATGCATCATGCCTGTATAAGATAAGTAGGTTAACTATAAATTTCTGTCGTTATCTTAGTAACATTCAGACTTCAGGTATAAATATATTGTCTACTAGTAAGAGTGGGCCTCGGGTGGCTATGGACTCTGAGATAAAAACAAATTGCACCCATATATCCATGGACATATTACAGATGATTAATAAAATGTTTGAAATATATACTAGAAAAGAATGGAAATTGCAAGGAAATACAAAGAATTTTATACAAAATGAGTAATAACTGTAATGATGACACAAACTACAAATAATTTAGAAAGTTTGAATGAAATAAAATCTTCACACAGACCTTGCTTAAGTTCCATTAATGCAAAATTTTGCACTTAAATCACCAGTTTTGACTGACATCATATTTCTATATCTAGATTCGCTGCAGCTGCCAAGTGTACATCAGTGTAAAATTTTACTAAATTCACACCAAAAAATGGATGAAATACTTATAAAAGAAATCTAAATGTCAGTTTAACATTTATAAACAAAAAGTATTCCATGAATATAAATATATCATTAAATAAATTGTATATCTACAAAGCATTTAAAGTTCATGTTACAACACAGAAACTTTACAATAAGAATCTAAAGTATTCCAAACAATACAGTAATATTTCTGCAGAAGGAATGCGAAAAAAATCCACAACAATGAAATAATTTTGAAGTTTACGAAAGATTAAAACATGAGTAAAAACAAATTTGTTTCAAACATAATGTCGCAAGCATGTTCATCTCCTTATCAAGATATATTTTCAATAATTTACAGTGAAATAATTGAGTTTTCATTGTACAGAGTAGAACAAACTTTGACCTTATTGCACTGCTAGGACTATTTATGAAATGACATCATAACAGTGTTATTTGTTAAAGACTAATTTTCTTTAGGCACTAGCCAAAACTCTAATAGGGCTATTGAAAATAAACAATTTACCACTAGCCCAAATACATCTACCACTAGCCCAAAAACATTATTCTGAGACAAGCCCAGATAGATTTTTACTAGCACTGGGCTTTGGGATAGTGGGTTAGTGCGAAGACTGTCACAATTACCATACAGTGAATTAACTGCAGCTTAATCATCAGTGAAAAAATCACTTTTGATGATAAAATGCATAATCAAAACATCTGCATGTCAAATTTACATTCACAAACATAATCACTGATATGATTGAGCATGTTTCAATGAAAGCAAACTTTTTCTAAACAATTTGATGCACAAATTTTGCAATCTATGACCAATCATGAAATTGTATAATCATTGTATAATCATTTAAATGGCCTTTAAATGAACATCATATTAATACAATTAGGTTCATACTTATATAAATATATACATATAAGCCTCAAAATGACCCCAGACTAGACTGGTATAAAGGAAACTGCTGATTAACAAAGTAATACCTAAATTAATATCACAATAAGACAATTTATTATCAATATAAATATTTCAAAAAAACAATTGAATAAATTATACACATAATGACAAGTTTCATGGATAATGGAACATTACACATGTAAATACCATGTATAAATATTGTATGACATTGAAAATGGACATAGAAAGAAAAAAATATGGTGGTTGACAGTGAAAAACATCACAATAAGCTTATGGATACTGTACTAGAGGTAATAAATAAATTAAGAAAAAATATAAAAAAAAATAAAAAAAATGAAATGAAAGTTACACAGCTATTTTATTATAATATTAATTCATAATTTGTAAACAAGTATGTGTACTACCTTTATATCCTTCATTTTTAACCAGCTAAACACAACATTAATCAAAATAAATCAACATTTTTCTGAAAATCCATAAAAAAATGCATAGTTAACTATAAAAAATAAACATAAACTTGGTCCACGCCATAACTCATACCAATACACCAATAATTTGTGTAATAAATCTCTTAATAACCTAAAAATCAATTAAGGACAAAAAAAATAAGTATTTGAATAAAACAAAGTAATAAAACGAGTTTATTACCTACAACATTATAATGAAAATCTATACTGTACTATGTAGGTAAAAATATATTTACGTACATGGACTAAACATACCGTAAGTTAAATCTCAAACTTAATACAGACATAACTTATGGTCATGTTTAACAAAGAACAAAATAAAAGAAATTTAACAAAGAAATAAATTAAAGCAGCAATATTAACTCACTATAATCTGTCTGCCACGACCAAATCTAAAATGTCCGAGACTTGAAAGATTTAAGTCATAAAGAGTATTAAAAATCCACATTTATTGCCCAACAACAGAACCAGTCGAATTTTGTTTAAATACCAAAATTTCTATCGAGTCACAAACCAAATAAGTAACTTGTCTTAACAATTTAAACATGCACACACAGGAATTAGGCAAATTTATATTTATCAACAGGATTTCAAACAAGCTTTGGCATTACATGTTAGAAATTAAATAAGACTTCTTAATATATGCTGAACTGTAGTTTTATATAGTGAAGTTGCTATGGGTGATTGTACGTGATAATTTTTTTATTGTGCAGATATTTATGTATACATTATAAATCATAGCACAGAATTCTAAAGAGGTTTTAAACATTGAACAGAAATATTGAGTTTTTGGCGATATAGATAAAATACACTATTTCTATGTATTTAATGCATGAATATCTATCTATCGATTTTGATTTACAAATTTAAGTGTTTTTCGAAATACTTTAAATCATGAGATATTTATGAAATATTAACTTATATATAATGGCGAAAAGCCAATTTAAGATAAAAAAATTGAACTAATTTAAATAGCATGTATGAAACATGATTGAAGGATCAGACTTATCTGTCCCTCAGCCACTGAGGTTAAAGGGTGGGATACGAACCTTAAACTGAGGTGGCTGGTTTAGTGATGATGTCTTTACACAATTGGTACGAACCTTATATGACGTACATCTCAAACATTAAATATGAATTTTAATTTTTCATAGTTTTAAACAGGGTAGCATAAGGCCATACTTAGTTAATTACTGGTTTGTGATTAAGAAACCTACCCATTATTTTTTTTTATTTTCGATACAAATAACAACAAATAAAAAATATCTAAGTTTGGGTCACTTAACTGCAAACCAACATATTTTTTAGGTATGGCCTAATTTAAAAAAAGGCATCAATGCCTTTGCAATTAATACTACAGTGACAAAAACTTATTCTTATTTTCTTTATCTGAAAATTATTGCAAATAAGCCAGCTTTTTACCCTGATAATCCATTGCCACCGTCAATTCCTCAAAAGGATATCTTGATTTATTATGAAGCAACAAACACATCACTTTTCATAAATTTTTGTTTGCTGATTGTTTTGACTGTCAATCATTTCATTGCAATCGTTTTCATTTTGTAACCATTGTAGCATTGACCATGCTTTGAGGATTTGGCATTTGACTGACCAATCATTTTCATACTGTACAAATTACTCATGTAGGAATGTTCAATATGGAAGTACAAATATGGTTTAAATGGTACAAATTTACTTCAGCAAAAATCATGCACACAATAAATATAAAATTGGCAACGAAATCATTTGGTTATATACAGTAATCTTTGTGCTTAATGAAATATATAGAAATGTTAATCTTCAAAATAGATTATTAAAATCAATTTAAATATTCTAAAATGTACGATTATCTACAGTAGGTCGAGTAACAAAAGAATAGGTAGATTTTAAGTATTCTGTATGATTAGTTACTGAAAATGATCTTTTTTGCCGGATTTTAAGATATTATGATAAGATTATTTTTATATAACTAATCTCAGTGGCAGTTACAAATGTAATACAAAAATCTTAATAGTCCTTTTTGGCTGATATTAAGTTGAAACTTAAGAAATATTTGTGTTTAAACCATTAACTGAACACATATTTGTTATCACTGGTAATTAAAGAATTTTTGTATCATATTTATATTACCAGCATATTGAAACGGCACAACGAAGAATTTCCGTGTTTTCAACAACCTAAAACAAGCCCTGTAATTAGTGTTTGTACCTGGATATGCAACATCGCCAAATCATCACTTGTAGTAATGGGTATATACTTCAGACAAGATTTTGACATTTACAAGTTTTAATATGTATGCTTGTAAAAAGATGTAGGAAAATCAACAGAACAATTTCTCCGTTCACAGAAACTCAAATATTTGTTAAATCATGAATGAACAGTCCGTTAAAACTTGTGAATTATCCCTGACTTCAAAGGTCATGCAAAAGTGCACAGTTACACCTTAAAAGTGGTGGTATAGTAGATAAGGTTTGTAAGTTTAAATCCATAAAGATCCAGTCAGACAAACATTGAAATATTGCATGTCTAATTCTTAGATACAAACAAGACGACAATCTGATTAAAAGAGGCAGAAATATTTGACCCCAAGATTCATTATACTTAACATTAAGACACAGAATTCTTGAACTGGTAATGCTAAATACCTGATCCAGCAATGTAGACAATCTGCACTGAAAATACAGTACATCTGATCATTTTGAGATGCAAGACTGTTCATTCATACTGAGATGCAGAATACATCATCCCAAGATGTAGGGTATTTGATCTGATGAAGAAGAGTTCTTTATCCTGAGATGTAGATCTAGAGATATTGAGGTATTGACCCATTTAAGATTCAGAGATCTTGAGATGCAGCATACTTGATCCAAAGATGCAGATAACCTGATTCAGAGATGCAGTCAGTACTAGACACAGAAATGCAGATAACTTGATCCATGGATGCAGATTACATGATCAAGTGAATTGCAGAATACTTGATTCAGAGATGTATATATTACTTGATTCAGAGATGCATATTACTTGATTCAGAGATGCAGATTACTTGATTCAGAGATACAGATACTTGATTCAGAGATACAGATACTTGATTCAGAGATGCATATTACTTGATTCAGAGATACAGATACTTGATTCAAAGATGCAGATTACTTGATTCAGAGATACAGATACTTGATTCAGAGATGCAGATTGTTTGATTCAGAGATGAATGCAGATAACTCGATCAATGGATGCAGATTACATGATCCTGAAATGCAGATTACTTAATACAGAGATGTAGATTACTTGATTCAAAGAAACTGATGGCTTTATCAAGAAATGTAGAATACTTGGTGTAACAGTGTTTTTTTTCCTTCCATAGTGTTTTTATTTCCTTCCTCTCAGGAAGTCTTTAAAATCAGGCAGTTTTCCCCTAAAATTGAGTTAACATCTAGTTTTTTCTTCCCCTTTTTGCAAAAATATTATGTTATTTTCCCCCAAAATTAGGAAAAGACGCCTTCCCCTACCTGTTGAAAAAGAACCCTGTGTAAGTAACTTGATCACAGGATGTAAACTGGTTAACTAGAAGGTAATTTTACTTTCAAGTACTGGGATCAAATTTATTGAAAAAAAATGTTCAGAAATCAAGACATTTTTTTTTAATAACTGCAAGTTTTCATTATGCAGTTTTGTGATTTTGTATGAAGAAATTTTGACAGTTTTAATGCTATGATTCTCTTAATTACCATTAACCCATTAAACAATACAACATCAATTAACAGATCTCTTCAACCACTGTAATAGAATAAATTTCGATCAAAAACCCTTTTTTATAAGTTCATGGATCATAAAAATGTAATTCTATGATAACCATATCACTGTCACATAGTTTCAAAAATGTAATTCATCACCAAGGTTTGGGTTAAAAATAATGAAATAAATCTGTCAATTTATGACGAAATTTGAATGATGAAGAATGTCTGTAAATACTTTTACCATTTTTACCAGTAAATTTATTCTTTCATAATACAGAGTGTCATTATGTTCGAAGATGTATGCATTAGTACCCATCAAATTAATGATTAATATAACATTATAACAGAGGTTTAAGGAAATGAATTTTAATTTGATTTTAACACATATTAATTAGGACAACCAAAATGTTAAATGCATTTGTTTTAGAAATAACTTTAATAAATATACCAGTAAAGTTCAGCTGAATGTATTGATTAAGCAGCTTTAACTGGAATAGTCCAACTTTAGTCTATATATTAGAGGAACCTGACATCAGAAATTTATTTTTCAGTGCAGCATAGGGACCAAAATTTAAGAACTAAAAATATCAAACTAAACACCAAAAGCCATAATTATGTTGTGCCTGTTAATTGAAGGGGGACACCCTGGTGGATTGGTCATGGTCTCTAACTAGTAATCCTTAGCCCTCTAACTGCTAGGAGTTCAAATCCCACTCCTGAGGAAGCTGACCAGATAGCTTACAGAAGGTACAGTGTTCCCACTCACTTCTGAAATTGGGGGTACGCTTACCCTTTAGGTCTGAAATCTGGGGGTAAGAGAAGTATTTTGGGGATATGAACAAATATATGTATACGCATACATCGTAATGGATATTTCCAGAAAATCGGCGATTCGTCCCTAAACGTATTCGTACGCGTACAATCTCGCACCAGATCAAAATGAGTTGCGTGATATCTGATTTTATTGCGAGATTTACGCAAGATTTTACGTGAGTGGGAACACTGAGGTAGCTGGTTCTACTCAGCTGTATGCTTGAGGTCTTCCTCGACCAAATGACCAGGCTGTTGTATTATTATTTCAGTTGTCCTTCATAACTTATGACTTGTTTCATTAAAATATCTTACATACTTGTCTAGTAATCAGTTAGGATTTAGATTAGATCAATTTCATGTCATATTTTTTAAATATTTGTCACCACAGCTACTGCATACTTTTTTATGTAGCCCAGTGTTTGACTGATGGACACATACAGACAGTCAGATGGACAGACGGATAGGCTGGGTGCGGGTAAACTATGAGTCGCCATCAATGATTCACCTTCAGGGAACACTACTATAGTGCATGTCTTCTTATTTCCAAATCGTCATAACATTTATTACGTGTTTGTACAAAAATGTTTTCACAACATATTCTGTTATTGTGTAAAAAATAAATTTGTCCAACAAGAAGACTAACTGAACCACCATCCTAAGAATGTAAACAAAGCAAAAATAATAAAATCATTCTAACAGCATGAAGTGTTTACAGGGAGACATACTAAGGCAGAAAATAATATAATATTGATTACAACAGAGTAGAAGTCAATTATTTCATAAGTTACTGGCCCCAAATGAAATACTGAATAGTGGTTACTAAAGTATTAAACATTCGTGAAAACATTTTTTTCATAAAACGGCAATATAACTGTTCAATATTCTAGTTTCCTGCAAAACAGAAATTCTTTAGAAATTTTCTCTATACTAGCTGATTCTTTAGCAGGTAAAGGAAATCAATGGTTGGTATCAATAAAATCCAGTCCTAACCTGGGACGTTTAATTATTTATTCAAATATTGATGATAAACCAGTAATAATTGTTACTACGGTAACTAGATAACAATTGTCTGTACGGGTAGCTATGGAAACCAAAACCGATGGATAATGTCCCAGCATAATAGGTGATTTCCTGCAGCCTGATTTATCAGGTTTTAGTAAATTTGTCAGGCAACAGTAAATACACTTGAAATATTAGACAACACTGATTATTTTACAATAAAACGAGCTTGCAAGCTAATTTCATCTCCTGTACAAGCAGTCCACACTTCTCGTAAATCAGGACAGAAATAATCTGATAAACAATTAATTGATTAATTAATTTGTTTAGTTAAAAGCTGAAGATATAAATGGGGTGAAAGTAATTCTGAAAGACGAGAACAAGAGAAAGTATGAAGAAAAATTTGTGAAAAGATAAAACTACAAAAAAAAAATAGAAATAATGAATGGATGGGAAAAGGAAATATAAACATTAGAATTAAACACGAGGAGAAGTGTGTTAAGCTTAGTAACATTAAATTGACGTCTCATAGGTCTAAGATCAAGGACTGATAAAAGACAGATTACATCAAAAACAATGTATAAAAAAACCACCACACTAATAAAATGACACTCGATAAAACAATAAGCAGTACTGACATGAACACATAAAAGCAAAATCATAAATTACACAATCAAATAATTATCAACAACAAGCAGAGAGAGTATTCTGAAATTAAGGCATTGTTTAAAAAGGTACTTGAAAAAATCTACTGTGATAAAAAGTCATCTTTAAAAAGAAAAATCCAGAATTTTCACCATCAAATTTCTCCATACATTTCAAATTTCACCAACCTTTAATATACTAGATAATATTTAAATCGCACAAATACGATAAAATATGCAAGATATCAAATCACAGCACATATATAAATTGTAAATTTCACCGTCAATTCAAACTTTGCCCTATTGACGTCCTTAAACATTTATGTACATTTTCTGAGATTTAACTCTTTGTTCATATATAAGATATGTAGATAAAATAACACTGATATCGACTAATTTCAACCCTTAATAACAAATTTACTTAGTTACTTGCAAATCTAAAAACAAGATATTCTACAAATAAATGAAGTTTAAATATCTGGATCCCATCCAAACCTGTAAATAAAAGCCAGGCAGATTAATACATGAAAAATCTCAGCCTATATCTTGTAACTATGACACTCATACAAGTCAGCCTAAAGTAAACTCATAAATTCAAAAACTTTTTTTCCTGCTCTAATCTACCTTGAAAAGTTTTTCAGTTGCTAAGTTAATGTAGAAAACTGGAAAATTAAATGCAAATTTTACACTAAATCAAGTTCTAGCATGTTACGAGTTATTGAGTGTTACCACGACAACTTCACAACTTCAAATCGTCCTGAACACTAAATCAATAAACTTGAATAAATCTTTTATTGCGGATCTACCTGTAAAAATATACTTATCGATGGCTTATATTAGGATCGTGGTTATATTGTACTCAAATTATTGACAAACTTACAAAAACTGATTACCATAAATCTAGCAGATTTGGGTGTCATTATGATTTTCAAAAACTTCCAGTGAATGTCTAGGCTAGATGTGTAACAAGAATAATAATTCATATATTTAGAGGTTAAACTTACATGAGTTTACACCAAAGTCACATTATCGGAATTAAATTAACATTGATTTAAAGAATATTTGATCTAGTAAAACAATACAAGTATGAAAAAATTTTACACATCAGACTTAAATAGTACAATCAAGACACCGCAATAATGTATTATCAGATAGATAAAAAATGACATTTATGTGAAAAATATTTACATCATGGCAATTATGTATGACAAAGAAAGTGCAACTGTGCAACATCTTTGATTCAATTTTGTCTCAGGACCAAACTAGCCCTAGTTGTGAACTGTATCAAAATGCAATATTTTTTCAATTTCTGGCAACAGTAATAGTAGACAATTCCAGACCAACATATAATTATTACAGACATTGTAGCTCAATACACACATTACACCAATATATCTATGATTTTGGTACAAAAATTAGTAAAAATGTATAAAATTAATTATCAATTTGGAAAAAAAGTTATAAGACCTATAAAAATGTCAACTGTTAAGCATATTTAATATTTTTTTTTAATTTTGATAAAGTTTTTTTCTAACTTAAGATAAAGTAACAACTGAGTAAAAATGAAATCACTTTGTGTCAAAATATACAAAGCAAACCTATTGTACTAATAACATGATTCGATTTCAAGCAACTACAAATAAAATGTATGCATTCACAATAGAGGTATTTTTTTCCATTTATATAGCCATATGATACATGTGGATATAATACAATATCTTAACAAAAGAATACAAAACGTACAAATTTTATTTTCCAAATAAAATAAACATAATTCAAACCTTTATTTTTCAAAGATGTACCAAACTATCTTCATCCGAATAAAGTGAATAAAAAACCCACTTACTGATTTAACACTACTTTAGCTTTATTTTGATGGTTCACACAAAATGGGATGCACTGACTTAGATTCATATGCACTTGTTTACAATCAGCTTTACCTTCAGCAGAAATCATAAAATAAAAGGTCGAACCGAAGCAAATTACAACAAATTTACACAAGATTTGATATTTATTTTGGTTACTATGAAAACATGCTTCTGCAAGTTTTGACAGTCCCCAAAATTTAGCGATTTTCGTTACTTTACACACGCCCACTATAGCAGACGATATTTGGTTTAAATAGCGATTGACAACAGTTGACAACACAAAGTACACATTTTTCACATTAAGTTTAACAACAAAAATGAAAATTCTCACCTAAAATATTTACATTTTACCAACAATTCGTCGTCCGCATTCCGGACACTTCCAACTTTTTAGAACGAATCCTGCAGGTTCCCGAGATTTAATGAGATTGTACGAGAGTTGAGAAGAGTTTGTAAAACGCCTTAAAAGCGCATGAAATCATTTACAATGCGTAAATGAGCTGGTGAATTATATTAAATAAACATTATAAGCTATTTTTAATTCATGATTTATCCAAATACGGACTATAAACTAGATATTAGAACTTCGAACTAAAGCGTCGCCCTAGCAACTTGTCCGCCATATTTTGTAATCAAAGTTAGTGCACGTTAGACTCTGTGGTAGGTTAATAGCCGTCAAAATGTCTGACCAAGAAGCCGAAGAAACTTTTGAGGAGGCCGAAGAGGCTGAAGATCAGCCAACAGGTGAAGGCGAAGAACAATTAGGTGAAGAGGAGGGCGAGGAAGAACATCAAGAAGAGGAACAAGAACCTGAGGAGGAAGAAGAGGTGGGTGGGGTATTGTAAACAAACATTGTTATTTCTTGTTTATGCTGACATCCTCGGAGTCGTAAGAGTATGTACATGTGGATTGATAATACTGAAGTCTTGAATATGTTTTTATGTATGGGTGAGTTGTGATGTTTTGTAGGATGTGTTAATTGTCATGCACTCCCATAGCTGATTTGAATGTAGCCTCTTCTTTGAGCTAAGTACCTAATATAAGAATATGGAATCTAGACTGTGCTCAGCTTAACATTGATTCCAATGTAAATTTTAGAAGCATTTATTATGCTCCTTAACACACTGTACCTCCTCTTCAACTCGAAAGTTGTGCTATCATCATTTTAATTATCTTTTAGCACACGCTAAACAGATGACTACTTATATGTTTGTTCCATTCTGTCAAAATAGATGCTTAGTATGTATCAGCTTTATTAGCTTGACTATGTATCAGAGTAACAACAATGTAGCTAATAAGGCTGATAAATATGAAAAATAACGTATTTAATGTGCAAGTATTTTTTTTGTAATTGTTATTTTTAGCCATTTTCTTATGACAAACTTACAACACATATTAACTGAAAGTCTGTGTATAGTCAGTCATTCATTATGATATCTGTCCTGTGAATGATTTTGCTGTTTATTTTAGTGTTAATCTCTATAGTATGTTGGTTTTGACAAAATTATATAGTCTAAATGGATTTGTTGTGTATAGGTTTTAAAGACATAGCAATGAACTCCACTTTTTTCACTTGATATTTCTTCTGTATGTTATTTAGTAACATATATTCCCTTATAAACGCCCCTCTCCTGATAAATGCCCCCCTTTTTTTTGACAAGAGAAAACAAAAGTGTCATATTCAAAGTTAGTCTGTGGTTTAAATTTATTACTACATATTTGGCAACTTGTTTCAAATTTTATTTTTGTTCTTAATTAAACGCCCCTTCTTTCAAAAATGTAATGCTCCCGGGGGCATTTATAAGGGAATATACAGTAAATTGATCGTTCATGGCGCTTAACTTAACTTGATGTTGAAGGATGATTGCTAGGTTGTTGTAATTATTCATACAGTCAGCTATTCATATGTTGAAGAACTTCCATTTCATAATTTCTTTTGTCAAAATCTGATGGATATCCTAGTATTAGTAGATTTAAATATTGTATTCTAGTCCACTCGACGTACCTAGGCCACGGTCGTGGTCCATTGGTTAGTGCACTGGACTTGTAACCGGGGGATCCGAGTTCGAATCACAGTCGCAGCAGGTCATACCCTTCTGTGCAAATTTGACAAAAATGTCGATTTTCCTCCACATGTGGAGAAGTTGCCGGCTCTTTGTGAAAGGGTAAGTTAGTACTGGTTAGTATAGAGTCCAGGAAAACTAGTTAGGTGAACCGGTTTCCATATATAGCTGAAAAATTGTGGAAAAACAGCATTAAACCCTGGTGACAATAAGTCACATAAAAACAAAAACAAGCGATCTCAACTTACCTCTAATACTTCTGTTATAAATCAATTAAATTACAGAAAGTACCAGAGGTTCTGCTCACAGAGGAAATGATGCCGGATTGTTTGTCACTGTTATGTAAGAATGGCGATGGTCTTGCGCATGCTTTTGTCAGGATTGATGTCAAAGAAAGGTAAATCTTTTAACAGAATTTTGTTGATGATTATTAATTCAGTCATGCTAATTTGTGGTAATTTATTGTGGATTTGAGCACATAATGTACAAAAAATCATGGTTAATATCTTACTTGTGGTCAAAATTTAACATCTTTACAGATTTTGTCTATTTTGTCTTTATTGATAAATGAAAACAGACTATATGCTCAGCTTAATAATATAATCATAGACAATCTATCTAGCAATATATCCCATATCTAAATATTTTACCACAGTTATTCTGATAGTGTCTCTTGTAGAAGAAAATACAATATTATATATGTGTATTAGGTATTCATTATGCCAATAGTATTTTTTTTCTTTTTTTTTCAGAGAACTGACAAACATTTCGTTGTTAAAGTCATATATTCATTTGAGATATGTGGATGTTAGTAAAAATAATCTCAAAGACATATCCCCTCTAAGTGCACTTACACATATGTTAACATTAAAAGCCGACGAGAATATGCTCTCTAGTGCCAAGCTGGAGGAGATGCCATTCTTACAAGTAGCCACATTCAACAATAACAAAATCACATCAACAGAAGGAGTAAACCATCCTATGTTAGAACATTTATCTATGAACAGTAAGCAATATTATTCTTTTATTGGACCCTTATTAGTGTCAGCTCTTAAACCAGCCTTTCAGTTACAAATTTTCAATTGAAACTACATGTTAAACTGTGTTCAAAGCAGATTTGACTGAAATGGTATTTGAGAAAATATTGTGAATTTACTTGTTACTCGTTGAGATCATTCATTTGTATTATTCTTAATTAAATACACTAAAATTTGCCATGATTAAATGAAAGTCCTGCACTAGTCCATTATAAGATTGATGGGATTAAGAATGGCAAAAACAACAATAACAACAACAATACATTCTAAGAAAGGTTAGAGTTTCTTGATGTTTGCCTAACAGGCATGGTTAAGATAGTTTAAAATAAAAAAAATATGTAGGCATTGTCATTATCATTCATACATTTATTTACCTTATTTTAGATAATGAAATCACAAAGATCACTGGACTGGATGCTGGCAAACTGTCACGGTTACATACATTAGAACTACGTGGTAACAAACTCACATCTACAGAGGGTATTGGTCTTCCTAATGTGAAAAATCTTTTCCTGGTTAGTATTATGTTTTATTCTAACTATGTTGTGCTTCATGAGAAAGTTCTTCATACATTAGATTTATGTTTCAACTTGTGGATATAATTTCTTATCCATATAAATCCATCTAGCTGCCTTGTTTGTCTGTTACTTTCACAATTGAATCTTCAAAGTTTTGACTTAAGATGTTTACATTACTGAAAGTGCATGTAGAATATATATTTTCAGCCATGTTGGGTCAAGGTCATATGGTTAGATCATATACCAAAGCCACAGATTTTTGGGGAAACAAATGATTTTAACTAACATCATGATCCTTATTTATATGTACAGCTTCATTATTTTCATGCTGATCATTAACACATGTTTGAAGGTTTAAGGTCTTACTTGTATTGTCATGGACTCTCCAACTGTTATTTAGTGTACAATATATCAGCTGACTATTAAGTGAACATAGTATCAGTTGACTGTTTTGTGAACTGTATATTTCCTGGCTATTTAGTGAATAGTACATCAGTTGACTTTTTAGTAAACATAGTATCAATTGACTATCTAGTGAACAGTATATTACCTGACTATTTAGTGAAAAGTATATCAGTTGACTATTTAGTGAACAAAATATTACGTAACTATTTAGTGAACAGCATATTACCTGATTATTTAGTGAACAGTATACCTGTTGACTATTTAGTGAACAGCATACTACCTGACTAATAAGTGAATAGGATATCAGTTTACTATTTAGTGAACAGTATATCTGTTGACTATTTAGTGAACAGCATATTACCTGACTAATAAGTGAATATGATATCAGTTTACTATTTAGTGAACAGTTTATCTGTTGACTATTTAGTGAACAGGATATTACCTAACTATTAGTGAACAGCATATTACCTGACTAATAAGTGAATAGGATATCAGTTTACTATTTAGTGAACAGTATATCTGTTGACTATTTAGTGAACAGGATATTACCTGACTATTTAGTGAACAGTATATCAGTTTACTATTTAGTGAACAGTATATCAATTGACCACAAATGATAACCAATTGAATATAACTGCATGCATATTCTTTTATTACTGAACTCCTGTACATATTCTTAGGGAGCTAATGTGATCAACAAACTCGAAGGGATGGAACAATTGATCAGCGTGACAACAGTACATTTACGTGATAATCAACTTACACAGTTAGATGGGTTCTCTGAGGAAAACAAACTTCTTCAATATATTAACATGAGGTATTTTGCATTTCCATTCACAGTGTTCAGACTGATTTTTTTAAGCAGTAGCCCAAAATGTATTTGGCCTATTGAAAATAAACTTTACTACTAGCCAAAGTACACAATTTTGTGATAGTTCACTAGCCTGAATAGAAATTTACTAGCTCCAGGCTTTGGGCTAGTGGCTTAGCGTGAAGACTGCATTTGAATGACCCCTTCATAATTGTTTACACTACTAATTAAATGTTCCTAATGTGCATGATACAGCATATTGTTGTTCAATTTTTGTACGTGCGACTTACTAGTAGTTCTCAATAAGAGTAATTGCATCCTTATTCCTCTGAGGTTAAAAACAGAACTTATTAATTGACGCAACACTTTTTGATGACTGTTAATATAAATAAAAAAAGGATTGCTAGAGAAACAACAGATAAAAAAAACCACCTTCCTCAAAATACTGCTTTTTCCAGAACCAACCAAACCAAACCCATCCAACACAAGAACACAAAGAATAAAGGACAAACACAAAAAATACCACCATTGGACATTTTTTTTTCATGCATGTTTATAAGCAAAAATGTATTTATGTATTAGTCAGAAAATTATGCATAATTATATTATGCAGATTGTGTTAGTAGAGAATGGTTAAAAGTTGTAAGAAAAGTATCTTTTATTTTCTTATTGTTGAAATATCTTGATAAAACATAATATTCATTAATGAATCTTCTTCCGTTGGACATTCTAAAGCAAAGCTATCCTAACATTTCTTTCTGGAAGACCTGTCTTGTTATAAAACAATTCCCTCTGGCTATAACTTTTAAAATTTTTTACTATACCAGTAAACGCAAGAGGGATGTCTTTGTCTGGTTTGGAAAAGACTAGACTGGTCCTTTTTTTAAAACTGCATTTGAGCTGTTTCCTGTAAAGTGGAATGGTTCTTGGTATTATAGTTTGCTCCACAGAAGTTCATTATTTCATAACATCCTGGTACACATCACTTTCTTGAGTAAAAAAAAAAACTATGAGAACATATCACACAGTCAGTAACACAGATATTGTTAAAGAAATGTGCTTATTTTCCTTATTTATGGTGCCTTAAATTTCATTCTAAAATGTTCATTGTAAAAGTACCACTTAAGGTAGACAAGTGTTTTTATGATAACATAAAGACGTTAAGTATTTCTAATATAAAATTCGGTTGGTATATCAACTTGGGCTGAACATATATAACATTTTTTCGCTTGTATTTTATCCTTAAAAATGTATATACATGTATGTTTTCAATAGTGTCCACCCTTTGCATGTTCGTGTATTTTTATCCTATAAAGACCTGAAACATGGCAATGATCACGTAACAACAATCTTGTGTGATGAATTTTATAGTATTTTTTTGTTTCTATTTTAATTGTCAAAGCTATTTGTAATGTGGTAACTTGGCTTGTTTTAAGATTCCCTCCCCACCCACCATATACTGCCAATCTTCACCTACCCAGCATTTTTTGTGAAAAAAAAGCAACAACAAATTTTGGGTTATGTAAACAGTGTTCAGAAATGTTATACAAATGTGTATTACGTAATCTTAGTCTATGTTAGTGTAAGTATATTATTAAAACTAATTTCATCTTATTTGTCACAGTATGAGTCTGTTTGACCATATTTTGAGAATTATACGGAAATAATAACACAGTTTATTTTTCCCACCATTGTCCCAGATTTTTTCATATTTACCAGAAGTACTTTTGTCTTCAATGGAAGTTATGTTTACCAAAATTTCAACTTGACACATTCTAAAACAATTACTTTCCATGATGTTATGCATTATTTCCACTCAGTATAAAGTGACGTTTGTGATGTTGGTCTGCTCTTGGTATAAAACATGAAGTGATGATATTACCAATGTTTCATCAATATATGTCTTGATAAACACTGCAAAAAAATATGATAAATTTATTGTACGACTTTATAAGTTATGTATAATAAAGGTACATTCAACTTTATGCAGTAGTATTGTATTTCTTGTATAACTTTAACAATATTTCATAAAAGTATCCTTTGTGCTGATAGAAATGGCTAAATACTACATGAGAGTTTCTGATGTGACAGACCTCATATTTTCTCTATTTGAGTGAGGTTACGATAGACTATAAACTCTACAATAATTTATGTAATGTTGAAAGTCTCTCGGTTTTAGGGAAAATTCTGTCTGAATGTTATAGGAAGAAATGTTTATTATGTCAAGTGTTCAGGAAATCATTAACCAGCTTATTTCATAAAATGGATATTTCTCAAGAAAGGAAATAGTTGTTTTAAAGTACTTAAGATGTTTGTGCAAAATATCAAGTTTTTTAGACATTTTTTTCTGAGTCGTGAAGTCTAGTGCACTCAGAGTTTATGAGAATTTTAATTCGTATATTGTGCTTTGTTAAGTACGTTATTTGTGCTGTGAGTACAACTTTTTTCGTGTGAAAATGTATAATACAAATATTCAAAGTCCTTTGTTACATTTAGTCTTCGTAGTTGTTAAGATATCTCGAAAGAGCATTTTGTTTTTCCTTAAGAGTAATCCCGGACTACTAAATTGGAGTATAAGTACAGCTGTCTGTAATTGCTTTCTGTAAAAATGTATATCATAGGAGAAAAGATCCGGTGAAAAGTTCTCTGGGTTTTAACATTGCGCCAACAATGTGGGTCATTTGTCAGCTTTTCTTACTTTAACGGTGGAGGAATACCTCAGGCATACACCTGGGTGGAACCACCAAACTTCCATCAGCTAGTTGGACTGTTTCCTCACATGTGAATTATTTCTAGTCTCTGGTGGGATTTGAACACACAGCAGTGAGGGACTAGTGATTACTAGTCAGACAACATAACACAATACCACCCAATAACGGATCACTTTTGGTTGTTTATAGTACATGCGTATACCAGGCTCTTGATACTGACAATTTCCTGTTAACTGGCAGAGATTTCTGCTGCTCGCCTCATGCATGATGTTAAAGCGAGAATATCCATTTTATGATTGATACCCAAAAATAACTGACAACTATTTTAAAGTACAAAGATATTTCCTGTTCAGTAAAATTATTGTTATAGATATGTGTGAAGTTACTGACTTCATTTATGCAAATAATAGTATTATATTCCCTCTGTGTTTATTATTTCAGGGGAAATAATGTATCTGATATAAAGGAGATTAAGAAACTCGCAGTTGTCCCGATGTTGAGAGCTTTGGTATTGTCAGGTAAATATACAGAAGACTTGTAATGACTTAATGTTGAAGCAGTATTTCGTTTTTTCATGAATTTTGATTTACAGTTCATTTAGATATTTAAATATCATTTCCAGTCCATGAGCTATTTGTAAAGTTTATGTTTCATCTAGCTATTATCTTAATGGTGTTATCAATCTAATACAAATTATAGGAATTTTCTTCAAAATCTGTTACATTGTAGTGCTTATCTTCATAGGATTATTTCAGTTATCGATTTTATGAATGACTTTTCAAAGTTATTGTTTCTTGAATTATTAATCAGCTTGATTCATTTTGGCTAGAAAAAAGTCATGTTTAGGGTTTCTTGATAAAGAAATAAGATAGGTAAGTTGAAAAAAAACAACATTTTTTTCTGAACATACCTTGCCTGATACAATTCCTCCCAAATGTTTTTGTACTTCGGATTTTGCTCTTGAAAATTTCATGATTGGCACAAAAAAAGGGTTGTTCAGGTAACCATAACCAACCATTTTTTTCTAAATGCTGTTTGTCATGGTGGAGGACAAACCTTCACCAGAATATGTATTGCCTACCATGCTTTGTTAACTGACAAATTTATTATTTTCTTGAATGGGTTCATTGTTACACCAGCAGTCTGGGTCATCTGGCAGAGTTTCCATTTAATGCTGGAGGAAGACCCCTCCAGGCATACAGCTCTGAAGAACCACCAACCTTCCATAAGCTAGCTGGACAGTTTCCTGACATGTGAAATTTATCTGATATTGGATGGCATTTGAACTCAGAACAGTGAGGGCTAGTGATCAGAAGCTATGAGCATTCGACCACAGAGGCCCCCCCCCTGTACATTGTTAATTGGCATTCTTATTAATAATTTGAAACATTTTGTTTATGTTATCACAGAAAATCCAACTGCTGAGGAAGATGATTACAGAGTTGAAGTCTTGATTGCTTTGAGAAAGTTGGAACGTTTAGATAAAGATGAGTACACAGAAGATGAACGTAATGATGCTGAGGAGATGGCTGAAGCTAGGAAGGCCGAAGAAGCTAATATGGAGGTGAGAAATGTGTTGCTTTGACGATTTTTTAAATTTTTTCTTATTCCTCGAAGAAAGCATCCAGATAAAATGTGTATTTCTAATAATTTTCTAACTGACTCCTTACACAAGTTTGGAAGTTTTGAACATTAAAATGCTGAAAAATTGTACTTAATGTTCAAATGTCAAACTCATTTACCCTGCATTAATGTTGAGCAAAATTGCTATGCACGATAGATCATAACAATACATATATATATGTATTGGAGGTCAAGGTCATACAATACCATTTTATTTAATTTTTTTTTTTCGCTGAAAGAAGCACATTTATGCTGATTACAAGGCTTATTTCTTAGACGTGTATTTGTCCATTGTGGTATCGTAGTCATTTAAATTGCGAAGTGTACCATCCTACATTTGATATTTCCTGTTTTATCTCAAGTGTGTGTCCTCATGCGCATGTTTGTGTTTTCACTGCTGATATAAATGCCAAATATTATTTTTATTAACTGTCAATATGAAACTAATATTTGCTTGTTGCCAAATTCCTTTATTGTATAATTAGATAGATTGCTTACTGTTATCACCTTTTAAGACAGAAATCGTGGATATAGCGTAACATACTTGTATCTTTAATTGTTCAGTATTGTTGCATTTCTATATTTTCAGTTCTTGCACCATATATTACATCCATTTGATAAATACTAATTCCATCTTGTATATTTGTACTGGATGAAATTAGTTGTTGACATTCTAAAAATGTAGCTTTTTGCATGCTAAATAGTCACACTATAAATAAGTCTTGATTTAAAGATGTAGACATAAAAAATGTAGACTGTGCAACATATTTTTAATTTCCAAATGTTTGAATACTGACTTGATATGGTGTACGGAGATTATATCATTGTCGGTGGTTCTTGTATATTGGTTTATTATAACGCTTACTATAACGCTGTACAGTTATTATCTTACAATTGAACATCATGGTCCATACATAAACTAATTTTATAGGATGATTTGACGATAAAAGATTATCATCTTCAAGGACCTACTCGTTATCATATCAGTTTCCATGACAATGGAGATGATGATGATGATGATGATGAGTAGATAGTGACGGTGAGACAACAACTACCCCGCATTATAAAACCACACTGCTTCTTGTTTGTTATCAGACATTTTTGTATCATCTGTCATTGCTTCTATGTTCTCTGGTTCAGTATATTCAGTATATTGTAACAATGCTTAAACTACCAGTAAATTTTGAAAGCAAAATATACTATGAGTGGGCTTCACAGGCATTAATAACGGACCTTTGATTGTAAAATTGCAATAAATTCTTTATAAAACATCATAATTATACTCATAATTACCTTAAATGAAAAAAATTCACAGAATTTGACTCCATTCAACTGTTACATGTACTATGAGTGGTGGGCTTATGAAAATAAACAATTGACCACGAGCCCTATAACAAAATTTTGAGAAAGTTCACTAACCCAAAAAGAAATTTATAAAATAGCCCCAGTCTTTGGGTTTGTAGGTTACCATGAAGACCATATTTTTTTTGTATATTCTACTTTTTCCTAAATATCTTTTGAAACTCTATCGAAGAAAATGAAACATTGACCTGACTTTATAGTGTAAACTTTATACAGTATCAGTTTTTCAGTTGAAAACCACGGATATCAAAGTAATAAATATTTGTTTCAGATAAGATTTTTTACAATATAGCATGTGCCACTGACATTTTAAAAATTGTAGTATCTAGATGACTTTATTATTGTTACATTAACAATATACTGAATTGGGAACTGACCAGAACATATTTGCTTTTTTTTACCATGTATCCATATTTCCATTTGTTTTATCGCTATAATCAATATGATTCAAATTGGTCACGTGCAATTGAATTCCTGTGAAAACTTTGATCATTCAACTTCTCTATAAGAAAACCGGAACGCTTTTCTTAAATACACTGTCACAAGTATGAGTCGCTTTCAAATATTCTATCTGAACTGAGAATTTTTACTAATTATCTACAACTGTTTTTGTGTTTCAGTTCTGGCTTTTTTTATCCAATTAATCTATTTTTGTTTACTATTTACACTTGTACCATTGTGTCATCATTAAAACTTCTGTGCTTCACTGTTAAATATATTATCAGCAAGTGTATTCTGCATGTAAAACATATGATGATTCATCTTTCATTTAAGCTACATCATTAATCACATTTTTTTTATTCTTCTATTTGTATATATTTTATTCAATCACATTAAAGTATTTATCTATTGCATGTGTACATATAGCAGATACTGCCAGTCATCGATGGTCGATAATGTAAATGCATGTTGTGTGGCATTAAATTATATTTGATTACAGCTTTTTTATGATAAATGTGTTAAAACAGAGAGATACTAAGTATTGGACAGAGTGTGGCTAGTTAGGGAGAGATGGACTTAGAATGTTTGTTTTTATTTTACCAAAGATTTTCTTTAATTCAGTTCGATATTTGTATATTTTTACCACCATTATTGTGATGTTGTTTTTACCCAACCAAGCCTTGTTGATCCCAAGCTGCAAATGTTCCCTTAAAGCCTTGTCACTGTCATGTCCCAAGGTGCTGGCCTCAAATATGTTTGTTTGTGGTTTTATTTACATATATAATGCATATTATTTCATAGATTTAATGATGTACATAGATATATTTGTTGCTTGGCCTTTTTAGATAGGGAATTTAAAATTTGTCTCCTATTGGGATCAGTTTTGCAAATGAATTTCAATATTTGTCATGTCATACAATTTTTATTGATATTATTGACTGCTGCTTAAGTTAATCCTTGCCTCGTAAGCATACTTTGGACTCTTCCAAATCCATAGCTAATATACAAAACATCAATTTAGTTAAGAAAATTGGGGTATTTCTCTCTGATAGTGTAGAAAACATTGTGGCAAAAGAAGTCATTCCTCATTACAAGCAATGGCGTCTTTTGCCACAATGTTTTCAAAAGTTTTTTGCTTCAGATGTGGGGAAATGCCATATTTTTAGGCAAAGAGCTAAAATTGCTTGACTTTTTAGAATAGGTAAAATATACCAAGTATTACCTAATAAATGCTCCCTAAGGTGTTACATTGTTGAAGATTTTCTTTTCAATTTGTTAAGTAATTATGAAATTGATTTTTTGAAGCATTAAATTAATAAGGTATGATATTAGTTACAATTATTTGTCTAGAGCAGGGTTAGGTTTAGATTATGTGTGGGGCATTCATTAGGAAATATTAGGTAGATACTATGACCCGTTGATGGGTTGAATGTTGTATTCGTGCATACTGATGTTTGTTGCAACGAAGTACCTGCTAAACTTATACTTTATGTTAATTTCCTGCAGGCACTGGAAGCTGAAAAAGCAAAACAACTTGATGAAGATGTAAGGCCAACAACTCTCATCTCCTAAATATTATCTCCCTTTGTTCTATAAATAGAATCATGACATCGTCTTTATTACTTTTTAATATTCCTTATATTTTTAACTGACATACCTGGCTCTGCTCATTAATATATTCCATAATAAGGGTCTGAAAAAAAAACTGAAGCATTTTACTAACCTTTATGATTTATTCCTTTTTTTATTTCATTGGTGAAACAGTTTCCTTTAATGACTAATTATTCTATTAATTAGCTGCTTTGTAGCCAAGTAACCCACTTTAATTTTACTTAGTGATTGAAGGCTAGTTGAAGGCGGGTTAAGTATTTAAATTTTGACATTGGCATAAATGTAAAATATTTTACTAATTAATATACCGTCTAGCTAACATATAAAAGAATGGGACACTTTTCAGAACACTGTTTGCAGTCTCTAGATAAAGGAACTGTAAAAGGACCCTGTTTTCATAGCCTGGGGTGGGAGGTGTGATGTGATCAGAGTGTCAATACAGGAATTTTTCTCAGCATTTTGGGAACATGATCCGACCCCCAAAACTGGGAATTTTTGCGAATTTGGACAAAATTGGGAAAAAGTTACACTGTATAAAAATACTGCCAGAGTAGTGTACCAGTCTAAAAATAGTAATCAGTGATTTTTTTCCTCATATTATTCTCACTTGCTACTATCAACTCCAAACATGTTGTAAAAATGGCAAAAAGTTTTTTTTCTTATTTGAATTGGGAAATTTTGCCTTGCAATTGGGGAAAAAACATACTTTTTGCTTTTGGTAATGCGACCGAATATCGGTTGTCAAAACAGCCCCCCCCAAAAAAACTGCAATACCATGGTTTCACCTAGAACTTATTTATGCCATTTGAAACCCTTGATATTTTCAGAATCACTTCATTTATACTTTCCCTCTGAGAAATTAATGATTTTATCAATTTCATTTATTTCAATATTACTAGTTAACATATAACATAAACAGATGAACCTAGATTAATATTGAAAAGTTCTCATTTTTGTTTTTCATAGATTAACTCCCTTCTTTAATTACATTCGGGCATTACCCAAATGGCTGGAAAATAATGGAGAAATTGGGATATTTAATATCCTCAATGTATCAAATAGAAAGAACACAGTGTAAAATTTTTGTCAGCAGTCTGAATTAATATCTGGTTAATACCATTCTCTGTCCATTTAACATTTTATACTTCATATGTAGTTTCAATCACTTATTATACAGTGATGATTAATGTACATGTATTTTCATATTTACATGAATAATAATAGTTATTTCTGTTAATTATATCGTATTTTACTTTTGTAACATCAAATAATTGATGTTCTATGGCAGTTATTACTATACTTTGCTACTGACTGTCAAAAATTGTATAAACTTTTTTTTTCTGTCATGATCTGACTTTGACTTATAGGCCACCGACCAAACATTGGTGTAGGATAAAAAGTTGTTTAAGGTCGTCCTTATAAAAATGTTAATTTGCAGTTACAGCACCCAAGCTTTTAACAGTGTATAAGTAGGGAGACTTTTTTGTTAATGTTGTATGTCTGTAATGATAACAAAAAGGTGGAATAAAGACAGAAAGCAATTTTTTGTCAAACTAATTAATACAGTTTGGAGTTTGGTATGTATTAATGAGTCAGTCAAGTAACTGCAAACAAACAATTTGTTCAGAATGGCCTAAGCTATAAGAATGAGTCGCCTTTATGTAGGTATATGATATATTTCCTTACTATATATGTTTAAATGTACATATTCCTATTACCAATAAAGTAGCACTTTGGTGACTATATTTTATGTGGCTATTATATATGTATTTATGATAATGTTGTTGATAACGTGTTGTTGCTGTTGTACAAGGAGTTCTTTCTTTCAGCTTATCTTGATTTCAGGAAATTCTGAAATAGAAAAAGGTGAAACTTCACGAAGTGACCACCTCAATATTACGACCACCTCAGTAAAATGACCATGCATTTTTATACTGGTTTTCTAAATGTACTCTGTAGTTGAACTTGATAATGAGACAACCTCGGCATCATGACCATTTATTATGGTTCCAAAAGTGGTCCCATTGTAGGGGTTTTACTGGTGTAGTAGTTTGTCAAAATATATTGATAAAATATTTCTGTATATACCAGGCTGAAGCTGAAGAACAAGCAGCTGAGGATTAATTCTTGTTTGTCACATGACTGTCACATGACCTACCTGTAAGATATATATAAAATGATTGGGATTGTTTAGTGTTTTAGTGAATTTCATCTAACAATATAGATTTTATAGTTTCAGCTTATAACATTTTAATGGCTGTCAGTTCACAACAATAATGAAGTCTGTGGTTACTAATAAATTCTTTCATGTTGTCTTAGTGTGGTAGATGGTGTAACTTAATGACGTTTGCCTTAAAACAATTTTCTTTTTACACAATTTACTCAAATTCTAGTTGCACAGATACTAAAATAGTAAATTTAGTCATATGTATATGTGATAAGACTTAATTATCATGTTAGAAGTCAACTTTAAATCAAAATTAGCCATTTGTGGTATCCATATTATCTCCCTTGCTTCTTTTCACAATTCTATATTACCTCCCCTTACCATTCAGAACATATCTGCTGATTCAGTACCTCCATCTTACCATGGACCTACTTTGTAACTTGATATATTTCTACACCTTACATTGATGATGTGGCTGCTGATTTACTACTTATGAAATATTACTGCTAAACATTTAAGTTTTTAACATGGAGAACTGTCTAGCAGTTTCAATGCAGAATTGTTATTTAAGCTGTGTAACCTTTATACAATACATGTATGCAACCAACAGTAGTTTGCATGGTTAAAAGTTTTCCAGAATTTTCCAGAACCGCCGCTTTTTCCTGGGTCCGGACCCTACTAGTTGTTATTGTTTCTGCAGCACCAAGGTTAGGATTTGCGGGTTTTTTTTGAAAATTTTCAGCTTTCACTCATGAGTTGTAATGAAAAAAGACAAGCGTTTCTTATATAGAGGTTTTTCGTCCAGGAAATTCCAAGTAGTTCCAAGATCAGCTGAGATTAGATGTGGTTTGTCAAGGTGTGCCAAATACTCTCCTAACTGTATGTTAAATGCTGTCAGTGCAATGCATCATGGGATATGAAGTTGATTTAAATGAAATGACAGCCATATTGATATTGTTAGAAAAACAGCCAGATTATTATGAAAGGTTGGAAGAACCAAATTTTGTAAGAAACCCAGTCTGTGGTGTCTATTGTTTACGTCAATTTTTTTGTGTGGTATCCATAACCTATCACACAGTCCTAAGATGACGAGAAAAAAATGTTTACAAAATGTGATTAATCAAACTTTCTGACAAGAATGGATGGGATTTCTGAAGACATGAAAATGCCATTTATAAAGGGGCCCCTGAATTGTACCATGTTGATCACTAAATATTATGTTGTATATCTAGTAGATGTACAGTGACTAAAATATGGTGCCATAGAATCCAACATTTTTGTGAAGGATAAATGATAGTTTGTGCTTAATCATGAGTTCCTCAAAAACGTTTATCTGAATGTGTTTTGATTCTGCTGTGGTGTTTACTGTGAAGAAGGAAATTGTGAATGTGATAACTCACAAGAAAATGATAACTGAACTGTGAGCTAGTATCTTCTTCACAAAAAATTTTGGCCATCCTTAAAAAATGTTGGTTTGCAGTAATGCAACCTAACCTTTAACAGTGGTTAGGTAGGGATTTTTCAGCGACATTGTATGCTAGTACTGAAAAGAAAAAAAAGCGGGAGTAAAGAACAAAAAAACAATTTCGTCTAAATCGCTACACAAATTTGGGGATTTTTGAATGAGTTGATCGTATAATTGCAAACCAATAGCTTTTTCATGATGGCTTTAGATTCTACATTTGTATATCACATAGCCTGCATCATTTTGAGTCACATCATTTGAGTTAGGGCTTCTGACAAAATGTGATCATTTTGAGTTTCATTCGTATCAGTAAAATATTTCCTTGTAAGTCTCTTTGTATAGTGTATTCAGTGTTTCCATCCTTCACTTAAAAAGACACAGTGATTTACATTGCTCACTGGTTTCCAAAATTTAACGTTTTACATTCTTATTTTCATATCTTCCAACTGGCTCCTAATCGTATGATGTGGTTCATTCATCTTAGTTTTTTACCTCAATATTTTCATATTATCGTAATATTGTGAATGATCAATTACAGCGCGATTCAACAATACCAGAGTGTAAGTTATATGGTGAACAGTTGCACCCCTTGTGTGACTAGATGTGGGTAATGTTTGGCATTGAATACTAGCACTGCCATGATTTTAGTTAGAGTTTAAAATCAACCACACTGCACACAGCTGTTTGAATAAAATTTTCATGACAGTTGACGCAGGTTTAATTTATGCATTTTAAAATCTGGTGGAAGTTAGGCACTACTGATTCTGCTCATGCAAAATTGATGTACATAATTGCTGTTTCAAAATCGACTTTTCGCTAAGTGTGTTTTAGTGATTCATTCACATTTCAAACAACTATTTAATTCATGGTAATTGTGTCACTGTAGTTTTCTGTGTCAGCAGGTAATCTAGGTCAACAAATGCACTTTGTTTCTTTAAAAATATTAAGTATAATATTTTATTTATTGATGTACTAAGTGTGTTAAGGCTTTGTTACATATGAACTATGTTTGAATCAAGATGTAACATGCATCTCACCGTATTACAGAAAATTAATCCTGTGATATTTCATTGGTAATCCAGTGGGTACTTACGTTGCTATTTTTACTATAATTACTTGTTGAAAATGACAACATACAAATTAGGGTTTGGTTTTATGTTGATCATATTGGTGTAAATGTATTTTATAAATCATATTGATTTCTTTACTAAATGTGATTAAATGTATATATAGATACAAGTTGTAAAATTAAACTTGATTGTGATAAAAGTGTATGAAATTAATGGTGTTGATGGATTGATATGAAATGATACATTTTACTGAATATACAGGCTTTTGATATTATCGTTTCTATATTACATAAATAAACATATTTCATTGATTATTTTGTACATTTATTTATGCACTGGTACATAATCATATGCCTATATCAAAATCAATGCTTAAAAGTATTCGTTCAAAGGTTTCAAGAATATAATAAAAAAATGTTATGATGTAATATATTCGTGTATATTAATATCTAGTTAATAATTTGTACTTTTTTTATATTACAGAGCAAGAAAGGATCTGACAATGAAGAGGAAGATGAAGATGCAGACTAAATATTTCATTTATTCTAAACTATTGTGTCTCTCCTGTTTCTTTAAAACACCAATGGACTGCATGTGAGAGTTGAGCTCCTTGTTATAATTCTTGCAATATAAAATTATGCTTGCAAAATCTTTGACTTTGGGATTGTGAGAATTCGAAAAATGGATCAAGGCTCTTGACATACAAATAATGGAAAAAGTAATTAATTAGAATGTGAAGAAGTGAACTTTTATTGAAGGCCTTTACTTTTAGTTGTATTTTTCTGACATTTTTCTTTTAAACATATATTCTGTTCAATACAGACAGCACCGGAAGAAACAAATATGAAATTGGTCTTTCTTCAGAAGTACACTTAATAAATTAACAAAGTAACGGAGTTTAAAATTTAGGAAATTAATTCATTTCACATCTTCAAATATATGCATTTTGCGTTTTATTCCAATAAATTGTATTGTAAATGTTTACTGTGATATTTATACATTGTCTAATTTTGTCTAAATGTTTGTTTATGGAATATTTCTACAAAATAAAATAATTCAAGTATTAGATATGTCCTTTGTTCTTCACACTGGATATAAATACATGTTTGTTACAAGCAAACCTATGGTGATAGGTAATCAGTTTTTAAAGTCATTGTAACATTATGTTTGTATCATATTTCCTGTGAGGCCTCCATGGCAGAGAGGTTAAAGCCTCTGATTAGCAATCACTATGGCCCATCACTACTGTAGGTTCAAATCCTACCTGGAACCAGAAAAAATTCACGTATGAGAAGATGTCCATATGACTTTGGAGGTGGTTCTATCTAGGTGTATGCTTTTGCTCTTATCCACCAATAAAAGTTTCAACTTTCACCTATGTGAATGTTGGTTTAATTCTCCCACTATCAGACTCATTAAGACCCCAAATTTCTAGATACCTGCTTTTTCAAACCAATTTTAATGTGTTACATTAAATAAAACTACAGGTATTGGTGATCACAATAGCTTACATTGAGATATGCAGAAATACAGTTTTGTTGAAATGACAATACAATGGTTATTCATTATATTTATGTAATTCTTAGAAGAAAAGCTGATCATTTAAAGAAGTCATAAAATCATTGCTTCACAATATGATCACTGATTTTACTTCACGCTTCACAAAAATAAAACCTTGAAATTAAACACAAAATACTGTCAATAAATCTACTATGAATGAATAATTGCACATGTAACACACTATAGATGTATCTAACCTCATCATTCTGTTGATGACGGAATTGGTTCTCAAAAAGATTTGTTTCAAGGACTTGAATGTTTGGTCACATACCAACACACTAAAGTCAAATACTGTGCACTGTTACATAGATTTATTCAACTCAAACAAATCTTTATTTTCTGTAAATGTTGCTGACTGCTTGATGTGGCACAACTTTGAACATCCTGAAATACACATATGTATGATCAGTTAAAACATGTAAATATTTTCACTACATAACAGCTGTTCTGGTTTACCAGTTGTATTTGTTGGTTGGTTGTATTGGGGTTTAACGCCGTTTTTTCAACAATTTTTCCGTTATATACAGCGACCGGTTCACCTAACCAGTTTTCCTGGACTGTATACTAACCAGTACTAACTTACCCTTCCACAAGGAGCCGGCAACTTCTCCACATATGAAGGAAAATCAATATTTTTTTTGTCAAATTTTCATGGAAGGGTATGACCTGCCGCGACCGGGATTCGAACCCGGATCTCCGGACTGCAAGTCCAGCGCACTAACCACTGGACCACGGCCACGGCTTTAGTTTACCAGTATATTGCAGTATGTGGAATATGAGAAGTACATTTATTTTGTTTTACTACAAAATAAATGTGGAAGACAACATTAACTCATTTTGGTGATTTTTGGAATGGAAATACTAATCTATAACCAGGATTTGTTTAATGTTTTGAACAATTGCTTAATATAAACACATCAATTAGTGTTTCAAAGTAATAAAATACATTTGTTGTATGGGTAAGTTCTACTGACAAGAAAATATCGCATGCAGAGTGATTGAACGCAAAAGAAAAATTTAATTCAATAAATTGAACTGTTCCATGCTGATGACTTCACAGCTGATTTGAATAATTACAAAAACGAAACTAAAAACAACAGGAGGACATAAACGCAGCCTATCCAATCAGTGACACCTGTATGTTTTGACACTTGGGAAAAATTAACTGTGTGTTGGTAAATAGAGGACTTGTTAAACGTTTCAACCGACTTAGTACCACAACAAAGATACTAACTGTCATACAAGGTATTAATGGGAATTTCTCTGAGGTTCATACAATGTACAGAAGAAATAAATTCATTAGCGATCAACAACTTCCATCACTTATGATGAGCTTTAAATTAAGCTTAGGATACAATACAAACATATCATATATGCGCACATATTTTCTGAGGCTTTTTCTAGTTTGGTTAGTCTTGTTTTACAAGACATTTCCAAAAATTCTTATAGATATACCTCGTATGTTATCTGTGTATAAAACGATTATGATACTCACCTTTTATACAAGTTACTCAAAAAGAATGGTTCCATTTTGACAGCTCATTGCACTGCATTACCAATCAGGGAAACAAAGATCCAAAAAAATGTAAGAAAATAGACTGAAAAGATTGATCTGGCATTTAAAAAACGAAAAAATATCATAACAAGTAAAATTTATAGTTAAAAGTAGCTGAAGATGAAACCAACTTAAACCTAGTTTGTATTATTCTAAATCATGAAGATAAATATGATTTGATGACTAAACTTGTACAATTACTAAATAAGGTATCAATACCAAATTCATATCCTTATTATGTGAGTTAGGGGATACTAAATGTGGGTTAGGTGAATCTTAGTGTGAAACTTTGCCTCACTCATAACTTTTTAATGTTGAATATGCATATGAAAAATAATTGAACTAAAATACTATAAGTATTTTATTGACCCTTTTTGACGCTCAAAGTCCTTTTCGTGTATTGGGAATGAAAGATTTCTTCAAAATAAATATTTTTCATCAAAATTTTGCATCATGCATCGATTTTCAATGATAAATATAATTATATAAAAATAATTTGTTAAATTATCTTAATAACTATTTAATCGGCCCTTTTCGAACATGTGAAAGGGGCCCCTTTCGTATTTTAGTCATACCCACGATAAAATTTAGCGGTGTTTAACCTGTCGTGCATAGAAAGTCTCCTAGTAATGGACGCTTGATACAATGGGGTGAACGAGATATCCTGGCGTAATATTTTTAAATCATGGAGACGAACGTAAATCTCACTCAAGGTATTGTCACTTGCTTTTAATTTTTCTCATAGAATAACCTATAACTTCCTGTGTGGGATATTGTTGAATCGTTAAGGAAGCAAGTCAAATCGGCCCCAAGTCATATCGTATTTTATATTCAGGCATCTTACATTTTATCTCTTGTTTTGTGATATGTTTTTTTTCATGTAATTGGCTGTGAGTATTGAAAACATTGGTACTATTTTATAAATGATAAAAATGCTTTTTGTTTTTATCTGTAGAACATTGGATGACTAATGGGATCAATCACTTACTGGTAACATCACTTTTGTGTCCCAAATTATTTGCATTTCTGCTTATACATATGGTTTAATAGATCAATTCATTGAACCTCTGAGTTCATTCATTGATCTTTTAAACTTGTTTCTTTTTAGTGTCATCCAATATATTTGCTGAATTCCTTGAAGTGAGCATACACTTAATCTTATATAACCGTGGCTTGTACCCAGCAGGTGTGTTTGAACGTAGAAAGAAGTACAATATACCAGTTCAGGTAAATATATCTCCTTACATCAATGTTTTATATCAAATGTGTATAATACGTACCACATTTTTGAAGCAACCAAAGCAAGCTAGCTTTTATAGTAATCCAGATACAGTGTGTGCATCATTTTTCTGTGTATGAAACAATTTTACTCAGTGATTTTGATACATACCTTCAAATTCATGTACCCTTTATTCCGCGCAAGGAATTTTAATGGCATGTTTATTTTTACTCAGTTGATGCATTGTTTTACCAGAGTGTGTAGTGCAACATACACTACTGTTGATTTCATACTAGTGTCAGACTTACATGAAGTTTCTGGAGTTATTAACACTTTTTTTAGTGATCATTTTATGATATATTGTACCAGAAAAAAGATGGAACTGTGACCGGTCCAGTGGTTAGTTGCTGGTTCCTTGTGGAAGGGTAAGTAGGTACGGGTTAGTATTCAGTCCAGGAAAACTGGTTCGGTGAACCATTGAAAAATGGCATTAAACTCAGTGAGAAAAAATATTCTAATGCTAACTAGTGTGTGCCTCATATTATATGATCATGCTCGACGTTTTAATTGTTTAGATGTGTGTGCATCCTGATGTCACAGGATATATTGCCAAAGTGATTGATTGTGTGAAGGTAATGGTGATGAGGGGTGGTATCTCCATGGTTACGTTTGTTATACTTGATCGTATAGGAAATCCAGTTGAAAGATTTGTTTTTGAAATTGGGAATTCACCATCAGAACAGAGGTAAGTTTTATTGAATAAAAATCTGTACAGGCACATGACTGTCAGCTAATGATTGGAAATCTATGCACGGGCACATGACTGTCAGCTAATGATTAGAAATCTATGCACTGGCACATGACTGTTGGCATTTAGATACTTTGGATTTGTAAAAAAAATCTGGTGCTGATATATGATCTTCTGCTGGTTCTGAAAAATAATTTTGTTGTATTAAAATGATAATATTTTAGTTTGTTCATTACCTTGTCCAAAACAAGTAGATGTAACATCTTTCATTACATTATCATATTTGAACATCAGACTAAAAGGTGTAATGTTATAGTTTTATATATGTATATCATGTATAGTTATATATGATTTTACTTTTATTCTGTTACAGTGACGATAAATACTTATTCAGATTAGAAGATGCTCTCAGGGGATTCTTATTGAAGCTTAATGTCGCTGAATCTTTGCTTAAACCTTTACCACAAAGTAAGTATATTTACAGTATTGAATAAAATAAAGCTGTTAATTTAATAAGTGGTCAAAGTTGAAATTTCTCAGAAAATGACTTTTTTATTGACGTAGATTTCTATTGATTGAAACAATAGTATGGGTCAATAATGGCCTCAAAGTTTTATCATTTCTTGATAGACTGTTGATTGATCCAATTCGAGTGGTAAGTAAGGAATGATATGTCACTACTTTTGATATGTTTTTAACCAATTAGATCGAATAGTTTATTATGGCATGTGATATTTGTTGATAATACTTAAGTTATCCAATGTATTCATAGATTACTTATTTGGGAATTGAATGAAGGATATTTTTTCCAACTTGTTGATGAAAACAAACAGACCATAGCCACTCAATCCGAAAGGTCCCTGTTTCCTTTTTAATTTTTTTTCAAGAATTCTCAAAGAATTTCATCTTGGAGTTATTTTATTCTTTTTGTTTTATGTTTAAGATTGCACGTGGGTTGTTCACGTTCATACAAAAGAATCTACAGCTGATGAATTTATACAGACAAATACATTTCAGGTCTGTGTTGGTTCAGTGTGTTATAATTATATGACTACCTTTTATTGATGTACATCTGTGAAATTTCTGTATTTCCACTCTTTACAAATGTGACCCCTGACAAGGTGAAAAGCTGAAGGTGTTGATTTGATTTGTAATCATTAGTGAAAATGAAAAGAACTTTGCCAGTGGTGTTTTGGTTCAATCCAAACATACAGTATTATCTGTACACTATATAATTTGAAAAAAAAAGCAAAAACTTTTTTTACTTTGTTACAACAATGTATATGATTTTAGAAGAATGGTCTAATCATTTTATTTTATTTTTTTTTGTCAAGTTTATTCAAAAGGACTTAAAATGCATAGAATGATGTTCACAATATATTTTGCTTATAAATACAGAAATTTTACAAGGAAATCAGTGAATTCATGTGTATAATGTGATTGAATGTTTCAGGACTTCACTTGGGTTCCAGCTGACAAAAAACAGACGCGTTTGGAGGATCCTGTATTAGTGCCATTAAAAACATCTGACAATTCTATGCTGAAGGTTTGTATATTGAGACATAAATACCTAGTCACGAGGCAATAGACACAGCAATGGCCAGTTGATGTTAGTGTCAAATCTACATGTATGAAGCATAGCACTAGTGTGTGTGGGGGGGTCTTCCATGGTCAACTGGTTATGGTCTCTGACTTGCCCCTCTATACTGTGAGTGTGAATCCCATGTGCTGTCCAGCTTGTTTATGGAAGGTCAATGGTTCTACCCAGGTGTATGCCTGGGGCCTTCCTCCACCATTAAAGCTGGAAAAGTTGCTACGTGACTCTGCCTGTTGGTGCAATGATAAACCCAAGTGAAAAAAAAAATGAAATGGCACTCGAGTCTGTGGAATTAATGAATGTAAATGCCTGTTCTTGTGCTTTTTATCAAGCATGTCCCTATCTTTATTTAGGTTAGTACTTAATAGACATAAGTGCATTGTAGCATAGGATGAAATTTATCAGTTTGTCAAGTAGAATCTTCCTTCTTTGGACAGAAGAAAATGTTTGCCATTATTATCATGACTGTTCTCATTTTCCATGAAATATCTTTCAGGTGTTTGATTTGAATGCTAATAATTGCTGTTGACTGATTAGTAATTATTTGTTTATTTTATTTCATTATAGATGCAACTTTACGTAGAAGAAAGCAGTAGAAAACATACAAATTCCTGATGAATGACTTTATGTGAATTTTATAAGACTTGTTATACTGAGTATAGCCGTGCTTAAATTGCAATAATATGGTCAGAAGTTCTCCGGAACCTCTGGTTTTTCCCAGGTCCGGACCCTACTGGTTTATGTTGTTTCCGCAACACCGAGGTTAGATTTCAGTTCGTTTGAAAATTTCAACTTTCACCCATGCCGTAATAATATGCCAGTAATTCTGAGAGTAGGGCAGTTTACATTTCATTGAAATCACAAAAACATACATTTTATATTTTTGTTTTTGTAAGGATCTATATATAGACTGTCTGCTAACAGAGATGGAGTCTTGTCATTTATAGGGCTTTCATGTTTACACTATTTTGTAATTGTTGACTAGCCAGGGAACAATACCTTTGTGTTTAAACGTTATTTCCGTACATCTCAATGTTGCCCGCCAATGTAATGTGCAAATACTGAAGATTTAAAGTATAGTTACACATAAGCTAACTACTGGAAGATAAAACATTATTACTGGATGAAGTAAATGCCAACTTAATGTATATGAAATGCAAAGGTGTGGAAGTCGAGATACTGAATGGAATAATTGATACACAAGATGATGTCAAAATATTGTTGAGCATTTTATCTAATGATGCTTAACCACTCAATTTCATTGATAAGTATTGACGTGTGCTTAACCACTCAATTTCATTGATGAGTATTGACATGTGCTTAACCACTCAATTTCATTGATGAGTATTGACGTGTGCTTAACCCCTCAATTTCATTGATGAGTATTGACATGTGAATGTGACAGCCATAGTTGTATACAGTGGACCATTATAAAACTTGAACTCAGCTGGTGTTCACACATTTGTTTAGTTCTCATATGCTGTGTACATTGAACTGCAGAATCACATGAAAATCAGGGCAATTTTTATATTGATAGACAGCTAAAGTGTATCATGTATTTATAATTGTAAGTTGTGAATTTTCTTTCCTCTAAAATTATGCTGGATTCACCATGTCGTTGTTGATTATGTTACAATTGACATTTTATAATATAGTTGTGTATTTTCATTGTTAATTATTTTGTCAAACTGGCATAGAATAATAGATCAAATGATACATTTATATCTTGACTTTTGTGTAATTATATTATATAGGCTTATTAATATCTAGATCTCATAACTCAACAGTGTTCCCACTCACATAAAATCGTCAGTAAATCCCACAATAAAATTGGAAATCATACAAAACATTTTGATCTGGTGTGAGATTGTACGCAAATGAATGTGTTTAGGGATGAATCGCCGATTTACTGGAAACACCCATTACGATGTATGCGTATACATATATTTTTAAAAAAATGTTCATACCTGATTAGGCCAGAAATCATGAGTGCATGACCATTGGACATGATGTAGGTTCATGACAAAGCATATAATTCTCTGTAACATTTTGACCTGTAGACAGTATATCTTCCAGTCATTTGTCTCCTACCTCTGATTAATACATTATGTATAGTAGTAGATGAGGTAAATAAATGTAAAAAGAATAACGTTTCAGATTTAAAATATGTATTTACAATAGTAATGTAATGTCAAACACTGCAGATTTAAAACATGTTACAGCAATAATGTAATGTTAAGCAATGACAATTATATGAACACTTAACATTGATATTCCTACACTATACCCAGAGGCCTGTAATTCTTAGTAATTCAAGAAGTATCTGTTAGTTCAGATGGGTACGCTACTTTATGATGTTTAAACAGATTCAAATCCAGAGCCCCTCAGAGTGATGACAATGCTCGTCAGTTTTTACATAATCCTATTTAATAAGCAATTTTGATTGACTTTTAATACAAAAATGAGCATCACTCCAAAAATATAGGTTTCAGAATAATGCCCCTTGTCCTGCAATCAAGTATTCCAAGTGTCATGTTGATATCTTAAATGTGTTTGTGTAATGGGCTACATTAAAGTTTTTGCACGACAACAATGGCAACGACAATGATGTGACAATGATCATAACAGCTAGGCTTTCTTTGAAACAGAAGAGCTAATGAAGACAAACACAAAAATGTCATAACATGACACAGATGCACCAGATTCTGTGAGTAAAGATTAGTCCAGTGATCTCAATGGAGGAAACTCAAGATTAAAAACAAAGTGCAGGCTTCCCGAAAACAGGTCCAATAACTTTTCAGCAAGTACCAGACCAGATGTCCAGTCTGGCACAATTTACAGCATTTATCACTTGTTTATGATATATTTGGTCAGACAAATTTTCATACTGTCAGACAGAAATTCTAACTTTGCCTGACCTAATGTCAGGCAAATATTCCAGCAGTTTCGAAAAGCCTGAAGTGAAGATGTGTAGTGTTTTTTTCACTTCTGTCCAGTCCAGAATGTACAAGAGTTCTGGGTATCTTTGTGTTGATACCAATGTATATACAATGACATTCTCATTACACCAATGTCTCCACATTATTGTCCATCAAATGTCGCAAATTTTATGTTAATTTCTCTTAGAGGTATACACTAAATGTAGGTGTGTTTGGAGCTTTCCTGCATATTCCAAAATTGTACGTATATTTTAACATGCTGCCTTGCCTATGAATCTTCTCCATTTGTTTCTTTTCAATCATCTTTTACTCTGAAATATAAGAAAGGTAGCTTTAATTTTCATATAATATTTATATTCTCAAGTTGATTTATACATATTATAAGAAAGGTAGCTTTAATTTTCATATAATATTTATATTCTCAAGTTGATTTATACATATTATAAGAAAGGTAGCTTTAATTTTCATATAATATTTATATTCTTAAGTTGATTTATACATATTATAAGAAAAGTAGCTTTAATTTTCATATAATATTTATATTCTCAAGTTGATTTATACATATTATAAGAAAGGTAGCTTTAATTTTCATATAATATTTATATTCTCAAGTTGATTTATACATATTATAAGAAAAGTAGCTTTAATTTTCATATAATATTTATATTCTCAAGTGGATTTATGCATATTATAAGGAAGGTAGCTTTAATTTTCATATAATATTCATATTCTCAAGCGGATTTATACATATTATAAGAAAGGTAGCTTTAATTTTCATACAATATTCATATTCTCAAATGGATTTATACATATTCAAATTTAATTATCCTGCACTAGAGAAACAAAGACAAAATGAGGTATTGATGCTAAAATATCACATGTGTAATTAGAAATCTAGGTCTGCAGCTTCTTTATGAAGTAATCAATTGCAAACACCCATTTATTAACAAAAACCAAGTACATCAATTTGATTTGCTGATGCTGATTATGGTAATAGTAAAGTCTACATGAAACAAGGTCACTATCCAGCATTCAGCATTCTTAGAAAACTGGGGGCCAGTTGTAATTCTCTTACTATACAATATCATACATTAATATTTTGATACACATATAAAAAAAATTCAGTGGAATATCTATGTAGTATTGAGCTGTTAGTTTAGATACAATTGTCACAAAATGTTACCTTTTTTTGTTTTTCCAATTCAGCTAATTCTTTCTCCATCTCAACACAAGCTCTCTCTATTTCATAATTTTTACTGACAAGTCCGACCCAACTGTAAGTGAAATGCAAGATGATTAACATACATGAACATTTAGCTGTATTGCATTCATATTTTTGTAAATAATTTTTGTGAACATTGCCACTATTTTATTTTGAAGTTGGTTCCTATTTACCAACAGTATTACAAGATTTCAGGCTTGCAAAACATAAAAAATACTTGTACAAACATACAAATAAAAAACTAGCCTGGATTCTTATATTCTAATATAACAAATTTTCTGATAACTACGTTTCTTTCACTATGATAGTTGAAAACTGTTCACAAATTAAGTTTCATTTTTGTTATTTTTTATGGAAATTCTCAGCATAAGCTGGGAATGTATCCCGATTCAAGCCACAGAATGGTACCCACATTATTTCAGAAAAATTAGGGTTATACATGTATTAGTTTGACACAGTATTTTATGTAGACAGCCAAGAAGATAACATACCTATTTTCAAGATCTTTTAATTTACTACCAGCTTCTGATTGTTCACTTTTTCTTTGCCAGTTGATCTCCTGAATTTTTTTTCTGTAAAATGAAGAGTTGAACTACAAAGTTTTCAGCAATGGTATATAATCTCATCATAAAACCATTTCATTAATAGGTAATTTGATTGAAAAATAAAATGTAAGGGAACATTTCATGATCAAAGAATTTATCTTCTAATAGCAGAAATAGCCCAGTTATTTGATATCTTTTTTAATAAAACCCTGTCTTCAACAAATCAGAAATTTACTTCACACTATCGTAATCCCATAGACATGGCAAACAGATGCATTCAGTAAGTATATCATAAAAATGGCTGTTCAAGAATTTTCACTGGACTAGAATAAATATTCTAAAGATTTTATGGTAGAAAGGACTTAAAATAAATTACATAAATGTAGTCAATTCTGTAAACAACTGCCAACCAAGGGAGAAACAAAATATGACATTTAAGCAATGGTTGTCTTTATCTAGAATGGCCTTTTCACAAGTAATCCTTAACTGAGTGTTGACTCAAATTGATAATACAATTTATCATGAAGTTGTAATTGTTAGTTGTTCCATTCAATATGTCTAGGCTTCTATGTTACAACTTTCAGATGAGAGGCAATGATATATTACAATTTGGCCAAAGTTAAACAAGCATATCTACAATATTACATCACTTACTTGAGTTCTGCCAGTTGTTTCTGTGCTTGTTCTAACATTTTTACCATTGTTTCATTATAACTTTTCCAAGCATTACATCCATACTCTTGTAGTAAATCCAAATTCAAGATTCTGTAAAATGAAAGCATATGTTAACACACTATAATTATTACCTACATCAAATCACCACTTACTATTACATACATACTGTAAGGACTAGATGTCAAGGACATAATAGTAAGTTCTTTCACTGAAATAATGACACATAATACTCATACAAATTCATTTGCACATTAACATTTTCACTCAAACTAAAGCGATGCTACCTTTTCATTTTTGAGACTTCAAGCATTTAATCAACATAACATGCCACCTCATAAATTATTAGTAGAAATGCATTATTTCTGCATCAGATTTCATCCAAAATTTCTGTTTTCTGTAAAACCCTATTCACAATGGTCTAAAGTATTGAATTTAACATTAACTGGACATTTGTCTGGGTTAGTGGTAGTTTTACTGTATAAATGCACTGTCGTGAAAATGACATGTATGTTTGATGTCCATACAATAAGTTAGTCAAACGATCATATTATAAAAACAATCACAATGCTATGTAATACCACTTCACCAAGTTCTTTTTGACGTTTTTTTTTTTTTTTGCTACAAACTATTTTAATGCAAGTTTATTCCATTGGGTAAACTTTAAGTCACAAGCCAATGCAGAACACTGTAATCAACGACGTGAAAAATATAAGAATCATCAAAAGTCGTTCTTCTTGTACCAATATAGAATACCTTGAAAACTAATAAAAGAACAAGTACCTCAATGCCTGGTGTTCCAGCTGAGCTTGAGAATTTTCTACACATTCATTCCAAGCAGAAAAATCAGTCATTTTACCAGCGGGTGGTTGTGGTAATTCGTAACGCTTCATGTTCATCATATCCATAGGTAAACGAGACTGCATTCTTTCAAATTCAGTCTTCATGATCTCAGTCTAAATAAGAAAGTTATCTATTTTGTAACATTAAACATTTCTTAAAAGATTTAGTATTAAATGGCTGGTTTTAAGACATAAATCAAATTTAACGCAGATACATTTAGCAATATACCATTAACTGAAACAAGTATGAAATCAAAGACAACTGTACTAATAAATGTTTCAGTGATTTGGTATTTGAAATAATACATGGTAATGGGTGTCAAACTAATTTGTTAAATGATTAAAGTTTCTTCCAAATAATATAATGACAGATCATAGAACTATGAACAAAGCCTACTAATTTTGTTTTCTTCTGTTTAGATTTAAAAGTCAATAACAATAAAATGACTGAAGTGTCTTTAAAGTAACTTTAAGTTGTATTTTATTCAATTACAAACACAAAACTCAAGGAAAAGTTATACATATGTGAATACCTCAAATTGGTTATACTGTGCTGAAGGTAAATATTCCAAATAGTTTTTGGTTGGTCTGTATCTTCTCGTCTCTTCTTCGACTAAGGCTAAAGCCTGAGAATGAAAAAAATAAATAGAGACATACTATGATATTCATAGATAAAAAAGTTACACTCATGATTTCATACTGAATTGAGGTATATCTAAACAGACAATATCACTATACATCTTCTAATCTTTTCACTTACACATGCAAGAAAGTGTAAAAATGAGACAAAATGTAGACATAATGAGAGCTGGACAGAGAGACAGTAGTTACAAAGTTAGTTTTACGTATGTTGCAAATTTGCACCAAAGACGAACTTTGTCTCATCTATCTCACAACACTGACTTCATCATGGGAACAACTACCCAAGCAACATAAACCAGATAATCTTGTAGAGTGTTCCTGACATACACTCTTTACAAGTTTTAAATTGTGATAAGCATCCTGAACCTCCTTATATCGTATTGGCCTATGAGGACCAATAAAAGCCACTACCAGGAATCAGTGACCATGACATTGTCTTCATTCAGCACAAACTTCAAGAGCTAGAATGAAACCAACAGCAACAAAGATCTTGCTATGAAAAAATACAGCAACACTAAATTTATAAATTATAAAAATACACAAAACTGTAACAGGGTTATATATGTGTGTGTGTGTGTTTACAGTATTTTGTATGACCGTCAGCCCGATTAACTCAGTTGTTAGAGAAGCTGACTTGCAAGCAGAGGGTCATGGATTCCAGCCATACATCGGGAACTGTACTTTCTGCCTCCTATTACAAAACAAATGTCGAATATCCCATAATTTCGCGACGTGATGTCATTTTCATATCTGGTTATTATATAATAAGAAAAACAGTAAATTCGACAACATCCCAATTTAAGAAATGTCATCATTAGATAAGAATAAACTCATTCATACCGCATCACGGATCCCAGCTTCATCATATCCCTGATCAAAATAAGGTAAAGCGTCAACTACCACTTCGCCGGCCATGTTTATATCTTTGGTGCAACGTGAAATTTATATTATTGTGAAAAGCATAGTTCCGTACTCTGCGGCCGTGCGGCCGTAAGTGCGGTGTCCTGGTTAAACTGGTACCCGTTGACGTTTGTGCACAGCATCATGCAACGGAGACCAGTTTACGGTTGAATGACGCAAAATAAAAACAGTCTCGGACTTAAAATAATCTGACGTACAAAGTCCTTTGTACTGTGTTAACTAGTGGCGATAACCCTTTATCAAGCATGTGATGTTTGAAAGTGTTAATATTTTATACATGCTGTGATAACAAATACAATTGTCATTTATCTGAAGTGCAATTCAAGCGATTTTACTGAAAGAATGGATCTGCGCATTAATTTGGTAATTTTCTGCGTGTACCTGTCGGCAGCGTAAGTATAAGAACTACAGTACCCAATGAATTTTGTATGTTTTTTAGACTAATTATTGTCTAAATATTGTATGTAGTATCTGACGCTTATTTTTTCTAAAATTTACCTTGTAATTAATTAATACCACATTGTACAGAAGAATTTAGCTAACAGATTTGTTTCTACTTTCGGTTTGTTTCCAAGTTTTCTTCTTAGAGGTGTGTTAATCACTGAATCAATAATGTTTCTATAAATACATCATATTTAACACAACGTTTCTTAATGAAATACTGCCGAATTTATCTGTTTCACATATGACATCTTATTTATTTGCCTCCAAGTTCGAATCCCATCTGGGAAAAAATTTCACACGCGTGCTAGGAAGCTGTGCGGAGAGTTTACTGAAGGTTGGTGGTTCTACCCAGGTGTACAACTGAGGTGTTCTCCACCATTAAAGCTGGCAAAGTTGCTATATGACCCTGGCTATTGGTGTGATGTTTAACCTCAGTGAAAACTGACAGTAACACTACTCCTAAGGCCTGTAGGTTGATGCCATTGAGAATACGAATATTTAATATGGTATCAAACTGATTTCTGGGGTTAGTTAAAGAACTATTTTTCAAAGTGCTGAAAGGTCGCAGGGTCAGAGATACTAGCAAGATTGTCAGCAAACATTTCTAGTGAAATTTGTAGAAACAGATTGGCATGTTGCTTTGCTATGATAACAGTTTATATCAATGAAAGTAGATGTATATTCTTCCATAGCATTTGGTCATATTTTGTTTGATCTAGTTCATATCTGTGTTACATATTTCAGATTTGGTACATATCCTGAAGATGAGAAATCTGTAAGACAACTTCATAAGTAAGTACAATGTATATGTTGAAAAAATTGCATTGTTAGATACCATATTATTCCTTATTAGATAAAACACAACATTAACAGTAAAAACTCAAAAATGAGAACCTTAGGGACCCAAACAGTTGGCTGCGTTACAGTGTTGTATATATAATATATGTGTTTATCATAGTTGTACATTGGTGCTGTGAGTGTGTGGCTAGCCTTGGAATCCTAGAGCTAGGGTGAAGCAAAGGCTGGGTTAGCTTAAAGAACCTGCAGTTGTTGCTTATTTAATTAAAGGAAGGAGGAATGTAACAGTGTTATATATAATATATGTGTTTATAGTAGTTTGTATGCCCATCTGCCCAATTAGCTCAGTTGGTAGAGCAGCTGACTTGCAAGCAGAAGGTCGCGGGTTCGAGCCCTGCATCGGGAACTTTATTTTTTGCCTCCTATTACTGCTGTAATAATGAGGTGGTCTTATTACCAAGTTGAATTATTGGGGAGTTAATGGAAGCTGGTCCAAAATTAAGTGCATGGTCATTATAATAAGGTGGTTATAATATCGAGGTGGTTGCTACATATTTTTTAGTAATCACTATATTTACTATAAAATGTACCATATATTCCCTAATAAACGCCCTCAGGGGCATTACATTTTTTAAAGAGGGGGCGTTTAATTGAGAACAAAAATGAAATTCGAAACAAGTTGCCAAATATGTATTAATAAATTTAAACCACTGACTAACCTTTGAAAATTGTCCAAACGTCAGATTCTTTAAGCTTTAAAATAGCCTGTCGTGGTAAATCACTTTTGTTTTCTCTTGTCGAAAAGGGGGGCGTTTATTAGGAGAGGGGCTTTTATAAGGGAATTCAGGGTACTTCTCAAAGCGTACAACTAAAACATACAGCTGGAAAGATCTGTGTAAAGTTTTAATTATTAGGCCATCCTTATGAAAATATTGGTTGGTGGTTACATGACAGTGAGCTGGTAGACAGGCATTTTTTTTTTAAAGATTATATGTTTGCACTTAAAATGAAAAAAAGTAATTGAGAAGTCTTGTAATTGCTTAGCCCTTAGTCTTTGATTAATAGTGATATGCTTTTTCTGGTGCTTTGTAAATATTGATATTTAATTGATATTTAATCATTTTTAAATTGATAAATTTTCAGTTGGTGGAGAAAGCAGTATGATGTAAGATACAGACACCCAGCTGAGGCAGCTGATAAATACCAAACATTCAAAGAAAATGTGAAATATATCAACTGGTTAAACAAAGTTCATAGGTTTGTTCAAATCGGCTGTATGGTATACATATTGCCTAATAAATCAATTGTTTTACAACTACATAGAAAATGTGAAATATATCAACTGGTTGAACAAAGTTTATAGATTTGTTCAAATCAAATGTATGGTATACAATTGTTTTACAACCCTATAAATTGTGGTTGTATGTAACATATAAATGACATGAGTGCAATTTAATGTTTCCCTCTATAATGGTATGTAGTTATTCATCACCGTTCTCATCAGAACCTTTGAGTTACATTGTCTTATATTTTGATGCTCTGTCTCATTAATAAATGTTGCCAAGTTTTTAATACAACATTCACTTGAATTATGATGCAATTCTGTTGAAAAGCAGCTGTATGTGCATGAAATAATTACATTGCCAACACGGAATCCTGTATAAAAATATATTTTGTATAAAGCTGTGGTTAAGTGAAGATTTTAGAGTTATTTGAATGAAATATTCATTTAACATGAAGTGTGAATATATGAATTAATTATATGTCTGAAAATAAGTTTAGATGAAATCGTGATAAGCACACATTGTCTCACTTGCGCAATTATTCTGTATTAGTCTGTTTTTGAATCACGAATTATGTTGACTTTCTGTGTCGTAATTATCCTTGGTTTCAAATAAGACTCAAAGCTTTTTTATTGTATGGTGTACCACTGAATGCTTCATTCTGTGGTTGAGTTTAAATTTGATGGCACCAAATTTCGTGGATTTGCCTTAAATGGTAATTTTGTTGGTACTTAAATTAGTGGATTTTCAAATTTTGGATAGATGGATTTTTGGATACATTCATATTTTTAAGAATATCTTAATTTGTGGTTAAGTTCACTCAAGATAATATTTGGAATGAAAGGTTACACAAAAATTTGTGATTCTGCAGTATGAAAGAAGTGCTAACAAATTAGGAATACTTTATTACAGCGATAAAACAGAGTATGCCTTGAACAAATTTGCTGAAATGAGCCCTGAAGAATTCCAGGCTAGGATACTGATGCCAAAACGTGAACCACCTGTGTTTGAATCATCCAGGTTAGTGATAACATCAATTCTGTGAATTTTTTTTACTTAGGTTCATTACCTTTATTTTGTTGTCATTACACAACTTTGGGTTTAATTTCTAGTCTGTATGTTTAAATATAAATTATCGCTATTATATATATAATTATTCCTACGTAATTGTTGTTCTATGCTTTGTCTCCTTGTAAGTGATTTCTCTTATGTCTTGATTTTTGTATTGAAGTGCACACTTATACTTTGTACTTTCATTACTTATCTCGTTATTGAGAATGGTGGAGCATCAATTTATACACAAGAGTCTTTTTTTGCTCATTTAATCCTTGATCACTCATGTTAGTCCAACTACATGTAATTAGATTGTTTGTGACAAATAAATTTGTGGCAATGGCCGACAGGAAGCAGAATAAGTAGAGCTGACTTTATGTTATAGATTGTTTGACCTTGATTAAATTTTAATTCAACCATTCTCTTGCTTGTATGATCACTTATACAATGTAAGCCATGAAATTGAAAATAAAAGGTCCCAATTAATTAGATTGTTTTTGATGACAGGATATTTTTTTTATTTGACCCCATTCAGGATGGTCCTCCGAATTTTATGACAATGGCCAATGGGAAAACTTAATAAGTAGGGCCAACTTCATGTTATAGATTACCTGATCTTAATTTAATTTGAATTCAAGCTCTCTTTTGCTTGTATGATCACTTACAAGCCATGAGATTGAAAACACAGTGTTTGAAGATCAGGCCAAAAATTTCATGTGTCTATGGCTGGTTAGTTCTGAGTGGGGACTTAAGATTGACCAATGTAACAACTTCATTCATCCTGTTGGTTTTTGTTACAAGGGCAATAAACAAACACAGTTTTTAATATGATAAGCAGATTTATCAACTTCACTATAACCATCTGGGGTCTGTTTTATCAATGTGTCTTATGACATCTTAAATCAATTTTTGTCGTAAGTCACATCGTGAGATGCTCAATTTATGATAAAGGCATTTCATCATTGTTTGTCGTATCTACGACACGTTGATAAAATGGGCCCCTGGTGTGTACATTGTTATATTGTTATAAGTACATTGTAGTTATATTTATGACTCTTGTAGATACATAAAAAGTACAGGAGTGAGGTATGGTGACTTACCTGACAAATTTGATTGGACAGAAAAAGGACTCGTAACTCCTGTAAAAGATCAAGGTATTACTAAGTATAAGATCACACGAATGCAAAATGCATGTATTTTTATCACAGTATTTAGGGATATTATATCTCTGCTGAACAATGACCAGTCCATCACCCAAAGATATGAGTGTTATTGCATCTTCAATGCTAGTTCTTTTACTGAAGGAAATGGTATTTTTTCATATATTGATATTACCTTATTGTATCATGTATGGTTATTTGTTTCTGTATTCTTACAGGTGATGTTGGTACATGCTGGGCATTTAGGTTAGTGACATTCTGCAATAATTCTTTGTCCATTGTTATTTTTATATTTTATCAGTTTATCACTGATTATAAGCTATATAAAAGCATCAAATATACTGCATTAAATTTTTCTGGTAACTCTCAAAATTTGAAAATCTATATTATTAGGTACAAGTACGGTGATTGGAACTATATAGACGTGATTGAAAACCTTGTATTGTTAAGTATGATTACTACATGTAGTAGATTTACAGACTTTCAGAACTATTATTACATACTGTCTGACTTTCCTATGGAAAACCTTTACTTGTAGAAGTTAAAGAAATTTATCTGACCGAAAGCTGAATTTTCAGTCATGTCAAAGAGTCAAGCAACTTACAGACCTTCCTAATACAAAAATAAATACAGAACCCTCTGATATGTTTACAGCACTGTAGGAAACATTGAAGGACAATGGATACAAGCTGGTCAACCAATGACAAACCTCTCTGTTGAACAGGTTGTAGAATGTGATTCTACAGCTGATATACAGCACAACAATACTCATGCTGACTGTGGAGTGTTTGGTGGCTGGCCTTACCTGGCTTATCAGTATGTTAGGAGAGTGGTAAGTGTCATACGTAAGCTATGTGACTTTGGGTCTTTAGACAGAAATTTAACCTAATTTACATTTTAAACCCTTTCGCTGCTGGGGATTTTGTTGCATGGTGTACAGGTGTACATTTGCCGGGGATTTTCCTAGAGGATTAGGGGGGATGGGTTGGGGGCAGTGGTCCTATGCGAGGTTTCCCCAGACTGGTACATCCAACCTGTTAGCAAACATGCCAAAACTGGAGTGGGCAGGTGTACCCATCCTTATGGCAGCAAAAGGGTTAAAGATATCAACTTTTAGAAGTTTGTATTCAATGTCATCTGGTAAAGAACTGTGATAAACTATGGACAAATGATGTCAGAATTTTGCTCTCTATAACTTAGACTGAGATTCAGCTATACTGTCTAAATTTTACATATATTCATGTGTATCCTATTCTATTACAGGGTGGCTTACAGACATGGGAAGATTACTGGTATTGTTGCGGTTTAGGGGGTAAACCAGGCACCTGTGAGATCTGCCCACCTGGTGGATATAACTGGACACGATGTGGACCTCCTGTACCATACTGTAACATGACGGAAAGCTGTGCTGCTAAAATCGACCCCAAGAAATTTGTACCTAGACTTAAGGTTATTGATTGGAAGGCAATCAGTGAGGTATTGTTATGTATATTGTATATACTAAGCTTTAACTAATATTAAATCAAATTTAATTATTTATTATTCAAACCTGTGAACAAAGGCCACCCTTTGGAAAGACAAAATGTGGCTATTATTGACAGGTGGTAGTAAAATGTGTTAGTAAAATCTGCAGTCAAAATCAGCTTAATGTGGAAACATTTTAAGGCAATATGATCCCATGTTTTTTTAAGTACTGTAAAACCCTTCTTAGCATCCGCTTCAGTATTAAGATCACCTCATTATTTATTTTTTGTAACATTTGTCAGTATATCCTCTACATTTCAATTTGATAATAAAAGCACCTCAATGTTAAGAACAGTAGTGTTGGTCCCTTAAGATGGTCTGACTATCAAGGTTTTACTGTATTACTGTGTGTGACGTACTTAGTATGATTGTGTTTCAGAATGAGACTGATATAGCTGAACAGTTGATGAATATTGGACCTCTGTCGATCGCTTTAGATGCCACAATGTTGCAGTTCTATCACAAAGGCGTGTTTGATCCTTTGTTCTGCAGTAAAACCAACCTGGATCATGGTAAGTTGTGTCGGTCACACTTAATTATCATGCTTTTTCATTGAAATGTTAAGGCTGTGGCTGTGGTCCTGTGGTTAGTGTGCTGGACTTGTAACCCGGAGATCCGGGTTCGAATCCCAGTCGCAGCAGGTCAAACCCTTCTATGAAAATTTGACATAAATGTCCATTTTCCTTCATATGTGGAGAAGTTACCAGCCCCTTGTGGAAGGGTAAGTTAGTACTGGTTAGTATACAAGAGTCCATAATATGCTTATGAGGAAAAGGGTTAAGTACTGTTGTTATAATTGGTGAAACGTTCTGCCTTGGACCTATGGTTCAAAGACACTCTCTTGTATGCTTATTTACACCTTGATGTATTTATTTTTGATTGACACAAACCTGGTGGTCATTATTTCAGCTGTGTTACTGGTGGGTTTTGGTACAGAGAAAGATCTGTTCAACACCAAGCCATACTGGAAGGTAAAGAATTCCTGGGGTCCATCCTGGGGTGAGGACGGTTACTTCAGAATGTTACGTGGTTCTGGGACGTGCGGAATGAATACCCAGGTGACGACGTCTGTGTTACAAAAACCTTGAATGCAGAAGGCTGGGGAGTGGGGGGGGGGATTCTGGTTTACTCTTGTTGGTTGTCAAGACTTTTCTGTTGTATGCTAGACATTTATGCTTATAGGTTTGATATTTTTTCAGAAATTAATTTTGTACATAAGAATAATACTATGCAATTTATACATTTGAAGTTACAAAGATTTCCAGATGTTATTGAAATTTAGTTTTTTATTGCAATTCATTTACAATGTGGTTGATTATGAATGATCTACATGTATATACCTGTAGTATTCAAAGACAATGTCAATAAGTGACATGTTTTTTTTCAAGTGTGAACGATACGTTTGGTGCGACACAGTAAATTTTGCGCTAGGTGTGAAAATGTTTATACTGCATGCCAGTTCCCTCTTCTGACAATAATGGTCTTCGGTAACTTTATTTTGAAATTGTATTTGCGGATTCCACTTAATTATAATTGTTTCCTGGGTCACTAAAGTTATACAATTATGATGTCATTAATGTGCAAACTCCAACAAATTTTACATTTTTCGCTTGTCTGTTTCAAAGAAAAAGTCGAGCTATTATGATTGTTGTCGTTATTGTCATACAAAAACTTTAATGTAGCCCATTACTCAAGCACTTTCAAAGATATCAGCATTTAAAATATGACAAAGCACAGTAACAAGACAAGGGGCATTATTCTGAAAGGTATATTTTTGGAGTTATACCCCTTCTTAAATTAGAATTTCGGTCAAATTTTCTTATTAAATAGAATGGTGTAAAACAGACGAGCATTTGCAGTCCTCTGTGGAGCTCTTGCTTTTTGTTAACTCATTCTAGATTTAAAATCATGAATACTTTCCGTGTAAACTGTGATAAACAGGTTGTATAATGTGGGGGGTCTTGTCAGTATTGTTAATGACAGATTATACAATATAGCATCTAGTCAGTTTGTATACTTGTTTGTGACTTGTAATGAACCTAGTTCTTTGTGTAATTTGTGATAATTTTTTGTTTGATGATCAAATAAATGTGCTATAGATGGATTGTTTTGTTTTCTATTGAGTTTGGTATTCGTCAAGTTTCCTTTCTTCTGAACTACCATCTTATCATCGCTTGATTTTTATTTGTATGAGAACAATGCTCCTTTCTAAAGGTCAAGGTTAGTGTAGGTAATATTTCTTAGAAAATGTAAACTACAACAATTTTATACTCTTTTTGTCAGGTGATTTTATTTTACCATATATTAAATGAACGTATCCTACTATAGTTGTTGGTAAAGATTGCATAAAAATTTAGCAGTCTGGAGAACAAATTTCCATATAATTTTTATATAATTTCCACACATACTGGTAAGTATGGAATATATATCACCATTTAATTGCCGTCAAAAAATTACGAGACATATCTTTTCAATGGACTGTATGATTATTATCAACATCTGTCACTAGATTGAAGGCTAGTCTATACACCATCATCTCCCTAAGTAGTGTGACAAGCAGTTACAATATATTATTTAAACATACATTTTTTTTCATAAATTATATCCATATTTAATCAATATGATTTGATAATATCCTGCTTAAATTACAATTCTTATCACTAATTTTATCCTTATATAATGAAATTATGAAGATCATAAAATTGATCACCACAATTTTCTTTTTTTTACATGTCCAACATCATGTGTTACCATGGTGATACACGTTCAGACCAGGGGAGGTAATCACTGAAATCAATTTGATAACAGTTGAGCAATAAAACATCTCACTATACGTGCTTAATAAACCCTATCCAAAGAATATCTGAAATACTGCGGATAACTGGTGTTAAACTCGATACAAACAATATAAATAAAATACAACAAATATATATACAAAAGTTTTATTTATTTTATCATGTAATGATAAATACAGACATGGTAAAGCTATAATATATTATGATAGAATTGATAGTGGAACCAGCCATTGCTGTAATCTTACACTAAATTTGATCAAAATAATACACTTTATGCTGTAGATCTGACTTACAATACCAGTAATGACTTGTCCCTGTGGGGTTTCTTATGGAAATAAACACATATGTACATTTATAGCACTTTCAAATTGACTTGAGAATGGTTACAAATTAAAATGAAATAATTGACCAATAAAACATACAAAGAACATTAGACAGACCAACCAATTTATGGTATTCTCAACAAACGTTGAACAAACAATATATAGCCCTAAAAAAATCATAAATGCTGTTATATATTGAGCAAGCACATTTTTCAGCTATCTATGCACTGAGTATATCTTTGAATCTCAAGTTAGACAAATAGCGTCAATAAAAGCTAAACTCACAAGCATCCAGATAGGCGTATTATGTCTTAATAAGTTAATAAAACATGATAAAACAATGTTAAAATCAATGATGTTATCCAAATCCATGAGTGAAAATTTTGAAAAAAAAAAGAAAACTGTCTCAAGGAGCTATGGATGCTATAAAAATCCATCTTGTCCGGACCAGCAAAAATACTGATATTCGGGCATATGCTGGAAAACTCATCCATGTAATTCAAGCAGAGAAGTAATTCATAATTGTTCCATCAAGCAACATTGTTAATGTGTCAGTACAGACTGGAATTTATTCATATCTGCAAATGATAATGTATAACACTAATAGCATTCAAATTTAATCTCGTCATGCAACAATTTTGCTCCTTCACAGAATGCATTTTTGCAAGCATGTAAAATCGTGAAAAGCATATGTAACTTCTTAGGGTAGATGTGACAATTTTGACGCAAAGTAAATAACTGTCAGATAAAACTTATGAACAAAGGGTAGATTTAAGTTGTGAAAATCCAGCCAAAGGAAAAACTAAAACAAATGAATACTAATTGACACTAATTGATACTGAGTGACCAAACCTTATCAACATTTCTATAAATCTTTTTTCACGGCTAGCGAAAAGGGACCTTTCTTAAATTTAGGGAAAAAATAACACCATAAAAGGGGACGAAAAAACTTGATGCAAACTGAATTTTATGGGAAATCTGCATGAATTTAAGTATTTTTCCTACGGGGAAGACGCCTATAAACGGCCCTTGCTATAGAAGGAAAAAAAGCCCTGAAACCAACACAAGTTATTCATAATTCAGTATGACAAACAAGCAAATTCAGTTTTAAATCAGATCTGAAATAAAAGTAAACACTTAAAATGCGCATGTTTACTTTAAGTTCCGTTAAGGTACCTGTATTGAAGTTTAAAATCGATATTACATTTTCTTTCAAACTACATGTGTAATAGAATATTTTACCTTGAACACATCCATTGCGCAATAAGTCTGTTAACTTCCTGTTTGTATGACAAGTGTATCTATCCTCAAAACCACATTAAATGCCAAGATATATATCTACTAGATTCATTCATGCTATACATGAATACAATCACTTAATTATACCAGGACTTTATAATAACATATCACCATCTAAGTAAGCAGAGCACAAAGATTTAAGTTTCATTGAAGACATAAAATTAATACACAATGCAGACATGTTAAACAAGTAATATAAAGAATACATGGCACATTTAAGTATGTAAATGTTCATTTACTGCTATTGTAATTAAGGTATTACATCCCTAATACTATACTTTCCTGACGTACAAGCTCAAAGCTACACAAAAGTCTTTATATTGTAAAAATAGTATAGCCAAATCATGATTACTTTTTTGGTAGTAACCTTAGATACTTCAATTTATTTCACTTTATTTTGTTGAAAAGTTTGCAAGAGTTGTTGCCCTTGTTGAAAAATAGAAAAATATTCATTTCAGCAGATATTGCAAGGTGATCTACATTTTTCTTTATCCAATTAGATTGATACAGTGTTACTGCATGTTTTTACCATGAGTTTCCATTGAAATGGATTTCCTTTTCTCTTTAATCTTCAAAAAATGGGCTAAATTCAAGTTTACAGGGACAGCAACTCATTGGATTGTCATTGTTTTTTAAAAAATCATATGGTAAATAAATTTATACCATGGAAACCAATAAAAAATTATAAACATTCCCACAATCTGTCAGCTCCATTTTAAGATAATAATTCTGGGCACCAGGCATGTAATTCCTTAATGTTAACATCAAGTACGAATAATTTGTAAAAAATAAAAAAAAAACATAAACATACATCAATTTACGTAATTCTTTAGCCTTTTGCCTCATAATACAGCATTTCCCCACATCTGAAACTGATGACTTTTGAAAACATTGTGGTAAAAGAAGCCATTGCTTGTAATGAGTAATGGCATCTTTTGACCTAATGTTTTCCATTCCGTCAGAGAAAAATAACCCAATTTTCTTAAATTGGTGTTTTGTACATTAGCTTCGAATTTCGAAGAGTCCAAAATATGCTTATAAGGCAAAGGGTTAAACAAGTTACAACTTTCATTGTCACGTGACTGCAATCAATCTTACATCACAGCAGGGTACATGTTAATGAATATATAACATATACCGAGCAAGATATAAAATCTTTAAAATCAATATAGATTTAAAATTCCAAATGACTTATTGAAAGACGTTTAGAAATATTTTGTATATCTTGTATATCATGGCAATTAAAATCATCAAATCTAAAAAATCCATAGTTTTAAATCATCAAATCTTAAAAATCCATAGTTTTAAATCATCAAATCTTAAAAATCCATAGTTTTAAATCATCAAATCTTAAAAATCCATAGTTTTAAATCATCAAATCTTAAAAATCCATAGTTTTAAATCATCAAATCTTAAAAATCCATAGTTTTAAATCATCAAATCTTAAAAATCCATAGTTTTAAATCATCAAATCTTAAAAATCCATCTAGAAAAAAAAATATAAAAGGAAAAGGTATAATTCACAAATAAAACTTCAGATTAACATATGACAACATTTAATTGCACAAAGTTAGCATGAACCACATTGTCTATGAAGTGGACGGTTTGACAAATACATACAATTAATAAACTATGCATGAAGTGATTTCCGCAAATATAATATCTTCCTTAGATTCAAAGTGTGTTTCAGAAACAGCGTTTTTTTTCTATTAATTTCCTAACAAACACATGTATGTGTATTTTCCACATAAAAGAGTCCAAAAAGTTGTCACAATTATAAATATGGTAAAGGTTTTGAAATGTCACTGAAATAAAGGCCACGATTATTTAATCTGTGCAAAAAATTGTTTTTGAATAGTGCAAGAACATGATGCATTAATAACCTATTAATCCATTAATGCAAAGAATTTATTACAGAAACATAATTTATCAATTTCAATCTGCTCAATAATGGTAAGGACAAACTGAAATATGAATACAGTCAAACCTGTGAACAAAGGCCACCTTTGGGAAAAACAAAATGTGGCCACAAACAGGCTTGACTGTACTCTCCACAATATACACAAATACAGATTTAATTCTTAAAAAAATCATTATTTTTAGTGTCATGTCATGTCAATATTGTCAAAGTCTCACATATAAAATAAAGACACCCTTAAAAAATTGTCGATTTGCTACTCTGCCACAAACTCTGACTCATTCCCCCCCCACACACACCTACCTCCAAATTTTTTCTACAGGATGGTCTAAAGCTTGGAACCAGTTAAGTCGGTAATGCTAGAACCTAGGAAAACACATGAAGGAGGAGGGGAGGGGTTCATCCACTGTGTTAATTACACAGCTGAGTGTGTACATAAGCATTTAAAGAACTATTAGCTTAAAATCAACGAATGAGCTACGTAAAATGTCTATACAGTAAGTAAATTGTATACTTAGTATACAAAACAATATCATATTTAAAATAGAGTAAAATACCAGTAGTAACTAAAAAACTGACATAGAATGTATACATAATAATATAATTTGTATTAAAAAATTACGCGTTAAAGTATGTACATGAAGTTAATTCACAATTATTTACAAATACATGCACTAGAATATCGGTCGATTTGTTCACTAAATGATTGTTAGGTAACAACATCTTCACAAATTTTGTTTGTTTTCCATTCAATTGGTTATAAATGTATCAATAATCTTAATTGATAGTTATCCTCGCTACCGTTCCATATTCGACATACAGTAAAGCATGCATGCACAAAAATATTATATTTTATATCGATAACCATTTATCTCCAAACATCATTTTATGTATACTGATCCGGCACTATACGTAAGACATTTAACTGTTCAGATTATCATGAGCTGGCCTGGTGATTTCTTATTGTACTAAATGGATCGTGAACATCTGGAGTCCACAAATGGAATTCAAACATATTTATCATTGAAAACCTTCCAAATAATGATAATAAACATCAAAGTCATGAAAACCCGAAATACATCCATTGTGCACATAGAATTTTGTATTAAAAGTTAGTTTTGCAAAGGAATTGCGTATGTTTTAAAGATATTTTGTCCGTGACGAGTTGAGAACTGATATGACTGAGAGTAAATTATTATACACGCTGTACAAGTATGGACAAACTTTATCATACAGACAATAGTTGACTAAAGGTGATGTATATCAAACAACCATTAAAACAAAACAACTGATAACAAAATTCTAATATTTACATGCACATTTAGTATGAAAAACTAATATATAATTCCAGAAGTTTATGACAGTGCAATAAATACAACTAAAGATAACAAAATACTTAAACAAGATGCTACAAGATTTCTAGCAGCGCTAACATCTGGTGTACAAAGATTTGAATTACAATAACATTGCTCTCCATAGAAGGACTCCACTTGTACATCTTGTGAGAGGAATGTCAGCCGAGAATGTATGAAATACTTTGCATCCTGGTTGCCAAGTTGATTCCTTCTATCATAACACTGCTCAGGAGCTGTTCTCTCTGGTGCCTTATCACAATTTCTGACATGCATATTTAGAACCACTGAAACAAAGAAGTGTTGACACGTTAAAGTACAGTCAAACCTGTGAACATAGGCCACCCTTGGGAAAGACAAAATATAGTCTTTATTGACAGATGGCCTTTATTTGAAGGTCAGTTCGTTCTAAATAATCAGTGAGGTGGCCACAAACACATGTTTGACTGTAGCATGAAAAACTTCACAGTACCACAAAAGGATGTACACAAAAACAGAAAGAAAGAAACAGGTAAAATAAGGAATGAAAATCATTATTGTCAAACATATTTGTTCAAAAGCTAATGAATGAAAATAATAATATGTCCAGGAAAACTGGTTAAGTGAACCAGTTGCTGTATATAACTGAAAAATTGTTGAAAAATGGTGTTAAACCCCAGTGACAATAAGTCACATAAAAACAAAAACATAAATGCTCTATTCATTTGTTTCAGGCAAAACAAAAGTTTTGTTTCTGGTTACTTGACCAAAACAGAGGTAGGTAAGTCGCACAAGTTTTCTTTCCCAATTTTTTTCAAAGCCTATTTTTCATATTTCTTTTAGGGATGATTTGTCCCCATATATTTTTGTAATACTGCAATAGATCGGATTTTTTTTTGGTTCTGCCGTTAGTAAAGCATGGAAAAAATAGGGTCAGCTGGGTGACTGAAAAAGAAACTATTTTTTTCCGGCCATACCATTATTTAGAATAAAACCTCAATATTAAGACTTCCTTTGGGACCTGTAAGATCTGTCATAATAATGACATGGTCTCATTATCAAGTTGAAGCATAGGGGAGTTATTGAAAGCCGGACCGGAAATAAGTGTTTTTTATAACAAGGTGGTCATAATTTTGAGGCGGTCACTATCTGAGGTTTTATTGTAGTTAATACAAATAATGAGTACTCACTTCTTCCTTCGTAGCTAGGCAGAACAATTGTGACATTACCATGTAAATAATGGCATTTATCTTGCGCTGAATTATCGTAGCATATCGTTTTTCCTATGTCATAGTTAGCGTTAAAAAATTGGCCAGTATTCTGCTGTTGCTGTGTTTGTAAGTTTCTGTTGTATTCATCTCTGTAAAAGGGAAAATTTTCTATTCAATGAAACAAAACAGTCTCCAAATAAGAATTATTTTTATATTGAATTTTTCATGCATCAATATAAAGGTCTCAAGCCTAAATGCAACACAGAAAGGTTGACCCATGTCAGACAAAGACTGACAAAATACAATACTTTGTGTCATTTTAATTTCAACAATGATATATGATATAAAGCACAACAATAGAAGAGAAAGAATATCATTTGTTGCATGCTTAAGTTATTCACTGTTCAGGGCACGAAAATTTTTTTTCAGGTTACTCATACTGCAAGACAATCAGCTAAGAATTCTAACTTACTCTACAGCAATATCAACTCATCCTGAGTCAATTTCTACTCATAATTATGAGTGGACGAGTAGATTTGTCAAGCCCTGCTGTTTAATTTTTTTACAGAAGAGCCCAAACTGGGCTAGTACCGAAAAAAAATAATGTGAAGACTAGAGAAATATAGGTGACATGACCCTTACCTATCGAACGGATTTTTTTGAGCACATGCTGGGTTATATTTGGACTGCAATATACGATATATATTAGCTGCTCCTTTAAAGTCGTACTTTTGTTTCCAGGAAATATGTGTACACTCTATACAGCGAAGTTGAGCATCCACTGAAATTTTAATTTTACAATGTTAAACCTTGCTCTACAGCAATTTTAGTACCAACTGTTACTAAGTACATCATAAGTTTGATTGAGATTAACCCTTTGTCTCATGATACCATATTTCCCTGCATCTGAAGCAGACTTTTGTGGCAAAAAAGAAGCCATTGCTTGTAAAACCTCTCAACAAAATACTTTTGCTTCTCCCAAAGGGTTTTGCTTTGGAGATGTAATTATTTTTTTCCAAACTTGAATGTATTGTCAATCGTAAAATTGACATTAGTCTAAAAAATTTTAGGTCAGTGCATGTGATATGTATTGCGCAATTCTAGCAAAATAATCTTTCAAAACTGCAAAGTTGTGAGAAGCTAATAATATCTTTAAATAAATGTTCTATGACTGTATAAGAATACTTACAACATAATTTATTCAGTAAGGTGAATGAACAAATGTAACCTATTTTTGTACAAAATCACGCACCTAGTAAACACACGTATATGGAACTTACAACATAGAACAACTACATGTACAAGATGTTCTATAGTCATTTTACCATAGTGACAGGTATTATTGTATAAATAACTTAGTGACAGGTATTATTGTATAAATAAGTATTATCAAGTTTTTTTTTTCAATTATTACTACTTACATGTGTACATGAATGACAGGTTAATGACATATAATTGAAAGAAATGACCAGTCATTGACCCCTCTGGTGATTAACACAATAATATTGACAGGACTCAGTCAGTGGCTGACTCATATAGATCACAGTCCGGATGTTTCAGATTATTAAGTAACTGAGATAGAATGAATGAACTAATGAAATGGATTTTTTTTTTGTCCATTTTATAACATTATAAAACATACTGACACTCTGCCTCATGATGTTGGCCAGTCAAGCACTATAAAACACCAGCAGTCAGTTATACTTGATTTGTTTCTGTTTTTATGACTGTGACATTGTCACTGGGTTTAACATGGTTTTTCGACAATTTTTCAGTTATAATATAGCTGGTTCACCAAACCAGTTTCCTTGGACTGTGTATCAACCACTGAGTACTAACTTACCCTTCCACAAGGAAGGAACCAGGCAACTTCTGGTAGTCAGTTATACTTAACCAGTGCATAATTTATCATGATTTTACTTTCGTAGTGTACCATAATACAACACATATCATTCGTTCGTTCGTTCGTTCGTTCCATCCATCCATCCATCCATCCATCCATCCATCCATCCATCCATCCATCCATCCATCCATCCATCCATCCATCCATCCATCCATTCATTCATTCATTCATTCATTCATTCATTCATTCATTCATTCATTCATTCATTCATTCATTCATTCATTCCAATCATTCATTCCAATCATTCATTCCAATCATTTGATATCACAGTAAATAGATTTGATTTAAATTAATAAGCATTCATACCCATAGTCCAAAAATGTAATGCTTAAATATAGGAATTAAGTAAATTTTGTCATGAACAAAAATTTTTACTAAGCTTATAGCAAGAGAATAATGTTCATGAAGATGAGTAAAAAAATGAAGTAATTTCCCTTCAATTCCTATAATAATACAATCCAAGATAACCAATACACAATCCAAGATAACACACAATCCAAGATAACACACACAATCCAAGATAACACACACAACCAAAGATAACACACACAATCCAAGATCAAAATAAGAATTGGCTACATTTTGTGATTGTTGTTAAAATTCTGTGTTACACCAGTGTAAATTTTTTGAAGAGAACTTGTACCACGACCATGGTCTGAACTCATGAACTCATGATCCTTTTACCAAATGCAGGGGAAGAGGCCTTTTTCTTAAATTTGGGGGAAAATAACATGACATTTTTGCAAAAGGGGAAGAAAAAATTTTATGCTTACAAACTGAATTTAGGGGAAAACTGCATGATTTTAAAGATTTTTCCTGAGGGAATATGCCTATAAAAGGCCCCTGCTGTAGAAGGAAAAAATCTTTGAAATGCTCCCCAAATTAAACCAAAGGGGCCAGCTAGCCTTATTACACAGGGGTTTTGTACAAAAGTCATCTAAAAAATATGACTAATTTATGGTATTTAAGTAATTATTTCCATAAAACCTACACAATGCCTGCTGTATAATGTTTCACCATTTAAACGGGTAATTCATAAGAAATTATTTTAAGAACTACATTTGCATGTATCCAATATTCTATGACAGAGGTTTATTTCATAATGTTCTTTAATTTTGGCCAATGGCCAAAATACCATGAATTACTTACTTGAAAAGAAACAAACAATAATACTTATATTGGAAACTGTTGGATTTTGTCACATAAAAAAATACTATTTTATTGAAAGCAAACACTTTGTACATGAAACATTGCAATCATGCTGACAATATCTTAATATCTAATACAAATGGAATGTGTTTTGTAACAAATTGCTTAAACTTATGTAAACAATATTCTTTTGCCAAACCCCCTATGAATGAATGACTACGGGACAACAAAACACAATATAAATACACAAATTTAAACACTTCGTGATGTTGAAATATATATATAACATTAAATGAATATTATGTTACAATTTTTGTCCTTGATTTAAATATTCGATCTTCAAACTATGCGGTTGGTCACCTTATACGTTTATATAATTTAGGGATGGCTCAATACCAGCTATTTCTGAAATGTGTAACAATACTGTATATATACTGCATGACTCATTGTGAAAAAGTACTGAATTTTATACTTTAAATGTAATGCTTTTGGCCGATATTTTATTTCAAATGTTTGAACATACACAACATGGTCCTTGAATTGGTTTGTACACAGCATTTATAGGACATCTACAATAAATAACTTAACGCTATAGGAATGTAAATATACTCGTGTAGCGACACTGAACATAGCTCATATTGAACATACTGTATAAATGTCCTGTATTTCAGTATAACATTAATAGAAATAAACTATTGTACATGTAACGATATAAGAATATTAAATATCTACAATTATGTTTGTAACGGTTTTGCTTTTGGTTTTAATGTTGAAATAAACAAAATGTTTTAAACGTAAACACCGCGTGTTTATAATAAATTACCAAAGGTTAAACATCAAGCATTCTTCGTTATTTTGAAATTATATAAATGTATTTTCAAACCTCTTGTTAATCCAACAGCGGCCATCAATGTCCAAATACACAGCTTTATATCCATTTTGCTTTCAGTTATCCAGGGAAATAAATCAGTACGTGTGATTTCTAATGTTGATGAAGTTGATCGAGTTTCATTCAAATAGTAAGACTCTACAAATATAAACGAGAGTGACCCACTTTGTCACAGGTATTCGCGTGTAAATATACGCTTGTAAGTCGTTACGCACGAAATGTACTAAGTTCAACTGCGTTGTTGCGTTACCACCCACTGGTCAGAAAATGTATATTATACTCGCACGGGGGCAGCTCAATCGATGGCCTCTTTTAAAATTCGATGAGAAAACATTTGTTTAACTAATTTATTTATTATATGAGTACAAATCTCAAATAATTCGTCTATGATAAGGCTTTGATAAGAAATGAGATGCGTTACGCAATTCTATGACCAAACCAGTCTTGAGATAAGCAAGGTGGTTATTTACGGCATGAGGTGACATCGTGTTATTTAAAGCGTTTTTCTTTCATTGATGATGTAAGCACTGTGGTGCATGTGTTACGAAAGCTATTTAATTTAAAAAATGTCAGTTAAGTAACAAAATAATCCTTGATAAGATTATTAATTTACCCTGATGAGCGCTATTTTGACACAGCTTTGATTAGTTAAAAAATCGCATCGTTTTAGTTAATTCGTTTTTCAAAACGGTACTTCTTAAGAACCGGCTAGAACAGTTACCGACGAAATGTATTAACATCATGGAATTTTTACAAAAAAATCTGCTTGTTAGTTTCCATAAACATTGACTGAGAAAAAAGTCTATGAACGGCAGAAAAAACAGGATCATTCGGGTTAGTGGAAGCAAGAAACATTTTATTTTACGCCTAAGTTCGCGCCATTTTAGCACAAAATGTCCTTCCTTAACAAGCGACACAGCCCTGGTGGTTTAGAGTCTCGCCCCGGGGTACTCTAAAAAATTCGGTCATTCACTTTGAAGTGGTTTGTGTGAATGAAACATGTATAATTATTTCATGTTTCATTACAAATAAATGCACAAAAAATTCGACCCCGGACTAAAAATCCCAGGGTTAATACAGTGAAAACATGGTACAGACAGTACTCATCAACGATTCTATGAATTCGAACACACTTTTCGCATTAATTGTTAGGCGTAAAATGAATGAAAAAAGCACAATTATTTAAAAGTGTCTAAACGGCGACGACCGTTTATCGATACCCATTATTTGTTTTGTTTTATGTGACTTATTGTCACTGGGGTTTTACGGCGTTTTCAACAATTTTTCAGTCATATACGGCGACCGGTTCACCTAACCAGTTCTCCTGGACTGTGTACTAACCAGCACTAACTTACCCTTCCACAAGGAGCCGGCAACTTCTCCACATATGGATGGAAATCGACATTTTTGTCAAATTTTCATAGAAGGATATGACCTGCCGCGACAGGGATTCGAACCCGGATCTCCGGATTACAAGCCCAGAGCACTAGCCACTGGACCACGGCCGCAGCCGGGTACCCATTATTATAAGGTAAAAAAATCCCTGTATCGTACACCATTAGTAACTGTCAACAAGCTGGTATTTAAAAATGGTTCGCTTCATCATTTAATTTATTTTTTTCTAGATTTAGAAGATGTTTTATTTGAAATGGTGTCGACTCAAGTATACTTCCTGTGGTGTTGTTTTTAGGTAAAAACCCTCTTCAATGAGTGGCTTGAATTTTAATAATATAATTTGACCAGTGAATAAATTATGGACAGTCATTCGGCTACGAGTCATTACGCGCTTGTTTCTTAATTCTTGAATGCTTTATCAACAAATGAAAATTAGAAATTTATTACTTCCGAATTAAGTCTAATACATGTGTATTATGAGAAAGAATTCTTCTTTACGTAGGTCCTATGCATTAAATACCGATATTAATTGTTGTAGTAATACTTCTCTCGGGTTCATTCTGAGCCAAGATAAGATTTTTGAACAATGATGCGAATGAAATATTTTTATATGATAGCACTTTGTAGTTAAATAATGTAAGTGTTGAATTCTTCTATTGCTGATAAGTAAATTTGGTATATTACCAATGCGTGCACATTCTATACAACCATGTTTATTTATGCTGCGCGCATATTTTAAAACCTTCTATCATTATTGGAAAATCACTAGCCACTGACCGCTGTGAGTTTGAATCCCAGTCGGAGCCAGAGAAAAAACAGGTCTGCCGTTTCATAAATATAATTATGGCACTGTGGCCTGTTGATAAGAATTAAATTTCTTTTGATAGACAAGGGGGAATAACCCATGTGCACTTTAAGTTGAAGAGTAAACACAAAATTATCGCAATAAGTGATTAAAGCATTTTTTATGTCAACATGTACATGTACATAATTATTTAACAATATTGTTCACTGGTAGACTATGTGTTGTTGTTGCTGATGAGAAGATACCTTGATAAAAAATTGATATCATAAAAGATGTCTCCGTTCCATTGAGTGGCAGTTTTATGCATTCCTTTGTAAGTGTGTATACTATGTATTCATTCTCGACCCCTGGCCTAGTAAGTGAATCTGCACTTATCACACCCTCCTACATCTCTTATAGGGAGGTGTAAAATGTTGCACGCTCAAGATTCTGATGAAGATCAAGGTCAGTCTATATTGAATTCAGAATAGATAGTTACTGCTGTCTGTCACGGAAAACATTGTTTTATATGATTTATCATTAAGTCAGTGCGGTGTTGTTGTATTGTGTTAAGCATTCGGGGTTCATTCTGTAACGAAATGAAATGATATGACACAAATATACGTAAAATAACCAGAATACTTGTATGTAAGTGCTAACCTACCACCCTCAGGTCACCTTGGCGCTATATGGTTTCTGGAAATCCCTCATTGATCCATTCGACAGTCATTTGAAGATTCATCGTATGTTGAAAGATGAAAACCACGAAATAATTTATTTATCTTCTTTTTTTTACTTATACACAAATACAGTCAAACCTATGTTTGGGGCCACCTCCGAATAAAGACCACCCTGTGAATAAGGTCATTCTTTGAAAAACTGTCACCGATTATCTAAAACAAACTGACCTCCGAATAAAGGTCACTTGTCAATAGAGGCTACATTTGTCTTTCCCAAGTGGTCATTGTTTATAGGTTTGATTGTACATTTTAATTTAATTTATCGATTATCGATAAATTGATGCGTAAAAAATTCTTGTTTGTGATTACATAGTCATTAAAATTAGGACAGGTACGCAGAGAATTTTTTTGGGGGGAGGGGCTTTCTATTAACCCGTTGTTTAGATTCTTTTTGTGTGAAAAGGTAAAAAGTGAGACAGCGGAGGTACCGTTCCTCTGGCCTAATAGAAAAAATAAGGTCTTGGGGAAAATTATAGCTGGTCTGGTTATTGGAAACCAGTCCGAATATTAGTGGTCGTTATAACACGGTGGTCGTAATATTGAGGTGATCGCTACTTGTCGAAGTAATATAAAACGATTTAACATAGGATACAAAATAAACTAAGTGATTAGACGAATTACATCAACTACTTGTGACATTTTTCTAAGACGTAAGCAACAATTTCCTCGTACATACACCATGTAGCAGGAATAAGAACGTGTGGAACTAGACGAATGCCACTGTAAAATTTTATTACTACCATAATTATATGTGGCACTCGTGAACGGCAATAATTCTGTTAAATACGACGATTGACGATGGAATCAAGTTAATCGATTTACCATAATTTTTATTGCCGCCATTTTCTAAATTATAGACTAGCTCATGATTCTATAGTATAGCGGCAAGGTTTCTGATTTGTATTCACCAGCCCCCTCATCGTTGTGAGTTCGAATCTCACGCGGGACAAAATTTCATTTCAGCTCACGGAAGGTCGGTGGTTAGACCCAGGTGTAAGCCCACGGCCTCTCTCCATCGTTAAAAGTGCAAAGTTTAAACACCAGGGAAAAATGATATTTTTTATCATTATGCGGAGACAATCGGCAAAACTCGTGTCCTTCTGTAAACATGAACGATACAACAAAAGTGCCAAATGCAGCCAAAACAATTGCGTAAACCTCGTTACTTTTCGTTACCCAGTTTAGACAAAAATTAATATTTTATCCATTTTCGCCGAACTGTTATTAATAGTTATTGGACATAAAAATGACAAACGAGTATAAAAGTATTCCGGCATATTCACAGGACTAGCTTACTGTGCTTTTGCGGCACCAAGCTGAAATTTCAAACGTTTTTCTACAAAATTTTCAACTTTCACCCATGTACATGTGAGTAACAAAACATATACGATAATTCATTGAAATATTAACTTATATTGGTAATTACAAATATGTGAACATATCATTATATTGACACTGAGCAGTACAATCATTTTCAATATTTAGTTTAAAGGTTGGGTCACGTGACGGTCGGACTTACGGGTGTAAAAACCAAACTCATTCCGTTTTGTCCCGTATGAGATAATTCGGGTGCTGCTGCAGGTAGAAAGCGGTAGGTATGCGAGTAAATGATCCCGAAGGTTTCGTTTTATCAAATTCTTTTGATTGTAACATCTGGATCTCACAGGGGTTTTCAGATATAGAAGCGTTTTTGTTATTTCCCATTGACATAAATGATATCCCGATCTTACGCAAGAATCTTAATGAAGATAGTTCGATAATTCACACATCTGGAAAAAATATAATAAATAACTACTAATTAACTTCAAAAAATAATAAACAACAGATCTTAGTTAATAAAATGTCATATCTCCAGTAAAACTAAATGTATGATAATTGGTAGGTATAAACTGCACATAAGCATAGTACAATGATGGAAATATGTTAGAGAATGTGGCTAAATAAACTATCAGACATTTCGTTTGTTAATTAGATAAATTCTTTCGTTCGATACTACGTATATTCGATGATACAATTGCGCAGAAACGCAGGAAACGTATCCGAACGAAGTAACGAAAGTGATTCCAACACAAACAAGAACGGCAACGAGAGGAAAACGACTTTAAGAAGTAGCTACAACAACAACAACAACTGCAAATAACAACAACAGCATCAAAGAAACAACAACAGCATCATCACCACCACCACTAACACAACAGCAGCAGCAACAACAACAGTTAAAACAACAACAACCGCTACAGCAGCACCACCAGCAGCAGCAGCAGCAGCAGCAACAACAACCACAACAACACCAGCACCAGCAACAACAACAAAAACAGCAACAACCGCAACAACACCAGCACCAGCAACAACAACAAAAACAGCAACAACCACAACAACACCAGCACCACCACCAACAGCAGCACCAGCAACAACAACAGCAGCAGCAACAATAACAACAGCAGTGGCAATAACGACTAAGAGGACTAAAACGGTTGTCGAGACTACCTGTGACATTATTTACTAAATATTGAAATTTGTTTATGTAGCTGTATATCAATGCTTGCGAATGTTTAGTGGGTTTTCATTTTTAATTAAAGTTATAAATTTATTTCTGCAGGAAAGTGAAAAATAAAGTTTTATGTTGGGCGAAATAACTGCTATATTTAGTAATGTGTATAACTCGTGTTACAACAGTCAGGAAATATCAGTGAAAAGAAGAATGTTTGTTCGGTACGTTTGTATCAAGACTAGCGTAGAAATGTAAATTCAGTTATAATCGACATTTGCGTTCCTGCTTGATACCCGAGGCTTTAACTAAAATATTGCTTCGATGTGAGCTCTGACCTTTCGCACGTGGGTCGTTTTTTTCAAAACGAAGAAATGAAGTACGTGTACATGTATTGTCAAATGTTTGCAAAATGTAGAGGTCTTGCTGAATTCGACAGACAAACCACCAATGTCACAATGTCCATTCAATTACACGTACATTTGAAGTAGAATTGTGGTACAAATATCTGAGAAGAACTAAGTTACCCTACTTTATACATATACGTATATCTAAAAAAGGGATAAACATATATACTTCATACTTGGTATTCGTCCTCTAGTTTTTTTTATTTGTTAATGTCACTTCTAGTATAATAAGAACAATACTCTATAAAAAAACACTACACAACGGGTGTGTCAGTCACTTTTGTTTTGATTACAGAAGATGTTTGTGACTTGAAAAAATTACGTACGACTCTCCGTGCTACATTCTACCCTAGTTTTAGCGCAGAAATTACTAAAAACACGGCCAGTCTAACAAATTACCCGTATGTTTATCTCATTTCCAATCAACCTGTTTATTGTTTTAGTCGGGTTGATTATACCCAAGTGTATCTATTGATAGCTTAATTAAGATATCATATCTCCGAAGTGCGACAGCAAAACTCATAATAAAGCCATCAACTGCAGGCGTTGAAACGCGGGTCATTGATATTGAAGGGATTTGTAACTCCCGGAGTATTGCACTGATACAAACACAGCCAACAATTACTTGTTACTTAACTCTTCATACTAGTGCCATCATCTCGGTCGTTGTGTTATCAATTAATACTCCAGCGTGCATTAATTGTATAAATATGTGAAGATGATTTCATAAGACAAGGGCCATTTGCTTAGAAAGAATTGATACAAAATAATTAATGAAGATGTAACTATAGAAATGTACAACTTTATCTGAGTGTTTAAGTGTGTTTAACAAGATATTTGTTGAATGCAAAATGTGCAAAAAATATTCATAATTAAATTAAATAATTTGTTTACTGGATTTTGAGGAGTTATTTTTTTACATTACATAAAGCGTTTTTTTCCAACATTGGTACATTTTCGCTATGTGGATATAGAAATCATTTTATACATTAAAACAATGGAAAGACATTCGGTGGACGAAGATATACATGAAGCGAAGGTGGACGGTGCGTATAGGAGGTAAGTTTTCTATCAATTTGTGGTTTATCAATCATCAAGGTGGAAAATACGCTTACTTTATCCTACCGTAATATATAAATTTTACTTGACTTAATTAACATCAATATGAACGGGGTGATGAGTTTAGTAATCTAAATTTAATTCAAATTATTAGCAAAATCAGTCATTAATTAATTATTATATTTATAATATGTATATTATAATTATAATAATTAATTAATTATACTTCTGAACACTGTAGCAATTACAATATATTACACTTCATGTACTTATTCAACAGTGATATTGAATTTAATCACATAATTAATAGATATTGTACACATAATCGAATAAATGTAAGTTCGTTCCAATAGTAAAAATATTGGAAGTTAATGACATTTGTAAAAATAATAATTATTTGATTAATAATTAATTTATTCATGTAATTCCATGGAGTTTTTTTCAAAGTTCTTGTACGAGTATTTCGTGGACAAATTGATTAGAAATACATAAGTACAACGACATTAAATAAAAAAAATATTTAAGCGTACGAACTTAGTTTTTGTGCGTGTTTTTATTACATGTTTACTAAACAATATTTTCTCTTCCATTTTTAAATTGATTTAGGAGTTTTAGATATTTTAGAATCAAACAACAGAAGATAAGGTTTATATTATACAATAAAAAATATCTTAATCCTTACTAATAAAATGGCATAAATCACAACCATTTGTAACCGGGAGTAAAAATATATTTATTTCCGGCATGGACGTACAGTACAGTTAAGTGCAATATTTTCTGCAATAAATCTATGCTGTTTTGAGCCTTAAAAGAACTGAAAATCATTAGGACAAAAATGACCGCTTAAAATAGGGCACTTGCGGCCAGCTGTCTGCATGTTTCACTATTAATGTTGACTCGCTATTAAACCCAACTCATGTCGGTCCGGAGAGTGACCTTAATAACGGAACTTTGCTGTACATGTAATCGGCGTCTCTGTTTCTGGGGACCCGACCTACCCTAATTCCCCGCGTCCCTAGACCATTTTTTATAAAGCCCAATGAATGGTGCATCTCACTGATTTATCTTTCCGCAGAAAAATAATCTCACAGCGACTTAATAAATGAACCAAAGAAAAATCCCTACCCTGTTTTTAACCTGGAGCAAACGATTTTTTTACGCCTAAAAAGGACTTATTTAGAATGAAGCGGTGTAGTTTTATGTTAGTGTCATTTAAATCTTTAATATAATTGTCCATATGTTTTGGGCTTAAAAAATATTCAAAACATTGAAGCATAAATGATTTCCCTGACATGGATATTTGTATTTTATAAAATTATGCCAACATGTTTATTTAAGTCATATTTCATGGTAATGTATAATCGAATAGACCAATTGTATCTTTACAACCCAACACAGCAGCTCTTTACCCCATCCATTTTTTTTTCAAAATTATTTTTAATGGCCGTTGATAAATTTCAAGAGATTGATAATTATACCACAACTATTTACTGAATATTTTCCCAGTCACAACAAGATACTGAAAAGAAATTTCTTCGAGGATAAAAAATCAGGTCAGCCATTTTTGGAGTAAATCACTCGAACTTGCAGTAAATCGTTTTGTGTCTTCCGGTCCGCCCCGTTTTCCCGGTTAATAGAACACGTGACTGTTGTAACGTGTACTCCAACGAGAGCGCTTATTTGACTTGAGGTTGTTTCACATCCAATGTCATTCACCTCCAATTGTATTCACTTCTCAAGGACGAGTTGACAGTTACTTATGGAGTTATCGAGGACAACACAAAACTGGGTAGAGTGTCTACAGCATATGACAATATTAGTGTTCACTATCGGCTAGATACAGAACATAAAACAAAAATAAACTTACACTTGATCGACTCGAAAAATGCACTACACAAATGTAGCATCAACCTTTGCTTGTCAAAATTATAAAAAAATGGATTAAAGTCAAACACCAGCATTAGTGTAGAGAACTGGCTTGTTTGGTAGGATATTGGTGCGCCAAATAGCAAATTTACCCGAGGTTCTTAGCAAGCAATGTATTATAATATTTTCATAAACAAAAAAAAACGCCGACCTAAAAACTACCCAGATTCTAAAGATGTTTGAGACATGGTTTTACTGTCGGTATGTACTGCCCTAAATATGCTACGTTTATTTCAGTTTCAATGGTGATGGATAAACAATTTCGTAACAGGGAGAAATGTATGCGTTTCTTTTTGATACTATTTGGTCTAGTGATCATTGGAGCATGCATACGCTCAACAAGAATTCTACCAGATTTATTGCGTTTTCTCTATTGTGTTAATGAAGACATTGTGTTCTTCATAAGTCTATATACAGTAAAACTTCACAAAGCGACCACCTCAATATTATGACCACTTATTTTTGGAATGATTCCCGTATAATTCAACTCGATAATGAGACCACCTCATTATTACGACCGATTTTTTCGGGTCCCCGCATGTTGTCTCATTATTGAAGTTTTACTTTTAAGTTTAAGTTAGTTTTACTAAAAATAATATATAAGTGATAAACTACTAAAATGATGATTATATTGATATTTTAATGACAATTCATTGTATCACTGAAACTATTAACTAGAAAAGCCACAGCCGTGGTCCGGTGGTTAGTGCCCTGGGCTTGTAACTCGGAGATCAGGGTTCGAATCCCGGTCGCGGCAGGTCATACCCTTCTATGAAAATTTGACAAAAATGTTGATTTTCCTCCATATGTGGAGAAGTTGCCTGGCTCCTCGTGGAATGGTAAGTTAGTACTGGTTAGTTCACAGTCCAGGAAAGCTGGTTAGGTGAACCGATCGCCGTATATAACTGAAAATTGTTGAAAAACGGCGTTAAACTTGAGTGACAATATGTCACTCAAAAAAAGAAAGATTAACTAGAAAAGCATCATTTCGAGACTTTCTAATGTATTTCTGATCTATTTGTATATGTTTAGGTATTTAAGATGTTGTAAGTTCAGAATATATGTATCATGACTTTCGAATCAAGTATATGTGATTAGCAAGTTATAGTAAGCGTTGCAAGTAAGAATAAAATGAAACTCATCTTCAATATCATTTATGCTACAAAATTGGCATAACTTAAAATGTCCTGTTTCTTCCGTATCTCCCTTTTTCAATTTTTAAGTCACGAGAAGATATTCAAAGCCTCGTCATTTACGTCTTATAAACAGTAAAACCTCAAATATCGATCATCGCAATATTAAGACCACCTTGTTATAACCACTTCTTATTTTATTTGAATAAAATCTTTTTATAATTTGCAGAAGTATGTTTGAACTCGGATTGCGTACACACCGGTGAGTATTGCTAACACATGTACATTTGGTCGTATGGCAGCCGGACAGACCATTTTTCTTCCCCTCCAGTAAATTTCGGTGAATCCAACAGACGTTTACAATATTCTACATAATTTATTGACTTGGTTTAATTCAAAGATGAAAATTTTCCGGCTTTTCCCCATCCCATTCCGTATTTGCAGTTTCCGAACCGGGTTGTTTTTTATTGTTTCCGCAGCGCCGATAAAGTTTTCAGATTTTTCAAAATTTTCAACTTTTACACATGAATCAAATACATCTATGTTAATTATGCATATTGTACAAAAGCTTTTTGTATTAGAGTTATACTTAATCTATAATTCTTAAACATTACGGCATACAAGAATAATTAAGATGTAGTTACATCTGGATGTTTTAGTAATGTTTATTTGACCTAAGTACTAATCACAAGTTGTTATTATAATTATCATATATAATTCAAATCACTGGTCTTGGGCGTGTAAATAAATTGTATTCTTTCGCCCTGTTTGTATCATTAATTCCGAACACACTTAAATATTTGCCCACGTCGTAACAACTGTACTACACTACTTGATAAGGACCACAATCCAATTGTGCTTCAGTTTTACTAATTGTTTTCCCTTGGATGTAATATGTACAAATATTAGCACTACATAATCAAGGGTCATAACTCTGGACATGTGGAGTTACATTGTCACATAGCAAACAAATTGCCACACTAGGTATCCAGCGATCTCCGGCACTGTGTAACCACCATTCTTTTCGTCAAAACCAGTCAATTAATTCATTATATAAGTCCACATTATTAATGCTGACAGTGTGCTTGGTACGCATCTCTTTAAGTTTACCTTGAATCAAATCCGATTCTTTTGTCTATCGCTGTTCTATTCGGTATCTCCGTCATTTATTCCCATCCTACAATGTTTCGAGAAATTGCTCGATATTCAACTGCAAGAAACAATGTTTTGTTATTTTAAAATAAACTATGTAAGTACATGTAAAATGTAGTTGAATAATTAATTAAAATTTCAGCTGTTCGTGTCGTCGACAACATGGACACGTCTGTGGATCCCTGTGAGGATTTCTACACGTATTCATGCGGTGGTTGGGAGAGGAAGAACGTGTTACCGGAAGATAAATCTGGACAAAATGTGTTCAGTTTATTATACGAAGATGTTAAAGTAATAAACAAATGTAAGAATGAGACATAATTTTGAAACATTGCCATAAATATGTAGATTGTCATTTCATTTCTCTACCGCTTTAAATCTATATAAATGTACATATACTTGCTTATCAGACTAGCTCAATCGGTATAGCGCAAGACTGCAGATCAAGAGTCCGAAACCGAGATGCGGGACATAGTTGATTTTTCTCTGGGGTTTGACGTTGCACCGACATCCTGGGTCATTTGGCGACTTTCCAACTTAAACGTGGAGGAAGACCCTAGGCATACAACTGGATAGAACCACCGACCTTCCGTAAGCTAATTGGACAGCTTCATGACACGTGGAATTTAGTACTGGGTAGGACTCGATCTCCGAACGATGACGGGCTAGGCAGAGCCCATAGCTGTAGCGTTTGATTATTTCATACTAAATACATGTATATTATATATTGGAACATTTCGCACGGAAATCGTTCGCTGTTTTTCTTCATGGATGAATAAAAAGTTTTACCCATTGATTGCTTCAAAACTGAAAATTCTTCGACATGTATTAGGTTACACAAACAGGTAAAGTCAATTTTGTTTTGAGTATCAACAGGATCAAAGCACGCTACTTGTACATGTAAATATGCAATAAACTATCAATTGTTAGCTTTGGTCCATGACTGTACATTATTCGAGTAATCATAACCTGCAAGAATGCTCACAAAAGTATGTCTTTATAGATTTATTGGAGGACGAAGACAGTTACAAAGATATTGAAGGGATCCAAAAGGCAAAGGATTTGTATGCTGGTTGTATCGATACAGGTAAGTCATCAGTGAGCAATTAAATATACAGTGCAACCTCACCAGCACGGCCCTCTCTCGAGCAACAACCTCCCTTCAACAACATCATGATCCCCACTGTACGATTTAGCTATTAATTTGACCTCTCTAGAGCAACAACCTCTCAACAACATAATTTTGCTTCTCCCCAAGGGTGTTGCTTTGGAGAGGTTGCACTGTATGTGCAAGAATTCAGCACAAAAACAGTCAGCCAGTAGAGTTTAAGTCAAGAAGTTGAAGGTTCGAGACTTGAAAGTAGCATGATTTTATTTTATAAATCATTAGCAATGTTCATAATGTCATTAATTTACTCAGACTGTTATTTGAATGATAAGGGAACGGTAGGCTAATTATGATCGGTAAACCGTGAGGAATTGCAAGGTCAAACCACATGCCAGGTGAACTGACGACTTTATGTACGCTGCATAGCATTTGGTTAGCCAGCAAAACTGTATGAATTATTGTATCTTGCATTTCATCTGATCACCTGGAACCGACATTTCGTCGCCTTATTTCTATGAACCCGCAAATCAATTTTTGGCAATATTGAGATTTTGGTATCACTTTTTTCGTCTCGATGAGCTCTTTACAATGATCATATTTACCTGCTTCTAGATCTATCCTAAATAGGTTTAATCCCAATTCCACAAACCCGTAACTCGCTTAAAGTTATTGCAGTTTAACAACTTCAAATGCGATTTTCTCAAAATGGGGGGGATGAAATAACCCTGACGATTTTTCCAGACAGTGTATTAAGACTAATAAATGTTTTTACATTTTACCTGTGCTTTTTAGATAGGATTGCAAAGTTGAATAATTCAGTGTGTGTTCCATTATTGGAGGAGTTCGGTGGCTGGCCGGTTCTGGGTTCCAGTCCCGGTGGGAATTGGAATGAAAGTGATTTCAATCTGGTGCAACTGTTGATAAAAATTAAGAAATACAACAACAACCCTCTCATTCAAATGTACGTCAGATCTGATGTAAAAGATTCGGAACACCGTATAATATATGTAAGTTTTTATTTCTTATAACAGTTATGAATAAGCGAGTAAGTTTGTTTTAATGCTCATCCAAGAAAATGGGGTTAAGCACGATGATTCCAAGTAGAAAATTGAAGTCACACATGGAAACACAGGCCCTGTCTATTCAAAAGGAGTCATTTTGGAGAACATACATTAATAATTAGTATGTGTGCCTATAACTGATTCGCGGACAGGGAATAAAACCTTTTCAGCTTAAAGCGATACTTTTGATACATAAAAATACTTTTTCATTGTAATCTGGTGAAACTGGACATTTCGACAAAATTGTAACTAAACGAACTACTTACAGACATTGACATTACTAACATTGACAGTACATATGTCGACATTACAGCTATTGACATTACTAACGTTGACAGTACATATGTCGACATTACAGCTATTGACATTACTAACGTTGACAGTACAGATGTCGACATTACAGCTATTGATTTTACTAACGTTGACAGTACAGATGTCGACATTACAGCTATTGACATTACTAACGTTGACAGTACAGATGTCGACATTACAGCTATTGACATTACTAACGTTGACAGTACAGATGTCGACATTACAGCTATTGACATTACTAACGTTGACAGTACATATGTCGACATTACAGCTATTGACATTACTAACGTTGACAGTACAGATGTGGGATTCTTAAGACTGTATCGTAAGTTGAAATAATAAATCTAAAGATAGATGGTGAACCCAAAGTTACAAATTATTGACTAATACGGTCAATGCAGAAAAACAAAAATTGTTGTTGATTAAAATACATATATAATATGGAATATGATTTAATCTTTGCACTAAAACCTATCCTTGATTTTGTGTCACAGACAGAAATAGACAATCTGTGTAAAATGCAAGTCAGCTAAAACTTCAGTATCATCTACATGGTTTTTAAGAAATTGTGCTTTTCAAACAGACAACTTGCCAGTTTATTTACCCTCGCCTCCGGGATAATCCCATCTGGGCCAGCAGTCACCTTTAACAATAAACTTGAATAGTATTATTGCATGTTTTTACGAGTATAAGAAAAATACATTACAAGGGTAGGCTATTTTGATGAATGTTTGTATGTATGTCAATAGACTACCGGTATTACAATAATATTAAAGAAGGTATAACTACATGTATATTGTTTCATTTGTAACTATTTGTTTGAATCTAAAGGGAAGGGGTTAATGTTGTTCGCAATCGCTGAACATTTCTTACTCATTAAACACGAGAATAAATAACCATTTGATGAACGTCGATTAGAAACGAAGAAAACATATCGTGAAAAATACATTCGTGAGATTTTGTATACTTATCTTTGTGTGAGCGAAGGTTGGGATTCTCTTAAAGAGAATTAAATACTGGTATTACAATAGCATAAGCAAGATGATAGCAAGGATTGATAATAAAACATGCGTGTAGGAATCGTATTTTAGTGTTCGTTTGAAAAATGAACGGCTTTTTAGAGTTTGAATAAATATTGTTAGGATGATACATGGATTTATATTGCAGATCGATCAACCATCCTTTGGTATGCCTGGATCAGTGTATTACAAAGACCATAGTTTGGAACATATGCGTAATGCGTATGTGAAACTTGCATCGTCTGTTGCTGTTTTGTTCGGCGCTGAGCAGACGTCAGCGGAGCAAGCCATGCGAGAAGTTTTGGAATTGGAGAAAGAGATAGCAAATGTAACACTGTAGTGTAAACTCATTTGTTATTATTAAGCACTGGACATCATCATAGTTGAAGAAATCGTAAATGAACCAAAACTAGAGCAAAAAAAAAATTAATCGTTTAAACGGTAGTAGTATCGGATTACGATTAAGTATGAGACAATTTATACATGTATTATATATTCTGTTAATCAATTTGACCCTTACCTTATAATCTCTACTTTTGTATGTACCACATGTTGAGACTTTTCAATGGGTTCAGAATATATTATAATTTAATGGTTTATAACAATGCATCTGTACGACTTCATCAACTATAGCTTTTCGTATTGTTTTGATTTCGCCTAGTTTACTAAGTCCTCTTTTTTTCAGATAACGGTTCCTCGAGAAGAGCGGCGCGATAATGAGGCTCTCTATAATAAAATGACAATATCAGACCTGGCACAGAACTTCACGGAACCAGGACCCTCTGACAACATACAGGTCAGTTCTTTTTGAAAAGTCAGCCTGATGACATCAGCGCTACCATTTTCGCTGATGATAAATAATTATTTTAAACTTAGTTTTATCTTTATTTGTACCAATTTGATCTTTGCTAAGAGAACTGTTTTTTAGGATTTGTCTTGTACTTATTTTTCTTTTGGTTGTACTGGGGTTTAACGCCGTTTTTCAACAATTTTTTAGTTATATACCGCGACTGGTTCACCTAACCAGTTTTCCTGGACTGTATACTAACCAGTGATAACTCACCTTTCCACAAGGAGCCGGCAACTTCTCTACGTATGGAGGAAAATCGACATTTTGGTCAAATTTTCATAGAAGGGTATGACCTGCCGCGATCGGAACTTATTTTTCTAACTAATAATTATTTTTTAAACCTAGTTTTATCTTTATTGTACCATCTTGATCTTTGCTAAGAAATCTGCTTTTAGGAATTTGCCTTGTACTTATTTTTCTAACTTCGGTTATTTGTCTCTTTGATTTTTGAAGCAATATTGACTATCTATTATCAGTATAAATGCACGTAATTACGGCTTATTGTTACAGTTTGACTGGTTTGATTATTTTAATGGAACAATGGATCTGGATGGTGTTAAAGTTCCGATCAATGAATCAGAATACGTGGTAGTCAGGGCCGTACCTTACTTCCAGAAGTTGTTTCCGGTGTTACAGAAATATGATAAAAGGTAGGACGAGACAAAAATAAAAACAAAGAGGACTCTACGTCGATAATTTGGGTTTAGATAATAACGCATTTATCAAACCTCAATATTACGACCACCTCAATATTACGACCACTTACTTTTGGACGGCTCTCAGTAATTCTTCTATAATGCAACTCGATAATGAGACCACTTTATTATAACGACCGAATTTTCGGGTCGCGAGGGTGGTCCCATTATCGACACTCAAGACAATGTAAGTTTACAGTAAAAACGCTTACAGTAAGCTCCGCTGATATAGCGAACGATCGCTGATCACAAATCCTTCAAAGGAGACCACGAAGAAAAGCAGATACAAAAATATCTATTGGTCAACATATTTAAGTCTAATGTTCCTGGGATTTTCGTGTCTATTTGCATTTCAGAGTAATCACCAACTATGTAATATGGTACATTATGAAAAATAGAGCTAGTAATTTGGACAGTCGCTTTACAGATCTTTTAACTGATTACAAAAAGGTAATTATTTTTATAAAATATATTGAGTTTTGATTGCCGTATTGTATGCTGGATGTAACGGTATGCAAACGCTTGACAAGATAATGTTATCACAAGTATCCGTGTATCTTTCGTATTGATCAATCATAGGCGGATCCAGGGGGGGGGGCAGACGTACGCCCCCGGCTAAAATTGCCCAAGAAAGGTTTTTTTCTGTCATGAAATATGATATTTACATGAAAATACATATAAATGTCAAAAAATGTGTTCCTTGGGAAGGGATAGGCGAGGTTTGGGAAATGTGCCTGAATCCCATAGAAGGCACCTGGACCCCCAGCCTACTTGTTTAGTTTTCGCCCCCCCCACTAGAAATCCTGGATCCGCCTATGCCAATGATTTGTCATTCGTGAGCTATCAAATTATTACCGGAATAACTGGTGTATTGGGTGCATTTAATACGATAATTAAAGTATTGTATTTGTGCTCATTAAAACAATCATGAAATATTCCTTATATACGTGTACACCTGCACGCCATGTTGACCCATGTTTTCCGAACATTCTTCAGGGTTCGTTATAATATTGTTATAGTAATGTTGTACTAAGAACAACAGTATATCTGATCATTACTGGATGTAGAAGTACTCAGGATTACCATTATACTAACGATACAAATAAATCAAGTTTTTCTGGTTAAAATTTACCAAACAAACTACCAGTGCACAATTGTATAAACATTGATTAATTCTCTGGGTTAAATTTTGGGTTAAAGTTTGGTACAGCTATTGTATAACAGTTTGGTTTAATTTTACCAGGAATTATTTGTGGTTAGATTTAACCCAAAAATATAATATTGGTAAGAAGTCGTCAACATCCTCAGTTTGTCTGTTTACCGGTCTTAAATGTTCAGGTTGTCCAGCGTTTGGTACAACAAGGACAGACATCTTGAATCTACATGTATTTAACTTTTGGTTAACAAAACCTTAAATTTAACCCAATGGTTAAATTTAACCAAAGTTTATACAACTGGGTGCAGGTCAACAATTTGTGTTTAAACATTAACAATGCATATTCCTTCAAATGTACCGTTTTCAAGAATAATTCATATAAGCTACGTGCTTACAAATATATGTTTTAATATAGGGTTTTCTTGTTATTACATGTTATTTGACATGTTATAAAACTATTGAGATTCACGCTCTATGTTTGATTAAATACTTAGGGACCGGCCATTTTGTCCTGATGCAACTTAATGAAAATCTAAACAATGAAGAGCCGCGGCCGTGGTCCAGTGGTTAGTGCGATGGACTTGTAACCCGGAGATCCGGGTTCGAATCCCGGTCGCAGCAGGTCATACCCTTCTATGAAAATTTGACAAAAATGTCGATTTTCCTCCATATGTGGAGAAGTTGCCGGCTTCTTGTAGAATGGTAAGTTAGTACTGGTTAGTATACAGTCCAGGAAAACTAGTTAGGTGAACCGGTCGCCGTACATAACTGAAAAATTGTTGAAAAACGGCGTTAAACTCCAGTGACAATTAGTCACATAAAAACAAACTAAACATTACGATGAGCCTTACATTTACACTCGATAGTACAGATAGGTCTTATTCCGTGAATGACATTTTCATGCATCAATGAAGGCTGAAATAAATTTATATCTGTTCCATAATAAAGGTTTTGTACGGAACAACGTCCGCTGTCCCCCGATGGAAAACATGTTTGAGTTATGTGGTATCTACCATGGGTATGGCGGTAGGACATATGTTTGTGAAGGAAACATTTGATGAATCTGCAAGAACAGTTGTAAGTATAAGTCATTACACATAAAGCGGTATATGCACGACCTTGTATGTTCAGGCATTACATCCCTAATACAGTACAACCCCTGAAAACCGGACTTCCCTGAAAATCGGACGATTCCTCAAGCCCATTTTTCCTCTTCTTTAATCAATAGTTCTCTGAAAACCGGAATTATTTGAAAAGCGGACTTTTTGTCTTGTCCGGATGTGGTCCGGTGCACAGGGTTATAATGTATTGTATTTTCCTAAATTTCCTAAATGCTCAATGCTACAAAAATATATACATTACAAAAATAGTATAGAATAATTATCGCTATTTCTGTTATATTTTCCCTATTTATTTCAATATATATTGAAACACATTTAACAATTTCGTAAGAGTTGCTGCCCTTTTCGAAAAAAAAATATAAAAAAAACGTTAATTTCTGTGAGCTATATTTTTCTGCATTCAATTAGATTGATTCTGTGTTCGTTTGTTTTTTTTACTGTGAGTTTTCATTGAATGGATCTTCTTTTTTCTTTAATCCTTGAATAATGGGCTACTTCCATGGATTTAAATGCAAATTCAAAGGAACAATAACTAAGGTCTGTATTCGTTTTTGAAAAAATCTCGCGGTAAATAATTTTTTGGATCATGGAAACCTATCACAGTTATGAAAGTTTCGGAAATTTGTCCACTCCATTTGGAGATAATAATTTTGACATAAGTGATGTAATACCTTAATTAGGACTTAAAAGTTAAGAGGAATATTAATACGCTATAAGACTGAAGAACATTTTATTAATACTATTTAAAATATTGCTGAGACTAGGAAGCTATCTTGAGTATTCGCGGCATTTTAACCATTCTTATTTAAACTGTACGTCCATTATGAATCCGTACCATTCGGTCGAAGTACTAATGCGTAGTTTTCAGGCAGGTTCCAACACTAGTGGTAGATTTTCAACTTTGAACTAGCACCGCTTTAAGTAAAACCGTATACAGTAAAAAAAACCCTTGAAAACCGGATCCTCTGAAAACCGGAATTCTCTGATATTCAGACGATTTTTCAAGGCCGACTTTTTTTCTTCTATAATCAATGATTCTCTGAAAATCGAAATTCTCAGAAAACCGGACGCTTAGTCCGGTCTTGAAGAGATCTGGTTGTCAGATTTTATATTGTATTTTCCAGGCCTTAGAAATGATAGCTAATATTCGTGAATCATTTACTGAATTACTGGACGAGATAGACTGGATGGACAGTGAAACAAAGAAATCTGCACTTGAGAAGGTACCCATCTATTTATACTCCGTCGTACTATGACCCTTTGTGCCTTCAGTCTCTTATCTATGCGTCAATGTAGATAGACTCACCAATCCACAACGAAGAGTAGAACATTAACGATTGTATTAATATCAGATTTTATGAATAAGTCGCTTATTTTACTGTCTTAATTTGTGTCAAATATGATTATACTTTATTACATAGTAGAAAACCTTGTTATGTTAATGAATATTCAGCCGTACTACTTTGCTCTTCTTTTTGAACGCATTTATTTAACTTTTTATTTCACTGGGGTGAAACGGACAGGCTCATTTGGTGGTGTAAGACTATAGGCGTACACCTGGGTAAGACCATCTACCTTCCGTAAGCTAGCTGGATAGCTCCCTCATGTATGACATTTGTCTTGTCCTGGATTAGACACGAACTCGCAGAGGCGAGGGGCAATTGTTCATTAGTCAGCGACCATAACCGCTCAAACACGCCCCCCCTGATAAGTTTCTTTTAAATACTTTTTACTTCGATTACAGCTAGAGGCGATGAGGTCATGGATTGGTTATCCACGTGATTTGTTAGAACCAGAAACGATCAACAAGCTTTACGAAAACGTAAATTTTTAATTATGTTTGTTTCATGAAATGTTCATTTATAATTTTTCGAAGCTAACATTATCATCAACGGACATTGGCCTACGTTAGTGTTTAATTGGAGAGTACTTTAAAAAGAACGGTGCTTCCTTCGTATCATGTAAACAAAGAATTACTTTTTTAAAAACAACAACAACAACACGGAGCCTTGATTCCCTAATTTTCGCAGTACGAAATCTCTTTGGCAAGTACAGGCACAAACACACGAAATATGAAATCGATATGCTTGTCACAAGTATGTGTTTTTCATGCGCGCGCAAGCGTCCTCACTTCCGGTAAATTTAAAAGTCTGACCACTGAACATCCTCCTTCGAAATGAGACCTTGTAACAGGAACTTAGTCGCTAGCTGGTTGAAAATGAGATGATTAATGATAATGTAATGATATTTAAGGTTGTTTGTAAAATATGAATGATGATGTATGATTATATACAACAAATATATGTGTATAACGATTGCATAACATCAACCATATAACAACGTATAAGAATATTGGGTAGTTGGTATTTGACAGTAATTTCATAAATATTTTCTTTTTTAAAAAAAAAACTTAATCAGACAATGTTTATTCCAGTACACTATTGATCGAGAAGAACATTTTAACAACGTGTTGAATAATTTAAAACTATCATCTTCCAGTGCATTGCAAGTATTGAGACAAAAATACGACAAAAACGTGTACGTATCTATAAGATGAACTTTAAACATTTCAAATACGGCCTTTATTGACAGATGGCCTTTATTCGGAGGTCAGTTTGTCCTAAATAATCAATGACAGTTTTTTCAAAGAATGGCCCTTATTCACAGCGTGGACTTTATTCGGAGGGGACTGCAAACTCAGGTTTGACTGTGTACATTCGAAGACTTCCAAGCTTTAGAAGCGAAGGAATAACTCAGGCTTACACCTTGGTAGAACCACTGACCTTCCGTAAGCTAGCTGGAAATTTTGTCTCTTGTTGGATTCGAACTCACAGCGGTGAAGGGCTAGTAATTACTAGTCAGCAAACATAACAATGCGGCCACGAAGGTCCCTGTGAAATTATGATATACAAAATATACATTATTATTATTATCAGCGTTCATTCTCTAAGTACCATTTTCTTATTAGAATCAAATACAATGAATATTTACTGTCTCAATTTCAGATGGTCTACACCACCGTCCACTGTCAATGCTTACTACAATATGGTCTTAAACAATATCAGTAAGTTAGAACATTTGAACTATGATCTTATATTTTTCCCAGAAAAGTAATTAAACGTGAAAACACGCGCTTCGGACTGAAACTATAGGATATCAAGATAGGCCATAATGTCATATTTATACCTTCAAGGTAACATAATCCATGCAGAAGTTTTCTATGTGAGACACGAGTTGTTTCAATCTTTATTGTATAATTTAGATACGGGTGTATTAAATTTACAAATCAATTCGAGAAACGTGTATTTTCTGTCGCATATCTTTCCTTAGAAATTGTTTCGATGAAAGTAATTCGGCAAAAGTCCCATTGTAACATTTCTCAATGTCGTTTTTGTCTGGTCCCACAAACTGTTAAATCAGGCGTGTGTGGAATTTGCGCTCGTGACTGTTCCGGTTACCAATTTTTACATTTATTTTGCACAGTGTTCCCGGCAGGAATATTACAGCCGCCGTTCTACAGCAAATACCAGCCAAAGTAAGTTCATGTAATCATCATTATCTTCTCTTTTAAACAACAATTCTTTAAACAATGTTTAGTCCTTGACCCTTGACCCTTGACACATGAATATATTACCCGTTCTGTCTACATGTATTTACAAAATAGATAATGGACCCATTTGGACAAAACATTTTTTTAATGTTTGTCTATCAAGCAACATTTGCAGTTGAAGAAGGAATAACTATTACTAAGTATTACGGGATGGAAATCTGTATAAATTATTTAAATTCGAGCTTTGAGCTCATGCCTACCGTGTGATCGTTTTAAGAACCATCTCATTTAATTGTAGCAATATAGTGTAGTTAATTCTTTAATTCCTTAATGTAAAAATCTTTTCGTAAAATCGAATTCGTATTCTTTTTACTGCTGGTATTCGAATAGCATTTTTGTGTTACCAGTACAGCTCACTCACTCGGTCCTTTTCGGTCCTTATGGAACCGGCCGTCACAGTTACTCGCCACCTCACTCTCTGTTTTGGGCTGTTTGTTTGTTTGGCTTCATTCCAGGTGATCCCGATTTCTTCTAGTTCTTTCATTCGCTTTCTTTTCCAACTGTTGAGTATCCTTCCTTGTCGTCTATGTCCCTGGGGGTTCCAATTGAGGGCTTGTCCGGTAATGCTTTCAGTAGGTTTTCTGAGGGTTGGCCCAATCCATTGCCATGTTCTTGTTTTTTAATTTGCGTGTTACCAGTACTGAGTATTGTTTCATTGACATTTGTATTACCTGTAAACTACATTAAGTGTTTATTTACGCTTCTCCATTCTGGTCATTAAGTTAGAACAATGTTCAACATATACATAAACTGCAAGTTTGAGTTGGTTCCCGGAGTGTGTCGATCGTAATTCCGGAAGTAAGCATAGTCTAACAGCAACCTTCTCTAACTGGTTCCAGTCTTGACAAGAGGTCTGAGAGGAAGTAAAATTAATATTATTATATTATAATATTATTATATATTTTTGCATTCAGAATCTTTCTCTATTACAACCGTACATTAGTTTACTTTCTCTTGATAAAACTGTACTCAGACATTTCTATTTTGCATCTATTACATGTGTATTGGTTGAATGTTGGCCGTTCCTACGAACCGACGCATTTCATTTTGATTTACTTTGTTATTCCAATATAATGTGTAATAAATATACGATCCAATCAGTAATAAGCGCATCAGACATTATTTAAAATACTGGATTGCTCGATAAGCATAGTACCAAAGGGAATTCGGTATTTTTTGTATTAGACATGTTGAAGTTTATATTCAATTTAAATCAATCTGATGTTTCGCTGTACTTAAGGTTTAGACAATCGGCAGAATTGTACAAAAATGTGAAATAAGGATAATCATTACATAGAGTCTTACCCTAGCCTTTTATTCGCCGGATATCTTAGACTTGGCTGTTTCGTGTTTCGCATGCTATAATGGTGTCACACATCCGATATCTCAAGACAAATGTTACACCCTCTTGAGGCGCGTTTGAAGCCTTGTACTGTATGAATGAATGATCGACAGCCCTAGTTTTGAGGATTAAAAGTAGGAAAATGTACGTTATAAATTCAAATCTCTCATTATGCTATAATAATTGTATTTCAGATCAATGAACTACGGAGCAATTGGTGTAATCATTGGCCACGAAATCACGCATGGTTTTGACGATAGGGGTGAGATTTTTGTTCGTAGAAAATGCTTGTTACATCGAACATGTATGAATGTACTCTGTGCATGTATTTGAGTGTCTATTCATAAGCATATCTTCGGTACGATAGCTATTTGTAAACATAAAAATCATACCAATTGTTTACACTTCTGGCATTTATTTATGACAGCTTGCAAAAAAAGACATACGACTGATTAATAGAACGTAACAGCTATCGTTTACAAACAATGACAGTTACATACTTCTTAAAGTATAAAGAGTGCTGTCTGAGCTAGGATACGCCTAAGCGACATTCTGATGTTCATACAGGTACAGACAAACCTGTAACCAAAAACCATCCTGGGGGAAGACAAAATGTGGTCTTCATTGACGTGTGGCCTTCATTCGGAGGTCAGTTTGTTCTAAATAATCAGTAACGGTTTGTCAATGAATGGTCAGTAATCACAGAGTAGCCTTTACTCGGAGGTGGCTGAAAACACAGGTTTGAAAGTATCTGAGTATGGTTACCATATCACAGAATACGCGAAGTACAGTATAGTAATATCACCAGTATTTGTAGCGCTGTTGAAGACTACGATATCTACAAAGCAATTACTCTAACTTATGCCGTATTGTCTAAAAGCATTTCATACACGCCTATGTCTTGTTCGCCCATACACGCCTATGTGTTGCTTGCCAATAAGAACTCTCCTGCGAGATCGTGCGAGATTTATTACGATAATGATTGAAACTACAAATACGTGAATGCTTTTTTTTCAGGTCGACAATACGACAAAGACGGTAATCTAGATCATTGGTGGAAGCCTGAAATTATAGAAAACTTCAAGGAGAAGGCTCAGTGTATTGTGGATCAATATGGACGTTATGTTGTACCAAAAGTCAATAAAACTGTAGGTTGTGAACTTACTAATACCATTAAGGTTGTCCGCGCCCTATGCACCAAACATGATTTTTCTCATTATTTGTGGCTTATGACAGGCGGCTCGATGATTGTAAATACGGAGGAACTTAAATTAATATATCATAAAAATATATCAGCCATTTTTATATCATATGCATAAATCAATAGTTTGTGTATTATATAACATACATACGTGGTTTTCATAATTTCAGGTAAATGGTATAAATACACAAGGTGAGAACATCGCTGACAATGGTGGTTTGAAGCAAAGTTTCCGAGTATGAATCATTTTATAACTACTCATGTTTACATTTCATAATGCAAATATATTATACCCAACACTTCATATAGATTAAGCCCTCTTCAGACACTGATAAATCTGGAGGTTGGTTTCTAAGCTCAAATCTTTATAAATCTGTTAATTATTCTAAGATTATAATGACACACCAATGATGTCATACCTTATTCTGTCAGCATAAATGGGACATTAAACACTTTGAAAATCGGCTTGAGATCTTTGATGGGAGATCAATCTTAAGTTTTATAATCTCAGACCTTGAGTTTAAAACATGCTTTTGTACACAAGTCATTAATTTTGGATATCAGGCGGTGTAAGTAACTGACGGCCCCGTTCATGATGATTTTGTAATGGTGAATCACGTGACCTCTTATGTGCTCGTGTAATGTCGTCTTGAAAGCACGAACAGCAATCAGCCAGAGGTGCTCCAAATGAACTGTCAGTGCGAGACTTAACTAAACTGTATTTAGTTACTAAGCCTATTGAAGTATTTATTATGTATGGAATCCTATGTTTTATATCAGGCTTACAGAAGGTGGGTGGAGAAACGAGGAAGTGAAGAGCCAACATTACCTGGACTCAACTTTACCAATAATCAATTATTTTTCATTAGTTTTGGACAAGTGAGTAAAAGTTCTTGTTTTCTTTACCATTGGTCTGAAAGGATGGATTAAAGTAAAAATGAAGGGATGGTTAACTCGTATAAACCAGATATACATAGGAACATCTATCTACTTGACTGAAAAACTATTGTAGTCCTCATTACTTGTGAAGGGCCTCCGTAGTCGAGTGGTTATTGTCTCAGAGATGTAACCCCTAACCACTGAGAGCTCGAAACCTACCCGGGCCACAATATCGTATATAAGGAGGCTGCATAGCTAGCTTACAGAAAATCAATGGTTCTAGCCAGGTGTAAGCTGGTTGGAAAGCTAGAAAGTCACCAGATGACCTAGTTTGTTGGTGCGCCGTTAAACCCCAATGAGAACATGCTCAAGAAGGGCACATAATGAATTACTAAACAGTAAAAAGTATTATCACTCGCCATATTTGTAAACAAATTTACTATTAGATTTGAACAAATGAGAAATAAACAGTATTATGTGCATGAAATCTTTGGTCGAGGTTACAGAAAAGAAATGGCATTTTGGACGACATTAAAAACTTATAGAAATCCTATGGCATTGTCCGGATTAGTAGGCCATATTAGAAATGCTAAGTGTTTGCATAGTTTAGAAACGTTATTTCAGTTTTCTAGTAATTTCATATTACATTCTCATATTACATACATATTACAACTCATTGAGCATTGGCATGTCTTATTTCTTCAAACCATACCACGATTTACTCTGACAACAGTTACTGTCAAAGGATTCATTTCAGCGCCAGATCAAAATTTTAAAAAGTTGGTACTAAACTTTGGCTTAAAAGCATTCCACATATTTACATATTCTCATAATATCTGAGCTATCAGGAAAAAATCAGAATCATTGTACGAGTATAAACGTGGTAGTATATCAATGCATTGATATGTAAATATACATGTAATTCCTTAAGCCATTCTTAAAAATGTTAGTTTATGTGAACTTCATGCGACCTAAATGTTTGATAGTGGATAGGTAGGTAGGAGTTTTTGTTAACATCACTTGCTTGCACTGAAAACTAAAAACCGTAACAAAGAAAAAAATAAAATAGTCAAAATCGCTGAAACAAATTGTCGGAAGATTTTAGGATGAGTTGGTTACGTATCTGTAACTTAGCACTCTTTTAATCCTTTCCCACATAGAAACACAATTTAACGCCTTTACCTTCACGCCATTTTAAGCACTACTCGACGCGTTTTTTGCCAACTCAAAGCGGATTTGAACGCTTTGTCAATAACCCATCTAAAAACATTTTTTTTATTTTGCATAATTATTATCGCACAACATCAATGTTAATGTTGTAATTAACAAAGCATTATTTCCAGCTTTGGTGTAACATAATGAGGGAGGAAGCTTTAATTAATTCTATCAACAACGGTGTTCACAGTCCAGGACAATTCAGGTAATTAACAATTTTCCCAAAGATATCAGGGGCATCCTTGACCGAGTTGTCTTTTGTTTGTAATCATTAGCTCCTCACCACTGTCTGTGAGTTCAAATCCCATTGGGAAGCCGAGGAAGCTGTTCAGCAAGCTTACGAAAGGTTAATGGCTCTACCCTAGTCACTGATTATTTAGAACTAACTGATCTCCGAAGAAAGGTCTCTAGTCAATAAAGGCAACATTTGGTCTTTCCCAAGTGTGACCTTTCTTCACAGGTTTGACTGTATTTTATTTCTGGAATGAACTGCTTTGTTATAACCATATGGTATATAATAATCTTAAATAAAAATTTTGAACTCCTTAATGGGCCTTACGGTAACATCATATGTTCAAAGTACCAAATCTTTCACACTTAGTTATTTATTTAGAGACTTTTTGCCGCATACATGTCAAACATTTAACGCCTTCAAATGCACTTGATACGACATTCCAGTAATTGCATTATATCTGAAAGCTCAATAACCATGTCTACAGACGTTTGTCAGTTAAATACAATATGTGGCGTATGGATATTTTTTTTCTGTTCCAGGGTTATTGGGACGTTACAAAATTCCAAGGAATTTTCTGAAGCGTTTGGATGTAGCAACAAACAGTACATGAATCCACCTGATAAGTGTCAGGTTTGGTGAAGAGACAATTCAAAGTGTGGCAGTGTAAATTGTTTTAGAGTACATGACAATGTGAACCAATTCCAATATGCCAAGACTTGGGAACGTAGCTTGTTGACATGTTGACGTTTATTAATTGCGTGTATATACGTGGATAGGTACTTAGATGTCTGGATTGTTGTATATATCGTGTTATCGCCTATGTAAATTTAGAAACATGAAATATTGGTAGAATATATTGCATTCTGTCTGCACCATTACATTTTCAAATAATACATTAACATTTAATTTTTGTTCCATTTTAAAGACTAAAAATGTATATAATGTAATATGACTTCATCACTTGAGCCAACAGTGTGTAGATACTAGACGAGTGTATTTTCTTTTTTTATCAGTCTCATAAGATGCCCATTACTAGTAATCACAATCATTACTAATTGAAAGTTTCAACTTAATATAAGAGATTTTTGTTTGTGCATTCAATAAGGACAAACGTTCTCCTACTTTTGTGCAATAGCGAACTAAAGGTTTTCTTTTTAGCTCACCTGAGCAAGTAGTGCTTAGTGACTTGTAGTGATCATTCACTCACCGGCATCTGTAGTCTGGCCTCCACATTTGAGGGCTGACGACACTCTAGAGGTCACACTTTTGATTGAATCGCCATCAAACCGTGTCAGAATGTTTGTTTTAATGACATCTTGAACAGGTTCGAACATGGGTCATCTGCGATCAAATATTACGTCAACCCAAATGAAAACCTGGTCAACACTATACATGTCATAATTTTGATTGGATCTTCATCTAGTTCATCAGAATTTTTCCCTCAGTTTTTCTCTTAATGATATCTTGGGTCCGGGGTGAAAACCTAGGTCACCAAGTTAAAACACAACCTTGTTATCACCATGTAGGTCACAGTTTTGATTTAGTCTTCCCTAAACCTTGTCAGAATGTTTTTATTAATGATATCTTTAAGAAATTTGTCAACTCAGGTAAAAAAATAAGTCACAAGGTCAAATCACAGGAAAACTTTTAAGTTGCAACTTTACTCAGGTGAGCAAAAGGGGCATCATGGCCCTCTTGTTTCATATTCTAAAACTTACTGTATTTTTGTGACTTTGGGAAGCAACTTCATAGGTTGAACTTTGCAGTTCAAAATCTTAGTGTTCAAATTTCAAATACTGGTTCATGGCTTCTCCTGCATGCAAGCGGTTGTAAATGTTTAATTTAGAAGACAAAGTGATAGTAGGTGTTTTATTTACCATGAAATCAAACCTTCAGTACCAAGTTTAATTGTTCGGTACATTCTTTTGTATATATTTGCGACTTTACTTAAAATATCATGTGCCTTATTAGTGAATGTGTAAATACAATATATGCATTAAATAAACTATGAGTGAACATGCATTCAATTTTTGTGAATTAATTGGATTACAGTCACAAAAAATAAAGAATTTTGTAAAGCACACGAATTCACTCGAAAGTTAAACACAATGGTAACATGTGATACCCTTCAATTCATTTATTTTAATCATAGACACAAAACAATGTTTCAGATTAAAATATTGAACAATTTAAAATTTTCGTTTCAGAGCATATACAAGCATATAATTTTAACAAAAAATGCCTATCTATCTACTCACTGGTAAAAAGTTTTGGTTGCAAAACTACAAATAATTTTTTTTAAGGATGGCCTGACTATTCCATTATCAAATATCAAAATTGACCAATATAATTTTTTAAAAGCATATACAGTCAAACCTGTGAACAAAGGCCACCCTTGGGAAAGGCAAAATGTGGTCTTTATTGACAGATGGCTTTTACTTAGAGATCATTTTGTTCTAAATAATCAATGATGTTTTTTATAAAGAATGGCCTTTATTCATCGTAGTCTTCATTTGGAGGTGGCTGCAAACACAGGTTTGACTGTAAATGGTTTTTTTCTGACAGTTAACACTGCATCTATATTCATAGTGTTTGAAATAATTATAAATGAAAGAACTACCGTAGTATCAGTAAATATGATCCCGTTTTCTGGATATACAAATCCATATAATCAAATCTGTATAACACAAGCCTGCAGGTTCTTTGCCGATATTTAACATCAATTTCTGATACATGGAAGACGAATGATTTCGAAATTTCGATAAATCCAAAAAGGTATCAGCTATAAAAATAATATATCACGATAAGCTTTAAACATACAATTTGACAAAAATGTTGATTTTCTTCCGTATGTGCAGACGTTGCTAGTTCCTTGTGGAAGGTTAAGTGAAGGACCGGTTAGTTACACAGTCCAGGCAAACTGGTTAGATGAATCCGCCACCGTATATAATTGAAGAATTGCCATTAAATTCTGTTAAAAAAAATTCAACATACACCATTCATAATTGATCAAACTTATCACAGTACACAGCAACAGCGCTCCACCCATGAAAGAACATCCATTAAAATACAGACGTCTTCAATGCAATTTTTTAACATACATAGTAATTGATGCGTATTAGTCATCAGGTAATGTTTTGTATGGGTTTAGGATGCCTTTTGGGTCAAATATCCTCTTCATGTCCTTCATGACCTTGACAGCTGACCTTGATTTACTATGGTAAATATACTGCCTCTTTTTGAAACCGAGGCCATGTTCAGCACTTATACTTCCTCTGAAAATAAATGACCCATTGTTTAAACTCTACAGTCCATAATTACAAATAATCATATTCTTGTTGAGGACAAACCACTGCCAAACGAAGAACACAACAAAGGTATGCATATCATGTATACTTCACAATGCATCATTTTACTGATAATTAAGCAGCTTCATTTTTCTATGTAGTACAAAGTAGTAAGAAACCTTTAAAAAGATATCATGGTTGAGCAGTTATGGTCTCTAACTAGGAAACACTGTCCTCAACTGGCTATGGGTTCAAATCCCACCCGGATCAAATTGCACAGGTCAGGAAGCTGTCCAGCTCTGTGGTTCTACCCAAGTGTATGCATGGGACCTTCCTCTGACATTGAAGCTGGGAAAGTTGTCAAATAACGCTGGCTGTTTGGTGCAATGTTAAACTGCAGAGAATTTTTTTTTAGATCTTAAATCTTTGACTTATATTTAACTAATTTAGAACTAGACAGTACAAAAAGCTGATGAATTACCTGTATTTAGACACCCAGTCATATATAAATGGTTCAATCAAATTAAGAACTTCAGCACTGTATTCTGGTGATGTAACATTGAGGTGTAAATTACCTGTAAATAGTAGAAACATCAGTTGAACTGAATTTATGTAATATCGGTAAATTAAAATCAGTAAAACACCAAATGTCATCTCATCAGTGAGTTTGTGAAAAAAATTACAGAACAATAAGTGAAAGTAGATACAGCCTTCATTATGAATTATGTGTTGTTTCACCATATACAGTTAGGCAACAGAAGGACCATGGGTGTTCCCCAGCTTAAGCAGTAACAATAATATTTCCAGAAGACTGTATTTTGTCCTCCATTTTTATACAATATGAATTTGCAGAGTAGGTATTGGGTTGGTTGGTTTTAGAAGGCAGTATATAGTATTTTGAGGGAGGTGGGACTTTTTGTATGTGTTTTTGTCTAAGAATACATTTATTATTTATACTTATAAGGCAAACTGACTGGTTCAGACAGTAGAACACAATACATAGAACTATGAATTGAGATATACCTCTGCCTGGCAACGAGGCCAGCAACTTCTGATGCAATCATAACAAGGGAAAGTTGTGAATGCAGAACACATTTCAATGTGCTGGTGGAGATGTTTCGCACAGGAGTACTGATTAGATTCATAGATTTTTTCTATGAAATTGAATTAACTACAATTTTTTTTATACAATACAAGCTTACTTTTATTAAGAGATGGAAAAGTCACTAATATTAGATAGCAGGTAGTCTTGTTTACATCAACTGAGAAAAGTAGATAAAACAGTACTGAGTAATAACTTATTGTGTCTTCAAGTTTGTCAAAAAGATATGTTAAACATCATTCTCACCATCGCCAACATGACCGTAACCAACAACTCTAGTAGCTTTATCACCGACTCTTTCTCTCATATCAGTGACTAGATGATAAAAATGATCTAATGGTAATGATACGTCATATTTATAACAATACCCATCATGCATCAATCCTTCGGCAATTCTCTCTCGTATACTCCACAAATACTAAAATCAGAAGGAAAATATTTAAGTCAAAATACATACAGTAAAACCTCAAATAGTGACCACCTCAATATTACAACCACCTTGTTATAATGACCATTTATACTAAAATAATGTTCAACAACTCTCCTATAATTCAACTTGATGATGAGACCACCTCATCATTACCACAAATTTTTCCAGTCCCAAAGGTGGTCACATTGTTAATGTTTTACTGTACTATTATATTACTCCAAGCTGTCCAACTAGCTCATGGAAGGTCAGTCGTTCTACCCAGGTGTATGCCTGAATACTTCCTCTACCATTAAAGCTGAAAAAGTTGTCAAATGACCTTGACTGTTAGTGCAACGTTAAACCTCAATGAACACCAATCAAAGTAAATCTTTTCAAAGACAGAAAAATTTTCATGAAAATGTTTTACATAGACTTAATCTATCATTAAGTAGAAAGAATGGACTCCATGGAACATCCTATACATAAATACAACCATTCAAAAAAAATACACAGAATGTACAACATTTGCACACATACAGTTCACACTTAAAGTCTCAAAATTCAATCAAACACAGAGACTTTCACAGGACAGCCTGTAAACATCCAGTTCCTGAAATTTAACGGAGGAATAAAGCAGTAAAATACAGCAATTATCAATCAATCATTATAAAACACAAATATATTCACCTCTATTTTGGATTTTTCAGCAGCAACAGTACCGTCTGATACAAGTCCTGATTCCATCGTGGATTCTAAAAACCGATTCAACTTCTCTTCATCATGTACGTTGTTTGAACCTTCAAAGTAATCAGTCAAACAGTCATGTAAATTGTGGCGCAAAAACAGGCAGCATCCAGAGATTGTTTTACATCATATATAATAAGTACTGTGAAAAAGACCCATCCAAAACAGTGACAATTTTGCAAATTTCAAACACACAATTCGCAAACAAAAGACAAATTTTAGATTAAAGCGTTCACATATTAAGCAAACAATTTCACTCAAAAACATTGATTGAACCCATCCATTTGCTGTAACACATTTTCGCAATTTAAAATTTTAAAATGGCTGATGTTCTTTCCTTTATTGCATATTTGTGAATTAAAGAGACAAAGCAGCACTAAAAACTGTTGTCTGCATTAGAGTAAAAAATTCCCAATTTCAGTGCAAAAAAGTGAAACAGAAAAAATTGTGAGAAGATTTTAACTCAGTTGATAGATATTTGCAATAATGTTTGTTAAAAATCTAGACAAACATTATGTTAACCGGTAATTATCAAATATTTACACAAATGCTTCTGATATCAACAGTGATTTTTTCCTTCTTTGTTTGGGTGCGGTAAACGGACCCTCCCCAATCAAAAATGAAGACATTTATCCCAATCCTGACCTTTAAGTTCCCAATTTCGGCATCACACTGCAATTTTTTCCCCAAGTGGACCCTTTCCCAAAATTGCAAAAAAATTGCTGATCAAGAGAGTGTGACTGGACTTCAAGAAGCTACTATCAAAACTAATGTGTCACAATTTACCTGATGTTTCAATAAGTATATAGAATGGATAGTCTGATACTGGACTTGAAAGCTTCAAGTTGTCTGTAGCAACCTTCAGTGTTTCTGCATCCATAAATTCATACGCTGACAATATTTCTGCTAGATTCCTTTTTGTTTGACGAAACACATCCAGTACCTTTGAGAAACTTTCCACACCTGTCAAAGAGATGAAATATCTTCTTTTTTATTTTTCACTGGGGTTTAATATCACCCCCCAACAGCCAGGGTCATTTGGTAACTTTTCCAGCTTTAATGAAGGAGGAAGACCCCAAGAGATTACTTGGGTAGAACTACAAACCTTTCATAAGCTAGCTGGATAGCTTCCTCACACATTAAATACTGCCCTTTACCAAGAGCACAATTTTTTCCCACTGTATGATTTCACTATTAATTTAACCTCTCAGGAGCAACAACCTCTCAACAAAAACTCAATTTTGCTTCTCCCAAAGGGTGTTGCTTTAGAGAGGTTGCACTGTACAATGATTTGTTATCTTCTCAATTAGCGCATTTACATAGCCCAAAGTCCCAATTAATTTGTTACTGGGTCAATTAACACAAGGCGCAAAAATGCTCCAGTCTTTGTTTATACATACCTAAGAATGCCACATTAACAGCTTCTGGTTTTTGAGGACACAAGATGGCAGCTTTCGTGATAATACCCAGGGTTCCTTCCGACCCAATAAATATTTGTTTGACATCATATCCTGTGTTATCCTTCCGTAATGATGATAAACAATCTAGAACTTCACCATTGGCCAACACCTGAAAGTTTACATGGAAGAAAGAGGCTATTTAGTTATTAATATTGCAGAAAAATATTTCAGTATGATTTTAAAAATGCAGCTGTAGGCATAGAAAAGAAATTTTCAATATTTGTTTAGTATATTCTTGCCGCATAGGTACACAAATATTTGCCCATTAACATAATTATCCTGGTTGCAGTTTTCTAGTCTTCAAAATTCAGTAGTTTAATACTTTCTTCTAATCTCATTTAAATGCAAAGCATCTTTAAATTACAAGTACAGTAAAACCTCAATAATGAGATCACCTTTGGGACCTGAAAATCAGTCATAACAATAAGATAGGCACATTATCAAGTTAAATTATAGGAAAGGTATTGGAAGCCAGTCCAAAAATAAATGGTCATTATAACAAGATGGTTGTAATATTGAGGTGGTCACTATGTGAGGTTTTACTGCGTATATACAACTGAATACATTGTATGGATCATCAATACGAGAGCACGTACTGCCTCAAGTCCTAAAACACTTCCGTGTAGTGAACCGTATCTTAGCATCCGAACGCCACCAGCATTTGTTGCTAAGTTACCACCAATATGACAACTTCCTTTGGCACCGAGATCTAGTGGCATGGTGTAATTGTATTCTGACACATAATCATCCAAATTACCGAGTACACAACCTGCTTGGCAGACTAAACTTCCTAGAATCAATGAAAATATTGACTAAAAACTGTTCACAACAGGCCAAGTAACTTAGGTATAACTACACCATAATAAAGACATGAACAATATCCTGTGGTATCACAAATTTTCGTGGACCATCTAATTTCGTGGGTGAATTTATCCACGAATTTAAGTACCCTCAAATTAAAATTAGTTAAGTTTCGAATGTAGCCGAAAATGCTCTATCCGAAATTACCACGAATTTAAGTACCCACGAAATTACCGATTATGGTGAATCCACGAAATTTGATACCAACGAAATTAAATGAAACCACAGTAATAAGCACAGAAGTAGGCATAAAAATTGTTTGTTTCTGGTTACACGCTCATTTAAAATAGAGTAGGTAGGTGGAAAAATTTTTCCGGGGGATTTTGTTTGCTATTCCTGAAAGACACAGTTGAAATTATTTTTGTGCGGAAAGGTAAAATAGTGAGACAGTGGATGTACCATTCCTTGGGCCAAATAAAAAGTCTAGAGTAACAGGTAACCAGAAACAAACAATTTTTTATGCCTTAATAAGGTCCCTTAAATTATGAATATTTTAAACAAGGAACAGAGGTATTACAAAAAATAAACAATAATTAAGTCACAAAGATACTAAATGACAGTCAGGAAATGATTTTAATAAAGATATGAGGTCATACTGTAAGACCAAGGTACTCCGACTAAGAATATAAGAATTTTATATTTGATCGAACGAAAATGGGAAGACATTACAAAAACAATGACGACTCTAGGTAGCGTCATCGTCCTACCCCTCCCCCCCAAAAAAAAACAGATTTGCATCAATCTCGGAAACTGCCATGGCAACCTTGAAATCCACGGAATTCCACGTATCCGCGGAAAATTCACAGGCCTGAGTTTAAAAAACCTTAACCTTTTTCTCAACAATATTAGAGAATGGAGAATGATTGTTGAATAAATACACTTTCAAAAATCTTAATACTTTAGTACTATGTTAAGTGGCAAAACATTTCTTCAAAGAATCCCAAATACTGATAAAAATGCTTATCACATGTAGTCAAAGAGAAGACTTAATTAAATAAAACTGATTGACTGCTTAGGGAAGGTTATGAGATAATCTTGTGATTAAATTGTATAGGAGATATTATTAATACCTATAAAATACCGCAGAAAATCACTTCCACACAAAATCACCAATTAAGACTGTTGTTCATCTGTTTGGTTAGGCTGTAAATATGAAGGAGTATTATTACATACCTGAGAGAGAATCAAAACTGGTGACTTGGTTCATCTGCTGGGTAGATATAATTACCTCGTCAAACACTGGAACACTCCCGCCAACAAGACCTGTGTTTCCACCCTGATAATGGATAATACAATTCAAAGTACAGTAAATCCTCGATAATGTGACCAATGAGACCTTCGGAACCAAAAAAACGGTCATAAAAATGAGGTGGTCTCATTTTCAGGTTGAATTATAAAGAAGTTATTGGACGCTGATCGAAAATAAGTGGATTTTATAACAAGCAGGCTGTAATATATGGATGCTATTTGAGGTTTTACTGTACATTATGGTCAAACTTGTATTACAAATACCATTAAATGAATTCAGCTATCCATAAATCAGAAACTAAGACACTGATTCTTGCTATGTAAAGTTTAATTTAAAAAATCATATTAAATTTAATGGACTTTGGCTTAAATGGCATCAAAATATTATACATGTATTAAATTTCAAAAGGCTGCAATGGTCCAGTGGTTAGTGCACTGGACTTGTAACCTGGCGATCTGGGTTCAAATCCCAGTTGCAGTAGGTATACCCTTCTATGAAAATTTAACAAAAATGTTGATTTTCCTCCATTTATGGAGAAGTTGCCAGCTCCTTGTGGAAGAGTAAGTTAGCACTGGTTAGTATACAGTCAAGGAAAACTGTTGGGTGAACCAGCCTCTTATATAACTGAAAAAAATTGTTGAAAAATGGTGTTAAACTCAGTGAAAAAAAAATAAATTTCAAATTCAACAACTACTCACCTGAGGAACAACTGCTAAGTTTCTTTCATTGCAGACTTTCAGTATTGCAGAAACATCTTCAGCAGTTTTTGGTTTCAATAACAACTGACTTGCACCTAGAATGAGAGCGAAAATCTAAAAAGAAATTTACAATTAATCATCTAATGGGTGGTGCATCAGAACACACAATAACCCCCAAATAATGATTTGCTATAAGCTGGCAGTAACTCCTGAATATCATGTATACCCAAAATTTATCTGACAGCTAATTTCTATCCTCTTTTTAACTTGTACCTGGGAATTGCAGATTCTCAGAGATTCATAGAAACATGCCATCCTAATTCCTGTTATTTAAGTAATTAAGTCCTTTTATTCAACAATTATTTTGCAAAAAATATTTTTTTTACTTTCAAATTTAGTTATTTTTGATTATTTTTGAAGTTGTCCAAAATGAATTTCTTTATTTTTAAAACAGAATTTAATACTGTTTAAAATCAAAACTATTAATCTTTGGTTGAATTGGACAGATTAAAATTTGAAAACTTAGCAGAGATATTTAGTTTTTCATAAAGCCTATAGTAGACATTAACCATTATTTGATACTCATGAGAAGCTGTAGGCCAAATTTTCATGTCACTTTATTGCTTGCTGTTTGTGTGATCATGTTAACTTTTATATGTAACTTTTATGTACTTAATTTATATACATGTTTATCAATTTTCATATTTATGTATATTGTCATGCTGTTCTCGTCAAAAGTAAAATGTCTAGCCGTGGCCATGGTCCAGTGGTCAGGACTTGTATCCCAGAGATCCGGGTTTGAATCCTGGTTGCAGCAGGTCATACCCTTCTATGAAAATTTGAGTTATAATAAATATTTGATATTGAAATAAAATATGATCTTTGTTTTAAATTTATTGTCTACATATTTGCTTACGGTATATTTTGAAATTATACCATGCAAATGAATTGAAGAGGAGCATATCGCATAAACAAAAAATGATGTCAATCTACTCCCAGTCACAATTTTATGTTCAGAAAACAGGAAGTATTGAAAACATGTAAGTAATAAAAACAAATGGAACCACAATAAATATAGAATTTATTCAGATTGTATTCTCTTGCTCTTGTTTGCAAAAAGTTTGGCACAATTATGTGCTCATATAACCATAACTTACAAAGCATAGCATTGTTTTGATACAAAATGCAATTTTCTTTAGAAACGAAAACAAAACTAGTAATGTATCCGAAATACCCCTGCAGTTTTTTATCCAGTCTGTATTAACGCCTTCTAATTCGGATGGATCGGTTATTACACGAGCAGCACCAGGAAGGAGCCTTTCGAATTCAGAAACGTCCTTCTCAGTAACTGATGCATACTTCCCACGTTTAAGATTTGGGTATCGAACACTTGTAAGCTCAACATTGCTCCTTGGTGATGAATGAATTTGTTTGTTCAATAAACTAAACACAAATCTCCGTAAATTCGAGTGTTGATTTCTTCGAAAGCAAGCATTGAGTACTTCGTTCAACATGGTACAAATGAGAATTGATTAATCACTTAATTGAAATCACAGAAACATTTGCATGACACTGCTTAATGATCCTTACTGCTCATCAAAATCATCTGTTATCTTTGACACAGAAATGTATAATACTACTGAGATGATGTTAAAGATCAGTAGCTCAAGTAGTACCGTTCAAAACCGTACAACCTATAATCTATGCAGAGTGGTCGTTCCTTATCATTCAAGTGGACGATAACTAGGGATAGAGATGCTCTTGTTTTAAATGCGATCAATTAGACTTGTCAGAGATTTCTATGGCGAACTTAAATAAACACCCATATACTTGCATATGAAAAGTTTTTGTGTAAGTCTTACGTTAAAAGTAACTTTAAAATAAGCGATTCTTTGCGATATATTATCATCGTGTAACTATATCTAGCATTTTTCTGTTTCAAAACCGTCTTCTAAAGCATGCTTGGCCCCAAAATGTATTCTAGGTACTCGGTTATGGTCTCATACGGTAGCCAGGACCATGTGTCATATGGGTATGCCGAGCCGAGCCGATAACTTCTGATAAACCATCAAATTACTGATGTTTTATAGATTCCAACGCTATTGGTCAACATTCTTAGACATACCATCACCCCCAGGGATATCCAAGCCACTCGCCTACGATCTTTAACGGTGGCCGGGGCCTATACCTACATAACCATATATCATATGAATATGCCACAGTGCTTAGACGTCGAACCGAGCCGAAACTTTTAACAAACCATCAAGTTACTGATGGTTTACGTTATTGTCATAAATGACAACCTGTACTCATATCTGCACTACCTGGTATCATATGGGCAGTTGCCTTGTCCTAGGGGCACGAGCCTAAAACCCCTGACACACTTTCGTTTTTCGCTGACAGTCTTAGGCATGCTATGATCTCTAATCGGTTATAGTCACAAATGATAGCCAAGACCCATACCTACACAACCGTGTATCCTTGAGACATATCTCAGCATTAAATGATTATTGAAGCATGAAAAAATATTTCTTTCCACATTTTGTATTTGCAAATGGTTTATTCTCACGCATGGACTTAAATATCTATAATTGAAGATGTGGTTAGAATGAAAATCACAATAACAACGTTACAGCTGTGATATTGTTATGGCCAGTTGAGTGAGAATGCGTGAGATACATGTAATGTATGAGTGTCACTTGAGTAGTACGGGGTCAAGTAAGAAAAATGTCTTTTATGAATAGCTGACTGGAAGAATACACGCCTTTTATGATATAGTTTAAGAACTTTGCCAGATTCCTCAAATTTAGGTTCCCGATAACTCTGATGAACCCATTATAAGATGCAAAACGGTAGTTTCCCTTATGTATTTGACTCGCATAACGGTTTTGTTTTGTTGTATTGGTTGTATTGGTGTTTAAAGCCGTTTTTCAACAATTTTTCCGTTATATATGGCGACCGGTTCACCTAACCAGTTTTCCTGGACTGTATACTAACCAGTACTAACTTACCCTTCAACAAGGAGCCGGCAACTTCTCCACATATGGAGGAAAATCGACATTTTTGTCAAATTTTCATGGAAGGGTATGACCTGCCGCGACCGGGATTTGAACCCGGATCTCCGGGCTTTTTGTTTTGTTGATGTTCCCATAAAAGGTGTCTTTATCATTGGCAGGATAGCATTTTGGTAAATCAAAGTACTTTGCATTACATATATGTATATGAAAACTCACTTAGCGACTACCTAAATATTTATTTAAGACCCTGCATTATAAGAAACTTAGCTCTGGATCGGTTTTCAATATCTAAAATATTTTTGTACCATTGCAACTTGATATCTTCATAATTAAAGCAACTCAAGGCCGCGGGAATATTATGTAATTAGTACTTATCCTACGGTACCTGGTAGAACCTGTCTAGCAATGTCTCCTGGACTTGTTATAACCTCACGATATCTTTATTGAAATAACATATCAACAATCACTGCTTGATTCCAGGTTAACTAGTTCGTATCGTTTTGTCGTGAAAGCCAAGATAACAGTTTTATATCGAGTCGGTCTAACTAGCCGACTTCCTATTTTTATCACGATACACCGTGCTGTATCCGACACCAACCTAATCCTACAACCGCTATTGGTTAAATGTACACATCTCTTATCAAGTAGAATCTAATAATGTTAGTTTCGTAAGGTCATACTTAAAAATGTTCGTTTGCAGTTACGCGGGCGTCCCATTCAAAAATTAAAATTACGCAGCCACTCTCTCAAAATCTTTTAAGCGATTTTGGCAAAGAAAATATGCTCGTTGCTTGTTCCAGTTTTTCGTTTTCTGTCCAAGCGTACATATATATTATTTACAATAATGCTCCTTACCTATCCACAAACCAAAAAATGAGCGTGTTACTGCACACCAACATGTTTTTAAGGATTGATCAATTCATAAATCTCTTTGACACAAACATTGACAAGACACACAGATGCCACCTGTCGTGATATTAATTATTATATTCCAAGACGGACATAGTAAAAGCGGAACCGTTTCGTTGAATTATGACTGTGGTAACTGTATCCTGGTAGTTGAAAAATAATATAATAGCGAAACAAAACATAAAGACTCAAATTATATTCAGGGAATCTATTTTCTAACCAAGTTTAGAATATCGACATGTTATAAGATTGTCTTATATAGAAGTCAAACAGCATTGTCTTTCTTCTGTTTGTGTTGAATCTTTTAGGCGTGCAAAAACTGTTTCTGGTTACACGTTCATTTTTTTACTGGGTTTAACGCTGTTTCCAACAATTTTTCAGTTATATACGGCGGCTGGTTCACCTAAACCAGTCTTCCTAGACCGTATTCCAGCCAGCACTAACTTACCCTTCCACATTAAGCCGTGCGTTACGTGCTGAGGATAGATTTAATGCGTATTTTTTTGTAATCAAATGCATGAAATGAGTAGAAAATAACAATACGATTAGTAAAAATGTTTTACTTGAATCCTATAGAGTCAAAATGAAATGTTTACTTTGAAAGTTGGCCAGATCTAGATCAACTAGAACAGTACAGTATGAAATATATAATAAGCTATATGTATTTATTTCAATAATCCACATGAAGATTCATTAGACATCACCCCTGATAACCATCTTGTTGGGGCTTTATTTAACTTAAAATCTAAATTAACCATTGTCTTAAACATTGCTAAATTCATCTCACCAATGTCCTCTGACGTCTTTCTATTATGGTCATCTCTTAAGGACACATTTGTTAGTAGTTTTTATAACGGACACTTTTTTTGTTTTGTTTAATTTTGCTTAAAAATGCTATATAGTACATGTAAGCATAAAATATCAGCAATGAAAATGGCTGGTTGCCGGGTTTTTTATTCGAGATATCAGGATTCGAGGGAGATCAACCATTTGTGTGCGTTCTGCTTATCGTGGTTGGTTGTGTAAGCTACCAGTATTTCACATTTCATGATTCGAGAATCTGTACGTCTGATTAACATACTTATGCAGATAAAAAACTGGGTGTATAAAAATACTGTTGCCTTTTGATATCTCTGTTGCAATGGGTTGACTTTACGAGACTACGCTAAGATGACGTCATCTTTGTGGCAACGACGTTGTGGAATTGCGTCATTTGTTCGCGTGGCAGAATTTGCCAGCAATTATGTATGTGCATGCGGAAAGCGTGTTCTGTTGGATAATTGGTCTCTAATAGTGACTGACAAGCAATGATTTGAGTATGGAGCTTACTCGTGGTATGCTAAAATGTTGTTTTGAAATTTCAACAATATGAGACAAAATAAAAAAAAATACATTTTTAATGTTATCAATCTTCAAGATCTTGAATTTATAATTATTACAGTTAAAACTTCATGTTATTGCAGATATTGCCAGTCATGATATTTGACATAAATGAATCAGTCTAATTGGCAATCATTTCTCTCTCGAACACAAGAAACCAGATAGAACACTTAGTTGATCAATCTAATTGTAAAAAGCATTCGCCGCTGAATTTCGTCAAACAATTGAATGTGAATTCAATATCTTTCCAACTTTGTACTGAAAATGACAATTGATCAATTTATCAAAGCAAACAGCATACGTTACTTTTTTCTGTTTTCGTTAGAAATACAGTGTTGAACGAATGCACCGCTGCTTCGTAAATACTCATTGAATGACTGTGCCTTAACTGATGTTTCATTGAACTTGTCAAACCTTGAAACACTGTGTGACTTATGCTTCTTTGTAAACGTATTATTTGATAATTAACAGATTTAATCTACAAGTATACGTCTGACAGATTATTGATATTTTGTCACCATTGAACTATTCATTAATTTAATGCGGCGTGATAAAGTTGCGTGAAGTTCGGACGGCAATCGTTAATCGACTATCAACATCCAATAATGAATACCGACCTAGGTCGGCAATCAGCATTTGAGACCTATCTAGGACGAATATCGGCCGAGCTCAGCATTCGTCATTCAACTTTATTTAATTACTGAATACTAGCTCAGGTCCGAATCCCACAGGACGTTCCAGTCCCGCGCGCACAGTTACGTATCAATTACAACCGAGTGTCTGTATTTTGAGTTTTGGTGACGTATTAACGGAACAAAAAATACAATCCTACAAACACTTGTCTGTGTCGTCTGATTTATTTCTGTTATTTGAAGGATTTAAGATGACTAGGGAGATAAAAATCTGTTGTTGTATGATGTGTACAAAACGTATGATTGGCAGACTCAACACATGTTTCTTTGTGTAAATGTCTATCTTGATTGCCTTTTTTGTTTATTAAGTACGCAACAGATAAATGTAACATGTGTTTCATTGTATTTGTATTTACTGGAAATGGTAAATGGAACATAAAAAATCCTGATCTATGTGAATTCAGCGACTGCCTTTTGAATAAATCTGTGTTCTTTTGTATTTAAGAAAATCGTGAATCATGACAACATTGTCATGTGAATGAAAGATTTCATCTTTACAGTCTCCAGCGTTCGTTAACACGTGGCAAGACCAAGGCATATATCATACACAAGTTCGCTGTTGTCATCTTGAATATCGTGCTTCTCATAATAGAAATGTATTTGCTGTCATCTTGTTCAAATGTTAGGATTGTATCAAAGTTGTGGGTAAAATATACTTGAGAGTTTGTTCTGCTAATTCACCAATAATGACTGAGTCTACTCATGTAACATAATGCCACCGAAGCCCTCTAGATATGATGGAAGATAGGTGTCAAATGACCTTGAATGGACAACCTTCAAATGATTGCCATAGAGACACATGCCCGAAGTCGTCACCCTATTGTCAAAGTCCTATATTATGGCTTACCAGTTCGTCATTTCATTACATGTAGTTTGATATTCAGCGACTTGGCTGTAAAAAAGGAAATTTGAAAATGATATTGTAGTTCAAAATAAAATTGTTTTGTTGAATGATACTGTGAAAAAGACGAAGACGAAGAACAAAGCAAATCATGAAACGATTATAAATAGTCTGAAATACCCATCATCTATACAAGTAACCACATCTATGATGAAAGAGTAAGAGAGCTGTGTTGGCTAAGAAAATGAGCCCCAAATAGCAAGTTGTATTCCGAAAGACGTTGGTTGGTTGGTTTTTCAACATTTTTTTCAGTTATATACGGCGACCGGTTCACCTAACCAGTTTTCCTGGACTGTGTACTAACCAGTACTAACTTACACTTCCACAAGGAGCCGGCAACTTCTCCACATATGGAGGAAAATCGACATTTTTGTCAAATTTTCATGGAAGGGTATGACCTGCCGCGACCGGGATTCGAACCCGGATCTCCGGGCTGCAAGTCCAGCGCACTAACCACTGGACCACGGCCGCGGCTCCGAAAGACGCGAAGTGGATATTTGTCAAGAACAAAGTCTTGAACTACACGCTGACTGTATAGTTACTGATGTTAGATTGAGATGAAAAAACTAAATCACCCAAACAAAAGCCTATACACAGAGACAGAGAAATTGATGAAGGAACACAAATGTATATTCACTTAAATGAGGATTTCGGTCTGCGTAGAATAAATTCTATATGGCCAATTGCCGATTGATGTTCAGTTGTGGCCGATTAAAACAACAGCATGCTAATATGTTTGACCCAGCGTACCTTCGCGTATTAACACTCTGATAACCCACTTATCCAATTTCTTGCTGATAATACTGTTCAAACTGTGTGTTATGGCTAATCAGCTACAAGAAGATACAATTTGTATCACCAGGTATTCCAATTACACTTTATCATATCACTTCAGTTGGAGATCGATGTAGGGGTCCGGGGCATATTGATTGTTTGATACGTGTTTTCTGTAGATGAGCATCTAACGATGACCCTGCTGGAGCTTATTTTCATATTGGGGTACTTAAGCTGTTTGGTGGCAGGTTTTCAATTGCAGAAATATTTTGGTAATGCAGTACAGGTTCTAAGCTGAATAGCATCTTCAGGTATAACATACATAAGTAATAATTTCTAATGTCTAGTCAAACAGTACGCTTGGTCGTAGCTGATACTGTATGTTTTGATGAAAATAATACTACAGTGCGAGATGAATGCCTATTATTGTAGAAACACAACATGAAACACAAGGCCAGTACACTGTTATGTGATGAAAGGTCACCTTAACTAGTGTTTGGCCTTGACAATTCTGATTTCAACAAGGTATTTATTATAAAAATGTAAAATACGAAATATATGGTCAAACCTGTGAACAAAGGCCACCATTGGGAAAGACAAAATATGACGTTTATGTACAGATTATCGTTATTCGGAGGTCACATTGTTCTACATACGGTAATCAGTGACAGTTTTTCAAAGAATGGCCTTTATTCACAGAGTGGTTTTTATTCAGAGGCGATCGCAACCACATGTTTGACTGTATATGCTTATGTAAAGGATGTTGCTGGCTGACTTTTGAGAAGACGAGGGGCAAAAAATTCAAGCAGTTTTACGATGCATGATATAAGCGATTTAAATTAGGAGGGCTGCTCCTATCAATGTATGAGACGGTAATATTTATGTCCAAAATCAATGTTCCGGCAGGAAAAAAACATACAATATCAAGTCTTGGATACAATAGTTGCTATGAATTTGATCAAATCATGTATCGGTTCCTGGTCCATTGTACACTTTACAGTCATTACGAGCAAAGAGCGTCTCCTGTAGCAATAAAATGTATTTTTCAAGTACGTCTTGAACGTAAGCATATATCGTGAAGTGAAATGAAAGTTGTATTCCCTTTTCTTGTATTTGATGGTATAAATGACATTGTAATCCAGTTTCAGGTTCATGATTTGGCAAAAGCATCCCCAACGAATGAAAACATTCTGGAGGTACATAAGAGTTAACTGTTTTATCGTCACCATTTATCAGATATCGTGTCTATAAACGTTACATCCATTTGTTTCATTTCCTAATTCAGATCAGATGTACGGTGATCTATTTAACTGCCTGTGTGTGTATGGAATCAAGATTGATCTCTCAATGTGCGGTGCTTTAACTTACTTACACTGGGGCAATTATAGACGACGGTAAATTATTGTAAGGTTATGGCTGCAATTTTCCGATCTGATAGACAAAGAATCATATTCCGTGATTATAATGGCGACCTTTACATTGAAGTCAATGGCATTGTGTCCAGCGGGTATGATTCCTTATTTTCTCAATAGAAAACCCCTGATTTATGGAAAGCATAAGATGCGCATAATACTAATGTAAAACAACAAACACTAACACCTTTCGTGCAACAAGTAACATATCGCAATAGGCTAGTACATATTGAATATGCCAGTTGCGTTAATATCGGCAGTGAAAAATAAAACTGAATTGTACATTACATTGCGTCTCGTACCAGGCGCCATGTTGTCTCGAACGACGTGCAACGCCCCGTACAAAGCGTCATTTCTCGTACAGTGTATCATGTCCCGTACAAAGTGTCATATCTCGCACAGTGTTCCACGTCCGGGTACAAAGTGTCATATTTTCGTACAGTGTGCCACGTCCCGTACCGCGAGCCATATCTTGTACCACGTGTATGTCCTAAACATTTATCCAGAAGCACTGTCTATTTAACTGATATAGGTATATTTATATATTTTTTTATTGGGATAAAAATATACATATATGTTTGTGTTTGCCCTTAATTCATTAGTATGGTTACGATGTTCCGTTTTGTTTCAAGCAATGCCACCAATATAGGTAAGATTTACAATGTATATGCGCTATTTCATTATTACTGTAAGTTTATTTACCTGCTGCTATAAAAAGAAAGTAATCGCAATTTATTCCTTCGTAATTTGAATTATGAGAGGTAAGTTCATGTCTGCTACTCTAATCCAAATTACAATCTATAATTGTCTCGTTGATTTCACCGAGGTCAACTCCCATAAAACTGGCTACAGCAATAAAGTTGTCTGAACGTATGAATCACATCTGTAACTAGACAAAATTCAATGTGTAGGCACCCGCACTTGTGTCAATGTGTTTGAGGTAAGTTTCAGTCATACGTACTTACTGATACATCTTTGATCAAATTAAAAATGAAATGGTTAATACTACTCTTGTCTAGAAAATTTCGATTCAATATAGGAGTGATATGCATTGAATAGGCTGGAGGAGGGGTCAATGTACAGTTTGTTGCAATATTTGTAGAGTATTCGTGAGTTAAATGGATCCCGATAAAAGGGGCTGGTGCAAGAAGACCCTATCCCCATTCTGAAAAAGATGGAGGTACCCTCTTGCACTGACCTCTTCAATTATTTCAATACAAGCAACCTACTTTTAATAAGAAGAAAGATTTGTGTAATGATAAATATACATGAATAACATGCCGAATCTTAAGTGATGCTTTAGGTTTATAGTTATACTTGACAGCAATCATAGTTCTTGCCGCAGTCGTGGTCCAGTGGTTAGTGCACTGGACTTGTAACCCGGAGATCCGGGTTCTAATCCCGGTCGCGGCAGGTTATACCTTTCTGTGAAAATTTGACAAAAATGTCGATTTTCCTCCGTATGTGGAGAAGTTGCCAGCTCCTTATGGAAGGGTAAGTTAGTACTGGTTAGAATACAGTCCAGGAAAACTGGTTAGGTGAACCGGTCGCCGTATATAACTGCAAAATTGTTGAAAAAACGGCGTTAAATCCCAGTGACAATATGTCATAAAAATAAACAAAAAGATCGTAAAGCTGTACAATGTATCAAGATTAAAACAAAAACAAAATTGTTTACGTAAATAATATACATAAATAACAAGTGTGATTTGGCGACTTCTCCAGCTTTAACGGTGGATGAAGACACCCGGCTTAAACCTGGATAGAACCACCGACCTTCCGTAAACATGCTGGACAGCTTCCTCAGATGGAATTCGAACTCACAGCAGTGGGGGCTAATCAGGCAACAAGTCAGAGACCATAACCACTCGACCACGGATGTACCATAATTTATTCTCTATTGAACGGAGTTCTTTAATTGTTGTACAGTGCAACCTCTCTAGAGCGGCCCTTTCTTGAGCAACATCCTCCCTTCAACATTTCTTCCACTATACGATTTAAATATTAATTTAACCCCTCTAAAGCAACAACCTCTCAACATAATTTGACAACAACATAATTTTGCTTCTCGCAAAGGGTGTTGCTTTGGAGAGGTTGCACTGTATACATAAAAAAATGCTAGACCTACGGATACGTATCAATATAATAATCATAACTTTAATCATCTAATGAAAACAAGTGCCAAGAAGTCTATCCATGGAAAAGTGCATGACTGTATTCGATTAACGTGAAGGGCGTTAAGAATAAAGAGAAACACCCTGTCTCGATGGACCCATTTATTAATTCTATTGACATTTCTCGTTCTGAACGACCTATTACGCTATGAACTGATTCTGAATTCCAAATTTATCTGAGTTCGATGACATAAACCTATATTTACCGGGCCCAATAGCGATTCTCATAATCGCTAACCGAAAATATACGACGTACGAGTATATTCAACTTCAATCACTGGTTGTTATCACGTTTGTGCCTCATCTGAAAACATTTATCAGTACGGATGCAATGCAACACAAACATAATTTAATGTAATTCCTATAATTTATTTACACAATAAAATTTACAAGACATGCACACATATTTTAGGCGCGCGACAAATTGGCCGAGAAAAAAATAGTTATATAAATATAAACATACTAATTTTAATTGAGCCAATTCATCGCGCGAGGCCTACAAAGGTCTAATTGATACAAGCAGCCTATCATATGTAACATAACAGTATCTCTTGTTACAATAGATAAATAAAAGAGACAAACTGTTGAAGTCATACAAAATTCATTTCTATCTTTAATGGTAGGTTATGTACATTTTCTAATAAACTGCCTAGATTGGATGTGTCGGAACCATAGAGACTTGCGAGCGAAAACGATACAACAGTGTTTTACCGTGAAGACAATGGTTTATAATTACACAACACTAGTTTAGAAATAAGACACTAACAAAGCACACGGTCGTAAAATATAATTGATTTGGCAGACTACGTATTATTGAGTGGCGTATCTTGACGAGTTGCGCAAACAGTAATAGAACAATGTAATATATATCCTTAGAAGTCTTTGTCAAACTATGTAATACCACAGGACGTATTGTCTGAAAATATTAGAATATGAAGCTGCGTAATGCAATCATTCAATACATTGAGTCTAGACAATAAAAAGACAATTATCGTCTCCTTATTCTTCATGAGAACTGAAAATGATAACTGATAGGACAATCAGTAGGATTTTATAATTTACACCAAGGTCATGTCTTTATCCGGTGTTTCATCAGAACTGTTTCGGACCCCAACAACGAAGCATTAGTTGAACTACACTAAGCTGTGTTATTTAGACAGCAGAATTATTATTGTTATTAGTAATAATAATAAATAAATCGTGACATCGCTCCTATGGTACAACAAAACAATTCACGTATATGTATGTATATATGAGGCTTGTAGTACGTAAACGTATTTTTGCAGGGATTTTCGTTTCAAATTAAATTAGTATTTTATAATTATGGTATAGAAGCTAATGCGTGATCTCTTATTGTGGTATTCGCCTCGTTCTTTACCCGGGGAGGACTAGACTTGAGCACCGGCGTAATTCTTAAACTGTTGTTCTAAATAAGACTAAGGGCGATGTTGATCTTATTGTGCGATATTTAAAGTTCAACTGTATAACTAGTAACACAAATCAACACTTCAAAGTTTTCAACTAGAATTATTTACACTTTTTTTAGTTATAAACTTTCATATTGTGACTCCGAATGAAAAATGTGACTAAGTGCACACAAAATGGCATTTTTTAAAAATGTTTAGCTAGAATACAATAAACCTAAGACAAAGTTCTGAGTTCTTGAAGAATTCACGTATGGTTGGCTTGATTGAGGTTTATGACTGTGATTTAATTTATCTCATGGAATCGTTCAAGTAAATTAATTGTCGTAAGTTCTCAAAGACATCTCATACTTAATACATAATGTTCGACAATAAAATGGTTGCAGATAGTAAATGCGATAATTACGCCCTCCATACTAGAATTATTTTAATGCAGTTAACTCTATGAGAAAGCGATTATTCGATCAATATCTACGTAATTTCCGCAACGTTCCCCAATTAACGCTTTTTCAATACTATCTTCTACCAAATATGAGGGAATCTGACAGTTGGCAATTCAACGTTTCGGCCTAGCTTAAACCATGTATTTATATACGCAACAATCATACTATTTCTAACGTTTGTTGAGATTAACCTACGTTGAAGATTGTTTCCTTTGGTCAGCTAGATTGTACATACTATTATGATGGCATGGCCAATGGATCTTTTAAAGACACAGCACAATGTGCGTAATTCACTAAAATATCAAGTATAGAATGGTTGGGTATTTTTCCAACGGACTGATACGTGACCAATGTCAGACGTTGTATTAATGATCTAATATCATGCAATATGAGACAGTTTCCCAGAAGGCCGTTGTAGCTTGCATTTCTAAACATTCATTTTATGAAGTACGTTTCTTTAAAGGACACACATTACAGCTCGGTAATACAGTTTATTACGCGTGGACAATAGCTTCATAAAAGATTCATCAATTTCTAGACTTAATGTCTGCTGTTTTCAAATTTTGTTACCATGGATACGTACACAACTAATTTTCAGACAGTTTCTTAAAGATACTTGAATTGCATATTGGACTTATTATCGCTTACACGTATTTCACGTATTTTATTGACAAATCTATCATATTATACCAAGAAAAGGATGAAGAAGAAAATGGGTATTTGACATATAAAGGACAACAATTAGATATGTAAATGTAACCGTCGCAGAATATTCAATTAATGTTTTAATGTCTTGTTTTATCAAGAAATTGTGTAGATATATAATTATGTTTATCTATGAAATTCTGGTGAACGCATTTACGTTTGTTCTTAATAGATGAATTGTACATTATTATGTAACAAAAGTAAAATACAGTGCAACCTCTCCAAAACAACACCCTTTGGGAGACGCAAAATTATGCCGTTGTTGAGAGGTTGCCGCTCTAGAGAGGTTAAATAAATGGTCAAAACTTACAGTGGGGGAAAAGCATGTTGTTGTTGAAGGGAGGTGTCGCTCAAGAGAGGGCCGCTCTGGAGAAGTTGCACTGTAGTTGTTTTGCTGTACATGTAAGCATAAATAATAATACATAAATTGTAGTTGTATAATATGCTTAAAAGAGCATACGCCAGCCAGCTAAAATATGGACACACGCACATGGTTTTGGGATAGTACAGATCTGATACATCGTGAAGTTTTTGAGAATATTTTTATTAAAACTTATCTCTACACCAAAGCATGTCTTACCTATAGTATTGTATGCATCTATATTAATTCATATAATACATAAATGAAAGTATCCGAACTCTATTTTCTTGAATCTCATAACTAAGAAATTATTTACCATGAAAATCTACGTTATGTTACCGTTCTAGAGGGAAAATCTCGCCCAATAAATAACACAATTCCCAATCAGACATTTGACTGTCAGAATGTCTTCATATTTGAAAGATGTTTTAGCTTCCAATTAAGATTGATATATCTAAAGAGAAATTTTGCATGCACAATGAATGCTTACTTGTTGTTACGTACAGTATACTTTGAACTATAAAATTATTAAAATGAAGTAAATACACATATTCAAAATATGATATTAATGTCAACATAACAATCAATAATCGGTTCTGATTTTGAGTTCTCTGTGATAACTAAAGTTTAAGAGAGCTTAGTAATTCTGCCAGAGAATCGATTCTTCACAGGCAAATTAACTTCTCCAGAGTGAAAGCCTTTCAAAATAGTCCCCATCTGACTATTTATAGTAGAAATTACATACTTTATCTTTCTGACACGTTTAGGTTGCTGAACTATATGTTTACAAGACACCAGAAGCTATGGGTGAACGCGGAAATTATTCATTATTTCACTGCCTGCATCTAAACATTGCCTGAAGGTGTGTTCTGAAGTTATTGTTCAGGAACGCGTAAATGACGGGGTTTGCCACATTATACGTGAAGTATAGATAGTACACAATTACATTCATTGACAGCACTTGTAATGCCATCATCCAAGCCGGTGTGAAGGCCACAATATACATGAATGCCACAATTGACAACATTAAGGCTGTTTTAATGTTTGCCACGCGTAGTTTCTTCAATTTGGCACGTGAAATTCCGCCTTGGCGTCCATGAGCGCCAGTGTCATTTTTCCCGTGTTCAGTTACGGCTTCTGATTCACCGGTACCAGCGCGATCTCTGAATTTCTCTTGCAGTTGTATGCTGCAGTCTTTCTCTTCGTTGCCGTTCATTATCGGTAAATGTTCTCCTTTCTTTAGTTTAGTACTCTCAGTGTTGTCATGGTTGGCGTTCTCAGCCTCCGTACCAAACATTCCACAGCATTTATTACTTAGATTTAATCTTTTGCTTCTGTGGGCCAACACGGATCTATAAGTTAGACAGTACAATATAATCACCAAAACAGCACATACTCCAAATAGAGCGGAATAAATGATTTGATAATTATGAATAAACGAAGAATTAAAGATGAGCGTGGTCTGTTTGCATATTCCTGTATGTATTATCTCTTCAGAAGTGTCCACAGGTTCACCTCCTGTTGCATTTTCTTTCTTGTCGATAACGGTATTAACAGTATCAGGATTAATGGTGAAGTTAGCTTGTTTATCATCCAAATATTGAACCAGTGTGACGTCACTAATAGGCTTGGGCTTACAACGTGGGGGACCCGGTCTATGATACGTTCCTATCATTAAAGATGCTAATATCCCGATCATAAATGCGTACATTGAAAGCACAAACACGGTTATTTTTGCCTTCTTCACCGTCATAATATGTTTGAACGGATATACAATGCATAGGTATCTGTCCAAAGCGATTGCTACCATAACGAAGGCTGAGAATGGGATTGTTGTGGTTTTCATGAATTGATAAAGTTTACACGGAAAGTCATACGTTATATTATAGTCCATTAATTCCATGACAACCGTGTAAGGCATCGTAACAAGCGACGTAATGAAGTCTGTAACAGCCAAAGTTAAGATAAAAATAGTTGAACTGAGCTTGTGCTTTTGGCGAGAAAACACAAATATTGCCAAAGCGTTGCCGAGGATACCACACACAGACAGTAGTGTGACCATTCCCATAGCAATATGTATGATGATTTTTGGCTGTTCATCTTCCGTTCCAAGTTCCAGTTTACAACCTGAATCTATAGTCTCGTTCATCATGATTTCTTTGTCACCTGAAAAGAGAAATGTAATACTTGAATGTTTATGCTTAACGTCTTTGACCCGATTGTCCTGTACGCTGTTGAAAATGCTGAGTCAAATCTTTCAGCGAACAAAACGCATTCTCTTTTAAAGAAACGAAGCATAATTTTGCTGCCTATAAATCTTTTGTAGACGCGACCGTGGTCCAGTGGTTAGTGAGCCTGTTACCCGGATATCCGGGTTCAAACCTCGGTCGCTGCAGGTCATACCCTTCTGTGAAAATTTGACAAAAATGTCGATTTTCTTCCATATGTGGAGAAGTTGTCGACTCCTTGTGGAAGAGTAAGTTACTACTGGTTAGAACACAGTCCAGGAAAAAAGGTTAGGTGAACCGGCCGCCGTACAAAACTGCAAGTCTCTGCTCCAAATAACGTACCATCGTTGTATAGGCTTGCTTAAGAGTGTTTTTTTTTTGAAATACGTTTTAGTATTTGGATTTTCGCCACCGTGTTGTTAGTTTGCTAGTATATTTCACTTAAATTCAATTTATGGGATTTAGTTTGTCGTAAATGTAATTATTCTTAATATCAGAATGGTATTACATTATTTTAGATTACAAAATAATCACAATCATTCGTAAATTTATACAATTACGAAATGAATGAAACCATTTCAGAGACACAATTGGAGAATTCCTGTCTTAATTTCAAGATAAATTTATTGTTGTAAATGTCAGCTAGGCAAACTGAGAATGTAGATACATACATAATCCTGAATAAAATTCAGTATAAGTGTTATAAACTGTTTCTATTTTCTGTTTATGGCAAGGCTAAACAATTATTGTCTCTCTAATCATTTCATTATCGATAAATGATATTAAATGTTGTCTTTCTGTGTGTAATGAGAAACAACGTACTATCCCGACGATTTTTTTCGAGTGATTTTTTTTATTGGACGTTCCGCGAAATTTAGCGGAGTAGCTTTCGAAAAATTTTCCAGTGTGATGTAAGTAAATTCGTTTAACTTATTATATATGACACAACAATATCGAAACAAAATAGCGAAAACAAGGCAAAGTTTCATGACAAACACTAAGATCTTCAAGTTCTTCATACTTTGGTTTTGATATTTCTTTAAATAAATATCTTAAATATCTTCGCGACTAACGAATAAATGACATATTAACGCATAGTAAAATGAACATGTATACTGCATGATTAACATATTGTGTGTCTTAATTTTTCAGTAAAATTCCATTGGGAAAGATAGAATGTGCCATGTATTGACAGATGGCCCTTATTCGGAGGTTAGTTTGTTCTAAATAATCAGTGACGGTTTTTCAAAGAATGGCCTTTATTCATAAGTTGGTCTTTAATTAGAGGTGATCACAAACACAGGCTTGGCTGTAATATAATACTTGTATTATTTATTCTAATACTCGTTATTCATGTAAACCATAAATTCATTAAATATTGAGCGTTTCTTCATAACTTCGCCTATTACCACCATTTTATGATGTATTTCTCAGAGATCAGTATAAATGGCGTATAATATTCGTTAGATATACGAACAATAAATTCATTAAACATTGACTGTTTCTTCCTACCGTTGTTAACTACTAGAATTTTATAGCGTACATCATCAAAGATCTGTACCCCCACCAAACAGAGAAAATGCTGAGTTGCATTCCATCATTGTTACAGAGTGAGTTTTTTTTATCACGAAGCACTGCGTTATTTCCAATTTCCTTACTCACATGATCTACATTTTTGGATTTATATCTTATTTCTCTGAGCTCTAACGATGTTCTCCACAATAGATGTAGGTTTCCATCCATATGTCATCTTCACATTTCAAATCCCTCAATTATTTGCAATGAATTCTTTAGATGTTGTCATTTTATGAATATGTCGTAAGCAAAAATTGCTTTAGGCCGATTAACTAGATAGAAACTCGTCATAATCAATACAGAATACATGTTTAATAAAAGGAGATTTATGAATCTCTACATCATTGCTAGATGGCGATATGCGTATTAGTTAAATCTGCATATCAAGATGTTCTGTTTATTGTATTTGAGAAATTAAATTGAACAAATTAAATTTGTGTTTATTGTAAACTAAACGTCACATAAACTATCCAGACCAGGTGTGTTTAATTTGTGAAATAATTATAAAACATCTTTGATAACAGATTCGCCAGATTTGTGACAGCAGGAGCTACTTTTTCTCCACAGGGGCGCCGCCCCTTTGTATCCTACTTAGGGGAACCCTCAGACCCCCCTTCTACTTTAAGTAGCTTACCGGCTACATGAAAACATTTCTACACCCCTGTGACAGCGTCTTCACTAAGTGGCCCGGTGTATACTTTGTAAGAAAGGGACCATAAGGGAGCATGGGCCATGTTTTTTGATGGACGAACATACATCTTACTGATATACATCTGTAGTGTAAAATGCTAATAAGAAATTGCTGGATCGTTAGAAGCAGAACGTTTCTCGTTTTTTAACTGATAGCGTCTGAGCAATAAGCGTCATTTGTCTGTCTTGTAATACTACAACGAAGGTTCTATCTAAAAACGGCTTCGTAGATTTACTGTCTGCAGTCATGTTTTATGTAAAATTGGTGTGTTTAAAATATCCTTCCTATGTAACCACATACCAAAGTAGACTATCTGAAGTCAACGTGACATACCGTTCTGACTTTCAGATCACTTGGTATTTTTTTTGTGGAAGACGATGATTATAATGATGTATATACGAAGTATGTCATTGTGTAGACATAAAAAAAGATTCGGAACACGCGATATCATACAAAATAGGTCTAAATTGGTACCATGCACTAGACGGATGGTAATGGAGCCCATTCTTTGTCTACATTGCGTTAGAGTAAACAAACTGTGTCTTATAGTCTAGATGTCTGACAGCTCGCTGGAGTTGAAACATATTTACGCATATATCGTTGCTTTTATTCATATCAAGTTGCTGCAAGTTAGGGAGAACTGAATGGATCAACTTGTTTCTTGTTGTAACGTAATTATATGCTTGACCAATCCCAGAGTAAGAGAAGGACGGTACGTTGAATCAAATTATACCTTTAAGAATTCGGTTACAGACCATTTCAAGTTGGTGTCTATGGGCGTGTTTGTTTGTTTGTTTGTTTGTTTACGTCAATTGTGATGTTTCCCTTTTTATGTGTTTTCTTTAGTTGTTTATGAGTCTGACTAATTGATATGTAGACTATGTTGTTGTGTGAATATAGTGAAGGGTTGGTGTGAGTCTGGCTGATTGATATGTCGACTATGTGTTTTATGAAGTTAGGGTAGGCCTGGTGTGAGCCTGACTAATTGACGTAGACTTTGTTATTGTGTGAAATTCGTGTGGGCCTGGTGCGAGTCACGTTGGTGTTTTTCGGATGTTCTGTCATTTTGTGAGGAGTTAGGTTAGTTTACACGTCGTGTGTCTGGGTATTCGTGTTCTACTTTTTCTAAGATGTGTTTCGTTAGCCGTTGCAAGAAGTCAGCGCTTTTGAAACGTAAAAAAATGTTCAATTTTAAAAATTAGTCACTTCTTGCGCTTTAGTTCGTATTAAATGTTGTGTTCATATACAAGATTTTTTATAATGGCTTAAAGATACACACACACAAACACAAACGCACGCATGCACGCACCCCCATATATATGCAATTCGGTCGTTCTTTGTGAATGCCGACTAACTGTTTCCTTGAAATAACAGTTTCAAATTATTTGCTAGGTCTACTAATTGTTTGTGACCATTCGCTATTTACGATTTACTTTTTTATGGAATTGTACTCCCATATGATGTATATACTGATAAATCTTTACTGAATGCAGAAATAAACAAATAAAACGGATAACAGCACAACCATGTTTTATTGCACTAAATGAATACGTACGTACACAACACAGAAAAATAACTGCTTTGAGATGAATTATAAACATGATACATGAATGGTAATATATGCACAAAGAATATTATTTACACAGGCTACATTATTTGACCTACTTCTGTATATCTAGGTCATGAATCAATCAACATAGTTAACGAAGCTTCCCGTCGATGCGGGTTAATTTGTTGTCAGTTTCTGCAATTTCCCAGTTCGGAAAAAAACTACCAGCTGCGAATCTAATGTACAGTAAACCCCCCGAACACCGGAGCCTTTCCGGACTGGGCCAAAAGTCAGATGATTATTCATTATTGAAAAGAAGAAATCGGACTTGAAAAATCGTCCGATTTTCAGAGAATTCCGGTTTTCAGAGAGGCCTGTTTTCAGGGGTCATACTTGAATCGCGGAAAGGACCTGATTATTCGCTTTAGGCCTGAGAGGCCAGACAAATGTATTTTGAATTTCGAATCACATAATTTCTGATGTTATTATTTCATTTATATTTTGAAACTGTTTGTAGCAAAATATGACACACAACAAAATTATGACACGCAGAATGAAAACCCCCTGGCTACATTCTGACGCGAGAAATTAAATTTGTAAACAACGGATTATTCACAAACATCAAACCTTGTCGTGATGTACAACAATAATGCGAGCATTGACCTAAATGAAATTGTTCACCTAAAACAATATCAAATTATGATCACGTGATTAAGTTTATGTCCCATTAATTGTTTAAATTAAATTATCAGGATGAAATAAAAGGAAATTTACTACCGCATAAAAATATCTCTCTCTCTACCTCCCCCAGATCTTAATTAATATGATGTCTAAAGCCAATGATGTCATTAATAAGCGATTTTATACCCTAAGCACGCGTAGGTCTTCTTGAACGTCAAGCTAAGTCCAAAGTAAATACATATATTCATTTATAAAGATACATGTCAATCAGGCAACAACGAATCTAATGAAAATAAACAGCTTGTCTGATACACTGGGCTAAATATAGGAGACAAAATACACGAGAAACAATGATATTTGAGACAATGTAAGCAGTAGTCCGCAGAAGGTTGTATTCTCAAATAATAATAATTCTGTGTTAGATCAGCCGCATACCCGGGCTAAATTGAAGCGGATTCAAGAATATGATACGTTCTGAAAATAGCTAGTTTTACCCCACCTCAGTCAAGAATTTGATTTCAATTTCTCATCAAAGCCATTTTATCATCCATATATAATTTATACCACATGCTATCTTTTTATTTTTTGTTTTTTTTTTTTTGGGGGGGGGGAATGATGTGGACTCAGTTGCGTACTTGTGTGTAGGCAGGTACACGCCTGTAGATCATTATTATATTTTCCTTAAATCATTTTATGCTCTTTCATGAACTTTAGGCGATGTAAATTTTACATAACAGTTTTTTTTTAAAAAATGTATATAAGTTTTGTTTGTATTTTTTGTACATTATGTCTAATTATTAGGCGAAACCATTCTCTGGAATGTGCAATATTAAGAGATATTCGCGTGTACTTATTCAGAGAAAAAAAGACCGTGCAAGTAACAATAAGACCGAATTTTCATCAATACATTTAGGACATTTTTCAAAATTATTGCCGACAACAAATTACTACTTAGGAAAATAATAGATACCATTAGATATTTTATCCTACATATGCGCATGTTCGGTCTAACAATAGCTGCTAAATGAAATCAAATACATTAGGATTGTACAATCAACAAGATTATGCATTCAACAAGCAGACAATACTTTTTTGGAGTAAACGAATACTTCATAAACCATTCATGAGACTGGACTGGTTCTAAACACAGTTTAAGGAGATGTATTTGTTCATTCATGAAACCGACTTTAAACATTTACCTCTTGTCAATAAATTGTTCGCGCTTATGAAATATCGTTGTAGGTATAATTAAAGTAGTTGGTACTCTAGTTACTTCATTAAAGCACCATAGTAGTCATAGCAACGCAAGATGGTAGACTATTTAATGTCCTTGTTACTTAGTTACTATCAAATAGTTGGAGGCCGAACGCTATCGTGTTTAATGTACATACCGTCAATGTAGTAAAATGTAATAGTTACCATAGTAACATGTCGATATTTTCTAACAATTTGATGGAAGACAATCCCTCTTGTAGAAACTAGCAAAATGTGATACACTGAACGTATATATCCTAGCCAGACATACACGACGTGACTGAGTTTAAGTAGTTTCCAACTCATTTTACTTATACAGTAAAACCTCAAATAGCGACCACTTCAATATTACGACCATCTTGGTACAGTAACCACCTATTTTCGGACCGGCTTTCAATAACTACTCTATAATTCAACTTGATAATGAGACCACATCATTATTACGATCACCTTGTTATACGATCAATTACTTCCGGACTGACTTTTAATAACTCTCCTTTACTACAATTTGATAATGAGACCACCTCATTATTACGACCGATTTTTCTATCCCGATGATGGTCTCCTCGCCATGGTTTTACTGAAAAATCTTTTTTGGTATAGAATAACAATCATATACAAGTAATTGATGTCGACATTGATATAAATTTTATTGGGAACAAAACTGATGAAGTTCATGTGGATTTTTTTTCATGCATCTATAATATTGAAAATACATTCGTTCATATCGATGCACTATGATAAATCAAATTAACTCTTGTTGGTCGGTGTAATTATATTGTTAAGGAATTATAATCTCGTGTTTGTTCATTTATTTATATATTTGTACACAACAGATGGGGAACTCAAACAACGATCGTGCACATAGTATTTGCTTACTAATACGAAAATGTCCAATTAAAGCGCATACAATCAAATAATTAGTAATGACGTCATACGACATACAATTATCTATAAAATATGCTAATTCAAACAACAGAGAAATAGTCAATTCTTTAAGATGTTTTTCCGGATCAATATTGTAATCTCTGAGTAGATTATCTCATAGACTTGAAATATATTCAATGATCTACTTTGTTACCAGCACAGAGATTGTAAACAGAACAAAAAAAACAACAAAAATTAAAACATAAAAGACAATAATTTAAGCAAAAAGGACAAAAATAATAATAAAAAAATATATAAACAAAAAAGACAATAATAAAAACAACAACAAAAGACAACAACAACAAAAAATGTGCGCAGTTTTAAAAGATTGTAAATTTTCAAATTACTCTCAGCTGTTCAAACATTCAGTGTTAGATTTCTGTTCAATATGTGTACAAATATACAGAAATTTCAAATGGCGTTTACTTGCCCCAGTTAAATATACAACTAATTAAACATTGATATTAACTATACCTCATTTAGATACAAAATCATTCATTATTCATTAAGTAAGTAATTACAACGCTTTAACAACGCAAGCAGGATTTTAACAATTTTACCATTCGTATACCTTCTCTTTCATAGCCTTCCATAATTCAAAGAAACCAAGTTTCATGCTGTAAAACCCCCGAAATCCGGACCCTTCCCGGACTGGACCAAAGGTCCGGTTTTCTGAGAATTCCGGCTTTTAGAGAACTAATTATTATTATAGACGAGAAAAAAATGCGATTTGAAAAATCATCCGATTTTCAAGGAATTTCGATTTTAAGGGGGTTCATTTTTCAGGGTTTATAATGTACATTGTACGAATATTTCTAATGATCTCTTGAAACGTATTTCTAGAAAGTCAATCCTAATTCTTGGCTTTTATTTTATTTGTAAATCTGAATTGACCTTAATATCCTTATCGGAAAGCAATGCAGGTTGAGCCACAACTCACAATAGGGGACTTACGATATTAATTTAAAACAATACGGTGATTGAAATAATATTTTCTTACATTGTCAATTTCGTAAAATATTTAAAATTTTATGAATATTGATTTTCGCGCTTGTTTATAAAACTCGTAATATCGCTTCAGAAACATGGATGTAATTGAAAGAAAATAGTTTAGCTGTTTTCCGTGAAAGTGTTTTAGTAAAACATAATAAACACAGACGAGTATTTTGTTTCTTTGTGCAATAAAAGGATTAGTTACATCAATTTGCGTGTTCGGATTGATTTGCGTTTATTTAAAATGGTGAACAAATTTTTAGGAAAAAAAGTTGCACGCCATTGAATGCGTACTTTTGACAGAGATTGCGCAAATGGAGCTGTTGAATTTCTTGTATCGCTGGTATTTGACTTTTTTTCTGGGATTGAACTTCGCACAAAAAGCCAGGGCCATCTGACGACTTTCCAGTTTTAACGGTGGAGAAAGACCCCGGGCGTGCATCAGGATAGAACGACTGATCTTCCGTAAGCAAGACGGGGCCATTACCACTTGATCACAGAGGTCCAGGATACTTAACATTAACATTAATTTAACACAGAAAATTCAACAGAAGCGTAATATTTAAGATAATGATATTGATACAGCTTTTTCACTATCAATTAAGCCTTCAAACCATCTGTGAGAACCAATATCAAATATAACATATGTTAGGTTCAAACCACTTGTTACATTGTTTGCAGTGTAAAAGAAAAAGTCCAAAATTAAACTTCACTATTTCAATACAAACACATTTTGTTATTTGCTACCATGAATAATAGATTACAATAATTGATTGATTCAAATATCACGGGGTGAACATTGTCCATGTAACATTAATATTTCTTGTTCCTCAAATGACTGATTACGGTAAAACCTCAAATAGCGACCACCTCAATATTACGATCACCTTGTTATAACGACCACTTACTTCCGGAGCGACTTTTAATAACTCCCCTTTAGTACAACTTGATAATGAGACCACTTCATTACTACGACCGATTTTTCGGGTGCCGAATGTGGTCCCATTTTCGGGGGGGTTACTGTACGTCCAGAAAAGTGTCTTATTTACAAATAGCAGTACAAAAGGGAATATCCCAACATGATGTAGAAAAAACAAATATATTCACTTTTTTGAGAAAAAATGGTGGTCAATTATCGAAACAGTCTTAATATGATTCTCTTTTTGAAACTCTTTAACATCTCCCTCTACTTTGTCATTATTTGAAATCGTTGAATGTATGACTTTTATTCCTTTGCTTTATAACATCACATTTTCCCCGCATCTGAAGCAGATAGTTTTTGAAAACATTACGGCAAAAGAAGTCGTTGCTCGTAATGAGTAATGGCTACTTTTGTCACAATATTTTCCACTCTGCCAGGGTGATATAACGCAAACTTCTTAAATAAATTGATGTTTTGTATATTAACTTTGAATTTGTAAGAGTCCAAAAAAATGCTTATGAGGCTAAGGGTTAAAGCAAACACAGTTATTGTTTCCACAGATTGAAGATTATATTACCGATGTCAAATAATTCATAGTGTATGGTATTTGATACTAAAATTGCACCCGTATTATTACACATAGTTCAGACAAGAATCCAATTGTTAGAGTGGTTCACCAGTAAAT